>BTPG01000001.1:109200339-109235339 GCA_036245525.1 Semisulcospira habei | reverse complement strand
ATAAACTGTCTTTTATGTCTTCAGTGAGACACCCAGTTACAATATGTTCGGAGGCTCTCTTAGCTACCCCTCGTATAAAGTATTTTGTCAAGTTTCAAGCTTGTACGTACAGCAATATCTGAGATTCTCGTGTCTGCATACATACTCACCAGGGACGGATCTGGGGGGGGGGAGGGGGGTTCTACCCCCTTCCCCCTTTTCCCCGCTTTTGCATTTTTTTCGACCCCTGGAAGCAAGGTCTAGCGTCGGGAAGGCCTGAAGTATTAGGTTGAGGTCCCAAACTAAAAGTTGGAACCCCCCCTCCCCACCCCCCTCGAGGTTAACTGATCACACCCTGCGGGCGGGCGCACGCACGCACGCACGCACGCACGCACGCACACACACACACACACACACACACACACACACACACACACACACACACACACGCGCGGCCTTCAGTTGTCAGAGGTTTAGGCCTGCCCGCCTTTGACATCATGGACATGCTATTAAATTCGCCCCACCGCGACCCATCCTAAAAAGTCCCTTCTATAAATAGATGGGACTTAAAAACATGAGCGAATAAAGCATCATCCGGACTACAGTTCTGTGGTTTTTGTTTTGTTCTGAAAAGAAAGATGTATATATACCGCCGAATGTGGAGCAAGGGTAAGCGTCAAAAACAAACTTGGTCAGCTGCCCGTGAGCGCCCCGCACAGAGCCGCGCTACAGTGGTGTTAGAAAAACTCCTTGCACAAATCCAAGATAGAACGCACAGATCTATATTTGGTACTAACCAATCTAAGCCGTAGGGGAAAGAAAACTAGGCAACAACAACAAACAAACAAAAAAACACGCAGTGAACGGCAAAATATTGCGGGAATAATCTACCGTGAAGAACTTGAAAAAAATACCCGCAACGAACGGCAAAACATTGCTTAAATAACTGATATCCAGTGAACAACACCAAGAGGTCTAACATAAAAGCAACAGAACACGAAATAATATACACACCGGAAAACAAGGATATAACAAATGACGCCAGAAACGCAGTAAATATCAACGAAAATACATGTAATACCAACAAAAAGTAAAGCCACAGAACCCCCAGCCAAAGTGTGGGCATGTGGTCAGGTCTGGTCCACTGACGAGAGAAGTACATGGCCGGCATACCAAAGTGTAAACTTGCTCGAAATACACAAAAATTTCATCCCAAAGTCTACCGTATGGTTTGGAGCTCACATACGTTTTTCTTTTAGGAACATTCAGAGTTCATGTTCATATTTTTAAATTTATCCTTCTGATCTAACCCAACCTCTGATTAAAATACACCGGCGCACACAAATAAAGACGAAAACATAGTGCTTCCCGCCATTATTATGTTATGTGGGCTGGAGTAGCGACAGGAATTCTGAAGAGGAAGAATAGCACGAGCAGCAAAATGACGCCGTGTACACAGTGACGAATTTGATAACACTGACATCTGGTGCTTTGCGACAATTTAGGAACATTGTGTAACACTGACGTGTTTGGCGCCTTTACGTCACCGTCACTGTCTGATCTTCTCTAAAAGTCGAGAATTCGTACTTTTTATTTTTTTCTACAATGCATTACCTTTTACGAAAAGGTTGAAAAGTAACAAAGCTGGGTAACAAACTCATCCAATGTCTATCTCCAAGCTAGCTATATCCAAAATTCTGAGTGAGTAGAATAAAAATTACGGACTCAAATGCGGGGTCAACCGACTTTATATAAACGGCAATTTTTCTCTTAAACGAGCCAACCATTTAAAATACACTCGGAGGCTCTACGAAATAAATTAAAACATTTCCTAAAGTGTCAGGCCCATATGTACACAAACACCGGCGATACTCGTGTCTACACACACACACACACACACACACACACACACACACACACACACACACACACACACACACACACATACATACATACATACATACATACATACATACATACATACACACACACGGTGTTTCCGCCATATGTATGTTCAACAGCGTTTGCGTAGCTAGACATGACATCATTTTTATCGTGTTACTTCACTGTCAGAATCTGATGTGTGCCCGCCTATGTTCGTCATTTGCATGCTACTGAACGTGCTCTGACCAGCCCCAACTCAAAGTCTACCGTATTTTTAATACGGCAGACAGAAAATGAATGACTAAATCCAAATCTAGACATACGTCATAAAATTTAGTGTATTCGGCCGATCCAGAACCAGGCTGAAATTAATATGTCTTTTGGTGTGCAATGTCGAGCACCATTTTCCACAACTTGACACAGGTCAAAATTGAAAGTCAACGCAAAAAATCTGCCGTATCCCATAATAGTATGAATGACCGACTTCACAGGAAATGACGCGTTCAACATGCAGTGCGCACTTTGTGATAATAAACTGACAACACTCGTAAATTAACAGGTTGCCCATCCAATTACACTCGCACGGTCTCCGGACGCAGTCGAAAATGAGTGAAGCCGCGGGTCATCACTAAAAACAGATCAACTAACGCTGTACGCACGGTGGAGCAAGCACAGTACGTCATGGACGCAGATGCGCAAAATTATTATTATTATTATTTTAACTAGATTTTATTTCTGTTTTTCGATCGCATAAGTGTAAAAATATAATTTGCTCATTGTCCTATGAAGGCTACATTTATATAAGTTATTGGTCGCAGGGGGTTTCTACACGGATCCTTGTAGGCCTGAGGGAGGTCAAAGGAAGTATTGCAAGGCTGAAGAAATCACATTCCTATTTTCCTTTGACCTCCCGAAGGCCTACAAGGGTCCGTGCAGCAAGCCCCTGCAACCAATAACGTATTTGTTTTCATTCCTCCACTATTTTCGTAAAAAGAAATCAAGAAGACATCTTCCGACCTGGATTACGACAGACAAGACTGACGTCAAAGGAATATACTTTTATACATAAAAGACTTCTGACATATTTAAAATATTCCATGACGTTGCCGTCTCCAGTACTGAGTGTGCTTGTTGTTTCGAACAACACTAAAGTAACTTTTTACTTTAGAACGCTTTGGTCGCTACAAGGCTTTTTGTATCACGGTCACATGGTACGTTTTGCACTAAAGGGACTGGTTGTGTGACGTAGGGATGAAAACAAACAGATTATGACATAAATGAAAAGAAAAGGGGAGACTGCCAGTGCTAATATTTTAGGAAGGTTACAAAGTAAAGTAGGTTATAGCACTGTTAGGGGAGAGAAATGTGCATGCTCGACCAGTGATCATAGATCTACTGTGGCCAAAGCACACAAAAAAAAAAGAGATAGGAAAGAGAGGGGGCGCTAAGAAAGTGACTGAAAGCAATGCATATGGAAGCCCCCCGAAGGGGGGCGTATCACATATCCACTGTTCCAGCCACTCAGTGCATGGAAATTTAAATCTAGGTCCCCCAAAGGGGGGGGGGGGGGTCCAGATATTTAGCCGGTGTGGACAGCTGTTTCGGTCTTGCCGACCTCTTCAGCACACCATCGGCAATACTGGAAGAGGCAGGAAATTCTGCCTACCTGCAATGACAACCACATTTTACTGTGGTGTCTGCAGGGGCATACATTCCATGCCACCACCTAGAGTTAAATTTCCATGCACCCTAAAAGAGAACCTACCAAAAGGGGGGAAGGGGTTGCAGTCGATATTGTAGTGATAAATGAAAAGAAAAGGGGAGACTGCCAGTGCTAATATTTTAGGAAGGTTACAAAGTAAAGTAGGTTATAGCACTGTTAGGGGAGAGCAATGTGCATGATCGACCAGTGATCATAGATTTAAATTTACATGCACTGAGTGGCTGGAACAGTGGATATGTGATACGCCCCCCTTCGGGGGGCTTCCATATGCATTGCTTTCAGTCACTTTCTTAGCGCCCCCTCTCTTTCCTATCTCTTTTTTTTTTGTGTGCTTTGGCCACAGTAGATCTATGATCACTGGTCGATCATGCACATTTCTCTCCCCTAACAGTGCTATAACCTACTTTACTTTGTAACCTTCCAGATTATGACATAGATCAAATATTTTATTTCATCCGTGGTGCCAGCATAGCTTTGCGCCTGAGGCACAAAGCTATTCTAGCAGCACCTTTGAACTATCATGTTAAATTTACTTCAAGCAATAGTGTATGAGGATGAAAAGGGTTAACTAGAGACTACGCACAGAAACATGGCCTATGTGAGTCACAAATGTTGTAAGCTGTATCCTTTCAAAGTCCAAGTGACCGATTCAAACATGAAAATACACTTTGCTGTGCTGTCAGGTACTATGTAGCTTGACCACACTGCTGATTGATATGAACTGCTTCCTAGGACCAAGTAAAGTGTGACCATTCTTGATGTTCTGAAACATTTCACACAGCCATATAAATAAAGTTGCACCACCAGAACAGTGCATGGCAAACTGTACCTGGAGTAACAAGTTAACAAATATGTAATCTCCCACCCACCGATTCATTTCATGTCATATCATCAGTTTTCATCCAGCATGAAACATGTTTTGCACAACATGAGAATCTCCACATTTATAAGTGGGTCAGTGTTCCAACCATGTACAGATCTGCACCTAAGCTGCAAAGATATGAAGCTCTGACACACAGAATTGCTACTGTCAGTGTCGTATTTAGGTAAGACAGTTATCATGCCAAGCTGTCCAAAAGTGTAAATAATAGTTGCGATTGTCAAATATTTCAGGGGTCAAACTGGCTGCCAAAATAAAATAAAATAAAAGTCAATCCTGAGAATGAGGTAGGAGGGGGGTTAAACTTGGTGCCACATCAAGGCTTCAATAAATACTCATGCAATACAATTATATATATATATATATATATATATATATATATATATATATATATATATATATATATATATATATATATATATATATATATATATATATATATATATATATATATATATATATAATTTTCATCATCTACTTCTGCTTGTGATAGTAGCAGCCCAAAGTTAGGTTATCTCCTAACAACCAGTTCTACATGTACTAATGTAGTATGCACAGTAACACACTAGACAAACTTCAGAAAACTGGAGCTGTATGGTATTTCATACTAACAGCAAGTTGTACTGGTTGACAAAATCAACAAGTTTTGAAAAACGTTCAGAATTACTAAGTCTGTCAACACAACTTACACCCCAAAAAAAAAAACAGATTTGAAAAATTACACACGGATTTCAACACCCGTTGGCGCGGTGAAATTTTCTAATGGTTCTGTGTCGGTCAGAAAAAATGAAAAAATCGCCTCAGCCACTTACCTGAGAAAAGTGTAGCAGTCAGCCGGCTAGGACAGTACCTAATACTTCCTCCAAATCGAACTGTTTGTCCAGAAAATGAGAATTTATCGTACATTTGCGAGGAAACGTGTACATCTGCACAAACTTAACACGCCCTCAAAACAGCACACAAGCCGGAAGTACACATTGTCCGTCACTGTCAGTATAGTCCGCACTACATGTTCTTATTTTTTTTCACTAAGAAGAGCACGGTTAAAAATGTCCATGTTACTTTTTTTTTTTTTCATTATTCAAATGTACGCCGAACAAAATTTACTTTTTTTCAAGAACTGCTTTATTTGTCTGTCGATAGTCGCCCTATAGAGTTTGCGCAATAATATGTTCATGCGGTCGCGTACATCAAACACGTTTGACTGATTCGTTGCAAGCGACGGAGACTTGAGAAAAACGATACATTCGAAAAATATCGGAATACTTTCAACCCGGCGCACATTTAGGGCCAGGGGCACTCCAAATGTTATAAAGAGCATTGACCTTCACAAAACTAAACCGCCCAGATGAGGGTAAGCTTTAATCTGGCTTATTTCTATGCAGAGTTAGCATTTTACCGAGTCGGACCCTTAGCTTTCAATGCAGTATTTATTTATTTTATTTATTACATGGTATTTATATGGCGCATTTCTCATATTTATAATATAACTCGATGCACAGAATGTAGCCGCGAACTGAACCCAAGAAGCACGCTCACGTGAATCACGCGCATTCACTCACACACTGTACGTAAACACAGAACATTCACGTGGTGCTAAGGGCAAGCTCAAGCGAGTGAACGAAGGTGTAGTTATTCAAACAATACGCTTATAAAATCACTATGTTGTCCGTATTATGTACCTAAAAATGTGCACATGTGCAGGTAACATACGCGGCCGTTACTAGTTGTGTGACGTGGCAGTTAACATAGCGAAATTATGTCAGTGGACTGAAGAAATTGATGTGCGAATCATGAAAATCGCGGTGTAAATATGGCTGAGAAATTCGGATTAAAAATCACGAAAACGTCAGAGCGGGGGCGGGGGGGGGGGGGGGGGGGGGAGTCAGAGGTTCACGTCCCTCACAGAGGTGCTGTCCGTTGGGGGATGCGGGAGGGGGAGGGGGATGGGGGGAGACGGGTAAAGCTTCTGGATTCGGTGTAGGTCGTTTTTTAACCGCCTAACCATGTTCTGGGGTTTACTTACGTCAGCGAAAGGGCAAACATTTTCTACCCATCGTTTCAGCTCACTGCTCTCTGAAGGGCGCAGCTCTTTTACACTTTATGGATCTAGCTTCAATCGTAAAGGCATAAATTTGTCATGATTGCAAAAGAAGAAAAAGATGCAGTCTTTGCATGATTGAGATGCTGGTCGGCTGAGAAGACAGGGAATAATAATAATAATAATACTGGCTACTTATATAGCGCTTATCCTTAAATAAGCTCTAAGCGCTTTACAAATAAAGAGTGGGAGTGGAGGGGGTCATAATACCAGAGAACAAACGGATTCTGCAATACACATGCGCGCGCGCGCGCACACACACACACACACACACACACACACACACACACACACACACACACACACACAGGTACATAATGACAAAGAACTGAGCTACATTGGCGTATCGAACAGGTGGGTCTTTAGGGCAAATTTAAAGGCAGTGAATCAGGAAGAATGTCGAATGTCTATAGGTAGGGAGTTCCAGACAACAGGTCCAACGTGGGAAGAGTGGACTGATAAAGATAAGTGGTCTGGGACGATAACACTCATTTCTTGGTCAAGATATTCCTGTCTTTCTTCAAGTCTATTTTCTCATTTGACGCATGGCAGGCAAACCTGCAGAGTAGCAAATCTAAGAAATAGATTTTTAGGTATGTAAACTTTTGATGGCTCATTTTACTCAGAAATCATTCCTCTGTCTCGTGAAGTTTACATTTTCAGTCAGAATGCAGTAGTTTTGGGAGATGGTAGGGGTGGGTTTCAAAATAGCAAAAATGGACGAAACAAATTGAGACTTCATTCCTTATATTTTCCACAATTATTGACAGATTTACTTGAAATTTTAAACACAAACTGTCAGATGCAGTAGCTATGGCATGAAACCAAAGACTTAAGCCTGTGTTGCATACCAACAATTTATGGAGTTTGATAGTGCTCTGTTTCCAAATCGATTTTTTTTTTTAACTTCATATTAGATTTTTCTATTGTAAAAAAAGTGTGTGAGGGCACAGGCAGAGGTTCATACCACATGCACTGCATCTGAGAGTATGTATGCAAAATATCGCATGTCTGTCTCAAGTAGTTCTGATGGGATGAGTTTTACAGTTCAGGGCACTTTGTCGTACTCGCGCACATGTACACCCTTCTATTATGTCATTTTCCAAACATTTGAGGGTTTCCAAGACACAAATCTACAGAAGCATGTTAAAATATGACATCTACATTCTGGCAAATTTTTTTCGCCATACACCATTTAGTTAATCAACACTTTACATCAATTGTTGGTCAAAATTTTGCCACCTTAAATAAAGCCTGAGTTGAATGTTTGGTGTTGTTTGCCGTGTTTGTGTCATATATTAAGCTGTAAGAAAATTTTGTTGCTTATTGTGATGAGGAAGATTTTGGTTGATCCTGCTCGTTTCCTCCTGAATTCTGTCTGACAAGTTCTTGAAGTGTTTGTCTAAATACAATTAAAAACAATCGAAACTATTTGTTGTTCAGTGTGATTTTCTTTTGTCTATAGTAAGAAACTGACAAAAAGAGTAAAACTTCAAAAATAAGATATAATAATAATAATAATAATAATACATGTAATAATATAATAATAATGTGTGTTCGTATCGTTTTCCTTATTTACAAGTACGTTACAACTACTAAAAAAACATACAACACAAAAACATTGTTTTTTTTTTTATTTTAAAAAAAAATTCTTTCATAGTTTAGGCAGTCAAAACTAAACAAATTGGTATGCTGAAAAATTCGTCTGCTACCTGGCAAAGATTTGTCGTTCTTGTTGTTAGCTAAAACGGTTATTTCAAATAAACCGTCGAACATATATGTCTCAGAAAAATTCAAGTGCAAAGCTGAAGTATTGCAGTAAATATGCATTTCAATAGGACTAGACTTGTGAAAGCTGTAATTTAGGTCAAAAGAAATTATACCCCATGAGAAGGGCGTGAAGTTCAGGCTGGAAATCGACTACACACAGTAAAAATTAAACTGTGGGTCCAAATAATCAATTCTATCAATCCATTTTAGTTTATTATGCTGACAATTTCTTTGCCTATCATTAATCATAAATATTTCTGTACTTTTGCCTATTATTAATCATAAACATCTGTGTACTTTTCTGCAAGTCACAAGCAAAGTTTGCGTCATTGTTGACAAAAGAAGCTTTTATCGTGGGCGCCATTGTGAAGTCGTGTTTGCGCGTTCGGGTGTCAGTTTCAAAGCCACGGCGCAAATCCAAGATTTGATCGTCCGTGTCAGATCGTCCCTTTCACCGGTAGCTGGCGCATGTGCGCGCGGTCATTCCAAAACAACTTATCTCAGGAGTAAAAAAAAGTTGAAAATTTCACATCAAAAGTTGATGCAGTTTTTCTCTTGAGTTCAAACATGCGCCAGGCACCGTGAAAAAGGGCAGGAAAAGATCTTTTCAACGATACCAAATATAGCACTGTGTGTTCTATATTGGATTTGTCCAAGTGGTGTTTCTAACACCACCGCAGCGTGGCTCTGTGCGGCGCGCTCACGGAAGGCTGACCAAGTTTGTTTTTGACGCTTACCCCTATTCCACATTCGGCGGTGCTACAAATACATCCTTCTTTCTAGAACAAAACAAACAGAACTGAAGTCGGGATGATGCTTTATTCGCCAAAGTTCTTATTTTTGTTCTGCGTGCTATATGCTGAGAGCAGCTCTTGATGCAAAATAGTGAAATATCGCTCTCTGGCATAGTTGTTACCCACTGTTTGCATAGGGACGGACCTACCTAGTGTTTGTGTGTACCGGTTTGTGGATCAGAGGTTAGGGTGGGTTACAATGCAGAGAGATGGATCAGAAAAATAGGCTTACAAATAGGAAACTTTGAACTGGGCCTCTCATCTTGTTTAAAAAGTGGATTAGTTGTGTCAGGAGTCTATTACAGCATAGAATTGGAGTGTTCGTATATATATATATACAATATACTATCATTTCTAGACAGACCGAGCGACTCCCGTTCACAAACTGTTTGATTCATAGACACTAATAACGGTGACTATGAATCAAACAGTGAGTCGCTCGGTCTGTCTAGAAATGACAGTATACGAACACTCCACTTCTATGTTTTATAGAACCTTTCACAATATCAGCAATACTGGTCAACCATTATGGCCTAAACTTTTCATCCAATGTCTGAACCTGGTGCTGGTTGCACAACATGCAGTTAACCCTCTAGCCGTCAGACTGTCAGCTAAAATCTGAACTTAGCAACAACATAGCCTAACTTCGGTTGCACGGACGCATTTTAGACTAAAGTGAGCGACCCATAGACACGAATCCGATACCAACTCGATCCGAATCTGAGGCGGGTCCGAAACAGAAAAGTTCATGCAAGTCATTTAAATGTTTGTGAGTTTCCATATGCCCGATGCGTAAACGAATTCGCATCCAGCTTCGAAAGAAAATGACGCAACTTTTTAAGGAAATTTGCATCACCGCATCTGTTTCGGATAATATTCGGATTCGTGGTTATGGAAGCGTAGCTTAACAGCTAAATTAGCATGGAAACGTTACAGGTGTTCCGAGCAGCACTAATAACGGTTAGAACCAAGTTAGGGTGTAAAGTAATGACCATTGCATTTGTCTAATTGTAGCTAACAATATCTAGTTTTTATTATTTTTTTTTATTTCATTTCCATCTACACAGGCACTGTGCTGCATCTCGGCACTCCTTTCATTCGCTGCATAACATTGATACAGATGACATGAAAACAAATGCTCTCATCGAATAGTTTAACATTTCTTGGATAACTCGATCATAGTCGGCAAAATGTGGAGTTTGTTTCTGACTTTCAGGAACATTCTCCATTAAACTTACATGGAAGCTTGTTGTGCAACCAGCACATGGACCGTGGGAATTCGCACAACAAATAGATACAAGTGTGACGTCAACGTTTGGGACACAAAACGAAGCGTCACATGAGATGCAGAGTCAATTTATATCGGAAGTCCATGACGTCAATTTCATGAATGTAGATTTTGCCAAATAAACTGCGTCACCAGAAAAATATGTCCACAGAGTGCAGTCCACACACGGTGACATTCGGACGTCCAGTGCTAAAGTTTGCGCGCTTCGGCTCTTGTTTCCAACATTTCACAGGAAGCGATGTAAAGGTAAACCTTCTTGATAACCGTAGAATAGTCCGTAACACCGAGTGTTTGAAAATCGGAAAATATTGGAAGTGAAATCTTTGTACATACAGTGAAAAGCATCTGCTTTGGAATCTGTTTCCATAACTTGGACAGAGACCAAATCTCCCCAAACTGGAGCGGTGTACTAGGATATCCTAGGAAGCTTAGAGAGGTAAAACTAGGAAATATAGTGGTCTTGAAAGGTTCTATTGCTATAATAGTAATAGACCATAAGTTTGTTACTATAAGTATGCAACGCATCTCGGAAAAATGCTTTTCTAATGCTTTTAATACTGTTGAACCACTGATGCTTTTGCAGCGTATGATGGACTTTAATGTGAACACAAACATTATTCTGTGGGTGCGAGACTTTTTGAAGGACAGGCCACAACGTGTAAATGTACACGGCAGTCTGTCTGACCAAGTGGTGCTAAATTCAGGCTGCCCTCAAGGTTGTGTCCTCTCTCCGACATTGTTTTCTATATACACAGACCATATGCGTTGTCACACTGCCACTTCTCGTCTCTTAAAGTTCTCAGACGACATGGCCCTTGTACGCCTACTCCAAAAAAAAAAGACAGTCTGGCTGATTACTTTGCACAGATAGCAGTATTAGAGTCATGGTGCAAAAATAGTTTTCTGGAAATGAATGTACAGAAAACCAAGGAACTCGTCATTGATGACAGGAAAGTTGATGATATTTTTGTGCCTGTCTCAATTAATAATCAACCTGTAGAGGTGGTCACTGAATTTAAGTACCTTGGCACAGTCGTGGATAGTGGGCTGTCCTTCACTGGAAACACTGATCTGATTGTGAAAAAAGCAAACCAGCGTCTGTACCTTCTTAGGAAACTGAGAAGTTTTGATGTCAGTTCCAGGGTTTTAGAATCCGTTTATAGAAGCCTGATCGAAAGCATACTGACGTTTAACATCACTGCCTGGTATGGCAATCTCAGTATGAAAAACAGGGGCAGACTGTCACGTATCGTCAGAACAGCTGAGAAGATCATTGGCCTAGGACAGTACCCAGTAGATGATCTGTACCATAGAGCTGTCCGAAGGATAGCTGCTAGCATTGTCAATGATCCTCGTCACCCACTCTATGATCAGTTTCAAATGCTACCATCAGGCAGACGTTTCAACATGCCACTTGCCAAAAGGAATGTTTTTAAGAAGTCTTTTATTCCAACTGCTGTCTCGATTTTGAACTCTCGTTTATAACGCCGCGATAAGTATGATCTACTTAACATTACCTCCCATCTTGTGACAGATTGCTTGTGATATATTGCTGCAATGATAATTTTTCATGATATGTTCTTGTAGCGTTTGTTAATATCTTATATTGTTGTTTCATGACGAGCCGAAAGGCAAATTTCTGTCGTGCTTTGACTCGAACAGACAATAAAGTTGTATTGTATTGTATTGTATTGTATTGTATTGTAAAAAATCGACGCCTAGTGTCGCGGGCGACACTCGTTTGAACAGGTATTTAGTGTCTATTTTAAGACAGGGTGTCGAGAACACACAGGCAGACCTATTGACAAAATAACGCACGAGCCATATAAACAGTAATCTTTTACGTAAAAAAAAAGTTAGTTTTATGACGTATTGGCATTTAAACGGCATGTAATCTTCTAAATGTGCAATTTTGAAAGAACACTTTTGTAATACAGTGCCAGGATTTTGGATGGTGCGTGTGCATGTGTGTGTGTGTGTGTGTGTGTGTGTGTGTGTGTGTGTGTGTGTGTGTGTGTGTGTGTGTGTGTGTGTGTGTGTGTGTGTGTGTGTGTGTGTGTGTGTAGGGGATGGGAGCAAATGGTTGCATCAGATGACAGAAGGTGTCTCAATTTATTTTAATCATTATGCAGTATTTTCTTTCGTGGAGAACTTTCGTTCTTTGTTGTGTGTTGCGGTCATGGCATGTACTTTTTAGTGACGTCAAGAGCATGTGACGTAAGATGTGTGTTTGGAACATGTGACGTAGGATGTTGGTTTGAAGAGTTACGTCACTGTGAATCTTTGGAAGACAGTCAGTCAGGAGAGATTTTTGCTCTCGAGTTTAAAGTTGTTTTTTTGTGAGGTGTAGTGGGCAGAGAAATGCCGTGTTATGGTCTATGGTAGAATAGACGATTGAGAGCAGAATGCTCAGTACAGTGGTACGTAAAATTTTGTAGTTTAAGAACTACGACTAGTAACCAGATCGACTGATTAGAGTAACGAGTACCGGACCTTGTCCAACGGCCAAGATGGGCAGACAGGCCTGAAACAGTCGAAGGTTTACTTCACGCATCTTTGGGTATGTATTTGTTTATTATATAGCTGATTCGCGTTTGTTAAGTAGTAGATTCGGAAAATGTATTAGTTGTTCGGCTCTAGATCTGGAACTGTATGACATTTCTTGCGCGCATCGGCGAGTTTGCGGTGTCGTCTGGCGATCGGCGCGTGGCCGGGGATGTCAGTGTTGAATGATCGCGAATCGTTCGTTGAGCCTGTTGATTTCGTAATGATTCGGATCCGGAATTGAATGGTTATGTGTTGTGCGGAAATATGTCGTATTCGTGTGTGTGCATGGTATTTCGAATTTATTGTTATTACGATATTTTATTCGATGTCGGAAACGATCGGGAATCGGCGACAACGTCCGGAAGCCGTTAGCGGTCGTCATCGCTACAGTGTCGTCATTCCGGCGGAAGTAACTTTTTAGCAATGGCGGATTTCTTATGGAGAGATACGTTTTGTATGTGTTATAGATGCTTCCCTCCCTTATCACCAGCTGAGAAGTTGGACTTGTGTATGCTTCATGTGAAAATGTAATCAATCAACGTGGTGTACGAGATAGCAAGTTGATCCTGGCGGTGTGCGTGTGGAGTTCGACGTGCCATCGCGAGAGACAGTGCGATTATTCGACCAGTGGTGTGACTGAATCAACGAGAAGCGACGCTACATTCATCTTTATTCCAACAAGCAGCGACGCTACATTCATCTCTATTCACGGTCGGAGTAATCAAACTGTTTGATCGTTCGAGGATCTAAGCATTAATTAGTGTCAGTTATTTTCGACAGACATTGAGATGTGACATCGTAGTGGAACAATAAGTGTAGGATGTGTGGTTAGTGCTGTGAACATTGTGCGAATGGTTAAGGGTGTGCGTGAGTTACAGGTGCATGTATGAATTGAGTGAATATTGCGTAGGTTTGTATACGTCTTGTCTATTGTTTGTCGTGCAAATGAGAAGATCAAATCATTAAAATCGAAACAAATATCCAAATATTCCGAGTGACATATATTCTTCCTCCCTGGTGTGACAGAAGGAAAGGGTACGATTGTCTCTTCTTTTCTTTTTGTGTGCACCTGCACAGTGCTAACAAAGCAAACAAAATTCTGCTAAATGGCCGATCACATAATTATCAGACGGAAGAATCGTTACCGTCTTACGTCTGACGCGTCGTTAACCTGTGTCTTCGATTTTTTGTTTCAGAAAAAAAAATAATAACTAGCATTGAAGGACCGCATTATATCATCTACAGTGACGTAGTGTCGAGAATTTCTGCCGCAACCTTCCCATCATGCCGGCCTGATCTTTGTTCTTTTATGCCTACGTACTTGTTCTCTTACGTCACTACGGTACCTTAAAGCTAGGGCGATCGAACATCTTGCGTCGACTAAAGTTGCAACATGTTACTACACGCGTTCCTCTAGTGTTGTATATTTATGCTAATGGACTTATTAATCGACTTCTTTTTGTTTCTGTACGCGAGCCATCAGTAGAGCGTACAAGGCAGTCTTTGTCGTCAGCTGCGCGAACTTCTCCATCCGGCTGGTCGGTGTCATTCTGATCACTGGGGGATTTCCCTTTCTCTGGGGTCAGGAGGCCTCCGTTGTCGTGCTCCGTGTTGGTCTGAAATTTTCAGTTTCAGTTTCATCATTTTAGGGGCACAGTGCAGAGAAAAAAGAGCGGGTCTGAAATGACTTAGCAATAGCCTAAAAAGCCAGGAAACAGACAAAAGAAAATAAATTTATTGCAAAACAACGCAAACGAAATGAAGCAACACGCACACTAACACAAAAACAAGACAAAAGAAACACCGCTGCGGGGGGAAAAAAAGTAAGAAAAAACAAAACAAAACAACGCGATTCAGTGAAAAGAGGACAAATCAGAAAACAGTCATCCCTGTTTTAGTTTTACCCTGGCGGTTGAGCTGATTTATTTCTTGTGGCGACCTTAAAGTGACCTGCTCCAGGCATTAAAGGGTTTTTAGTTCGCAATATCTCCTTAATCAATTTTTTCTTAGTCTGTCTTACAATAACGCTGGACAGAAGGGCTGACTTCAGTTATGAGGTTAAACTGTTTAAATGTAAAATGAAAGATTTTTCTGATGTTCATTTTTCTTGTGCGCAGAAGAGTTCCTTCCGCTAATCTCAAAAGGCGGTGTAAACTTCTGCGTGTGCCCACTGACATGGATCATGAAATGAATGGTAGAGAAATCTTATTTGAGGCAAGAAAACCTTGAGTCCCGTTGCATCGGCGAATTTTGGCAGCCAAAGCCCGCCATGCAGCAGATCGCTTTAACCCATTCAGCCCCGATGTCCTACAGCAGGAGATGAGTCGACCATGATAATTCAAGGGTAGTGCCAGATTAGCTTGGCGCCTGTCGGCGCCAAGCTAATCTGGCACTGCCCTTGAATTATCATGGTCGATCCATCTCCCGCAACTGATGCATAGTCGTTAGATGACGCCTCCAAAATTTGGGGAATACGGCCGTGGGGCTGAATGAGTTAAGCCAGCTAGAGGCAGAGATGTCCATGTGCCCCTGCATCTGCGGGACACGTGTGGGTTTGTGTGGGTTTGTGTGGGTTTGTGCCTCTAGATTTCGGGTGATGTTGGCTGTGTTCCTTCTGTACAGTGGAAGAGCTGACAAGAATAACCATCAATTTTGAATACAAGTATTACACATTCTAAGTCCATGATGAGAATAATCAAACTACACTGACAACAACAAAGTGTGCGAAAGGCCATAGGACTGACTTCAGCCCGCAGGCTCTTTGTGACTGGGTGTGTTTTTTTTTTTTTAATTACCTGGATCGCCTGGTCTGCCGTTTTTGTAAGCAGTTGCTGGGCTGTTCCCGCCTCTTCTTTCACATCGTTGCCAGTGTGCGTAGTCTCCACTTCGGGTTCTGCTTTCTGTCGGAAACGGAGGTGGATTATAAACTTTAAAGTAAAAAAGCAAATCAAAGCAAAGCAAATGAAGTGAAATAATAAAATCACCGATGAAATGAAAGCAAAATAAGGCAACTAAAACAATACAAAACAACTCAAAACAAAAACAATCAAAAAACACACAAAAGGATACGATGATCCATCGATGTACAAAGTCAGCATGTTCGTCACAGTCATTAATACCAGTCACAAGCTCACAGCAAATCTCACCTCAAATGAACTCGTCCATTTAACCTGCATGCGCAACATTCATCCCATCGAGCATATGGGAATTAATTGATACAGATGTGACCTATACATGTTATCCGTATTAACCTATTTCATCATGATACACTGTTGCTTGAAATAAATTTGACTATGATAATTCAAGGATGGTGCCTGAATAGCTGAACACCATCCTTGAACTAAAATGGCTGATATATCTTGCAATTTAGACTTCATAGGAAAATAAGCAAATAAAAAAGCAGTCTCAGGATGTAATGGGTTAATTTTAATACGTCAGGCTTTGCCAGCGGTTCTTGTCGCCTCTTGGGTCCAATCCGCAGTCACGGAGTCTATTTCGAAAGTAAAAGTCGAGGACTTTAGTCCGAGACTTTTATCTTTGACGTCAACTTTCTAATAGAACCCAATAGGCGACCGCTGACATAGCCTAACTTGTAATACAACGATTTTGTCTTCAAGTGTGTAAAATGTATAAGCACGAAGTATCATTTTGAAAACCCTTAGCTCATAACTCGCAAAATATTTAGGGGATGCAACTCTCAGTGCTTTCGACTATAAGTCAGATACCTCCCTTTGCCGACTAGCGTGCCGCTACCTGCATAAGCTTCGAAATTTCTGCCTAAGGTATTTATCACAATCCGAGTTATTATTTTGTATGAAATTGTACCTTAGGTCGTAAATAACGAGTGCATGTAGCTATTCCGATCGAATGCATTTTTGGCCTTTGGCAAAGCCGCCTTTGTTAAAATACATTTAGATTTAAATTGAGTCTGTTTTGAGCAACCCCCCTAATGAGACATTACCTGTCGCTAAAGATCATCATTAAAGGTCCGGGTTCAGCAATTAGTCAGTAGAGGACATCGAAAAAAAAATTTCAAAGTCCCTACCTGACACAGAAAGTGCAACCCTGATAGGGCCCCGTGTGATAGGATCCCCGAGCACGCACGTTACTATAGCTGCTGTAGAGTGTCAGACGTCCTTGACGGCTGTCACAGTTCACGAAAACAGGTATACACCATCCAGCTGCCTAAGGTCACTTCCAGTTGCATCTGTCCGTGCGCGGTAACATCGAATTCCCGTGCAACTACGACTGAAAAATATCCAACTTTCATTTTGCCGCACTGGTGAAGCCTGCACCGAGCCGCGACGTCCAGAGCGTCCAAAAAAGGTCCAGCGAATGGTGGCGGTAAGTCCAACATGATATGGTGTGGTCTTTTCACTTTTTGTGGTACAAATATTACTTTTGTTGGTAAGTATATTTCCAACAACAACAAACACCTATGCGCGTGTAGCTGACGTCGTGTTTACAAAGGGAAGGTACTCGTAAATATGTATTATCAGGGGACACCACTCTAATGACCACTTCCTTGTCAACAACAAGAAGCCCTAGCGATCGTAATGTTATGTGTGTTCTGGTGTACAGGACACCAATTTCGGGGAAAATGATGACTGAGGAAATAACAGCAGACGACAGTGGTGAGAAGTAGGCAGAATACATCGATGAACAAGACGAAGAATAGATTGGAAATCTTAGCCTCACTGTTCGTCTCTTCTGTAGTTACTATATATATACGTCACTATAGTAACAGCCTGAAACTTTGTTTTTAAATATTCTCTCCTTTATAAATAAGTGTAATAGTTTCTGGGCAATTTTCTATTACACATATTTGTGTTATATACATAATGAAATATGCGATATATTCTGAGCTCTGGTCTGATGTACATTTAGAAGTTTCCACTTTTAGTTGCGATTTGTTTTGGGGGTTCGTGGTGGTTGTTTTTGTGTAAATATCTTCAGAACGCCACGCCATTTTCTAGTACAAGACCCGTGTGTGCATTACATAACTATACAAATACCAGTCATTTGATTCTTTTTCAGTGCCACACCAAATGAGCTCACAGAGCAGCAAGCAGCTAATGTGTTATTTCTGTGGATACATTTGTGAAGCTAGTACAAAGTGAAGGTGCATCAGTAATGGAACAACGCCCAATCTCATCACAATACATAACAGATAATCGCAGTGGCAAGGTAAGTTGTGAACCTAAAATGTGTGTGTGTGTGTGTGTGTGTGTGTGTGTGTGTGTGTGTGTGTGTGTGTGTGTGTGTGTGTGTGTGTGTGTGTGTGTATGCTTGGGACAAAATGTACAGCTGGCTTATATTTAGAACAAAATATACAGCTGTCTGAATAGAATTAAATATACAGCTGTCTGAATAAAAAACAAAATATACCTGCAGTTGTCTGAACACAGACAAAATGTTCAGCTGTCTGAATGAAAACAAATGTACAGCTGCTCGCTGTATGAAAACAACATCAGCAATTGTCTGGATGAGAATATAATCAACAGGTCTAGGTAAGGATAAAATATACCACTATAATCAACCTAAAATATATTTGTTCACAAAATAACAGCACATTTCAGTGTGATGAAATAGAGCAATACATGTATGTGCATAATTCATTATGAAACTCACAATCAGGTATATAAGTGGTCTATTGTAAGTTGGCTTGCCACTGATACAATGTATTTCTCATATTTTCCTGAAACCACAAGCTTATGAACAGGAGAAATATGAGTGACAAAAACTTATAATATCATTCTTGTATACCAAAATATTTTATTGCAAGTTTTTCTGTGAATCATGTAAATACATGTATATATTGCTCCATATCATAACACTCAAATGTGCTGCTATTTTGTGACTAAGCCATTTTTAGAAAGCCACACGCACATGCGTATGTGCACACATGCCTATTTTCTGTATTTATTTCTTTTTCAACAGGTTTTGTCCATCCATGACTGTGTTTATGGTTTGTTTCTAGACAGCAGGGCTGTCACAAGGTCAGGTGACTTGAAACTGGTGAATGCACAGCATGGCATCGAGTTTCTGAAGACAGCAAGACCTGTCCGATAAGTTGTCACCGACAGAGTTCTACTGTAATCTCCTGCTACTTTCAGGTAATTATCAGTTTGGTGGCATTTGATTTTGAAGTATGGTACACCCGTGCGCTTGCACAAAATCATTTTTGTTTGTAAAAGTGTTATCACATCACACATAAAGTAGCTTATAGTGTCCTGGAAATATTGCTGTCACAACACTAAGTTATGATTTACATATGACTGCTACCTCCACACTGTAAGTATATTTACAAGTTGACAGTAAACATTATTATCATGGTGCCATGGTGGTTTTTCTCCCAAGTCTTCATAACAGCTAGTGCTAGCTACCGGTCAGTTTGCCACTCTGTAATGCATGTATCTTTTTTCCAGTATGAAATAGATTTGTATATTATTACTGACTTGATCGCAGCCACTGAAACATCTGGATCATTACTTTGATGTGTGGCACAAAGGCAAGCGAATTGCATAAAAGGTTTGAGTTGAGCTGTGTGTTTACATGGAGGATTATATCCTTGAGTGTATGCAGAACAAAAACACACGAAACTGTCCTGTCATCGAAATAACCTACTCAGTATAAACTGCTGCTGGTACATTTTCACTTTTGTGCTTTTTTTACTTTCAGGTTTTGCTTTATCTATTATATTGGCCATCTGTTTTCAGTTTCTTTGCTGCTGCCAAAGGCTAAACACCACTTGAAACAAGGGATAAAGCCTGTTATCACCACACATTACGAGTGTCCTTGCCAGGCATGATCAAGGTATCATGTCTTATTTATGCACTTATTTTGACTTAGAGTTTAGATATGTTTCAGTCTCATCATTGAGTGTTTTGAGTGTTAGTCAAGGGGATGTATCTATGTGGCTGAAAATGAAATGGCCCCCCCCCCAAAAAAAACTTTCATTGGCTACAAAGGCTACACAATGCGCAACAGGCTTACCATCCTTGACTTCAACCACCAAGTATGCAAGCAGTATACCAAGATTAGCAACAGGCATACCAGGTAGCACAGCAGAAATATGCATAGTACATGTATGTTACACACTTGTGCAATTTCTGGTACAAGTGCAGTATTGTACATGTCATTTTCAGTATCATTACAGTACATGTATTTGTAGAAATATACTATTTAGGATTGTGACACTGACCATGAAAACTAATTCTTTCTTATGGCAAGTCAGGTGCAGAATTCCTGTTCATGTGCACTGTTTACAGTATGTAGTTATAACAAGGATGAAAAATGAAAGCAGACATGTATGCAATTTATGAAGAAGAATGTCCAAATGTATTGAAAACAAAAAATGTCCAACATTTTGCTTTTACATTCAACTTTAATACTTTCTTGTATAGAGAGTACAAAGTGCACAATATGGAGTATATATTACATGCATGTGTCCATTTATTCATGTCCCAACTACTTGTACAAACAGATGTAAACAATCTCCATGACAGAAAGTAAATTTTAAAAGTTAATGAAAATGTTCTCTTCATTCTGTTTTTTCTCATCAAGGAATGTGCTCCGTGGCCTTGTATCCCCAATGCCTCACTGATGAGAAGCTCTCCAGTTTGTTACATTACCTACGCAGTACAGATGACAAGATTGAGCGACGAGTGGATGTGGTTTTTCAGCAGAAGTAAAGACTTGGAGGTTGGTTTCACACACATACACAACCAGATAGTGCCCTCAGGTAGTTTAGATTGGGGCTTAGAAACTGCCATCTGATTATGGCCACCTGACAAGAGCAACAGTGTTTGCTGTTGCCAAGCCCCATATGGCTCTCATGCCACAACTGAAAAAAATCTGTATGTAGAGTGTTGGTGATGTTTGATTGCTATTATAATGTGGGAATTTTATTTGCAAATGTGATGCTATAATTTTTGACGCTGCAAAATTTGACTTCGGTCTGCTTCTTACAAATATCTAGAAAAGTTGGTTCTTCTGTTAACTCGATCAGCTGGATCAAATTCAGTAGTTCTTGTTGTCCATTATTATTAGATGATTCCCACACAAACAGTAGGCCGGATTGTCTTCACTGGTCACGCGCTGATAAGGTGTCGCCTCTACTCCCACATTCGATATGGTCACCAGGGGCTGCTCATCGGTTGAGTGCATCTTTAGTCTCCCCCAGGGAAAAGTTGGTTATGTTGGCCTGAAAACATATTCATATAATATCATGTTACCAAGCAGCATTGCAAAGCTACAATGTCTTTTATTATTAGAACAAAACTGTATAAATCGTTTGACCATCACCGAGACAAAGAAATTGTTTGTAAAAGTTATTTTGCAAATCTGTCTTGTATGGAGTTTATTGATTACACTGGCTGTGATTGATTCATTACGGTTGGTTTCATGTTGAGTAGATTATACTGGCTGATACCCGGTAGCCAAGTAAACTCATCTAGAACAGTGTTTGCAGTACATCTTCACATGTACTAACTGACCTTTGTTCTTGTCTTGCAGCTGCCTGCTGAGAGCAAGTTGGGGCACACTGCACTGCATCAGGCTGTTTGCTGTTCCAAAGTTTCTGTGTGACATTGCTGCTAACGCCCCTGCAGTTTGGTGACATGTTTGACACTGGCCAGTCTGTTGTCTCTTCACTGGTTGGACCTGTCCATGAAGGCTGTCTGTCTGCTGTGGAATCATGGCAATATTAGCATTTTGGTGGATAGCAAAATTTAGCATATGATGATAGAACTATATTGCCATATGTAACATTACATTAGGAAATCGTTGCGGTATATATATATATATATATATATATATATATATATATATATATATATATATATATATATATATATATATATATATATATATATATATATATATATATATATATATATGCCTGCATGTGTACCCGCCCCCTCCAGCCCCCCCCCCCCCCCCTCTCCCTCACTTACCAAAACACAGTGACCAAGTTTGAATGACGGCATCATAAGCAAAATATACCATGCATATAATTCAATGACATCACTGAAATTGTTTCTTTATAATTAAAATGGTTGTCTCTGTTCTGTTTGTGTTTTTGCCTCATATATTATTACAGTTATATATGGTGCAGGAAGTAAAAGTGCACATGTATGTTGTTCTGTAGAGAAGAACCCTATGAGGAAAGAACGTCGCTTAGAAATGACAGTTACAACACAATTTATTACTAGATAATATGAATAAAATTGTGTTGTAGCTGTCTTTTCTAAGCGTCTTTCTTTTTTTCGTTGAGTTCGTCTCTGCATTACACACGCTTCGCAGTCACCATTTTGCTCTGGACTATGTGGTTCTGTAGGGTACATAGACTACTTGGTCTTGTTGAGGATAGACATACTCATTTCATAAAAAAAATCAGCTGTATTTTTAGGAATTATGACAATCATGGTAATTGTGTTTTATTTATGTATACACTTATTGATGTAAACCTGCCTGTCCCGGATTGGCCTCCGCAGCCACGAAAATGCCTGCAGACGACGTGGGCAAGCCATATAGAATCTTCGTTCGTGAAGTCAAGCCAAGAGACACTTATTGATGTACTTGACGATTTTGGTAAACTCATAAGAGAAGCCTCACAATGAAAGGCATTTTTAACAGTTTCACTCAGTACAGATATAAACAAATAAACCATACGTTGAAGTGTATTTGAAAACAATGTTTTTGTCACAAAATGAAGATCAAGTGAGATATACCTCTTGCTGTTGTGAACTGATATATTTCCTTGATATTTATTTTTGCGGGTTGAGTCATTTCAGTTTTCTGATAGAGAACATTGCTATATGGAGTAATCAGAAATAAATCCCACATGGTTTGCTGTCAGTGCAAACATAGATAAACTATGAATGAAATATATTGTGGTTAGAATACCAATTACATAATATATATATATCTGTTTCCTAACATTTATTTCATATCTCATAACCATAGCACGAGGTGAAAGAAACCTAATGCTCCAGCCGAAGGGGTGCATGCCTGCATGATGCCAGCTTGCTTTCATCTGCTTCCTAAAGTCAATCGGGCAGGGGGGGGGGGGGGGGGGAGAATTCGCACAACCCCCCAAAAATGGAAAAATTAGTAACATTTAAATTAATTTGGGTCGAGGGCATAAACAGACATAATTATATGGTCTTGTCAAAAAAATGTATACATTATTGGTATGGCGAAGGCCGGAACCATCTGCTGCGGCCCTGTATCTAATTATTTTGAAACTTGCCTCTCGTTTGCTCGTGCACCCTTTAGCTTGTAGTTGGTGTATCGGTGTTTGCTGTCAGGCACCTGCATGAGGTATGCATTGGGCAGGGTGCATTGCGTGTGCATAGACAGCAGTTGGTCTGGGGAGAAAATATTATCACTGAACTCATCAAGTTTGCAGACGGTAATTATCTTTTGTGATACAAAAAAAAAAAAAAAAAACAAGATGAGAAGTAAACGACAAAGCAAAATATTACCTAGTGCTTAGATTCTTATAATGGAATCAAATTTTATGTCCGTGTAACACACACGAACAGGCACAATCACATCAATGGGTGACCGTCTTCACTCCTAGAAGCTGATTCAGCTTTTCAAAATCCCGAAAAGCTGAATTTCAGCTGTTTGGTTCAGACAGAACAGGCCTTCAGCCAGCCTGTTCCAAATGCAAAAGTCATACATTCTCATGAGCCCCTGCATCCGCAGGAGCTCATGGGAATGTATATCGCTTGCTGGCCATGGATTTATGGGGCATATTTATGTCCCGTTTACTGACATTCATTTCATATTCTCGCACTGTCACCCATGCACATCACATTGTTGCATGATGACCTGTAAATTATCTCCCAGGCTTTTGTGAAAAATAAAATCGTTTTGAGGTGGGCGTTTGCGCGTTGCTTAGCACGGGAGTGCTGTCCCTTACACACACATTATCTAGTAGCTTCCCTTCGTAAAAATGGCGACTACCATAAAGACTTGTTGTTTGCAAACGCTTTCGAGGAAACCTTGTTTTGGATAAATGCGAGGACATAAGAAATGAGAAGACCACGATATAGCATGTTCGACGTACCGTCACCATTCCCTGGGCCATTTTTGGACGCTGTGGACGTCGCTCAGTGCTTCCCAGTACCGGCCCAGAAGTGAAAGTTGGATAGTCATCTTTCGTTGTTGTTGCACGAGAATTGTGGGTGTTACCGTGTACGGACAGATGCAACTGGAAGTGACCTTTGGCAGCTGAGTGGCGTATACCTGTTTGCATGAACTGTGACAGCCGTCAAGGACGTCTGACACTCTACAGCAGCTATAGTAACGTGAATGTTCGGGGATCCCATCTGATGAGGCCCTGTCAGGGTTGCACTTCAAGTCAGGTCAGTAGGGACTTCGAAATTTTTTTTCGCTGTCCTCAACTGACTAATTGCTGAACCAGGACCTTTAAGGTGGCTGTAGTGACACTTCTGCAATTGACGACTTCACTTGAGAGAGCACCTGTCTCTTAACCCTTTTAGCCCCAAGGTCTCAAATCATTTTAGAGGTGTTGCCTAACGACTGTGTACCGGTTGCAAGAGATGGCTTGACCATGATAATTCAAGGGTAGTGCCAGATTAGCTTGGCGCCTTAAGGCGCCAAGCTAATCTGGCACTGCCCTTGAATTAACACGGTCAAGCCATCTTCTGCTGTAGGGATCCGGGGCTAAAAGGGTTAAGGTCACTAAGAGGTTGCTCAAGAAATGTTGCACTGTACAAGTAGCTTAGTGGTCGCCGATCGGGACCAAACAACAGCGAAAAGAGTGAACACACAGAGATATGAAAGCACAGATTTACAATTCTCATGTCGTGTAGTTCTCACATGAAATTGCATCAGAGGCTAGACAGTAGCATAGATCGACCATGATAGTTCAAGGGTGGCGCCACAGTACCTGGGCGCCTTGGTGTGTCAGTCTATTCTGGTATCACACGTGATCTATGACTAGTCGAGTCGTATCTTCTCATCGCGTGTCAGGTTACTACTATTTCAGTTTAACGTCCCATGGCACAGATCGTGAGCCAGGGCCTAGCCCGAACAATTTAACTGCCGGTTGACGCAGACTGTGTTTTTGAAATCATCGTAAATTCAGCGTCAAAGACCTCTCGCTGCTAAAGGAGCATGGATACAAAGTGGTGCATGAGGCATAGATCCTCGGTGGAAGTTAGAAATTTATGGTTAGGGCTGATAGACAGCAGGCTAGTACATGTTTTCACTAACGGAGAACATATAGGACTCTAAAGCATTCATAAATAAAACATGCATGTCCAGTCACAGAGTGCCCACTGTGTTTGAGACAATGTAAAACATGCATGTCCAGTCACAGAGTGCCCACTGTGTTTGAGACAATGTAAAACATGCATGTCCAGTCACAGAGTGCCCACTGTGTTTGAGACAATGTAAAACATGCATGTCCAGTCACAGAGTGCCCACTGTGTTTGAGACAATGTAAAACATGCATGTCCAGTCACAGAGTGCCCACTGTGTTTGAGACAATGTAACAGTCACAGAGTGCCCACTGTGTTTGAGACAATGTAAAACATGCATGTCCAGTCACAGAGTGCCCACTGTGTTTGAGACAATGTAAAACATGCATGTCCCGTCACAGAGTGTCCACTGTGTTTGAGACAATGTAAATATGCATGTCCAGTCACAGAGTGCCCACAGACAATGTAAAACATGCATGTCCAGTCACAGAGTGCCCACTGTGTTTGAGACAATGTAAAACATGCATGTCCAGTCACAGAGTGCCCACTGTGTTTGAGACAATGTAAAACATGCATGTCCAGTCACAGAGTGCCCACTGTGTTTGAGACAATGTAATACATGCATGTCCAGTCACAGAGTGCCCACTGTGTTTGAGACAATGTAAAACATGCATGTCCAGTCACAGAGTGCCCACTGTGTTTGAGACAATGTAAAACATGCATATCCAGTCACAGAGTGCCCACTGTGTTTGAGACAATGTAACAGTCACAGAGTGCCCACTGTGTTTGAGACAATGTAAAACATGCATGTCCAGTCACAGAGTGCCCACTGTGTTTGAGACAATGTAAAACATGCATATCCAGTCACAGAGTGCCCACTGTGTTTGAGACAATGTAACAGTCACAGAGTGCCCACTGTGTTTGAGACAATGTAAAACATGCATGTCCAGTCACAGAGTGCCCACTGTGTTTGAGACAATGTAAAACATGCATGTCCAGTCACAGAGTGCCCACTGTGTTTGAGACAATGTAACTGCGGGGGCTCACGAGGATCTATACCTCGTGCATTTTTTTAGTTTTTTATTTTATTTTTTTCATCTTCTGCAGTGACGGGTTAAAAACCGGAGCAATCGCCCTTAGAGAGTGTCATACTCACAGGTGCGTCGGCGTCAGGTTGTTCCTTCTCATCCTTGCCCAAATGTGCTTTCAGATCATTCAGCAGTTTGTTGGCTGTTTCTTGAAGCATGCGCTCGTTGTTATGACATTGTGAAATGTCGAGGTACTTCAGGTCTTTCATGATGTCATCGAACCAGGGATCATCGTTCTTTATGGCCTGCCGCTTTTCCATCAGCACCGGGAAAATCTTCTTTTTTTGTCGGTCAGCAATGACTGCCTCTGTTTAATTAATCAATAAAGTACGTAAAAGGTGTGGTACAATTCGCTGTTCCCCGTTTTGGCCCCGTGTCCTGTTTCTTCTAATTTACAGGTGATGGCGTTTCACTGTTTTGAGAAACAGGTTTAACTCGTTCAAAATGTGCTACATTCGGATACGCGGCTAAAAGCCGCGTATCCAGATGCAGCACGCCTTGAATGAGTTAGGTGGCAATGCAGTGTTTGTTCGTTAAAGGAATTTAATAAAAATAACAAAAAGTCCTCCATTTCTCTTTATTGCGCAGCCTGTCATGTACTCAGAATAAAAGGAGTATGCAAGAGGGAACTCCACACTGCCCTTGCAAGAATACATGTGGTTAAGGTGATGCAACAATACAGCGTATAATAAAAAGTAATCGACATCTTCACTAAAATATTATGTTGCGTAAAAACGGAAACATCTAAAATGTGGCTTTCGTCTGCTTCAGTAGCGACAGGAATTCTTAAGAAAAATAGCACGTCAGCAAAATGACGTCACTATAAGTTTGACGTCATGGCATCGCTAGTCTCACGACGCCGTGTACACAGTGACGAAATTGATGTTTCACGTCACTCATCCGAAAGGCACGCAGCGTCTTCCAGGGCTGACTGTTTTGTTCCACACAGCCTCTTTCAGGGCTGACTGTTTGATGGGAGTATATAGTGGATCCAAAAATTGCAAAAATGAATTAATTATTATTCAAAAAGTTGAAGCGGTACAAAGCTGGCTAACAAACGCATCCAAAGTCTTCTGCAAACTAGCTGTAATAAAAATTTTAAGTATATATGACAATTACGGACTCTAATCTGGGTCAACCGACTTTCTATAAACGGTCGTTTATGTCTTCAATGAGACATTCAGTTACAACATGCTTGGAGGCTCTCTTAGCCACCCCTTCCATAAAGTATGTCACCAAATTCCAAGCTGTTACGTACAGTAATGTATGAGATTTTCATGTCTACATACATGCGCGCGCGCACATACACACACACACACACGCGCGCGCGCGCGCACATACGCACATACGGCTTTTCGCGCCAAATATACGTTCAGCAGCGAGGTTACCGTAACTAGACATGACGTAATTTTTATCTTGCTACCTCAGTTGTCAGAGGTTTAGGCCTGCCCGTCTTTGACATCATGGACATGCTATTAAATTCGCCACACCGCGACCCGTCCAATAAAAGTCACTTTAATAAATAGAAGGGACTTAAAAACGGAGTTTATCACAATATTATTATATACAATGGTTTCATTGACTGAGTGAAGTCATCATTGTTCGAATATTTGTTGATAGAAGGGACTTAAATAGAAGGGTGATGATGATGATGATGATGATGATGATGATATAATAATAATAATACAATTTTTAAAAATGAAAGAAGTATTTCACGCACACGCACACACCACACACACACACACACACACACACACACACACACACACACACACACACACACACACACACACACACACACTCACACTTTTAATTTACATAACTTGAAAATGATCAGAGAGAGAGAGAGAGCATGCGTTCAGTGTACCCATTACCCTTTCCATCTTAATTGATAATATTAATAATAATAATAATAATAATATAATAATAACAATAATGTATATTTCTAAGGCGCCTATACTTTCGATAAAAAAGCTCTAGGCGCTGCTTGAAATTTGTTTGACTATAATAGTTTAAAGTTGGTGCCAGAATAGCTTCTGGCTCATCCCTTTAACTTAAATGGTTGATCTATCCCCTAATCTGTAATGTAGACTTCATGGACAGTAAGGCAGCATTTTTCTTAATCAGCCTCAGGATATAATGGGTGAAGGTCGCCCGACCCATAACGGCCCGAGGACCTTCTGTGCCATAATGGTACTTATTGACCTACCTCTGCGGCAGTGCACGCTTTTAGTGTACGGCGTGCTGCCACACATGATAAAGACAGAAGACTGTAACACGCCCGTAGCCATGCTCTTTTTGAGCGAGTCTCCGATCCGGATATTTCGCTCGTCCATCCACACATTAAGGCCCTGCAAGGTAACATAAACGGGTTATGTAGTGGTTTCAGACACGAGCTGGGGAAGGGAAATACGTTTTCACGATGTGTATTAATATAAGTTATTTATTCTGCAGTTCACTGGTTTTTTTTAACCGTGATCAGAAGAGAGAAAATGATGTACATTAAGGACATATATTGTGAAAATGTATGCTTAAGAGCAAAAGAAATGCGACGTTTTCAGAACCATGGATTCCGAAAACGTCGCATTTCTTTTGCTCTTCATATATTTTCTGCCGAGCCTGTGGTTTTTTGCTTGGTTCTTGAGTGATGGATTATATACTTATCAGCAAAAGAAATGCGACAGTTCTGGAACCATTGAACACACTTAAGTGTTTCCTATGATTCCCAAAAATTCTCATTACTTTTGCTCGTAAGTATAACATTTGTTTATTGTACTGTTAGAGCATCCGAAGGTATCTTAAATTTTCGAGTTGGGTTGGCGGAGGCTTATGAGCAGAACAGGGTCGTGTTACTGTTAACAAATCACAGCCAAAGACATGGTAAACGTTGGTACATGTAGCTCACATACCAAAGGAAATCAGTCAGCTGTGGACAAACAAACAGAACAGGCCAGGGGATCTGTTTGTTTGTCCAGCGTTAAGTAATTTACCTTAATTTGGCATGTATAATGCTTCTACTAAGACTACTTTGCTCGCCCTCTGGCTGTCATTTTTAACCATTTCATCTATCAGCTCATCAATCAGTTCGTCACAAATGCCTTCAGATAACTTAAGCGCATAAAGTCCAGGCGCATAAGCATTTTCCTTAGTGTGAAATACACGTTTTGTGTCTCCTACTGCAAGTGACTTTTAATGTGTTTGGGTCATTTCAAGATTATGTTTGTTTGACCTCAGTGTCTTGTTCGGATAATCAGGCATTAGTTCTCCATCTAAAACTTGCTTGTAGTGTTCATGACGAATATTTTTATTTTTTTATCGCTGTTTTTTTTATACCTTTGACTTTGGACTGACTGTCTTTCTGGTGCAGTATTGAATACATTTTTTTTTTACCTCAGTTCAATGTACTCAAGTACAGGCACTCCATTCAGTTCATCTTTAAACTTCACTTTCTTGTTTTGTGTGCTATACAGCGGGTGATCCTTAGGATAATCAGACCTATCATACATATGCAACTCTGTTTTCATATCTTCATAAAAGTCTTCAGTAGGAACATCTATGATCATAGAGTCAGAGTCAGTGTCAGTGTATAACAGCCGGCAGTCAGGATACTTTGGTTTAAAGTAATCATAGTTAAGTAGAATTCAAGCATCAACGGTTTTGATAATTCAAGTATTGCCATACCAATGAATACTGGGCTGTTGCTTGTGAGTCTTGTTCTGAGCTATTCGGAAGAAAACAATAGCAGAGAAAAAATAAAACTGCAAGATTATGAGAAACGAAGATATTTTCTTACAAATAGAAAGGGTATATCTGATCCGGCTGTTGTGTTTGTACCAGCAAACTTTACCATAGCAACAGAAGCGAAAATAGTTTTTTGAAATTATCATGAGACCTTTAGAGGGTGTTAAAGAAGCAAATATTGCACAGGGAATCAAACTTACATGAGATAGCTCAGTGACAGAGTCAGCAAAAGTCTTTATTGCTATTAGAAAAGGCACAGGTATAGACGTATTTGGTAGTAACAGAGCTGTTAAGGTAGTAGTCGATAAAACAACTATTGTTTTTCTAAATTACATAAACCTGGAACACATAGATCTTGTTTCGTTCTATTACGCTAGCAAATTATACACCCCCTGAAGAATTGCAAAATGTAATTGCTGATTAAATGAAAAATATATTTGCCATAAAAAAGGTGAACTTGTATCCGCGACTATTGCCTGCTCCGATTGTGCCTGACGAAAGATTACAGGTGAACTCATTCTGATTAATAAATATTATAAACGCATTGAAGTATTTGGAAGGTGAAGAGGCAAAATATTCAAGGTGTAAAAAATGGTATAGCAACCGTTTTCAATTCTATTCTATTCAAAACATCAATGGCTGTGGGTGTGGTTTCAGCTGGTTTATCTGCTGGTGGTATTGCTCTGTTTGCTCTGTTTGCAACAGGGGTTGGTAGTATAATTGGGATCACAATTGAGGGGGTTAGCGCTGCCACATGCCTGGCATGCTTTGGTTTGGAAGCCCTTAACAAAAGATTTCATAAAAAGTTACAAAAGCATGAAGCATTGAGTACTCTTGCTGGAGCTAAGTTGAGCAGCATAAAACTTATTATCAGTAAAGCTTAAGAGGACAATAAAATCGATGATGATAAGTTTAAGAGAGTGCAGGATGATTTGGCCAATTACAAACAACAGAAGACTGAAATTCAACATAAGATGCATAGTCAACCCACGAATGTTGAAGAACTAAAGGCATCTTTTTTAGAGGAAGGGACAAAGATAGGGGTAAAAGAGACCACAGAAAAACTAAAAGGTCTTCTAAGCAAGTAAAGATAAGTTTTGGTAATCGTTCATTATTTCTATTATACACTTCACAGAGAGATGACAGGCCACTTGCATTGCTCATGCCACTCATGCCTGTTTATTTAATGCCATCGGTTCTACCGTCAGAGTATAATTGAGAAAAAAGTTATTTTGTTGTCTATGTAACTTGTCAAATCTGTCTGAGTAACTTGATGACTTGAGTAAAGAACGTATAAGAACTTGTGTTAAGACACATATAAGAACTTGTTTTAAGTCACTTATAAGAACTTTTGTCAACTAACTTATACGAACTTAAAGAAGTAACTTTGAAGTTACTTGCCAGTTGAAAGTAACCTATTAATTTACTTTTTGTTGATGCGTATTGTTGACTGCATTTTATTTGAAATGAAACCTGTACATTGAGATAGAAGGGGGTGTTGGGAGACAATTGAGAGTAATTTTTTAATTATTAATTTAGGTGGGGGTTGAAATGTCTTTAGTTTATTTTACTGAGTGCACAATATAGGGCCTGCTTTATTTTGGAGAGAAACGACCATGCGGGCGTTAATGAGCTTAATTAGTTCATTAATTAAGACCAACTGAAGACAATGGAAATTGTCCAAGAATTCTACTTATATCTCTCAACCTGAATACTGATCCTTTAAGCACACTGCAAATGTGCAACTTTGATTTTCAATGGACGACGGGGACCTTTCCACAACTAGCTGAATAATCAGGATGCATAAAGGTTGTGCACATTAACTCATTCAAGACGAACTGCATCCGGATACGAGGCTGAAGCCACCTATCCGGATGCAGTTTGTCTTGAATGAGTAACCACCACTATGCGAATAATTAGGACGAGAGCCCCAGCCAACCCCATCCTTCTCTCTCTCTCCCCCTCCCCCCCTCCCCCGCCCATTTCTACTCCCTCCCTATCCCAACACTCACACACACACACCCACCTCCTCTTCCGCCATCTTTTTTTGGGTGTGTCTAGCCCTGAACCACTCCTATGCATAAAATTTGTGCACATTAACTCACTCAATACAAACTGCATCCCGATACGCGGCTTCTGCTGTGTATCCGGATGCAGTTCGTCTTAAATGAGTTTAAAAGATAGTCTTGCACTTACCCCTTCAGCCAGAATATCGTGCAGTTTCTTCGCCGTGGTCTGGTGGGTCCAGTTGTAAGAAAGAAAGCAGTCATACTGCAGCAGCAGGTCTTCCTCTAATGTGGTCGACGCGCGGATTTTATCAGGAGTACAACCAAGAAAACATTGTAAGCAATCTAACATCACCACCCCCTCACCTATTCCAGACAGGGCTGGAATGATCGTTGCGCAGTCGATCACCACGATTCCCCTTGCGTGTCAGTAGCGGTTTTTGTTGCGATGATCACAGGAATCACCGTGACTGAAACCGCTACCAACACACAGAAGGTTAACAATGATTGCTGCCCCTTGTTAAACTAACTATGCATCAAACAGTTTTATTTAATGTTGAGCTTTCTCCCGGAGCGCGGAGGGCCTTTAGGAAGTAATCGATTACGCAAAGATCATACCATGCCTGTCTCCCACTAGAAGAAAAGATGAACACACACATTTTCAGACAGAAAATCAAGTCTTACGGCGATTATATGGTTCATTGTGGTAAAACTGAATGTCAGTTGCATTGTGACACAAATGAAAGATTTGTTATACATTGCTTAACGTCCCAACAGAAACAAGACTTTCTCAGGACGTGCCTGCCCTGCTTGTGAAAAGAAAAACAACAGCATATTGAATGTATGTTACCGGCCGGTCTAATATGCTAAGTAAACCAAAGACATGCTAGGGACGCTGCACCTTCATGCTAATTTATCGTACCATAGTTTACAAAAAGCCTGAAAAGCATAACTATTACAAAATATGTACAGGAAATTATATAACAAGAAAGGTATAACCCTCATGGCTCACGTGTATGACCAATCCACATAATAAGTGTGACCTTTGTGAGATTGACTTTCCAACAGGTCACTGAAATGAGCAAATGTTCAAATGCCTAAACATAAGTAAAGGCTGGCCTTTGTACCAGCGAGATCCAAGTTTTTTCAACATAATTTCACAAAATTGTCGACCCTCCGTGACCCTTGACCTCCATGATGGGTCGACTAAATTAGTATGCATAGAAAGGTGTTATCATCAGCTACCTCTATGCCAAATTGTATTGAAAAGTTTGGGAAAACGTGGATAAAAATTACAATTCTATCAATAACTGGCATTTTTGGTATACACTTGCTAACCTCCTGTGACCCTTGACCTTTCCATGGGGTCATCCAAATTAGTATGCATGGAAAGGCCTTATCATCAGGTATCTCTATACCAAGTTTGGATTTGAAGTTGAAAATAGTTATTGCGAAAAAACAGTTTTCGTCAAAATATGGCTATATTTCACCCCTTTCTGGACCTCCCATGACCCTTGACCTTTGCGAGGAAACCACTAAATTATTAAGCATAGAAAGGTCTTATCATCAGTTACCTTCATGGCAAATCTGAGTGAAACGTTGGCAAACACTTTGATATCAATTTCAGCCCACTTAATCATATTTCAAATATAAACCATTTGAATTTCCAAAACTTCAGTAGCTCGCTAAGCTTGCCCTTAGCACCACGTGAATGTTCTGTGTCTTTGTACAGTGTGTGAGTGAATGCGCGTGTTTCACGTGAGCGTGCTTGTTGGGTTCAGTTTGAGGCGGCGCTTTCAGCCGATTTTCAAGTGGGATAAAGCGCCTATTTAATGCGCTGATTTATTTATTATTTATTAATAAAAACTACAAACCTATCAAAAGCTGCCCTTTATCATACATTTGCCGACCTCCTGTGACCCTTGAACATTCCCAGTGGTCATCCAAATTAGTATGCATAGAAAGGTCTTACCATCAGGCATCCCTGTACCAAGTTTGGGTTTGAAGTTGAAAATAGTATTTGAGGACAAAATTTGTGTCAAAATATGGTCGTTTTATTATCCCTTTTGGGACGCCGTGACCTTGATCTTTGAGAGAGGTCACTGAAATTGGTATGCTTTGAAAGATTTTGCCACAAAGTATCCTTGGGCCAAGTTTGAAGTCTATTGCTTGAATAGCCTCCGAAAAAATACCAACGTTAAAGTTTACCACGGACGACAGACACCGGACGACGGACAGACGACGTGGTCGCACGTGAGCCAAAACATGCATTAACCGCAAACATAATTATAACTTATCATCACAAAACCCCACACTGTGGGGCTGGCAGGGTGACCCTGGGAACTAAAAAGTACCTAACCCCACCCAAGTCCCCCAGGGCAGACCCGGATTAGGGCACAAATGAACGAGTCGTGTAGCGACAGGCGTACCACTCCATACTCTATGAGCATGACCACTTAATCCCTTTACTGCTGAGAAACATTATCATAATTCAAGGTCAAGAGACATAAATCATAATGAGCCCCCATAGCTGCGTGGACACTTGAGGATGTATCTTCTTACACCACTTTGAGTATATGCTCATTACACGGCTTGAGCCCTTTGGTGTTAAGTTAACACACACGTCCTCTGGCAGTGAATGATGTTACTGTTTTTGTCATTCTTCTTCTTCTTCTTCTTATTGTTATTGTCATCATTATGGGGCACTGAATGGAACATTGAATCCCATGTTAAATGCTGGCCAATCGCAGTGTCCAAAAATGGAATATTTATTCTAAAATTTGCTCTAAAATGCCACTTACGTTCAAGATTCAAACAGAGACAAATCCATTCGGCCTCCTCCGCTTCACTGTTCTTGGTCTGAAGTTCATCAGACGTTGTGTCAGCTTCGTGATCTGAGGATGCTGGTGTAGCCGGTTTTTGGCGCTTCTTCTGCAAACTTTTCACGATTTTTGTGCATT
>BTPG01000001.1:109110339-109195339 GCA_036245525.1 Semisulcospira habei | reverse complement strand
ATGCAAGTATCGCTACGAGACTTACCGTATACAGTGTGCGCGCATTCATCTCCAGTTCTTTCCATGTGTTTCCCAGCTTCTGCAGCAAGACAGGCACCACCCTGCCATGGCTCACCACAGTGGCCGCCACTTGTTCACTACACTTGGTCAGCATCTCCAACATCCCCATCGCACGCTGCAGGACTTTAAAGCGTTCTTTATCGTTGTAAGTTTCTCCCGCTGTCTCATCAGCGACGGTGTCGCACATCGCCAGGATGACGTAGGAACCCTCAAGCGTTCTGCCAAGTCCGGCCCTGCCGTCCTCAGTAGGATCAGCGTTATACAACTTTTCCACGTCGTCCAAACACTGAAGAAATTTCTTCTTGAAGGTCTTTCCGTCTTGTTCATAGTGTCGGTAGGGCCCTGGTTTCAAATAAATGTCATGGTGAGTTTCTAGAGTGCCCATTATGTTACAGGTCAAACTCACTATCACACACACCAGTATATCGCTAAACTGGATTATAATACTCACGAGCAAGAGAAATGCGACAACATTGGAGTCATCGGAATCACTTTAGTATTGCTTTTTTTCTGGTCGGTGTGAAACTGTCGCCATTTTTCCGCCGCGGTGGGGGTGGGAAAGGAGGTGTGGGGGGGGGGGGAAGGAAGGGGGGGTCAAACTGCTTGACCATAACTAGAAGCAGAGATGGACGTGGCTTGTAAACATTACAGCAACCGTTTTGAGTCTTTTGAATTAACGTTTCACTAGAGTGATTCGAAACAAATTGACGTTATTTTGCAACAAAATGTAATTGACAATAAACTAATGTAATTTGCAACAAAGGTAATTGAAAACAAATTGATGTAATTTGCAACACCCGCCCCCACCCCCAACAGAACAGTTAATATGCAAATGTGAAATGACATATGACAGTGCAAACAGAATGGATATCAGTATTCATTAAAAAATGTTGTAAGCGCTTAAAAATGCCGAGATATGCTGCCCAGTATTGCTGTCAGTGTGGAGGCCTCCAAATAGTGAACAACTTTACCTACTGACACCGCAATTAACCCATTCAGCCCTGACGCACTACAGCAAGAGATGGGTCGACCATGATAATTCAAGGGTAGTGCCAGATTAGCTTGGCGCCTTTCGGCGCCAAGCTAATCTGGCACTGCCCTTGAATTATCATGGTCGATCCATCTCCTGCAACTGGTGCATAGTCATTAGATGACGCCTCCAAAATCTGGGAAATACGAGCGCCGGGCTGAATGAGTTAACTGGATGTTACTACAGGTTCCATGAACAATGTGCATGCAGCGTTACTCGATGTGTTTTACTGAAGTTCTTCAGACAGAAAAAGATTTAAAAGGACACGTGGGTGCAGTTCCTTACGCTTATTTTTTTTTATTTTTTTAAATGTAAACCTATCATGTTGTTCATCACATCAAGGTTGCTTTCAGAAGGAAAATGAATGTTGCCCATGGAAAGTGTGATTTTCAAATATGAAGATCATGCCATGGCTGAGGACAAATCGGGGGAAGAAAAAAACAAAAAAAAAAAAACACTTAACGTTCATCTTTTCTTGGATCTGCGAACTTATTTGTATTCTGGCTTTTATTTGTTTCTGGCTTTTATTTGCTTATAAATGAAATGTTCATCAAAACACGTCCACTTAAAAACTTTACAATATCCAGGACGATAGCTTACACGAATAATTCTGAACAATGTGTAAGTTTAACAACTCTGAAATTTGGTCGTTTGTAGGTTCGCTTGGGTATTTAAATCAGTCTTCGGTGCATGAACAACGTCTTAACTCATTCCGCCCGACGCACGTATTTCCCGAATTTTGAGTTAACGACTATGCACCTGTTGCAGGAGATGGGTCGACCATGATAATTCAAGGGCAGTGCCAGGTTAGCTTGGCGCCGACAGGCGCCAAGCTAATCTGGCTCTACCCTTGAATTATCATGGTCGACCCATCTCCTGCTGTAGTGCGTCAGGGCTGAATGGATTAATAGGACAGACTGTGGCGACATTCAGGTCAACGGCAGACTACGCATGCAACTCTTGCAATGATAACATTAACAACAGTTCACACTTATCCAAACATGATATATGAGGTGAGGCGCGATGCGTCATTTGCGAATATGTACATATATTTTTTTTAAATGATACTCTTCTAGCATTAGAAAATGTATTTACATGCGCAGAACTGCGATTGTAAATGAGTTTTTAAAATTTACTTATCTCAAAAGACGTAATACCTCCTTCAGAGAAAAGGCATACAAGACCATCAAGTTATCATTTGAAACAATGAAGATAATAATTATTCATGTAACAATTTGCCTAGATTTTTTTTTAAAAATTCCCAAAGTGATTTCACAACGAAAACACTACATCTTTTACTTGATAGTCAAGACGACTTGAAAAGGTCAAAATGCTATACCAAACGCTTGGAACGACGACAGCAAACAAGGTCAGACAAAAACTACATTAGGGTCTCTGATGTTCAAAGGATACTTAATGAACAAACAAATCAACTGTCAACAGCACATGTTTAATACAATGAGTGGAGCATGTAACAAAAATGTAACCTGTAAAAAAAGGCGTTTGCTTGGCATCAATCGTATTGTGTTTAGACGTTCTCCCTAATATGATTCTATTTGAATAGTGAATGTCATCTCTGAATATTTTACTGTGTATGAACAAAAACACAAACATGCACTAAAAGAACAGAAAGATACCCGCGGCAATCACGCAGACAAGCAGTAGCACACACACATACTCTCCCACTTAACAGTAACTGTAAGACAGCTAAATCATTGTCTATTTTGTAACATTTGTCTATTTAGATTCGAACACAAACACTACATTGTATTGGCTATTTTGATAATGATAAAGAAAAAACAACTGTCAACAGCAGAAAAATAGAATTATGATGTTTTATGTCCAATATATGTAACTGAACCTGACACAGTTTCCTATCATGGTTACTTTCTAGAAGACTTTCTTCACAAGCCTCTTCTTCTCAAGTCTTCCGTCACTGTGACTCCCTCCCAACAGTCAGAATCTAAACATTACTTAGACTCACACTACTAACTGCCTCAGCAAGTGTTAGAAACCTGGCTTGACAATAATATATTATAATTGTCAGGGCTTTGAAAACGTTGAGCCGTCTAAATGAATCGTCCTAACATTTGTGCCTGTTAGCAAGAGCATGCAAAAGTTGGAAATATTCCATGCATGTGAAATATTTGGAGAGTAACAACTATAATAACGGCCTTCTATTTACAATTAAAACCAGCACAATTTAGAAGATATTTGCTGATATATCTTTGCTAAAATACTCATGTAAGGTGATGAGTAACTAAATCCGTATGATTTTTAACACAAATCAAATTATAAATGTTCACTTGAAATCTGATTTATTCATTTTGGAAACTGGCCGCAGGTCTATACGTATTGCCGGGGGTTGGGGGGTGGGAGAGAGAGAGAGAGAGAGAGAGAGAGAGAGAGAGAGAGAGAGAGAGAGAGAGAGAGAGAGAGAGAGAGAGAGAGAGAGAGAGAGAGAGAGAGAGAGAGAGAGAGAGAGAGAGAGAGACTGTGTACGTAAGATTAGCTCCCACTCTTTATTTGTAAAGTGCGTAGAGCTTATTTTAGGATAAGCACTATACAAGTAGCCATAATTATTTATTGTGGTGTCTGGAGTATTCAAGGAGGGGGTTTCACCTATAATGGGGGGACAAGTCGTCTCTCGAAGGTTAGAGAGTAGTCCACCAGATTAGGTCCCACTTTGACACTCAACTCTCACTTGTGGCTCTACGTAGCTGCAGCATGCGCAGCGGCCACACCACGGGCAACAGCTTCGACAGGCTAGCTAAACCAAGTGAGGGGAAACCGGGGGTCTCAAACCCTTGGTGCGGCAGGACTTGCTCGTCCTAGCATGCAAAGTCTGTCACCGGCCGACTGGGCGGAGGAAACTCAATCAAGGGTTCAACGGCCAAGAGGGCGGGTCAGCAGTGCATTGTGGAGTGCATAGGGCATGTCAGAGCACAGAAGAAGACATGGCCGTCCACTGCAGCCAAGGTAGCTACCAGTTGTAACGTCTCATCGTGGCACTGGACTCAGACTTCTGCAGCCGAGAGGGTGGGGCTGCTCCAGCGCAACAGCTTCTCCACCAAAATCTCCTTCACGCGCAGGTTTTGTGCATGGATCTTCACCTTCACCAAATCTGCTCCTTCGTCTTCCTTTTTCTTCTGCCTCCTCCAGAAGTCCTGCGGCGATGGGTATCGGGCGAACCGACAGGTAGAGGTTACTACTGGGAGTCCCAGCTCCGAACCTGCACGTAGGCGGACTGTGGACCAGTGGTCGCTCTTCCCTGTACCAGGGCCAGCAGGGAAGTTCGGCAGCATCCCAGGCGACTGAGCAGCCTTCTTTAGGACAGTACTGCTCACCCTAGTAAGGGAAGGAACTAGAAAAGGTGTTCCAAACATTGCCTGCCCTACACAAACCGGTCAGCTTACCGCGGCTGACGGTTTAACCCTTTTTATGCGGTCGAAAAGAAAAACAAAGAAAGAAACTTATTCTCGGTACGTGGAACGTACAAACCCTGTTGGACAGAGATCAGACGCAGAGACCGCACAGAAGAACAGCCCTCACAGCCAGGGAGCAGGCGAGATATAAGATTGACATTGCGGCTCCTAGTGAAACTAGATTCGCTGACGAAGGCTCGATCTGTGAACCTGAGGGTGGGTACACCTTTTTCTGGAAGGGCAAAGCTGAGAACGAGGACAGGATACACGGGGTTGGCTTCGCCATCCGCACCACGCTCCTCCGACAGCTGCCTTCTCTTCCCACTGGCATCAGCGAACGAGTGATGAAGCTCCGTTTACCCATCTCCCACACCCGACATGTCACTATCATCAGCGCCTATGCTCCGACACTCACCGTTCCCAGGGTCACCCTGGTCAGCCCCACAGGGTGGGTTTTTCTCTCTATTCTGGGGCATGTGTTTCTGTCTACCCTTTGCCCATTCACCTGTATTTGCCTTTTAAAAACTCTCCCTACTGTCTGCACTGCCTGTAGCTCTTGATATTGGATGTGTGTTGCTAAATGGTCTTAGCTTTATTTAGCCCCATGTGTTAGGTTTATTTAACGTATTTGACCGGCTGGCGACATACATTCAATGTTCTGTTTTTTTTTTTTTTTTCACAAGCAGTGCAGGCACGTCCTGAGAAAGCCTTGTTGCTGTCGGGACGTTAAGCAATGTACAATCAATCAATCCGACACTCACCAACGCAGATGACGACAAGGAGGCGTTCTTTGAGAGCCTCGACTCCCTCCTAATTTCCACTCTAAGTGACAAACTCATCGTGCTTGGTGACTTCAATGCTCGAGTTGGGCGCGAATGTGACTGCTGGGAAGGAGTGATGGGCCCACACGGGCTGGGCAAGATGAACAGCAATGGCCTGCTGCTGCTGACATTGTGTGCTGAGAATGGACTCGCCATCACCAACACCCTCTTCAGGCTGGCTAGTAAGTACAACATCGATGCATCCCAGATCCAAGCAGTGGCATCTCATAGACAGTCATTGTCCGCCAGCGGGATACTCGTGATGTCAGAATCACCAGAGCCACGAGAGGAGCAGAGTGCTGGACCGACCATCGCCTGGTGCGGTCTGTCCTCAACCTGCACATTGCACCAGCACACAGGAAAAGGCCGAAGCTCACCCAACCTTCATTCAACCTGGCCAAGCTGAAGTGCTCAGACGTCAAGGAAACTTCCAGTCCCACCTAGATGACCTGCTAACTGCCCATGGACCGCTGACTGGCAACCCAACTGAAATGTGGAACCAGTTCAAGGGGATGGTGACTGAGACTGCCAAAGACGTGCTTGGACCCAAGCAGAGGGTACACCAGGATTGGTTCGTTGAGAACAATGAAGAGATCAACAAGCAACTGGAGCAAAAGCGCAGTGCCTTCATCGAGTGGCAGAACGACATCAACTCCTTGTCCAAGAAAGACCGCTTCAAACACCTCCAGAGTAAAGCCCAGAGAGAGCTCCGCAACATGCAGGCCGCCTGGTGGGACAGCAAAGCAAAAGAACTCGAACACTTTGCTGAATCCAGGAACTCCAAGGAATTTTTCAGCGCTATGAAAGCTGTCTACGGCCCTGCCAGACCCAGCACAACCCCTTGCTTTTCCTCCGACGGCTTCACCTTGCTAAAGGACAAAGGCAGCATCACTGAGCACTTCTCAAATCTGCCGAACCTCCTTCCACTGTCGATCCCGTGGCCCTGGACATGATTCCCCAGAAGCCGACACTGGATGACCTTGACCTCCCGCCAACCCTGGACGAGGTCAAGAAAGCGATCAACCAGACTAGCTCCTGCAAGGCTGCACGCATGGACGGCATCCCCGCAGAGCTCTTCAAAGCAGTTGGACATGAGAACCTTGATGCCTTACTCAACATTCTGACATGCATCTGGGCAGAGGAGAACATGCCACAGGAATTTAGAGATGCTACAATCGTCTCCCTGTTCAAAAACAAGGGCAGCAAAGCAGACTGTGCCAATTACCGAGGGATCTCGCTCTTTTCCATTGCTGGCAAGATCCTCGCGAGAGTCATCCTCAACCGTCTGATCAGCTCTGTATCTGAGAAAGCACTCCCAGAGGCTCAGTGTGGCTTCAGACCCGGCCGCAGCACAGTCGACATAGTCTTCTCTGTGAGACAGGTCCAGGAGAAATGCATTGAACAGCACATGGACCTCTACGCTGTCTTCATAGATCTGACCAAAGCATTCGACACTGTGAACAGAGAAGCGCTTTGGGTCATCCTCGCAAAGCTCGGCTACCCCAGGAAGTTCACCAACATCATCCGCCTCTTTCATGATGGAATGGTAGGAGTTGTCCAGTCAAACGGCGACACATCCGCACCCTTCGGCATTTCCAACGGTGTGAAACAAGGTTGTGTTCTTGCCCCCGTGATGTTCAACCTGTTCTTCACGTGTGTCCTGACCCATGCAGTAAGCGACCTTGAGAAGGGAGTGTACCTGAGGTACAGACTAGACGGCTCTCTCTTCGACCTCCGTCGACTGAACGCCAGGACCAAGACCATCGAGAGACTGATCCTTGGGACGCCGTTTGCCGATGACTGTGCGCTGATGGCGCTCACGGAGTCTGACCTCCAGACCATCGTCAACAGGTTCTCGGAAGCCTCCCAAATGTTTGGCCTCACCATCAGTCTCAGCAAGATCGAGGTCCTGCACCAACCAGCCCCAGGCACAAGAGCCCACCCCCACCCAAATTGTATATCGAAGGCACCGAGCTGAAAACTGTCGACCAGTTCAGGTACCTTGGGAGCATCATCTCTTCTGACGGTACTATCGACAAGGAAATAGCAGCTCGCATCAGCAAAGCCAGCCAAGCCCTGGATCGCCTGCGCACTTGTGTGTTGAATAACAACAACGTCAAGCTCTCCACCAAGATCAAAGTCTACAAGGCAGTAGTCCTCCCCAGCCTCCTCTACGGCTGTGAGTCATGGACGCTGTACAGAAAGCACCTCAAGCAGCTTGAACGCTTCCACATGAGATCCAGGGGTTCACTCATGGGCATCAAATGGCAAGACAAAATGACAAACTTGGAAGTCCTGGACAATGCTGGCTTAGTGAGTGTTGAAGCCTTGATCTTGAAGTCACAACTCCGCTGGACAGGGCATGTCATACGCATGGATGATTCTCGCATGCCACGTCAACTCCTGTATGGTGTACTCTCAAAAGGCCACAGGAAGCAAGGACGGCCAAAGAAACGCTCCAAAGACTGCATAAGAGACAGCCTCAAGTACTGCGTCTTCCCGGTAAAGGAACTTGAAGCACAAGCACAAGACAGATCCGGCTGGCGTGCCGCCACCAGGAAAGCCTGCACGCTCTTTGAACACAATCGGCGCGAACGGATCACCAGTGCCAGAGCTCGCAGAAAGACAGCGTCGACTCTCCCCACAGCTACGTTCCAGTGCCCCCATTGCCCTCGCAGGTGTGGCTCTAGGATTGGCTTGGTCAGCCACACCCGCACCCACAAATAGAAGTCATGCACAATGACGACATCATCGGTTTCGATGGTCTACCCCATTAATTATTTATTATTATATGTAAATCGCACAGAGGCGCTAGATCTGCTTTTGGACAACTAGAATGTCTTCTTCGACAGTAAATATCTCTTTTTTAAAAAATTAAAAAAAAATTGTATCTTTCAACACAAAGTAAAACAACTCGCAATAGAACCAAACATGTTTCCACAGGTTTATACGTTTGGGAGAAATGTGCGACTTTTCCGATCTGAAACACTGAAAACGGGGATTTAGAAAAAAGGGTTGTGCAGGTCTAATACATACCGATTAAAACAAATCCGCTGATTTTGGTCAAACCTGACGTTGTTTGTGAACAAACAGTCTATTCAGTTTATGTATACATGGCGGGTCGAACCTAGAGAACTAATTCAAGTCAAGGCCAAATGGGGGGGGGGGGGGGGTGGCCTCTTGTTCTCATGACCTGAAAGCAAGATGCAGGCTGCTATTCTTCTTTAAAAGTAGAATAGACACTGACTGTAACCGATAGTCCCAGACCAAAAATACACCGAGGAAACGGCTAAGAAAATATATTATTCGCCCATGAAATGGTTGTGTGATTCACGCCATTTTTAGTGACAACACCAAAACTGTCCAAGAGAAAAAACGTTAAACGTTTAGGGCTTAAGTCTTTTGTCCACCACGAATGTGATTTCAAAGACGGGCCACCGAATAGAGGCCTGTACAAATTTTGACCCCCAATAGGGTTCGAACCACGACTTTTGGACAAGAGTCGAACGCTCTACCACCGAGCCACCCAGCTACCCCCTGCCCAAGAGCATAGGTCTACCCTATAAATGACATAGTAAATTACTGCTTACTAACGTTTGTCAGAGAGGACTGGGCAATGTTTTCTACATAAAACGTGATGCTAGACTTGGGGGCCAGCCCAGAGAACTATTTCAAGTGACATAAATGATCCAAGTTTACTCAAAGGTGATGTAACATGGTCTGACACTCTGTTCAAGCCTGAAATTGTCTGCGCCGCTGGGACTGTTTTATTGTACTCAAATACTGGGCTGGAGTGTGCTGTGAAGGTTCATTGTAATCAAATGTCAAGGTAAATGTTTTCTGATTTTTTCCAAATATTTTAGTGATGCATCTGCATTTAAAAAAGACCTCAAAAATGCAATGGCCAACGCGGGGGAGGGTGGGTGGGGGAGGTGTAAAAATACTACGAGCTGATTGGTTAAAGTCATCATGTAGTACATTCTCGCTCCGACCTGTCTGGCGTAGATTTTGTTCATTGTCGACGTTAGTAGGCAGACTGAATAATTAAAGACGAAAATTACAAAAAAGAATGTGGTAGATTGCGGCAACCCCCAGCCCTGCTTTCGCTCGCTCATTTAAAATAGTCCCCCCAGTATCAAAACGTCTTCGTGCCCAAAATCCGCTACCGACAGCCAAATGGGTGTGAGGCATTTTGTCTGTATGATGTTGATGATGATGTCGATGCTGATGATGATAATAATAATAATAGTGTTTTAACCCATTCAGCGCTGACGCCTTACAGCAGGAGATGGGTCGACCATGATAATTCAAGGGTAGTGCCAGATTAGCTTGGCGCCTGTCGGCGCCAAGCTAATCTGGCACTATCCTTGAATTATCATGGTCGATCATTCTCCTGCAACATGTGCATAGTCGTTAGATGACGCCCCCAAATTTGGGAGATACGTGCGTCGGGCTGACTGAGTTAATAAACTTACCGAGTGGTTTCGCTGCGCCGCCCCCCATCGTTGCTTTAATGGTAACTGACGTGTGTGAACTGATCGCTGTCGTGGAAGCTATCAAACAGGGCGGAAAGAAAACGGGGATCAGCACATGCAGGGTATGAAGGAATCAGATTAGACGAGTGAAGCGACAGCACAGAGGCGGATCAAGGAAATATTACTATGGGTTCCAACCCCCCGCCCCAACCCCCACGCCCCTCTTCCAGTGCAAACGAAACAAGATGTGGTAAACCATAACCCACGAAGCCTCTTCTAAATGAGAGCCATAACCCACTAAGTCCGTTGTATGTGCGAGCTCTCCTCGCTGACAAGGGTTTCTACCTGTTGTTTTTGACCTGATTCTGATCTTGAAATATATCCTATTGAAAACGCCTTGCAGATTTGCGTCGGTGAGCTCTATAAGGGGCACAGTGTAAACGCGTCATTGGTTTGAAAAACGTCATATGTCGTGAAATAATTTTAATTTTTACGCAATTTTAGTTTGTAGGTGATATGAGAGAGAGAGAGAAGAGAGAGAGAGAGAGAGAGAGAGAGAGAGAGAGAGAGAGAGAGAGAGAGAGAGAGAGAGAGAGAGAGAGAGAGAGACGTCATATTTAGAGTAGTGCGTCGACGTGTGGGTGGTGACGAAGTTGTTGCTTTTAAGTCACCGTCACTGTCTGATTTTCGAGGTTTCTATTTTTTTTTTAATTTTCTGCGGAGAATTATTTCTAAAGAAAAAGTTTAAAAGATACAACGCTGGCTTACAAACTCATCCAATGTCTTTCTCCAATCTAGATATATCCAAATTTAAAGTGAATATGACAAACATTACGGACTCTAATGTGGTACAACCGACCCAGCCTGCAAGCCCATGAGTACTGTGGTGGGGCCGACGCGGATTCTGAATGGTTTGCCTGGGGCTATCTGGGGCCCAAGTCGGCCCCACCACAGTACTCATGGGCTTGCAGGCTGGAGACTTCTTATTAACGGTATTTTAACCCTTCAATGAGACACTTAATTTTAATGTGCTCGGAGGCTCTTCTAGACACTCCTTGAACAAAACGCTTTTCCAAGTTGCAGGCTTGTACGTACACAAATATCGGAGATTCTCGTGTTTGCAAACACACACACACACACTTGCACACACGCACAGACACACACACACACACACACACACACACACACACACACACACACATACGCATACGGCGCTTCTCGCTAAAAGTACGTTCAGCAGCGAGATTAGCGTAACTAGACATGACGAAATTTTTATCTGGTTACTTTAGTTGTCAGATATTAGATCTGCCCACGTATGTCGTCATTGGCATGCATTTGAATTTGTTCCGCCGCGACCCATCTTAAAAAGTCTCTTCTATAAACAACTGCGGGGCCTCATGAGGATCTGTACCTCATGCAGATGGGTGGAGTTCAGAATTTTCTCGGCACTGAGCGGGTGAAGCTTAATCGCTAAAATTCGCCGATACAGCGGGTTATCAATGTTGTCTTTCTTCAACTAAGACTTGTAGGGGAGGTGGAGACCCATGTATGAAACGTAAGCGAAAACGTATCGCGCGACCAAAGCGTCCAAAGAAAGGTAGAATCAATCCGACACTAGGGTTTGATAGAGATTATATTGATGCATCTTAGGACAAAGCCAAATTTCAAAACTCGTATCAACGCAGAAGCAGTTCCAGTTTGAAACAAGATGGAATGAATCATAACCCACAAAGTCCCTTCTATATGGGAGCTGTCGTCGCTGTCAAGGGTCTCTACCTTTTGTCTTTGACCTGATTCTGATGCTGAAATATCTTCTTTTGAAAAAGTCTCGCATGTGTCAATGCGTCAGTGAGCTCTATAAGGGGCGCAGGACAAACGTAATATGCCATGACATAATTTTTAGTTTTATATTTTACGTGATAATAGTTTCGCTTTCGGTTCATAGACACGATACAATTTCAGTCTTGCAATAATTTGTGTAAAAGCAGGTTGACTTTACCTAGCTACATGATATACACTGCTCAAAAGAATTCAAGGGTCACTCAGTCATTCACTCACTTTTTAGCACAAACAACACTGACAGTGTTCAACAGTCAATAACACTTTAATTCATTTATTTGTCGATCAGTCGGTGACAATTACATCAACAGTAGCCAATAAACGTTCAAGAAAATTTCATTGAAATGGACACACCCACGATTTTGAAATTCAGGACCGAGTTCGATTTGAAAAAACAAAGTCAATATCGAGTGTCGGCGCCATTGACATTGATGCAGGTCAGGCAACGTTGTCTCATGGACCTGACCAGCACGTGGAGAGTGTTCTGTAGGATCACCTACCACTCTTGCTGCAGCATCTGGAACAAACCGTCAAGGTTGGCTGCAGGTGGGTGGTTGGCTCGAATCCGCCTCCCTAGAACATCCCACAGATGCTCAATTTGGATTTAAATCAGGTGAACGAGCTGGCCAGTCCATCCTCGTGTCCTGCTGCTGCTGCAGGAAGTTGTTGACGACGCCAGATCGGTGCACTGTGGCGTTGTCGTCCTGGACGATGGTGCCTGGTCCAACGACCTGAAGTGCTGGCAGCGCGATAGGCCAGAGAATGTCGTCCCTGTAGCCAGTGCCGGCCTTGGATACGGTGTAGGGGTGTCCTGTGATGCAGACTGAAGCCACCCCACACCATCAAGGACCCACCACCAAAGCGGTAGTACTCCCTGACTGCGGCGTCAATGAAGCGCTCCCCTAAACGTCTCCAAATCCGATTTCGGCAGTCGTTAAAGGACAGGGTGTAGCGGGATTCGTCGGAGCAGAGCACCCTGGACCACTGCTGCCTTGTCCATCCCAGATGACGTAGGGCCCAGGCAAGACGAGCAGAAGCGGTGAGCTTGAAAAAGTGGAGTGCGCACAGCAGCCCGCCTTGATCTCATGTTAGCCTCGTGCAGCCGGTTGCAAATCGTCTGGTCGCTGACGTTGACATTGCAGGCTGCATGAAGCTGCCCCCTGAGAGTGTTGGTGGTGGCGGATCTGTTCCTCAGGGACGATAGGACGACGTAGCGGTCTTCCTGTCTTGTGGTCATTCGTGGTCGCCCAGGCCGGCGAGCTCCTGCACACTTCCAGTGCTGTTGTAGCGGTACCTCAGCCCTTGGATGAAGGAGAGAGTCACTCCGAGTCGCCTGCCAACTTCCCGTAGCGTAACGCCCTCTTGAAGCCACGCCACCGCCATTCCACGCTCAGCCTCACTCAGCCATCGTCTTGGGGGCATGGTTGCAAAGGCCTAGAAATCACGGCCTTAAATACCCATCTGGACTGAATAACTGGTTGAACTGTGATTAGAAAAGACAGGACATGCACGTGCACGTGCACGGCACCTTTCTTTCCTGCCCAGTCTGCTTTGTGACGCCATTTTTCAGTGATTTTTGCGTTTTTTATCCTGCACGATTTAGGACGGCTGATGAAGAAACATGTGAGTACATGTCAAAGTCACATTGCTGTGGTGCCTGTCCAGCACAAAGCGCATTGCAATTTCGGCATTACCTTGTATTTGCCAAACCGTACCAAAAATCGCAGTGACCCTTGTATTATTTTGAGTAGTATTATATGTACACGGGTCACTTGCATGCTATTCTGAAAGCGCGTCGATGTGTGTGCGTGTTAGTGCGTGCGTGCGCTCGCGAATAAAACATCTCCAAGAGGCAAAGATCCTCATGCGCCCGTAGGGCTCACGAGGATTTATGACTCCTGGAGATGCGCGCATGTTTTTTTGTGTTTGTGTGTGTGTGTGTGTGTGTGTGTGTGTGTGTGTGTGTGTGTGTGTGTGTGTGTGTGTGTGTGTGTGTGTGTGTGTGTGTGTGTGTGTGAGAGAGAGAGAGAGAGAGAGAGAGAGAGAGAGAGAGAGAGAGAGAGAGAGAGAGATTTGCGTCATATTTAGAGTATTGTGTCAATCAATGTCTGCGTGGTGACGGAGTTGCTTCTTTTTTTGTCACCGCCACTGTCTGACCTTCTCCAGAAGTCAATGTTTTTTTTTTTTTTTTTTTTTTTTTTTTTTTTTTTTGGTTTTTTTTTTTACTGTTTTAAATTTGTTTATGAAAAGAATTAATTTTTACTGAAGAAGTTAGCTAACGAACTCGATCAATGTCTTTCTCTAAATTAGCAATATAGAGTCACCTGCATGCTCCTCTGAAAGCGCGACGATGTGTGTGTGTGCGTGTTAGCGCGCGTGTGCGCGCGCGCCAAATATCTCCAAGAGACATAGATCATCATGCGCCCGGAGGACACATGAGGATCTATGCCTCTTGGAGATGCGCGCGTGTTTGTGTGTGAGACACAGAGAGAGAGAGAGAGAGAGAGAGAGAGAGAGAGAGAGAGAGAGAGAGCGAGAGAGAGATATGATGAAACGTTTTTATTCAGGATAAAAAGTTTTAGGCATAGCAATGCCTATCTTCCAAACTGTCCTGCTACTCTACACATATAAAAATACATCAGACGATACAAAAGATAAAACATATGTAAGTAAAAAGACCCATCCTCCCCCCCCCCCCCTAACCACCACTCAGAACAAAAAAAAATTATATATACACAGGTATGAACCTGACATGTTAATGCAGACAGTCGAACTATTACATAATCTGCAGCAACAGTAGAAGAGTATTAGGTAATAGGAAACTTGTCACTAACTATACGAATAGTAGCATAAGGGAGCCGAACTTACTATTACTTCTGAAGTAAATATTTATGGAGGCGATCTTTGAAGACGCTAATCTTACAAATTGATTTCAGGTGTGGAGGTAACATATTCCACGCTTTAGCGCCTGAAAAAGACAGACTGTTTTTACAGATGTCTAATCTAATTTTTGGAAGGTGGATCGAACTATTTCTCGTGTTTTTCCTATTATTGTCGGAAAAGAGAGTTTTTAGATAGGGTGGGGCTTTTCCGTGCATGATCTTGTGCAGAAGAACACAGCGATTAAATTCAAACTGTTTCTTCAATGTTAGTAACTTGAGAGATTTTAATTTTTCATCAGTCGAAGTAGGATCAGGAAGTATTAATTCAATGCCCCGACGATACAAGGAATTAACTTTTTTCATGTGAACTTTGCTGCATCCATCCCAGACGGTAGAACTGTAGTCACAATGCGTTTTGATATGCGCGTGGAAAAAGAGTTTACGGATATCAGTATTAACTATATGGCGTAGTTCTGATAACAGGAACAGATTTTGGGAGATTGTTTTGCATATAGAGTCAGTATGCGGTTCCCAGCTTAATTGGTTGTCCACTATAACGCCTAATAAGTGATGCCTAGTTACTTGTTCAACAAGCTGTCTATCTAAGGAGAGTGTTAAAGGTGGTAGGCCATGCTGGTGTTTCTGACGTGTAGTAACTAGCATGCTCTTTGTCTTTGGAATACTAATAATCATGTGATTATCACTGCACCAGCCTGCTACTTCATCAAGACTTTGTTGGAGTACCTTATTAATGGTTGCGATATCTTTATCAGATGTGTGTATGGTCGTGTCATCTGCGAACAGATCGCAGTTTGCGTCTAAATGAGATATGCACAGTGGCAGATCATTAATAAATAGATTAAATAATAAGGGCCCTAGAATAGACCCCTGTGGAACACCGCAAGTTACTAAACCATCAGAGGGAATACCAGCGCTAGCCTCACCTATCTGGTTTGTGAGTAAACCATCAGAGGAATATTTGCCATTTAGCAGTACTTTCTGTGTTCTGTCCTTGAGATAGGAAGATATAAAGGAGACAGTATTTGAGTCAATGTGATAGAATGGTAGTTTTTTTAGTAGGATAGAGTGGTTGACAAGATCAAAAGCTTTTTTCAGGTCAAGAAAGATTGTACCTGATACTTTACTGTCATTTATGGCAGAGAGCCATTTATCAATTAAATGATTGAGGGCAGTTTGGCACGAATGTAGAGGTCGAAATCCTGATTGTGCTGCAGTTATCAGATGGTTTTGCTCCAGAAAGTTTAGAAGATGAGTATGGATATGTTTCTCGAGCGGTTTTGAAATACAGGATAATATGGAAATGGGCCTGTACTCGTTTAGGTTGCATAAATCTTTGATTTTGGGAAGCGGGATTACCTTCGCTTTTTTCAGCTCGTCGGGAAAAACGTTATGTCTGATCGATAAATTATAAATAAAGGTCAGGGATTCGAAGTTTTAAAATTTGACTATTAATACCATAATACCATTATATATATATATATATATATATATATATATATATATATATATATATATATATATATAGAGAGAGAGAGAGAGAGAGAGAGAGAGAGAGAGAGAGAGAGAGAGAGAGAGAGAGAGAGAGAGAGATTTGCGTCATATTTAGAGTATTGTGTCAATCAATGTCTGCGTGGTGACGGAGTTGCTTTTTTTTTTGTCACCGCCACTGTCTGACCTTCTCCAGAAGTCAATGTTTTTTTGGTTGTTTTTTTTTTTTTTAATGTTTTAAATTTGTTTCTGAAAAGAATTAATTTTTACTGAAGAAGTTGGCTAACGAACTCGTTCAATGTCTTTCTCTAAACTAGCAATATAGAGTCACCTGCATGCTCCTCTGAAAGCGCGACGATGTGTGTGTGTGCGTGTTAGCGCGCGTGTGCGCGCGCGCCAAATATCTCCAAGAGACATAGATCATCATGCGCCCGGAGGACACATGAGGATCTATGCCTCTTGGAGATGCGCGCGTGTTTGTGTGTGAGACACAGAGAGAGAGAGAGAGAGAGAGAGAGAGAGAGAGAGAGAGAGAGAGAGAGATGATGATGATGATGAAACGTTTTTATTCAGGATAAAAAGTTTTAGGCATAGCAATGCCTATCTTCCAAACTGTCCTGCTACTCTACACATATAAAAATACATCAGACGATACATCAAAAGATAAAACATATGTAAGTAAAAAGACCCATCCCCCTCCCCCCCCCCCCCCACCACCACCACTCAGAGGGAGAAAAAAGAAAGAAAAAAAAAAGAAAAAAAAAAAAAAAAATATATATATATATATATATATATATATATATATATATATATATATATATATATATATATATATATATATATATATATATATATATATATATAAAATTATATACACAGGTATGAACCTGACATGTTAATGCAGACAGTCGAACTATTACATAATCTGTAGCAACAGTAGAAGAGTATTAGGTAATAGGAAACTTGTCACTAACTGTACTAACTATACGAATAGTAGCATAAGGGAGCCGAACATACTATTACTTCTGAAGTAAATATTTATAGAGGCGATGTTTGAAGACGCTAATCTTACAAATTGATTTCAGGTGTGGAGGTAACATATTCCACGCTTTAGCGCCTGAAAAAGACAGACTGGTTTTACAGATGTCTAATCTAATTTTTGGAAGGTGGATCAAACTATTTCTCGTGTTTGTCCTATTATTGTCGGAAAATAGAGTTTTTAGGTAGGGTGGGGCTTTTCCGTGCATGATCTTGTGCAGTAGAACACAGCGATTAAATTCAAACTGTTTCTTCAATGTTAGTAACTTGAGAGATTTTAATTTTTCATCAGTCGAAGTAGGACTGGGAAGTATTAATTTAATGCCCCGACGATACAAGGAATTAACTTTTTTCATGTGAACTTCGCTGCATCCATCCCAGACGGTAGAACTGTAGTCACAATGCGTTTTGATATGCGCATGGAAAAAGAGTTTACGGATATCAGTATTAACTATATGGCGTAGTTTTGATAACAGGAATAGATTTTTGGAGATTGTTTTGCATATTGAGTCAGTATGCGGCTCCCAGCTTAATTGGTTGTCCACTATAACGCCTAATAAGCGATGCCTAGTTACTTGTTCAACAAGCTGTCTATCTAAGGAAAGTGTTAAAGGTGGTAGGCCATGCTGGTGTTTCTGACGTGTAGTAACTAACATGCTCTTTGTCTTTGGAATACTAATAATCATGTGATTATCACTGCACCAGCCTGCTACTTCATCAAGACTTTGTTGGAGTACCTTATTAATGGTTGTGATATCTTTATCAGATGTGTGTATGGTCGTGTCATCTGCGAACAGATCGCAGTTTGCGTCTAAATGAGATATGCACAGTGGCAGATCATTAATAAAAAGATTAAATAATAAGGGCCCTAGAATAGACCCTTGTGGAACACCGCAAGTTACAAGAGAGAGAGAGAGAGAGAGAGAGAGAGAGAGAGAGAGCGCTAGAGAAAATTACGTCATATTTAGAGTATTATGTCAATGTCTGCGTGGTGACGAGTTGCCTCGTTTACGTCACCGCCACTGTCTGACTTTCTCTAGAAGTCAATGTATTTTTACTGTTTTAATTTTATTCTGAAAAGAATTATTTTGTTTACTGAAGATGTTAAAAGGATACAAAGTTGGCTACGAGCTCATCCAATGTCTTTATGCAAACTAGCTATATCCAAAATTTCAAGTAAATATGACAAAAATTACAAACTCTTATGTGGGTCAACCGACTTTCTATAAACGGTTGTTTATGACTTGAATGAGACATTCAATTACAATATGCTCGCCAAATGTACGTTCAGCAGCGAGGTTAGCGTAACTAGACACCACCTAATTTGTATCTTGTTACTTCAGTTGTCAGAGGTTTAGGCCTGCCCGCCTTTGGCATCATGGACATGCTATTAAATTCACCCCACCACGACCCATCCTAAAAAAATCCCTTCTATAAATAGAAGGGACTTAAAAAGTGACACATTGTTACAAATTAGGCACCATTTGCCTAATATGAAACACCAGGCCTCCGATTATGAAACAGTGTGAATGTGTCCTTTTTACAAGTTTCACTTACATTTCGTTGGAAAATTAAGGTATGAGAGATGGCTAGCACACATTATAGGCTCATTTAACATTAAAACTGAGTTTAAAATAATGAGTCATCCGCCACTAGTCCACCATTGGTCCATCAATCCATCATCCTTTGTATAGCTAATTGTGAGAGATTTTATCATTTTAAATTTCTGAGAGACCATCAAAGCCACAGTCTTCTAATTTGGCACTGTGGTCCTATTTGATAGTAGCTTTGACTGTCATTAGTTCTGACCTCCATGAAAGGTCAAGGTTACAAAGTCAATAAGCGTGCTATTAAAAAAAACTAGTTATAATTTTATTTTAAAACGTGCCAAAGAGAAAACTGATGAAACAACTTTTGTTTGCAGCTCTACTAAGTTAATCTCTCGTTAAAGTCAAAGGTCACTGGAACTTAGAAGGCTATTTATTTTACGTTGTTGTTGTTACAGGTAGTTCGTATGTAAACGTTGCAGTGAGACCCCAGTAGAAATGTTGCTATGGGTTACACTGTCTATGCCTATTAATTTTATTGGCTCCTTCCAAAGGTGAAAGGTCAGTAATGGTCAGCAAGTGTGCGGAAAATGTTTTATGTATGGGGGAATAAAAGCTACTGCATTTAGAGTTTCCACCTCAGAAGTCAAACTTGATAAAATTTAGCATTATCGACTCAGTTTTATTTCCATGTTCTGAAGCAGATTTAGAGGGGGGGGGGGGGGGGGGGGGGGGGGTTCCATGGTCCACGGCTACCAAGATATTATAAACGTGTAATTTTCCATTTTGGGGAGTTTAGAACACTCTCCCCCCCCCCCCCCCATCACCTCACACACACGCGCAGACACACACACGCACGCACGCGCACACACACACACACACACACACACACACACACACACACACACACACACACACACACACACACACACACACACATACTTCCGCGCCTCTTCTTGGAAATTGGAAACGGTCCTTAAGAATGTGGACCCCCTACCGTCTGATTTTTTGGTCATTGCTGAAAAGGTCTCCAGACCTCTCTTCCCCTTTCTTCGACCCCCCACCCGCACTAACACCAGCACCACGCGCCCCTCGTTTGATAGTCAATAACTGATGCATTTGTATGTTCTCATCCTCTTCACATTCTAAGCAACTGTAACATCGCCGACAGGAAGATTTCCCATGAAAAGGTCTACGGAATCTCCCGCACGTTCTTTTTTTTTAAAGACTGCCCTCTACCTGAAAGAGAGGTCATTCGGAATAGTATTCATGGTATAAAAAGCATACTTAGGTACTCTCAAAATGTTGTGCCTAAAATTAACTTCTTTTTTTCTTCTTCAAATGTGTGCGCTAAAAATGACTACAAATACATCCACCTATGATGACCTTGACCATTTCTACACAGGTGAAATATGTGGTGAAGGTGTTCTTGTTAATTACAGGTGTGTCGAGTTTGACGTCTGTGGATGTTGTTGTAGTTAACTCATTCTACCCCAACACCGAAAACCTTAAATTTTGCCGTTGTCCTCTGAAGACTACATTGCAGTGCAGGACACAGATCGACCATGATAGTTCAAGGGTGATGCCAGAATAGCTTGGCGCCTATGGGCGCCAAGCTATTCTGGCATCACCCTTGAACTATCATGGTCGAACCTTATCTTGCTGTGGTGTGTCTGGTTTAGAATGAGTTAAGAAATTGCCTTGGACAAACGCAGGCATACACACACGACGGCTGAAGAGCGGATGCATGGACGATTGGTGATTATATTTATACTGTTTCACATTTGCTGTCACACCTATGCCAGCAAGGTTTGCTCTTGGAACAACTTTTTAGCCCCTCCCCCCTCCCCCTTCCCCCCCCCCCCCCAGAACTCAACCCCACCCCACCCGCAGACAGTAACGCGCCATTTTCTGGAAGCATTCCCAACAACTGTGCGCGTCATCCTGAAAGGATATAGCGACATAAACTTGTTTTTTTACTTATTTGTCTTATTCTCTTTGCTACCACTGGACGCAAATATTGCTCTGAAATCTTTCGTAATTCATTCCCAAAGAACCCCAACTGTATCCGCAGGGCTCATGGGGATCTGTGTGTCTTGCAGATGGACCCTATTGAGAGTTTATCGGCTGTGAAGCCAAGGGGTTAGGTCAAAATATCATCAAGCAAAATTTGGAAAAAAATAGGGCTTGTGGTTTCAGAGATATTGCCTGCACAAAGGCTCACACAAATATGACCTCTGCGACCTTCACCTTACAGGTCGTGAATTGTTTCTGTTAAAGACATAACATAAAAATTATGAGGGTAACGCATCATTTCCTAAAACATCAGAGCAAATCAGTACAGTCGTTTTTAGAGATATTTTCTACACTGTGATGAAGCTCTATGCCCACGCATAAAGTTCACACAGGGTTTCTGCGTTGTGCTGTCGTGTCAGCGGTATTTTTGTAACATATTCCGTGTATGCACGAGGTTCCGTGCGATCGCGAGGTCAACGATCCGCACGGAGTTTAAGTGGCGCAACTCAGCCTAACAGAGCTCAAGAGTAGTTAGTACGTGCTATTCTGTCAGTAAGGACGGACGTATGTGGGATACACTAACCGTATTCCAAGACTCTGAAACCTATATTAGTATAGATTTCAGGTACGTTTTTTATATGTATTATCAACAGCTAGTGAGCTAAAGGTCGTATGAGTTAGTAATGTTTACTTCGGTTGCGTAGCGTTGATTTGGTTCAGGTATGTCGGTTTAAAATGTGTTGAGATAACCAGGGATTTTTCTATAGAGTTATTTCCCGGGATGGATAACTAAGGAATGTGATGTGTGTGTCCCTAGGTTGTTTTCGAAGGCAATACGTGGGTGTGTTAAGTATAATTTTTTCTATGTACGAACCAATGTATGGCGCGTGCGTTATGTCATATTCTTTTTCAGTGTAGTGACTGAGTTATGGTGGGTTGCGAATCTATTCTGTTTTATGAAGCATGAGTGTGTAAATGAACGTGTAGATTTATTTGTATCAGCCAGGTTATGTAATGTACCTCATATCATCCAATATGTGTGTGTTAAGCAAGTGTTATGACATTAGAACTTTATTGTACAGAGTTCTTGTGCGGAGCGAGGGACATGACGACGAGACGTCGAAGTCAACAGAGGCTGCAGCTGGAGGAACGTGTCGTGAGGACGTTTACCGCTCGGGGAGCGAGAGACTTGGTGCCAAGCCATCAAAGTCAACAGAGGCGCTAGAGGAGCGTGTCGAGAGGACGTCCACAGCTCGGGGAGCGTGGGATAGCTTTAAGGAACGCGTGACGAAAGAAACTACACGCCTAGATGTGGAGGAACGTGCGAACGATACAGAGCGATAACACCAGTTGAGAAGGTTGGATAATGTGGACAGTTTACCAAACCTAGCTTTTACTATATGTGTGTGGATGTGAGGGTGATGGGCTAATGTTGAGAACTGTGTGTCTTGTGAAGAGTATTTTTGAGTTCACGTTTTGTTAATTAGGATTATAAACAGGGCCACAGAAAAAAAGAAATGTTTTGCGTTTATACTGCACGAATGTGTCCGGCTGAAAGTTAGCGTTGTTGTGTATGAGCCCGTTGCGTTTGCGAGTCTGTGTGTGCGACCGGTGCGTGCGTTACATACACAATAATCTGCAAAAACAAATATGGCAACTATGACATTGCCCTTGAGGTAGAGGCGCAGTTAAGAGTGATGGCAATGTGTGATGTGGTAAAATATTATTATCTAAAATTTAGATTGAATAGGTCCAATGGTTTTTGAGATATTGCCTAGCACACAATTCTGCACAAAACAAATATGGCCGTTGTGACCTTGGCCTTTAAGGTAGTGAAAAGATTCTGGTGTGCCACACTCTGTATCGTCACAAAATATCACAATTTGCCATTTGGATCAAATCGTTTTGGCGTTTACAGCAACATTGGATGGAAAATGGCATACATACAAAATGTAGCCATTGTGACCTTGATAAGTGACGTGGTCCTGGTCTGGGATACTCTGTATTGAGAAAATGTATCATCTGAAATTTGGCACACACTGGCTGGATGGTTTCCGATATGTACGCTACACAAACACTGCTCTTTATATGAAACGCGTTTCATATTAGGTGCTCTTTGTGTTTCATAATAGGAACAAGATACATCTCCAGGAAAATGCGTGCCTCCAAAACAAAAACAAAAAAACAAAACAAGAGAACCAAACAAATGCCGCTGGTTATCTGATCTCCGAAGACTGCTCTTCATGGCAAGAGTGGTTATAGTTTTAAAAATCACAAAACTGAATGTTGATGTAACTGTTTTAAATGGTGAAAAATAAGAAGCAGAATGGTCAAAAATATTATTTTCTCGGCGTGTTTTCGTTTTCATCATGCCTGACATTCTTGTATCGGACATAAGGCTCAGTAAAGTACTGTAGCTCTATATTACTGCACAGACAGAATTTGGAAAAGTTATTCCGTTTCGACGGGAGCAGGGTGTTTCATAATAAGCACTGTTTCATAACCGAGGCCCCTCCCCGACCGTTCCTTTCCCAGTCCATGTGGATAGGCGCACATAACGGAGGTTTCCCACGGAACGAATGCACTGCGCACAAACTTTACGAAGAGCATTATACGTCATTCAAACGTCATAACTGAAGCTAGCCCTTTTATCAAAGCAATCCAGACCAAAAAGGTGACTGCCAAGCGTGTGAAATGCAAAGAAGTACCCAACGGAGAAAGAAACACGCTTAGAAAAAACGGTACAACACAATTTATTAATATTTCGGGTAAATACCCTTTGTCAAAATAGACAAACAAACAGAGACATTAGTCGCTACTTATCTTCAGATGCAGAAGGAATGTGGCAACTGAAGGTGACGTAAAAAGAAAAAGAAAAAGAAAAGGAAAGGAAGAACAAAAGTAAAAATGACGTCAAAGAAAAAAATCGTAAGAGAAAGACTCCGAGAGAAACTAAACACGAGAGACAAGAGTGTGTGTAAGCGCGCGCAGGAGCGAGCAAAAGTAAATGCGCGTGTGTGAGGCCGGGGAGAGAGAGAGAGAGAAGAGAGACAGCGAGAGAGAGAGAGAGAGAGGAGGGGGGGGGGGGGGGAGAGAGAAAGAGAGAGAGAGAGAGAGAGAGAGAACGAACGGGGAGTACCCTTGGGCACGAAGTAGGCTGAGTGTCTAATACACAAAGCCAGCTAAACACCAACCCGAAGGCAAACTGTATATCACCATCGAGTTGAGGACTACCTCGGGGAAAAACGGGAGGACCCCGGGAAAAAAACCCCAGCATTTAGCATGGTACACAACAAGGAATATCGATGAAACGAAGCAAATAATCAAATTCAGTAAGAGAATAATGGTATAAGAGGAGAGTAGGTAGTTGTGAAACCATCTTCAAGGGTAACTCCAAACAAAAAAAACAAAAAAAAAAAAAAAAAAAAAAAAAAAACGCTTGTGGGGGGAGAGAAAGACAAAAGGGGCGGGGGAAGGGGAGGAGGAAAGGGAAGAGAGAGAGAAAGGGGGAAGAGAGAAAGAGAGAGACAGAGAGAGAGAGAGAGAGGGAGAGAGAGAGAGAGAGAGAGAGAGAGAGAGAGAGAGAGAGAAAACAAAAAGGGAGGGGGGGGGGGAAAGGCAAACAAACAGAGCCACCAGCCCCGCCCAACAGGCATCCTCCAGCCCACGGACGAACGCACAGGCATGCGAACAAGACGACCACATACATCCCCAAGGGAATGCACATGATCGCCCCCCACACCCGCGCATAAATCCAAGGACCGGCGACCAGGCGCCCGACAGGGAAGGGCAAGGGATCCAACTTAACGTATGGCCAGCGCTGAAAAAGTCCCCAAGGGAGGCACAAAGTACATATCAATCAGCGCCAGCCGCACCTATCTGGTTAGTGAGTAGACATACAGAAGCGACTCGGTAATGTAAATGACAGTTAGCAGAAGACACAGGTAAGGTCCAAAAAGTTAATCTTTCATATTCATCCCAAGTGGCGCCACAGTGCCCAGTTTATTAATCAAAATCGCCAGCCCACAGAAAAATAAGCAGGTATAGAACAAGGCCATCATCTACATCCCTTTTATGAATTTATTAATGAATTTAGAAATCGAGGTACAGTCATTTTTACATTAATTTTGACGTTAATCGTTTGTTTTTATATTTCTCTTTTACCTTAAAAAAAGGACGACTTTTGAAAATCAGAAGGATGAAATTTCTTGTCTCACAGAAACAGTCGAATCAAAGTCCGGACACGCGTGCGGTAATTTTGTTCGCGCTTTAGAACCGCTGTACCGCGGAGTTTTGACCTACTTCTGAGTTTTGGGAAATCATCCGTTAGGGAAATACAACTGTTCAACAGCCATCTACTGTGTACATGTCATGCTTCACTGCTAGTGCACCGTGTTGGTTATAAGCAAATAAACTTGACTCCTTGAAAGCAATTTCCAGGCCAAAGTACAACATATAATTAGTTTGCAAACTCCAGCAAACCCGCTGTACAACAGACGCACGACATAATTTAACTCCTTTCGAAGCCAGTGATCACGGATTTCGCGTCAGAAACCACTGCGCATTGATCGACATTCGCGGTCAGAACACAAACTAAATGGGACCAGAGATAGACATAAAGAACATAGGACCAGCAAGAGACTTAAATCCTCACGAGCCTCCACGACTTCGGGGGCTCATGAGGGTTTATGTCTCCCGCAGCTGGGTAGCGTTCGCCTTGCTCCGGCAATCAAGGGGTTAACATCCAGTGTATGTAAGTGGCTCTTGAATGTATGGCCTGCGCCGCCTAAACACCACATTTTATTTAAAAGCGCAAAACAAACAGACTATTTTTAAAAAAAAAAAGAAAACGGGCTTTGCGTCCAAACACAAGTATGTGCCACTCATAAAATTTCAAGGTTGAGACGTGGCGTTTTGTTTAAATAAAGTGTATCATGTTTCTGCTTATCAGATGTTCGGCATAGCATGTAATACATTTGGCGAGAGGGATTGGGGGGCGCAAGGGGGGGGGGGGGGGAGAGCGAGGGGGTACCATCAACGATTTAAATTTATGTTTGCGAATCACGAATCACGGGGGTAAATTAAAAGCAGTCAGGATTCGTGATGGAGAAGACGATGGATATAAAAGGTACACATTTCATAACCTTCTGGTCACTCGGCAAAACGTCAAACAGAAAGGGGGGTAAGAGGTGTGTGGGGGGGGGGGAGGAGAGGGGGAGAGCAGGGGGGGGGGGGGGGGCTTAGCCGGGACTGTTTGGCTTAGAGACAAGGGTGAGGTTTCTTTCACAACGTCCTTCCACAGATCTGAATGATGCATACAGGATGCATAGATCCTCATGAGCCTCGGCATCTGCGTGGTTTATAAGGATCTATATGAATCATCGCGACAAAAAACTGCTACCGATAGGCAAACTGCTAATGTTGTTGGTCTTCTGTCCTGTGAAGGCAATTAACCCTTTCAGTGCCGAAAACATGTGAAGACAACAAAACTGCAAGAGACATAGATCCTCATGAGCCCCCGCGACTGCGGGGGCTCATGAGGATCTATGCCTCTTGCTGAGACCAATTTGAATCGTTGTCTCTTGGACGGTTTGGGCTTAATTTGGTCGTTGAATGAACAGAAACAGTGGCGGGGTGGGGGAGGGGGGAGGGTTAATAGACAGTCTTACCAGTTCTTCTCTCGTCCCCCCTCCACCAACCCTAATAATAATAATAATAATAATACCGTTATTATATAGGCGCTTTTTCTCAATTTTGGGGAAATCGACTCAAAGCGCCGCGCCTGAAACCCAACACACTCACGAAACAGACACGGATTTACGCCATTTAAGACAAACACAGTACAAGACAAACGAAGGGCCAGTCAGCTACTGAAGTTACAGAGATTTTTGATCGCTTGTATTTGAAATTTGTAAAGTGGCCTGAGACCGGTACCCAAGTGTGGGTACCATTATTATTATTATTATTATTATTATTATTATTATTATTATTATTATTATTATTATTATTATTATTATTATTAACATATTCCACGCTTTAGCGCCTGAAAAAGACAGACTGGTTTTACAGATGTCTAATCTAATTTTTGGAAGGTGGATCGAACTATTTCTCGTGTTTTTCCTATTATTGTCGGAAAAGAGAGTTTTTAGATAGGGTGGGGCTTTTCCGTGCATGATCTTGTGCAGAAGAACACAGCGATTAAATTCAAACTGTTTCTTCAATGTTAGTAACTTGAGAGATTTTAATTTTTCATCAGTCGAAGTAGGATCAGGAAGTATTAATTCAATGCCCCGACGATACAAGGAATTAACTTTTTTCATGTGAACTTTGCTGCATCCATCCCAGACGGTAGAACTGTAGTCACAATGCGTTTTGATATGCGCGTGGAAAAAGAGTTTACGGATATCAGTATTAACTATATGGCGTAGTTCTGATAACAGGAACAGATTTTGGGAGATTGTTTTGCATATAGAGTCAGTATGCGGTTCCCAACCCTACCCCCACCCCCACTCTCCCTCTACCCACACACACACACACCCCTTTCGTGAGTGAAATTTAACGTTCTTCGTGGTCCCTGGCCTTTCTAGGGTTGCACCTCTTTCCCGGGAACTAGCCTTGTTTGACGTGTACAGACTTGAAAACCGGGTCAAAAAGGGAGGGTCGCTAAACACTCTTAGAATGAAATGACATGAGAGGTCCATGAGATTCAGATTCTGACAACTTTATAGCCCCATGCCAAGTTGACTAGGGACATTTTTCTTTTGACCCGAGACACATACAACAGGCATAATTGTATTTTTTTATGCAAATATTTTAAAAAGGTTTTAATGAAAAGTGCGACGGAGACCGCACAACCTGTACATCCATACATGAAGAGAGAGAGAGAGAGAGAGAGAGAGAGAGAGAGAGAGAGAGAGAGAGAGAGAGAGAGAGAGAGAGAGAGAAAGAGAGAGAGAGAGAGAGAGAGAGAGAGAGAGAGAGAGAGAGAGAGAGAGAGAGAGAGAGAGAGAGAGATTAACAAAACTTGATCTGGAAAAAGCGGTCGGAGTGGTATCAATAGTGATTAATCGTAATCAGCTGGAGCTCTGCGTGCTTTACATAATATTTCACAAGAAATGTCCATGAGTTGGAAGTAAACTGAAGTGCAAAGTACACACACATATTATTGACAACTGTATAACAATGATTTCAATATTTATTGTTTTCAGCACTGCGTCACACGACCAATCGCTCCAGCGCAAACCGTACCATGTGACCTCGCTACAACTAAAAACCCTTGTAGCGACCAATGGCGGACATTTTATAGCCCCCTTTCCGACGCGTCTTGGGTGCCAGTTTTGTTCTATAAAAGATCAAAGGCTTGTTTCCAGCCTAAGTTATTTAATTTTCAGAGGCATTTTAATGTTGAATCACTTAATTGCCAAAACGACAGTTTATTTGGACTAATGTTTTCTTTGTCTGGTTATGTTTTAAGTAAAAATCGTGGGGAGGAGAGTGGGGTGGACGTTAGTCAAATCAGATACTCTCCAAACTGGTGTCCATCCTGAGCCTAACGTCCTTTCTTCGCGGTGTGGGTACGAATCGTCTTAGCATAGATAATGAAATGATGTTTTGTTTTCACTGGCTTGGATAAGTTTTTCCCACAATTCCAACAAACACCGGATATAACACATTGCCCCAGGAAACCTAGATTTATGTTATGGTGTAAGCGAAGTTACAGATTCTTAAAATAACCTTTTACAAGTATCTTACAAATACATCGTTCAGATAGACACAGTTGATTAAAACGTTTACACTTTTTTACAAAGCAGAAAAAAAATACGAAGTGTTGTTTTGGGGTGGATTAAGTGTTCACTGCCTATCCAACACGAGACTCCATTTTGGCGATGTGGTTGCGATTCACCTTTAGCTTGAATAATGCTTTTACCTTTGTTTCACAAGAAGTCTCGTGATTAATCGCTCCAGCTAATAAGCACTCTTCTATAAGTTCGAACAAGCATTAAAGCGACCTGCTCCAGAGCGGGCCTTCGGCGGGTTCTCAGTGTTGTCTTGCTTTCACTAAAACTGTTCTACCCTCCTTTTCACACTCCATCTGAGTAGGCACGCGTAACGGTGGCTTCGTACTGCTTCTGGTACTCAAAAAAAGGGGGGGGGGGCACTCTCCTGCTTAGCAAAGGCAAAAAATAGGGGGGGGGGGGGTACTCTACTGTGTAGCAAAGGGAAAAAAATAGCAGACAGGTCTTCATCGTACCAAATATGTTAGAATAGTTCTTCTGTGCAACATTATCGTAAGACTTATTAAGAACATTTATAAATGAATTACTGTAAACTAAAAAGTGTTATTACCCGGAGCAGGTAGCTTTAATACAACAATCTAGTCATCGCTGATACATCTTACTGATTTTGGGAGATACTGTTGTCTGGCCCACGAAACTGAAATTGGCCGACTTCTGTACCTTCGTTCCTTTTGCCTTCCAAAGAGTACAGAGACGAAACCCAGGACGCCCCCCCCCCCCTCGTCCACCACCACCACCATCAATCTGCCCCCACGCGCGCGCGCACACACACACACACACACACACACACACACACACACACACACACACACACACACACACACACACCGGGCCCTCTGCCCCCGATGTATAACTATTTCTGTGAGTGGTGAGGGTCTTCACAAACACTGTGAAAACATATTAAGTACTTTCTACTATTAATTAGATCACGGATAATGACGGAAAATACCAGTAGATTTGTTTATTTTGCATTTTTCTCGGTTGTCGCTTACGCTATCGCTAGCGGGCGTCTTGTCAATATCACTCGTGCAACGATTCGTTTCTCTCGATTTTTGGCGTCTGCTGTCCGTTCATGCGTGTGTGTGGGAAAGAAATTTCGAGCGTAGTTTACTAAAAAGTATTTCAGATCACTACTGCATATTATTGACTCGTCAAATGTTGCAGTATGAGCATATTTCGCGTTTCCGTTCTGACAAATGCGAGTCAGTATCAGAGTCGACATTTTTGGGCCTGCAAAGGAGTTTGGGAAGGAAAGTATATTAACTCATTCTACCCCATCACCGAAATCCCCAAATTTTGCCGTTGTCCTCTGAGGACTGCATTGCAGTGCAGGACACAGATCGACCATGATAGTTCAAGGGTGATGCCAGAATAGCTTGGCGCCCATAGGCGCCAAGCTATTCTGGCATCACCCTTGAACTATCATGGTCGATCAATATCTTGCTGTGGTGTGTCTGGGGTAGAATGAGTTAAGCAAATTCATGAATATTTATATGCTTGTTATGCAATATATCAATACATCTGTTAAAGAAGGGGAAACTGTATGGAGTGGGTACATTTCGTTTATAACTGCGTGATTACACCACTTTGTGTCCGTTTTACCGTTGATGCGTATGCGCCGCTCAGCTTCACCAAGCGTAGGATTGGTTGGTTAGTTCGGGTTTAAAACCCATTATTGCCCACTGTCCCATTTTTGGGACGCAACTTATTTTAATTACTGTATCTAAGTGCTTGTGTCACTGTGACTCAGCAGCCTATTGTGTTAATCAGGGGACATCACTGCATCCAGGCATTGTTTTTGTTTGAGTACTTTCCCTTCACACTAGCAGTGAGAGCTGCCATTTGCAGAAAAAAGCTGGTGCCTGCAGCATCAACATGGCAACCAAGAAAAGGTAAGGATTACTTTTTTTACATTACACTTTTATATATAACACTAAGAACAAAACCTAGAGACTATACTGTTATCTGGATATGTTTTTGTCAGTTTGATGATAGCTTGAATATGTACTGATCTGTATATGTTAGAGTTACCGTCCCAAAAATGGGACGGTGGGCACGAGAGGGGAGGGGTTTTTGCTTATACTACATACACTGTTTTTTCTGCTTTTGTCCAGGATTTTTACTGTTCATGAAGTGGTATCAATGCTGGAAGATGATGCTAACTTTGAAGAAGCTGACAACAGGCTCCTACAAATGAAGACACCGATGAAGACAGTGGAGACGAAGATGAAGATGGTACTGTCTCCAACCTAAACAGAAATCAGCTGCAGGCTCCTGCTACTGTCACTATCCGGAGACAGGGTGAAAAAGTGTCCTATGATGAGATGGAGGAATCTGCTGATGTATCAGAGAATATCAGTGCTCCTATTCAGAGTGCTCCTGCTGCCACAGGGACAGTGCAAGATGCATCTGGGGATTCAGAATCCTTGGAGTCAGACGATGCAGCACCTTCTACATCCATGGGGAAAAAAAGGAAAGTAACACGGCCTGCAGCAACTAAAGCTCCATCTTCAAAGAAAGCAGCAATAAATCAGCAAAAGTGGAGAAATACAGATCTGTCAAATAGGCAAAAGCAACGCTTTTCCTGGAACAAGACAGATGTTGACCTGTCGAAAATGCCTTCTTCTCCAGTTGATCTGTTTGAGTGCTTCTTTGACAAAGAAATCCTTGAAACCTTTGCTGATTTTAGCAACATATATGCACGGTCCAAGGGCAACTTGACATTTTCAACCACACCTGAAGAGATCCAGACCTTTCTTGCCATTCTACTCCTGTCTGGATACAGTCCTGTGCCCAGGAGACGAATGTATTGGTCTTCAGATGAGGATGTGGAGAAGGATGCTGTTCAGTCTGCTATGTCAAGAAACCGCTTTGAAGAAATGCTGCGGTATTTCCATGTCAGTGATAACGCACATCTGGATGCTGCTGACAAGATGAGCAAAGTTCGGCCGTTGCTGACACACATGAATGAAAAGTTTCTGACCTTCTTCAAAGCTGTCCAGACACAAAATCTCAGTATCGATGAGTCGATGGTGCCTTATTATGGACGGCACAGTTGCAAACAATTCATACGAGGCAAACCAATCAGGTTTGGTTATAAGATGTGGATGCTGAGGACGCCTCTGGGCTATGTCGTCCAGTTTGAGCCCTATCAAGGTGCAAGAGGACGCCAAACTGAATACCCAGGACTTGGAATGGGGGGTTCGGTTGTTGTTGATCTCATTGCAGAGCTGCAAGAAGAAGAGGGCAGCTGATACCATCTCACGTTTGACAATTTGTTCACAAGCCTGCAGCTGGTGGATGTTTTGACAGAGAAAAACATTGCATGCACAGGAACGATACGTACAAATCGCCTTCAGGATTGCCCTTTGAGGGATGTAAACGAGATGAAGAAGACACCAAGGGGAACCTATGACCATGCAACCGACACAAAGACTGGCCTCACTGTTGTTCGGTGGAATGACAACAACATCGTCAATATTGTTTCAAACAATGTAGGAGTGCATCCACTTCAGACAGCCAAGAGATGGTCAAGGGCTGAATCAAAGCAAGTCACCATTCCTCAACCCTTCATGATCCGCCATTACAACAACACTATGGGCGGTGTGGACCGCACAGACCAGAATGTGGCAAAGTACAGAACGGTCATTCGCTGCAAGAAGTGGTGGTGGCCCATCTTTGCCTATTGTCTGGACCTCAGTATCCAACAAGCCTGGCACCTCTACAGGAAGTAGCGAAAGACAACCCTTTGGACCTTCTCCTTATCCGCAGGAGCGTTGTCAGAGTCTATCTTGCACGAGCTGGTCATGCAGGGCCTGGTCGTCCAAGAGGATTTGTATCTCTTGACAAGCGTGTCCCAACAGAGGTCAGGTTTGACCGTTTTGACCATCTTGTTCAAAGTTGGCCTACACAACTGAGATGTGCATCATGCGGGAAGAAGACTAAGCGCCGCTGTGCTAAGTGCAAGGTTGGCCTCCACGACAAATGCTTCCAGCAGTACCATACTCACTGAAACTATTAACAGCTTATGTGGTGCTAAAATCACCTAAAACAGTGACAGCTGGACATCACCAAAAAATTGACAAAATTGAAACTGTCCTTTACTTGCAATTGTTTCTTCTTTTTTTTTCCTTCTTTTAATAGTTATGATTTTCTTGTTTTCTAAAGATACCTAAAAGCAATTTAAATCAAAATATTGTTTTGTTGTGTTTACTTTGTTTTCACCTCAATTATTACATTTTCTTTCAATAAAAGTTTACTAGTTTCAGTATTTTGGTTCTTGTGTTCACTCTTTGAAAAATGAAAAACCCCTACCCATTCCTGCCCACCGTCCCATTTTTGGGACATCTACATTTTATTGTCTAAATAATAAATTTCAAAGTTTTAATCAAAATTTGATCAACACATGTCCATTGTAGACAATTATCCATAATATAAACTAATTTGCACTTTGAAAAAAAATTTGGGCATTACTGGGTTAACGTCCCCCGTCCGCACCGAAGTAATAACCTGACGGGTGGGTTATGACAGACAGGGAAATCTATTGCGTATGGAGTACAACCTGAACACTGATCAATTCAGGCTCACTGCAGCTGTGTCACTTTGATTTACCAGGACCTTTCAAAGGACAAGCTACTGAACAAGCCCGTCTCTTTTTCCCCTGGTCCAGCTACCGAGGCCGGAACGGGGACTCGAACCCACGACCCGGCGATTCCCTTCGTTCTCTTTCGCTCCAACGCTTAACCGCCTGAGCTATTTCCAGCTCTCAAAATCGTCGTTAGTTAGGGTGCCTTTTGACTGTGTGGCCTGCGCAAAACACCACGACGCTATTTAACCCCTTAAGGTCCAGAACTTTATGACTTTCATTCTAAAGAATGGAAATCAGGTAGTACTGGGACTTAAAGGGTTAAAAGTCCAAAGCAAATAAACTAAAAGCTCTCAGGGCTGGATTACTATACACATAGTAATATTAATAATAATAATAAGAAGAAGAAATTATTATTATTATTATTATTATTATTATTACATGTGTATTATTATTGCTATCGGCATCTTTCAGATTGCGCATTTCCCTCAAACAAACAGAACCAATCCAAATCAAAGATTTGTTATCCTTGCTTTTAAAAAGATAAGCAGGCTATAACATTTTTCTCTGTAGATCTATTTTGTAAATTAAATAAAGCTGTCGTAAAAGTACAGGTAGCTGCATGCACTGGGTTAGCTAAGGTTAGCCTTCGCAGACTTATGATTCTTGCTCCGCGTTGATATTTTCTATTCGTACATATGCCATTATACATGTGTGACGTTCAAACTGAGATGTTTTTGGGTGGCAGCGTAGCTGTAGGTTCTTTTTTTTCTGTTTGGATTATACATGTTTCTAAGTGTAGAGCTTTTTTGTGAAAATGGCTATTACGCTTTATAAGAGTTACTACTGTTGCTACTACAACAACAACTACTACTACTGCTGCTACTACTATTTACAGAGCGTGTATCTTTCTTTGCCGCAATTTGTTTTGCACTAACATCCACATTCTTATTCAGTCACATTTTTGTAAACGGATTTTGCATATTCGCATCCATGGATGAAAACAAGAGCACATCTTAGAGAAATTCTCGCAAATGTTGCAATGATTAGACATTTCTCCATCACGTAAATTGTGATTTGCCCCTTAAAACTAAAGAAATGAATGTTAAGTTTCAAGGTTAATTAAATAAACCATTAAACCATTACGCTCTACATTAAGATATGGGTGGAGCATGACAGTGCAAGGGTGGTGTCAGAATAGCTTGGCGCCTCCAGGCGCCAAGCTATTCTGGCACCATCCTTGATTATATCTTAACCCATTCAGCCCTACTGCAAGAGATGGGTCGACCATGATAATTCAAGGGTAGTGCCAGATTAGCTTGGCGCCTGTCGGCGCCAAGCTATTCTGGCACTACCCTTGAATATTATGGTCGATCCATCTCCTGCAACTGGTGCATAGTTGTTAGATGACGCCTCCAAAATTTGGGAAATACGTTCGTCGGGCTGAATGAGTTAAGGGTTCCATCGAGTTCGGAAAATGGTACTTGAAGTTTTGATATATCGACATTCAGTCGTAATGGGTTAAAGCCATCTGCTTCATAGCCGCGAGTTTATATAAAGAATAAATTTCGCCGATATATCGAGTTCTCAATGTTGTATTGCCTCAACAACAAAAATGTCCTACCCTTCTTTTCACTATGTGCGGTTCTCTTCTGCTTCTCATTTGTGCGCACCTGGAGAACTCTCCAGCGTAAAAAGGAGAAAAAGAGTTAAAGTAAGACGTGCTAATAAAATACATTAGTGAATTATATCTGCTAACTGTTAACCCCTTACTGCTTGCAGCAGATCGCTTTAAACTGAAATTAGTATGACGTCCTGTACTCACCTGACTGTGGTGTGTTTCTGCTAAAGACAGAATACGGACAGGACAGTTAGGCTTGTATTTCACGAGATCGGGGACGACGTGTCACGTGACGTCGCCACTGGGGTAGGAATTATAATATTCAGTCGAGGGTTGGCCTAAGCTGTTGGAAACTCAGACGATCGGGAAGGGGCAGGGAGGTGTGGGTGTGGGTGTGTATGTGTGTGTGGGGGGGGGGGGAGGGAGAAGGGGGAGGGTGGGGGCGTAGTTTGTTATTAATATGTTGTTTGTTTGTTTTTTTAGCGCGAGCAGGCGACTACTGATAAGACCTTCTCACGGCGGGTGTGGGGGTGGGGAGGGGAGGAGCTGGGTGAAGCTTGCGACATCGTGTTTGATACTATTAACCCCTTTCATTGCCGAGAGAAAAATTGAACACGACCCAACTGCAAGAGACATAGATACTCATGAGCCCCGCGACTGCGGAAACTCATGAGGATCTTTGCCTCTTGCTGAGACCAATATGTGTTTATGTTTCTTGAACGTGGTGGCTGTTGGACATTGAATGAGCCAAGATTTTATGAACAACAATGAACGTTCAAGTGTACTTGCAACGGCGGGGAAGGGGTTAAGTATTCATAAAGATATTTTTGAATATTCCAACAGGCATATTGAACATGCTCCTATAGGAGCAAGTGTTCAGTAAGCCTGATGAAAGCGTTTTTATTTTGTTGCGCTGGCACAAGAACTTTACGGAGTCGTTCGATGGTTGGGTCTAGAGGTATGGGCCATTCGTGCATTTGTGTGGGTACGGCCCAGAGAAGCTGTGACGATCGGCTCAATTGAGCCGGTCGCCACACCATCGTTGGGCCCTATGTACCCAAATGTTAAGTATGCTTTTGTATAAGTAGGGACGAGGAGTGGTATGGCCCAAGGCAGAAGAAAAAGAGTTATAGCAGATTGATACTCTGGCATGCAACGTGCAGAAGAGTTGGTTGGTTGTACGCCTCCCGGCTTTGCTTAACGTCCTGACAGCAACAAGACTTTCTCAGGACTGACGTGCCTGCACTGCTTGTGAAACAAAAAAACAAAAAAAAAAAAACCAGCAGAAAGCAAAGAATATTGAACGTCCTGAAGAGGTACGACCTGGTCTTTCGTAAGTCGCTGGTTCCTACACCACTGGTTACACACGAGATTACACACACACATACACACACATACAAATACACAAACGCACATGCAAACACTCACGCACACACACACATTCAAACACACGCGCACACACACACGTGCATACGCACTCACACACACACGCTCGCACGCGCACACACACACGCACGCGAGATTGTGCAACTGTGCGTGTCGCACTGGTTGGTGACCACTGGTGTGTGTCAAACATAATTGAACGTGTGCGAACATAGGTACGTATCTTCTGCTAACTTGCAAAGTGTGCCCAAAATTTCAGTGCCAAAGACATTCCACGATACGTACAAGTATGAACACGTTCGCTTAAGGTCTACATACTTCCATCGGCTGACAAGGCAAAGTTCGGCCGGCTGGTTCCTTCCGTGTTTCATCCAACTGCATTTTCCACACACACACACACACACCTTTTACTAGTTTGCGTTGTTATTTTTATTACCGAGGTGAATTTGAGTCAGTGAGGTTCGTTTCTTCTGTTAACTTCTTTTTGATAACTCATTCTGCCCGCGATACGCCACAGCGGCAAGATATGGCTCGTTCAAGGGTGGTGGCAGAATAGCTTGGCGCCTATAGGCGCCAAGCTATTCTGCCACCACCCTTGAACTATCATGGTCGATCCGGCTGCAGGGTTGGAAGATTTAACGATATAACGATTTAACAAACTAAATTTTTGGTTAAAGAAAATTTAACGCGTTAATGTTTTTAAAAAGTTAAAGAAAATTCAACGAATTAAAAAATAAAAGTAACGATTATAGATTTCTTTCGTTAAAAATTTCGTTACTTCAGTACGTTTTTCCGCGACGAACAACAGGTGTCTATGCGCCGCAAAGCCGCGCCGGTTTGACCCAGTTGCAGCCGGTTTGAGGCGGTTTGGGTGAAAAACTGAACGGATCCCCTTACTTGAGAAAATCATGAACGTCGATTATCCCAGGAAGAGGCATAGATCCTCACGAGCCCCCTGAGGTTGCGGGGGCTCATGAGGATCTATGCCTCTTTCAGTTGGGTGGTTTTCGTTTCAGGAGTGAGTAAGGCAGATGGCACTCGTACAGCAAAGATTGGACAGTTGAAAAACTTAACGAGCCCCTTTGCTTGAGAAAATCACCAGCATAGATTATCCCAGCAAGAGGCATAGATCCTCACAAGCCACCATAGTTGCGGGGGCTCATGAGGATCTATGCCTCTTTCAGTTTGGTGGTTTTCGTTTCAGGAGTAAAAAGTCAGATGGTACAGCAACGATTGGACAGGTGAAAAACTTAAGAGATCCACTTTGCTTGAGCGAAACATGAGCGCAGATTATCCCAGCAAGAGGCATAGATCCTCTGCGGGGGCTCATGAGGATCTATGCCTCTTGCAGTTGGGTGGTTTTCGTTTCAGGAGTGAGAAGGCAGATGGTACTGCAACGATTGGACAGCACAGGTGTATACATTTTTAACTGTAGTAGGCATAGATCGTCATTAACCCACCAACCCCCCCCGCCCCCCTCACCCAAGACTGCTGGGGTGCTTGAGGATCTATGGCTCTTGCAGATGAGTGGATTTGTCAGCATCGCGAAATAAGATCAAACAAGCCTGAATTGTTCCATTTTTAGCCGCATGACTTTTTCTTGCGCTGCGCAGTTTTCCGAGTTTTTTTTTTTTTTTTTTCTTTCTTCCTCCTTCTCATAACTACTGCATGTATCTGGCCTGATAGTGTTTTAGATAGTGGGTAGAGGAGGAAATCTGGTGGCGTGTCACTTTTCAACTGCATGCCACTTTTTTTGTCTGAGCTGAGCAATAAATGATCATTATTGTATTTAACGCAAATTTATTTCATTAAAAAGAAAAATTAAAGAAAATTTATTTCTTTAATTTTCAAAAAAAAAGTAAAGAAAATTTATTTCTTTAACCTTTTACCAGAATTAAAGAAAATTTATTTCATTAAAGAAAAAAAGTAATGACTATCAACCCTGTCGATCTGTCTCGCGAAATGTAATGCGGTCCTCAGAGGATAACTGCAAAATGTGGGTATTTCGTATCTCGTCATCGGCAGCTCCACGCCGCTTGTCAGTGCATTTAGGATGGCAGGGTGGCGACTTCACGGCGCGAGAGGGTCCAATTAATCTCTGTGCATGGCCTCAAAGCTGCAGATCTTGAGGACTGGATGCAGCGACAGACTGAGGCACCCCATGTACTTGAGTGGTCACTGTGCATGTGGGTGTAAACGATTGTAAGACTGGCGAAGTGACCGGCCGCCTGTGGGACCAACTCAGTACTAATGCCGTGCAGGCGCGTGTTCCCTCAGGCCCGTCTTCACGCCTCCAGCATCCTGCCTCCCAAGACACAGTGTGGGCTGACACTTCCCATAGACTTGTCTAACGCTAACCTGTCACGCCTGCCCCAAGCTTGGGGTTGTGTTTATCGAAAACACGGCCACCGGCTTCACAGCTGCCGGTGTCCTTGCCGCTATCGAAAACACGGGCGCGACCTGATTCATCCCAGCTTCAATGGCATGACCCGGCTTGCGGCCAACTTAAAACGGGCGTGGTCACAAAGCAACGACCAGCCACGCGACCCGCCACGCGCTCCGCGCAGCATCTCAAGTCCGGATGCAGCACAGGGGAAGCGGTACTGTAATGTTACCACTAATACCAGACAACGTAATGTGCGGCAGGAAGCTTCCTCTGGCTCCGCGTGTGACGCTGACGTCAACGTTGCGTCATCCTTGCCACCGCATGCCCCGAGACAGCCGCCACAACAGTCCTTTATGTCCCTCAGACGCCGTCAATACTTCCATGGCCGGGAATGACGCAATATTCTGGCCCCCATCATCTCTCCCCATGGCAGGAGTACGGTGCACACTGGTTGTCTCCCTCAAATTCGTTACGATCAGCGTGGCGAATCGAGGGAGATAACAACTGAAACGGGGTGCAACACCGATCCCCGGGTGTTTGGACCGCCACAGCTCCTACCGCAGCTCTACGGTGTTTACAATGGCGTGCCGCAGCAACCTTACATCACCATGACAACACACGCCCCTGGGCTTTATCCGTCCTTGCATCAGTGGCCGCTGCCTAGCCGGGTCCACGACTTCTAAATTGACCTGACATCATAATGCTACCGTATTTGTTTACCAGTAACTGAGTAAGACGATATTTTCTTTTCGTTGAACCTCTTGCTAGCAGCCATGGAATCTCTGCTTCGTCTGATATAACCGAGTTCGGGAACAAACTGTAAAGCATGCTCATGTGCTGTTCTCAACCTTGACTCTCAGTGACTCAGCGCCATAGACAATTTACAGTAGTTGTATTACAATGTTTCACACCGGACTTCGTATATATCTCTATAATTTAAAACACTATCACAGTGCTAGTGCTCCTGCCGAGCCAAATATACTGTCGGACATTCTGCATCACGTGTGCAAGCCATTATTGACTGTTAAGTTCAGACATTACTCCTGAAACGTGTGCTCCTGTACCATTTTATTTCATATGCTTATTTTCATTTTCATTGACTTAAAACTTATAGTCTTTTAAGATGTCGAGTAGTTCATTACAATTTTACAGTGGGACATCTAAAATATCTATCATTTGCTGAATAAGATTCCCGATTTGACCGTCATTCTGACTCAACCCACCCCCTTTCACATTTTTGGAATTACAGTCTCGATTACATTCCGACATAAGTGATTTATCCATTTCGATACCGGAGTTTTCTGTAATCCGGCGCGATCCTTATTTATCCATTTCGATACCGGAGTTTTCTGTAATCCGGCGCGATCCTGAAAGTCCTCAACAAACAGGTTAATTGATTGATCTTGTGCATTGCTTAACGTCCCGACAGCAACAAGGCTTTCCTCAGGACGTGCCTGCACTGCTTGCGAAAAAAAAAAAAAAGGTTTTAGACCTAAACACTCGTGTCATACTGCACTCGTTCACATCGTCGACTCTTGGCTCTCATCAATAAACAATTCCAAATTAAATGGTGCAGTTTTTCTGGACCTAACCAAAGCATTTGATTTAGTCGATCACAACATTCTTTTAAAGAAACTTTCAGTATATAAGCTTGATTCGAACTCTATAGCGTTTTTCACCTCCTACCTAAGTAACCGCCGACAGAAGGTGTACTCGAACGGAAGGTATTCGAAAGAAGGTATAGTGAGGCACGGACTTCCCCAAGGATCTATCTTAGGGCCTCTTTTATTTTCTTTATTCATCAATGACCTGCCTCTTTCCATCTCAAATCCTGAGATAAAATGCAAACTCTTTGCGTCGATTCAACGCAGCATACATCAGACAATCGTGACACGACGCTAAATTGCATACTCCAGCAAAGTCTTGATGAAGTGTCAGATTGGTGTACGCAAAATCGCATGCTACTCAGTACTTCTAAAACCAAAAGCATGTTGATAACAAACCGCCAAAAGCATCAGCTACATCCTGCCCCTCTGATACTTTTACTTGGCAATAAACCTATTCAACAGGTATCCAAGCACCGCCTACTAGGAGTTGTAATTGACGACCAGCTCAACTGGTCGTCACACATCGACAGTTTGTGCAAAACCTTGTCCAGGAATGTATTTCTGCTCTCTAAACTTAGACATGTTCTTAGTACAAAGTGCTGTATTTTTGTTCTTTCACGCACACATTAAGAGCCACTGTGACTATGCGTCCTTTGTGGGATGAATGCAGTGAACGTCATATTAATAAAATCAACTCGCTGAATCGTCGTTTCAGTACGTGATTTTGAGTTTTAATGCGTCATAGACGCACAGACGCACTAAAACGGAAGCCCTGGAGGGTGTTTCCGGATGCAGAAAGGTGCGACGAGATGCTGCCAAAAATGGATCATTTCTTCAGAGTAGCTGTTCTGCCTGAGGTTGTTGCTCACAGATTCTCTCTCTCTCTATCTCCTCCCCCCCCCCCCCCTCCCCCCCCAGGTCAACACTGAGGCTGCCGGCAGATCACTCTACTGCTATTCTAACCGTGGAGAGGAGGAAGATGACATGGTTGCTTGTGACAATGAGAACGGCTGCAAGATGCAGTGGTTTCATTTCATGTTTTCTGTGTGGGCATCAAAACTACACCGAAGGGACGTTGGTACTGCCCTGACTGGAGCCAGCTTCCTGAATTTCGACTGAAAGGCAAATCTCGCCTGAAGATGAAGTGAAATCAGAACAGAAGTCATGCTAATGTCACTCAGTCAGCTTGCAGCTGAACCCATTTAACCCCAAGGCTGCATTTCCCCAACTTTGGAGGCGTCACCTAAGACCTGACTGTACCAGTTTCAGGAGATGGATCGACCATGATAATTAAATGGTATTGCTAAGTGAGCTTGGTGCCATCAAATAGCAAGCTAATCTGGCACTACTCTTGAATCATGATTGATCCACTCCTGGCGTAGTGTGGCAGGACTAAATAGGTTAATTGTCCGTTACTGGCATTACACATTGTATAATTAGTAACTCCCTTGTGTGTATAGCCACCAGTACTGTTAAGATTACTGATGGCTGCAAACACAAAGCGGTTACTCTGTGAAAGTGATTGCAGTTGTTATACATACATGTGCATAATAAATTTGCCCAACAATTTTATGTTTGAATTAGTTATTTCTTTTCGTCGTGTTATTTGTGATGCAGTAGAAGTAAGTTTAAAGTGATATTAGATTAATTACTTATTGGTATGCATGCGTACGTTTACATCAAATAAGAAGTTGAAATGACGAAACTCATTTATGGCACACTACAGCTGAGTTGGTATACCTCACCCTGTACCTAGGTTAAACGCACCAGCGGCGCCAATGTTGCTATTTTCGCAGCAGACCGGTCGCTCGGACCAGTCATGTGCACCAGAACTGCGCATCAGTTTTGTGTAGACGTGGAGATGGCGGAGGCTTGTGTCACGCCCCACAATCAAGCCCATTGTACTTGTAGTGTGATAATCTCTCCTACTTCAAATACGACGGTGCAACAATGGCGCCGCTGGTGCGTTTAACCTAAGCACGGGGCGAGGTATACCAACTCAGCCACACTACAGTATTGGTGACCACGACAGTGAAGGATAGTACCAGATTAGTTTTGTGCTTTCCACGGTGCCTGTTACATCAATCACTATTCTTTTGCTGTCAAGGTTCAAAATTCGATACACTTTGATTTTGGTTCTGAGCATGACACAAAACACATCTGAAATTAGACATGCATCACACACACCCACACACATGAATGATAATACCACCTTCTTAAATGCATCTTTATTACATAACAAGAATGGCAAAGCCCACAAGGCTCATGTTCATCCAATCCACATAATAAATGACTTTGTGACCTTGACTAAGTGTTCTAACATAACATAAGGAATGCATAGAACTAGAAAGGACTTGTCAGCTACCTTTTTGCCAAATTTGGTTGAACAGCTTTGCAAAAATCGTGCAAAAAACTAAAATTCTAAAAAAAAAAAAAAAAAAGAATTTTTCTCTAAAATGTATTTTTTCGAAAAATACTTACCGATGCCATTACTACAAGGAACTGTCTCTTAGCTTACATAATTTTAACCAAAAACTTACGATGTGTACCTATAGGGCCAAGGGGAGGGAGGCAACCTAGAGGTGCCGTGACCCAGTACCCCGAGTAGTCTCCGATCCCACCCCATCCGGGTAACTGCCCTGTGCAGACACGCCAGTTTATTCGCTTAGCTGACTAGCGGCAAGCGGGGCAGTTGGGAGGGCCGTCTGAGTAATGGCATAAGTAAGTATCCTTCGAAAAAATACATTTTAGAGAAAAATTCATTTGTTTCCTCAAAACATTACCGATGCCATTACTACAAGGAAGAATATGGAAAGGAGGCGGGTGCCGCGTAAAACCCATAACCCGACAAAGCTAGCTAGACCCGCCCTCCCCGGAGCAAACTTCCGATAATTTTAGCTAAGGGTTACCTACGGCACCGAAGGCGCCGGGAAGGAGTGTTGCGCCGCCACCAAGTCCCCCACTAGGGCCAGGTTGTCTCGCTAGCCTGCCAGGTTTCGGAGGCAGAATCGGGTGAAGATGGACTCAGTCCGCCAGCCCACAGCCGTCACAATGTCTCTGGCAGCACAGTTGCGGTCGAAAGCGACGCTTGTGGCCATGGCTCTGACCTCGTGCGCCCTGATGTGTAGCCGCTTGGCAGCGTCGGGGCAGAGGTCCCGGTAGGCGGAGCGTATCACCCATCGGAGCCAGGATGAAATCGTCTGGGCCGAGATGTGGGATCTACCTGGGGACAGAGGGAGAAAGAGGCGGGAGCATCCCCTGCGGAGCAACTTCGTTCGGCGTAGGTACACGCGTAAGGCTCTCACGGGGTCCTGTCGTCTGGCTTCTCGGTTCAGGCTTATTGTCTTCAGCGGCCTTACGGTGATCACCTGGGGGGCGGTCAACAGAGACTGCGTCTTGGCCAGGAAGGCCGGGTCCCTCAAAAGCTGCACAGAGCCGTCCGCCCTGAAGTGCAGGCAGGAGGGGCATGCTGAGAGCGTGTGCAGCTCACTCACTCTGGAGGTCGTGGCAAGGGAGAGAAGAAAGCAGGTCTTCCGCGTTACGCCGGCCAACCTAGCTAGGGGAAGCGGTTCAAAACATTTCGAGTTAAGCCAGGTGAGTACCCAGGGTAGATCCCAGCGTGGGATCAAGGAGCGGAGGGCAGGCCACTGTATTCCGAAGTGGGCCATCAGGTGAGCGAGGTCTTTGGATTTGCCGGGGTCCGCTCAGTCCAAGTGTCAGTACATGTCGGCAATCATGGCTAGGTAGCCCCTAATGGTGATAGGCACCAAGTGCTGTTCGGTGAAAAGCCAGAGGAAGAACTCGGCCAGCTGGGGGGAAGTCAGCTTGGTAGGGGAGAGGTGACGATCATCGCACCAAGACCCTAGGACTCACCATTTTCCTTCGTAGACTCGCAAGGTCGAGGGTCTGCGGCCTGCAGCAATAGCTTCCACTGCTGCACTCGAGAAGCCTCTAGCGGCGAGGGTGTGATACACAATCTCCAGGCGTGGAGTAGGAGTTGCTCGGGGCACAGACGGTAAAGCGCCTGCCGAGGTTGCTTGAGCATCGTGCGTGGAGTGGGGAGCCGCAGAGGGGGGCCGTAGCGAAGTTCAGAAGGTTGGTGGTCCAAGACTTGGTCCAGCAGAACGGGGCCACTAGCAACAGGATTGCGTTGCATCCCTTGAGCTTGAGCGGGACCTTGGGGACCAGCACCGTGGGAGGGTAGGCATACGCTATTAGACCTTGCCAGGGGATGGAGAGCGCCTTGACAGCCCAAGTTAGGGGTCCAGAATGGGTGAGACGAAGAGGGGCAGCTGGCAGTTCCACCTTGATCAAAGGGGTCTCCCACGCCATGCAGATCATCCGAAAGATGTCCGGACGAAGGGCCCAGTCGGTGTGGAGAAGATGGCCGCGCCACAAGAGTGAGTCTGCGAGGACATTCAGGTGGCCTGGGATTGGGATATGTCTCGCTTGGAGAGAGATGTCGCGATCTTCGCACCACCAGAAGAGCTGGTAGAGAAGAATGCAGAGAGAGGGGGAGCGAATCCCGCCCTGCTTCTGTATGTAGGAAACCACCGTGGAGTTGTCGGATAGGACAAGAAAGGCCTGGCGTCCAAGAGTCGTTTCCCATGCGAGGAGGGCTTGCCAAACCGCCTGTAGCTCCAACCAGTTGATATGCTTGTCCGAGGTTCATGGGCCAGCTGCCGGAAGCTGTGGAGAACGTCGGCAGCAGGTGCGCGCCCCAGCCGGAGCGGCTGGCGTCGACGCAAAAAGACAACTGGGAGGGGGGTGGGGGGAGGGTGTGTGTAGAGAGGTACTCCGGTTGCGAGCCAGTCGGGGGCCACCCAATGGAGGAGGTGCGGGAGGAGCATGGGAGGTACCGGTGCGCGAGTCTTGATGTCCCCAGCCGAGGGTTGCCAGTGAAGAAGCAGGTGCAGTTGAAGCGGACGAGAGTAGAGACGGCCAAGGGGAAGGTGGTTTGCTACGGCACTCATCTGGCCTAGGAGCTGTAACCACACTCTGGTGGAAACCGCCTCCTCCTGAGACACTAGGTGAGCCAGGCTTGCCAACTTCTGTATCCGGGGTTTCGGGAGTCTCACCAGGTTGAGGTTGGTATGGAACACCATGCCCAGATGAAAGAAGCGGTGTGACGGGGCAAGGTTCGACTTGCCCCCATTGACTATAAACCTGAGACTGTCGAGAAGAGCCAGCAACGCGTCTCGGTCCTTCTCCAAGGCGGCCGCCGATTGGTTGCACAGGAGCAGATCGTTGAGGTAACTCGAAGCTAGGCTCGAGGCTATCCGTCTGGCCTTGACGCCGTCCATGATGCGGGTGAAAACCCAGGGGCTGAGGTTGAGGCCGAAGGGGAGGGCCCGAAACTGGTAGACTACGCCGTTGAAGGCGAAGCGCAGATAGCGTCTGGAGGCCGGGTGAAAGGGAACATGAAAGGTCCAGACTGATGGCGAAGTCCATGGGTTGCCCTGAGGCGCGAAGGGCTCTGGCGGTCTCCATGCGGAAGGACGGCGCGGAGATGAACCTGTTCAGAGCCGAGAGGTCGATGATAGGGCGCCACTTGCCTCCGGGCTTGAGGACCAGGAAGAGGCGACTGTAGAAAGCGGGAGAGTCGTGATGCGTTACCACCTCCATGGCGTTCTTCTGCAACAGGGCGGTGACCTCTCCTCGAAGAGCGGCTGCCTTGAGTCGGTCCGCAGGGGTGGATATCCACACGGGGCTGCGTTGCAGGGACGGCGAGGGAGCGTCTGGTGGCCAGGGCACGCAAGGGCACACGGCCGCGCTGGGAGGGCGGGCGAGAGGAGGGTCTAATGGTCTGCAGGGCGCGACCCACGGCCTTGCTGGCGGATTGAAACCGGGTGGAGGCGGCGCATGAAGGCCAGAGGTCCTTGTTCGTGTCCTTCACCGCCTGCCAGGTAGGACCGAAGAGGAGCGGATCGCCGATAGAAGCCTGTCGCAGCTGTCTCCGTAAGTCCAGGGCAAGGTCGGGCATACAGAAAGGACGTCATCCCGGTGCATGTGGAGAAGGTCGCAATTCGCGGTAGCGGCCTTGGCGTTGACAGAAGCGTGGTAAGCCGCCCAGCTGGCAGCCACGGCCAGGATGTCCCCTAACAATGGCGAGATCGATGGAATCCAGGCCTCCTCCACTCGAGAGACGACAGCTTGCGTGACTAAGTAGAGAAATCCAGCACAGGCGAGGGCGTTGCGGATGAGGGTCGCTGTCCGTTCTTGACCAGGTGGGAAACAACGATGCGAAGTCCACCTGCTTGTAGCTGTGCCGGCTGGTCCACCGCTGGGAGGGCGGTAGTGAAGCTCTGTGACTGTCTGGCGTACCAACTCTGCTGAAAGGTGATATCCAAGCCAGCTGGCCAACGGGCATCGGAAAAGAAGAAGACCGCGTCGGAGCTGGAGCCCTGCCGTAGGAGAGCGGAGAAGGCGTTGCGAAGTCCTTGGAACCAAGGAGATTGCGGCAAGGACTTGTACCTCTTAGTCGGCTGATCCGCATCAAAAAGGCCGAGAGCTTCCTCTTGGGGGCGGGGAGAGGGGGCAGGCTTCCGGGGGAAGAGACGAAGCGACCAGGTGCGCGGCCTTGTCCAGGGAGCACAGGGCCCTAGTCGTCCGAAGCGTAGGCGACGAAGGAGCCTTCGGAGAGTGAGCGTGTGGGGAGGCTGAATGGCTAAGGAGCGCTGAAGCGGAATCCTATTCTGCATCCGCCGCGGAAGGACGGCGCTGAGGGGGCAAAGGCGGCGGGCTCCGCCGCGACGAGGAGCAAGTCCGAGGAGAACGACTACAATGGCGCAAGCGGGAACAGTGAGTCTGATGGGGTGAGCATCCACGGGGGGGGAGGAGCGGTGAAAGCATGGCGGACGAAGAGGCTGGGGGTCCAGGAACGAAGAGCCGCGGGGCTGTTGGCAGGAGTCCGCAGTCCGAGAAGACACACGTCGGCGAAGGCTCCGTTTGCACGAGTGGGCGTCCAAAGGTCCAGAGGCTGTATCTGGTCTGTCGCATTCCAGGGGTCGCCTGTCATGGGCCACAAGACGATGCCGAAGGCCCGGCGTTGCGACAGAATGTGGTTTACTTCTCTTCTTGTGATGCTTGTGTTCCGCAAGGCGGGGCGAGCGAACTCGCTGCAGGCCAGGCTCGAGCGAGCTGGTGTGCAAGGTGGGAGTCGTCCGTCCCCCAACGTCAGGACTTGGCAGCCGTTTGTTTTCCGCAAAGCGGGACGAGCGAACTCGCTGCGGACCAGCCTCGAGCAAGGTGGTGCACAAGGGGGGATCCTTCGTGTGCTGTCCCCCAACAGCAGCGCGGGCGTTTCTTGGTCGGTCCGGGGCCGAGGCATGTGTTAGGCTGCAGGACAGCGTAGGTCGTTCACGCCGATAAAAGCTCCAGAGCTGGGACCATAGCTCTTCTACCCAGGGCACGCAAACATCACAGGTGCAGCCGGAGGCACAACCGGAGCAGGGGAGGCATACCAGATGCGTATCACTCGGCCACAGGAAATCGCCACAACGGGTGCAGGTGCAGACCAGACAACTGCAACATATATGTGAAAAATACAAGGTGACCGGTCATGGCTGATAGGCCATGTGACGAATGCACCCAAGCACGAAACTCCACGATGAGTAAACGAATTCCAAGAGTGATGCCGCTGCCTGGCGCCAAAGGTGCCGGTCGCTGGCAACCATCGAGACCTTACCTGGCCATCTCGCAGAGGGCGGGGGGAAGGAGAACCTGACACGAAGAAGGAGGGGGCGCCACCTAGGGGCTGAGGGCCACACACGTCGGGCAAGGGCGCCGAGTCCGCGACGCGTCCCAGAAGTCCGGTAACACGCGAACTTGTCAGAGGGCACCAGAAGAAGGAACAACAGTTCAAGGGGTCCGAGGCCAGGCGCAACACACCGCCGGGAAGCAAGTCTCTAGGTCGCAGGTACAAACCAGTGCAGAACACCAGAAGAAGAAGCCCACAATTAACAACAGTCCAAGGGCTCCGAGGCAGGGATACGAACACACAGCCGGGAACCAAGTCCCCAAGTCGAAGGTACAACAGTTGCAAAACCACACACAGCCGTAGGCTAAACACTGCAGCAGGCTAACACACGTCTGTACTCCGTTAGTTAAGATAATAAACTGGTGTGTCTGCACAGGGCCGTTACCCGTATGGGGTGGGACGGGAGGATACTCGGGGTACTGGGTCACGGCGCCCCTAGGTTGCCTCCCTTGGCCCTATAGGTACACATCGTAAGTTTTTGGCTAAAATGATATAAGCCAAGAGACAGTTCCTTGTAGTAATGGCATCGGTAATGTTTTTGAGGAAACAAAACATTTTTCACGTCATTTGCTGATCTCTTGTGACCCTTGACCTTGCCAAGAGGTCATCCAAGTTAGCATGCATAGGAAGCTCTTACCATCAGGTTTGGGATGGAAGTTGCATATAGGATTTAAGACCAAAAAAAAAACCATTTCATGATTCCCTGTGACCTTTAATTGGTATATTTCTTGACAATCTGTTGCCTGGTGACATTGTGTTAGCTGACCCAGGGTTTAACATACCACTCAAATCTCCGGGTTCAGTCAAATGGCAAAACTGAAGGACACATATTTACTAGAGCACAGCAGATGGTAACGACCTTGTCCAAAGTTGTAACAGTATCACCCTCTGCTACATTTAAGAATGTGACAGGAATGGTCGAGTCAAGTATGATATACTTTCAGATCACATTGCCAATGACACGTTCAACATGAATTTTAACATGTGCGATCATTCTAGTGGACTCGACATCATACGCCGACAGCTGCTTTTTACCCTTCGTGAATGCTGGGATCTTCACTTTGGCACACATCAGACCTACACTTTCATCAATGTTAAACCCACGGTCAGCTAACACAAGGTCACCAGGTAACAGTTTGTCAAGGAAGTCGCTGTTCTCAGTGACATGTTTGTCACTACACCAACCACCCCAGCCATTTGAGATAAACACATCAGCCAGAAGCCCACCTGGCAAAGCCAACATCAGGCGCATCAGCACTATCATCAGTTCTTGAACTTGGGTGTTGACACTTCTTGGCCCGCTGGAGATGTGTGGGGAAATAAAATTCAGGAGAGCCAGCAGCATGAGGTAGTTTGGTAGGCCAGTGTAGTATTTGACCTTATCATCATCTTTCTTGAATGCTTCTTCTTTGAAGTTCTGTTTTGAGAGTTATGTTCTCATTACGAAGACACTGAACTTCTGACAGCAGCCCCGCATTGTCTTTTTGCAGTCTTGAAACCTCAGCTTCCAAGGAACTTTTTTCTCTCTCTAACCGCTGCAAATCTAAAGTCAGTCTCTCAAAACCAGCCTGTAGGTCTGCTACATCAGCGGTGTGCTCAGCAAGAGAAGTGTTGTCAGTGTCCTCTGCATCCTGCACTGGCACATCTTCAGCGAACTCCATCTCCGGACTTCCTTTGCCCTGTTTCTTTTCTTCGCGACTCTGAGACCGCTGAAATCTGCCCACGCTGGCTCCTTTGCAGGCATAACCCATATGAAGTGTTGGTGCCCAGTCTGAATTCTTTTCATCATACAGCTCGGCTGGTTTTCCTGTGAAACAACAGACAATTTTAGTATTTTTACTATGAGGAACACTCTAGTCTCTAGATTTAGTGTCACATCTCTGCTTGCCTGTCTTGGCTTTGCTGTTTATTACAGTGGAGTGATGCCGACCTAAAAATTGCTACAGACCTGTAGCATATTATTGTAATTCATGTGAAGTCAGTGTGTAGAATAATGCAATGATGTTAACAGCCTGGCAGTGATTGTGACAGAGCAATCCCCACTGCTACACAATGATTATTGTGAAAGTACCAACTTCACCATCAACACCGGCTAGACGTTCTACTACTAATACTACCTCTTGAATAAAAAAAAGTTTGAACGATTTATTTTGAACAGTTCAGCACATTACACAGAAACATAATAAACGAGAGAAAGCATAGCAACTTAGTAAGGCCGCCATGCTCGAAGTAATACGGCAGTTCAGTTGGTTCCTCAGTGTTGGCCACCTTGATTTAGCTGTCCTACTAATGGATGACTTACAATACACCTAATGAATGACTTATCATGCACTTACCAGTTAGAAAATGTCTTGAGCAGACACGGGTCCATGACTTCACTGTTGTTTCTGTGACGGTCGTCCTGTTGATTTTCGCAAACCATGCCCGGCGACGTCTCTCGCTCAGTTTCCGTAAATTATCCCCTTTGTTGACAATTAAAGAAGGAATTCTGAAGAACTTTGGTTTTGGAATCGATGAACTTCTCATAAAACACCCACTTACACAGCATGTGTTCACCATTTTTGCATTTGCCTAAGTGAACGCAACGATCAAACGGCTATCGGTAACATTAAGTCCGCGCGGTCTACTTTAAGCTGCCCTCCAAGGGCGTTACCGCAAAAAGTGATGACGTCATTCGGCATCATCCATTTTGTGGTAAATCGACTCCAAGGGAAATCACTGTCACGGAAATTGGCACGTGAGGCAAAGCTGAAGTGGTGGAAAAACCTTGGTGACGGCGTCCATAGCTGTCGTAAATTATTTTGGTTGCATGTGTGATGGTAATAGTACCTACGAGATATTGTCTTCGGACACTGCATAGATTCGCCGCTTTAAGTCTCAGGCCTGTTAGGACTATGTATGCATTTCTCGGAGGGGGCGGGGTCCTACTAAAACCCGGAATAACCTGTCCTAAGCTAAAATAACCATATCTATAACTATTATTGCGTACCTAAACTCAAAATAATCGTGTGTTAGAAGTTTGGTTTACATTAAAGTTGATTTAGTTGTACTAGTAAGCCGTTTTCCACAACCGTTGACGCGTCGATTACTTCCCTTGCTACACGATCGCGCTGTCCGAAACCAGTCGAAATAACCTCTCCTAAGCCCAAATTACCACATAAACACATATTATTGAGTACTTAAAGTAGTAATATTCATATATTTGAGGTTGTAGGTGCCGTAAAAGTTGTTTATTTAGCGTTAGAAAGCTTCGAAGGACTTGTTCTTTGAGCCTCTTGTTCTATGCCTATTTTCGCCCTACGCGCATTCGCCCACACCGTTCATCCCAATCACATTTCGTCCCAACGGTTGTGGAAAACGGCTTACTAGTACAACTAAATCAACTTTAATGTAAACCAAACTTCTAACACACGATTATTTTGAGTTTAGGTACGCAATAATAGTTATAGATATGGTTATTTTAGCTTAGGACAGGTTATTCCGGGTTATTCCGGGTTATTCCGGGTTTTAGTAGGACCCGAGGGGGCGTGTGACAGTGAAACCGTCATCATCGTCCAAAAATCCCCGCGGGCCTTCTAGTTCTACGTTCAAGTACTTTGTGAAACAGGCGGGTAGCCAGTGAACAAAAGGTCTTCAAGCCGAAATAGGACGGAGCCCAGCACATGCTGTGCGCTGGTCAACTACATCAGCCCGAAGACCTTTTTGCTTACTTGAAGTAACCTCTGTGTCGGTCTCTCTCTCTCTCTCTCTCTCTCTGTCCGGTTGTCTCCCTCCCTCTTTCTCTTATGCCTTTGGCAGTATAGCGACTTGTGTCGCGATGATTCCTGCAGGAATCATCTAGTCACTACCGACAGCCGAATGATACATTTATCTTCATAATTAGGTTAACACAAGTTTTGACTTTGCACTTATCAATGCTGATTTCTTATCTTATCAATGCTGATTTCTTATCAATGCTGATTTCTTGGTGTCTCCTAGCCCCAAGGTCCCAATGCTGATTTCTTGGTCTCCTAGCCCCAAGGTCCCATTTCTCAAATTTTGGAGGTGTTGCATAAGGACTATCGTACCAGTTGTAGGAGGCGCCAAGCTCATCTGGCACTACCCTTGAATTATCATGATCAATTCATCTCCAGCTGCAGGATCCCAGTGCTAAAAGGGTTAACCAATACATCCTGAGGATGATTTTTTTTTAAATTTGCTTATTGTCCTATGAAGGCTACCAACAATTTTAGTTCAAGAGTGGTGCCAGAACAGCTTGGCGTCTCTGAGGCACCAAGCTATTCTGCGGGAAACACCCTAGAACTATCAGTATCAAAGTCAAATTTATTTCAAGCAGTAGTGTCAGGATGAAAAGCATTAAGTCTGATTGGAGCAGTTAGGTCAGATTTATTTGGTTGCTGTGTTTTAAATGAAATCATTGACGATTTTGTTTGATTGACAGAGGATGGAAGGTGACCAAAGAACCATTGTCCAGTCAGAATATATCGATGTTGGTGGAGTGGAGACTCACATCCTTCGAGCTGGCAATTTGCCATCAAAGCACTCATCAAAAAATTCTCCCCGACACCTCCTCTTAATCATCACAGGTAATAGACGCTACCTCTGACTCTGAAGTAGGTCAGATATTGCTTGGACTAAAAGCATTTTGTGGATTCATCCAGTCCGCTCTATCTGCATGCCGCATATATTCTCATAAGGCCCTGTAGCTGCACCATGATAGTTCAAAGGTAGTTAGGCGCCAAGCTATTCTGACACCACCTTTGAGCTGTCATGGTCGATCTGTCTCCAAAACAGTGCAAAACATTGCGCGAACTTCAAGCATTCTAGTGGATTCATCCAGTCCGCTCGGTCACCAAGAGGCATAATTATATTATCATGAGGTCCTGCAGCTGCGGGGGTTCATGGAACATATAGTTCTTGCTTGCAAGGAGTTGCTTCATTGGCTGCCACAGGTGTAGGTAAATATTCTGTATTATTCCATTTATTGTAGCCCTGAAATGATAGGACATTATGTGCACCCACCAAGATAGTTCAAGGGTGGTGTCAGAATAGCTTGGCGCCATCAGGCGCTAAGCTGTTTTGACACCACCCTTGAACTGTCGTGGTCGATCTATCGCCAAACCAATGCGGTTTACCATGGATGATATCTCTAAATTTTAATAACAACGTACATAGGGCTACCTGGTTTAAGACTAAGAGTATAACTGCTGCAAATATAAAAGTTGCAGAAATTCAGGTGATCCAGTGAAACTGTCTCTTTAGTCCTTACTGTAGAGGGGCGCAAACCTGCTGTTTTACTTCACGCTAAAGTCCTTACTATGAAGGGGCTCTGCCTACTATCTTTGACCTGATTCTGATATGCTGGAACAACTATTGATATGCCACCTTCCCTGCCTGTTCACAATCACCCCTAGGATGCCACAGCAAGTGTAGTGTTGAGTTGCTCATGATAGTTCAGAGGTAACACACATACCAAGGGGAATTGTTTAGTTCCAGACAAACAGATCCCATATCAGGCATGCAATCGACAGCCTACAAAAAAAAATGTGGGTAAATAACTAGATGATCGATAGCTTGGTGCTTGGGAATGTACCAAGCTGATGTGCCACTACCCTTTAACTGTCCATGGTCATCCATTTCTCCCACCTGGTACACCATCTTTACAGCACCTGGCTAATCTGACACTGCCAATGCCCCATCAGGTTTTTTTTTTTATCTCTCAACACTGGTGCCAGCCTTTTCAGATGCTCCCACAATTATGATTCATCATTAGGTGTGGGAATGCACCAGGGTCCTCAGGCACTACCTTGAACTGTCAAGGGTGATGGGTATCTCTGACAGCTGATGCAACAGAACCTTTCTTAGTGACAACCTGTATGAGAGGTCATCTGTCATAAAGACCATCATTTAGCTGGCTGTAGCTGTGACTGGCTGTAGCCACCTAAATGATGATCTTAACCCCTATCATACTGAGGCTAAAGCTTCACATCTGTACACTGCCGTATGCAGGCTACATTATAGTACTTACAGATTAGGATATAGACCAATGGCTTTAGTTCAAGGGTGGTGCCAGAATAGCTTGGCGCCTAGAGGCGCCAAGCTATTCTGGCACCATCCTTGAACTATTTTAGTCAAACTTGTTTCACACACTGGTGTATTCCGAATGATAAGGGTTAAAATGACTCTTCAAGATTTCTCTTGAGCGGGCACCTGTCTTTTTAAGACACTTTTATCTTGCAAAAAAAGGTGATTGTTCAAGACAAGTTATACTGTACTCATGCACTCTCTGAATGTTGACAACCCTTTCCGTGTCGGTAGCGGTTTTAGTCACGATGATTCCTAAAACCGTTACCGACATTCACACGGTTAAAGTCACATGCAAGAATGATTTGCATTGGTATGTGCTTTCAGGGAACCCAGGAATCCCGGAGTATTACGAACAGTTCATGCAGACATTGTGGGAGAAAAGTGAAAGGAAGATTCCCGTCTGGTGCATTGGGCATGCTGGTCATGTGACAGGACCTGCTGGTGACTCGCTCAGCTGGACAAAGATTGGTAAAGTCAATATCTGTTTTTGATGCCACCCAACCCCCACCCCCCACCCCCCACCCTTCCCCCTTTGTGCACACAGGCATAAACAGTACTGGTGGCTGCATGAACAAAGGAGTTGAAATTGTCCTTCAAATTTTTATTAATTTTGATTATTTGGTCATTAAAACTTTGGATATCACAGAACAGCTTGAGATGGAAACTTGATTATTGCTTTTGATTATGTTTTATAAGTAAAGTAATTTACTAGAAAGAGTATAGTCTTGAAAAATCATTGTTATATCCAACTTTGTGTTATATCTTCTGCATAACCAGTTTAAGCGCACGGTCACGCATCTCAAACTTTTTAATGTCACCTACTGAATATGTACCTGCTTCAGGAGATGGGTGAGTCATGATAATTCAAGAGTCGTGCCAGATTAGCTTGGCACCAATGGCGCCAAGATAATCTGCCACTACCCTTGAATTACCATGGTCAATCCATCTCTTGCTGCAGCACATTGAAGCTAAATGTGTGGTAGATTTTATGATGGTCCTTTTTTTCAGTTCAGAGGCCGACAGATGTGTACACACTGGAGGGGCAGATCAAACACAAAGTCAGCTTCATCAAACAGCACATCCCGTCCGACGTTTGCCTCATACTGATTGGCCATTCCATCGGCTGCTACATGATTCTCAACCTTCTTCCACGCATCCCAGAATACAATGTGATTCGTTGCTTCATGCTGTTCCCAACCATCGAGAGAATGGCCCAGTCACCAAAAGGACGCATTTTCACTCCAGTCCTGAACTATCTACGCTGGGTTCTTGTGGGAGCTGTCAAACTTCTGTCCTACCTCAGTCCAGCTGTCCATCTGAAGCTGGTCAAGTACCACTTCGGAGGTGACCCTGTTCCAGACTGTGCCGTCAAAGCCTCCCTCAATCTTTTTAACCCTGCCTGCGTCAACTACTCGACCTTTCTCGCCAAACAAGAAATGGCAGCTGTGGGGAGCCTGCAGTTAGACTTGCTGAAGCAACACATCGACAAGTTGAGTTTTTATTACGGGGCTGTGGATAACTGGTGTCCGAAGCAGTATTGTCAAGACATGCTGGCAAAGTTCCCGGATGCGGACATTCGACTGTGCCAGATGGACTTCTCGCATGCGTTTGTATTGGACGCTGGGGAAGAGATGGCTCACTTGGTCTGGGACTGGGTTCAAGCACACATTTAACTAGCAGTCATAAGTTTCACCCCCATGTGCATGCAGCCGCTGGTATTGTATTGTGTAGCTTGGGTTTTCCTAGGCACACACATAATCCAACTGTTTAAAAAAACTCAGGGCGTTGCTGGACTAGATGCTTGAGCTTTAAAGGCCTGCTGCTGTTACTGGTAAATAATAATAATAGTAATAATAAAGAGCATTTTTATCGCGCTGAATCCCCAGGAGCAGTACTACAGTTTACAGTGCCGGTTGCTGCGTGCTTGGGGGGATTTGTCCCTTTGTCTGTCGGTAGCATCTTTTGTCGAGGTAATTCGAGCGGGTATCAGCTGGAAAAAAAGCGCTACCTACAGCCACAGGGTTAAACCCAAACACAACCTCAGTCTTAGATTAACTCATAAAGCCCTGAAAGACTACGACAGGATGTGGATCAATCATGATATTTCAAGGTTGGTGTCAGAATAGGCACCAAGCTATTCTGACCCCAACCTTGAAATATCATGGTCGATCTGTCTCCAGAATTGTGATGTAGACCTCAGAGGATATCTACAACAAATTGATAATTACATCCTCAGGGCGAACGGAGTTAATCCCATTGTGCATGCAGCCATTAATTGATAATGACTGCAGTACCAGCAACCGCAGGTACAATGGGGCTGAAACCAAAGGACAACCTCAGTCTGAGGATGGTAATGTGGTTGATCTCTGCATGCAAGAGGCATAGATTCTCATGAGCCCCTGCAGCCATCTGTTGCAGGGACTCATAAGAATCTAAGCCTCTTGCAGATGGTAGGCGTTGCTGATGATAACAGATTTTGTTCTGTGATAGTGATTGTGGGGGTGCTTACACATTTTATACCTGCTGATGGGGGTAGAGTTTAGTAGATTCAAATGTAATTGTTACCAGTGCATTGGTATAGGTTGTTTGACATCAGAGCGCACAACATTTTTTGCAAATATCTCCGCCAAGAACCACTTTTCTATACCAATCCTAGAACAAATATCATTCAGTGACAGTTGACCTTATACGATTTACTTTTAAGGAACTTGAACAATGTGTCTCTTTTGCTGTACAGTCCTAAAAATTTGGAAATTTTTCATGAAATGACAGATTTTACATTCCTAAATGTTGCTCTAGATATATTAAGCTCATTTTGAGAAAAATCCTTTTTCATGTGAATTGGCCAAGTTTTCACGCCTGAAACAGCGCAGGCATACATGAAGTCTGCATGCATGACCTCGATATTGAAATCTGCCAGGGCTCTATTTAGGGTACTGAAAATGGCTTGTTCTTGTGTTTTCAACAAATTTTTACGATTATGCAGCAAATCGGCAAATCATAGGAGTTCAGTAAAAAATATGCCATATTAGGTCAACTGGCACTAAGTGATATTTGTTCTTAACCCTTATCATCCTGATACACCCATTGCTTGAAATGAATTTGACTGATAGTTCAAGGGTCATGCCAGAATAGCTTGGCGCCTCTGGCGCCAAGCTCTTCTGGCATCAACCTTGAACTAAAACAGTTGATCTATCTCCTAATCTGTAATGTAGCCTGCATAGGACTATAAGCAAATTTTACAAAATTAGCCTCAGGATGTAATGGGTTAATGTGGTACAGAAAAGTGTTCCTTTGCAGAGATATTTTGGGAAAACTTTGTGTGCTTCAATGTCAAACAACCTATACCCAAGGTATTTGTACACAGCTAGTGGCTTCCAGTGGTGGTGTACCTTGCCCAGACTGCCATAGGATTTTGCACCCATTATCCGCAAGAACTCAAGCGACATAGCACAACAATCTTACTTATGAAACCCACATCATACCGAGGCTAAAAGCTTCAAATTTGTACGCTGCCATATGCAAGCTGCATTATAGTACTTGCAGATAAGGATATAGACCAACGACTTTAGTTCAAGGGTGGTGCCAGAATAGCTTGGCGCCTAGAGGTGCCAGGCTATTCTGGCACTACCCTTGAACAATTTTAGTCACACTTATTTCACACACTGGTGTATTCCGAATGATAAGGGTTAAAATCTAAACAGTCACGTTGGAAGTTCTGCATATGATGTAGGTGTACTTTGTCACAAAACTTCAGTTCAAAACGATACTCACGATACTTTGGTGCCATTTTGGGTTGAGGTCCATTTTTGCGTTCAAATTCATTTTGGTACGAAATGCATTGCACGCAATTACGAGGAAAACTAATAAACTCTACCTCATCAACATTTCAGCAATGACACACTCAGGTATTTGATAACTGTGTTGACATTTAACTCATTGAGTCCCAACACACAGCAGCAGGATATAGACTGACCATGATAGATCAAGGGGGGTGCCAGGATAGTTTAACGCCCATAGGCGCCAAGCTATTCTGGCACCACCCTTAAACTATTATAGTCGATCTGTCTTGTTCATTGTAATGCAGTCCTCGGAGGACAATCCCAAAATGTGGGTATTTTGTACCTGGGACACAATGAGTTAATAGTAAAATTACTAATCACAGTGTTATATATGCACAAATTTTGCCCCCTGGACTGAAATCCCCAAATTTTGAAGTTGCCCTCTGAAGGACTGTATTACAATTCTAGAGACAGATCACGCATGATAGTTCGAAGGTGTGTGCCACAGTAGCTTGGCACTTATGGGCGCCAAGCTATTCTGGCACCACCCTTAAACTATCTTGCTCGATCCATCTCTTGCTGATATCAGATGGTGCTGATATTTACTCTTTGATGATATGTCAGCCGTATATTTGTGACAGTGACTAAACCGTTGTCGACACATCAAGGATTTTGACAATTTTAGATATTGTTTTGCCATGTATAAGGGATTAACATTGTATATTGTTTGAATGCCCAGAGACTGTCCAGATTTCAGACATTACTTCCTTTTGTTTGGATTTGCATACATGTCTAGGTTTTTGGGAGGTAAGAATGTGTAGATAGGGTGACTGACTACCAGCTGTGGAAGATGTGATGACAATGATAGTTCAAGGGCAGTGCCAGATTAGCCTGGCACCTTGAAAGGCGCCAGGTCACTCTAGCACTACTTTTGAACTTCCATGGCTCTAGCTAATATGGCACTTCTCTTGAGCATCTGGGTACAAGGCTAATTTACCACTTTTCATCTCACCAGGGTAATCTGGCACTACTAATAAACTTTCTTGGCTTCAGGCGTATCTGATGCTACCCTAGAACCATTACAGCTGCACCATTTCACCCTGCAATGTCTTTGGAGTGATTGTGTTCAACGCAGTTGTACTGTATACATCTGAATGCAGTGTGTAAATATTTGCACATGTCTGTGGTGTGGATACTCCTTAGTCCGTTGGCTGTCTGTAGCAGTTCTTGTCGCCATGATTCCTGCAGGAATAAGGATGACAAGAACTGCTATTGACAAGTACGGGATAGAGCATGCTATCCAAACAGATATTTTTCTGTGTTGATATTACAGCATAGAACATACGATCCAAAAAGATATTCCGCGTGGATATCCAAGTTTGTTAACCCATTATGTCCTGAGGCTGATTTTTGTAACACTTGCTTATTGTTCTATGAAGGCTGCATTATGGATCAGGAGATAGATCAACCATTTTAGTTCACGGGTGGTGACAGAATAGCTTGGCGCCTGAGGCGCCTAGCTATTCTGTCACCACCCTTGAACTATCATAGTCAAATGTGTTTCAGGCAATGGGTGTATCAGGATGAAAAGGTTGATAAGGACACCTAGTTTTAAAGCTGTCATTCTTTTCAAAGCCAGGATCACCAAAGAGGAGATAATTGTAGCTCATTGTGTATTTCATTGTATATAATTATGTCCATTTTGATAAATGATTTTAACCCATTTAACTCTGATGCGCAGCAGCAGGAGATGGATTGACTATGACAGTTAAAGGGTAGGGCCAGATTAGCTAATCTTGCAGTAACCTTGAATTATCACGAGCCATCTCTTGGATGGTACAGAGCTGTTAACTGGCACCTCCAAAGCTTTGGAAATGTGGTCGTGGGGCTCAAAGGGTTAACTTGAAATCCCACAGGGTGGGTTTTTCTCTCTATTCTGGGGCATGTGTTTCTGTCTACCCTTTGTCCATTCACCTGTATTTGCCTTTTTAAAACTCTCCCTACTGTCTGCACTGCCTGTAGCTCTTGATGTTGGATGTGTGTTGCTAAATGGTCTTAGCTTTATTTAGGCCCCATGTTGTAGGTTTATTTAACGTATTTGACCGGCTGGCGACATACATTCAATTTTCTGTTTAGTTTTTTTTTTTTCACAAGCAGTGCAGGCACGTCCTGAGAAAGCCTTGTTGCTGTCGGGACGTTAAGCACTGTACAATCAATCAATCAATTAACTTGAAATATTGATCAGTTGTGTTGTATTTGTCTTTTCTACGTGTTTTTTTTTCGTTGGGATTTTATTGTCATGGTTTGTTTTTTTTCACCGTGACTGGGACGTTGGTATTTGGTTGAAGATTTTTTTTTATAGCTTCAGGTATGACATCTATGTCAATATGATGATAAAATATAAATGCAGGTACATTATAACGTAAGGCAACCTACTCCAGGTAGTAAGGGGTTAATAGATTGCAACGAATCCTTCATAAATGTTCTCAGTATGTCTTATAATAATGCTGCAAAAGGGATGACTGAAATTTACAGGGACCTGACGATTGAGCTTTTACACAAATGCGAGAACCGCTGCAAAACCGCGTGCGCATCCACTACACACACTCAATACAATAGTGTGTGTCGTGTTTGCGCACGCGATGGTACTGCGGTTGACGCATTTAAAAGCACGATCGCCAGGCGCCTATCCTGAATTTATAGAAGTTGGAATGTCGTAACATGAAGGACTTTTCTGCTCTTTTTCTCCTCCCCCACCCGGGTCTGCCCTGGGGGACTTGGGTGGGGCAACTACTTTTTAGTTCCCAGGGTCACCCTGGTCAGCCCCACAGGGTGGGTTTTCCCTTCTATTCTGGGGCATGTGTTTCTGCCTACCTTTGGTCCATTCACCTGTATTTTCTTTTTTTTAAAACTCTCCCTATTGTCTGCGCTGTCTGTAGCTCTTAATATTGGATGTGTGTTGCTAAATGGTCTTGGCTTTATTTAGGCCCCATGTCGTAGGTTTATTTAATGTATTGGGCCGGCTGGCGACATACATTAAATATTCTGTTTAATTTTTTTTTTCGCAAGCAGTGCAGGCACGTCCTGAGAAAGCCTTGTTGCTGTCGGGATGTTAAGCAATGTACAATCAATCAATCAATCTTTTTCTCCTTTGTAGTCTTCACAGAAGACTTCTTTCTGTTGAGCTGATAAGGCAGTGGGAAACCTCTGGATTGAGAAAAGAAGGGTAGACAAGTGTTAATTGAGATAAGACAACATTGATAACCCGTTGTATCCGCAAATAATTCAAGGGTAGTGCCAGATTAGCTTAAGCTAATCTGGCACTGCCCTTGAATTATCATGGTCAAGAAATCTCCTGCAACTGGTACATTGTCGTTAGGCAACACCTCCAAAATTTGAGAAATGTGATTTTGGGTCTAAAAGGGTTAACATATATATATGGAATCAGAATATTACTGGTCATAATTATGGTCCAACAGTTACATGATGGAGTTCAGCAAAGTTATAGGTCGTTAGCAAAGTTATTGCAATTGGTGTGGATAGCAAAGTTATTGCAATTGGTCTGGATAGCAAAGTTATTGCATTAGGCGCAAATGACTTTTTGAAAAGATTCCTGCGAGCCAGGGGCATTTTATAACGCCTATTCTATAACGCCTACCAGAAGGCAGTTCCTCAAACGGGCAGCGCATGGGGTGAGAACTGTCTGATGTGATAGATATTTCTGGTCATTATCAGGGTTTGTTTGGTTGGTTTTGGTGTTGTTTTTTATGGTTGTGTTGTGTGATTTTTTTTATTTTTTATTTTATTTATTTATTTATTTATTTATTTTTTTTTTAGCCGTCCCACGTTTGGTACGTAGTCGCAGTCAATTCTGTTTGATATGCTGATGTTTTTTTTGTGTGTTGTAGTTGTTGGTTGTTTTGATTTGTTGTTGTTTTGGTTTTACTTGTAGTTTATGCTGGCATAGCAGATAGGATTTTTATTTTAGTTCCTGCCTTTCTTTTCAATGTTTCTGTCGTATGGCGCCACGCCACGTCCCACTCGCGTTTTGAACATAGCAGGGAAGCCGGTCGGTCCGTGGCGCAGTGGTTAAGGCGCCTGCCACCAATGCCAAAGGTGCGAAGTTCGAAAACCGGTTCCGGCATCGGACTTTTCTTCTCTGGTAAGTGTCACCGTTAATTCGGGCGGACCGTCGGGGGTTCTTTCTCCGGGTACTCCGGTTCTTCCACCCACCACCCACCCCCACCCCCCCAACCCCACCCCCCACACTTTGGTACCGGTTTTAGGCCACTTTACAAATTTCAAGTACAAGCGATCAAAAATCTCTTGAACTTCAGTAGCTGAACTGGCCCTTCGTCTGTGTTCATAGTTTGTCTTAAATGGCGTAAATCCGTGTCTGTTACGTGAGTGTGCGTAAGTTGGGTTTCAGTTCGCGGCGCTTTGAGTCGTTTCGCCCAAAAATTGAGAAAAAGCGCCTATATAATAACGGTATTATTATTATTATTAAGCCAAGCGCAATACTTTGTTATGCGCTTGGTCTACGAGCTTTCCGGATACATACTACATACTCACAAACCAGATAGGTGAGGTGATTCCCCTTGGTTTGGATACATACTACTTTCTCCGGCGAACCCTCACGTGCTCTTAACCCTTTTAGTCCCGACGCCCTGCAGCAGGAGATGGATCGACCAAGACCATGATAATTCAAGGGCAGTGTCAGATTAGTTTGGCGCCGTCAGGCGCCAAGCTAATCTGGCACTGCCCTTGAATTATCATGGTCGATCCATATGCTGCAGCTGGTACACAGTCACCAGGGGACACCGCCCACACTTCGGAATTGCGGCTGTGGGGTTAAAGTACCATGACGCATAACTGAATCTGAAGACACGTTTCAGCAACAAGTGTGTTTGTTGGGATGCCTTGTCGACACACCTAATGAACTTTAACAGCAGTTGGGACACGCAGCAAAATCACACGCGTCATTAATCGCACTTATTCATTCTGCACTGCCGTTAACGTGTCAGTCTATTTTTAGGTGTTTCTCGCACTGATAGCGTTGTATTTTGGAACGGAGTGGAGTCATTGTCAAGTTACTTGATATGATGACGACTACGTGTGCTGGATTGTCCTGTGTCTAAACGAACCATAGCTAGACCTGTGTGTGGCGTTTCGTAACCATCTGTTGCAGAAAGTGTATCTTTGAACAGTTAGGCGGTAGTGGGCCTTTAAGTGGGTTAGAGATGTCCGGCTCACTGCCACTGTAAAGGGCGCCTGTACCTAGCCTACGATGGTTAACTGTATGTAACTGTACCAAACAATTCTCCCTTGACGATTGCCTTTGCCTGCTAGGCCCTGGAACCACAGCAAACAAGCGGCTTACCCTGTCAAAACGCCTCTGTCGTCGAGGTCTTGTTAAGCTACTCCTAGTTTACTTTTAATGTTAACCTCTTCTCTGCTATAAATCAGTGACTGGCACCCAGCAGCAAGAGGCATAGATCCTCATGAGCCCCCGCATATGCGGGGGCTCATGAGGATCTATGCCTCTTGCTGGCACCACTTTGTATCGTTCTTGTGACGGCTGCCCTTCTTTGGCGTTGCATTATCAAGGACCTCAGAAACGAGATCTGCCACCGATGGCATTGAAGGGGTTATGTTATTGTAGAGCAGCTTGGAAACTTTCATGCCTACCTCGAAACATTGGGCGGCACGACCATCGTTTAAAAAAAACCCAGAAACATTGTGCTCTATTCGTGTACTGTAGATAAGAAGCGTATCGATATAATATATAATCCAACACAAGCTGATACATAAACATGCGCGTAGGCCAAAGTATCTGTGGACAATTCATCTTTACGTTTGTCTAATCGACACAGGAATTCAACTTGACGATCGAGTTTGGCTTTGTGTGCACAGTCGGCGCGACGACTGAGGAGCAACGTGTTTGCTTTTGACTTGTTTAACCCCATCACTGCTACTGACGATACCGATCGGCGCAAAAGACGCGTTATTACGCGTCTTTTCTTCCGAGCGGTGTCGTCAGAGGCAGTCGTGGGGTTAATAAGGAAACGTCTCATAATCCCCCCACCCCACCCACCCGTCAAAATAAACAAATAAATCAATAAATAAGTGAAAACCAAAAACAGAGATAACGTTAGTATTTAACTTATTCAGCCCCAACGCGCCACAGACATGGATCGAGCATGATAGTTCAAGGGTGGTGCCAGAATAGCTTGGCGCCCATAGGCGCCAAGCTATTCTGGCACCACCCTTGAACTATCACGCTTGATCTGTCTGTAGAATTGTAACCCGCCGGTTGATTGACACTGGAGTCCGTATTGTTTCTTAATTTCACTAGATATTTTGCGTTTAAAAAGGGACATATTGAATGAGTTCGTTAACCAGCATTGTACCTTTAGAACCCTTTGAGTGATAATTAAATATTTAAAAATATATATTTTTTTTTTCACTTTTGTGGGATTAATTTTACGATTTATATTGGTTAATCTTAAAACAATTGAATCTTTTTTTTTAAAAAAAAAACAAACAAAAAAAACCAATCTCATTAATAATCTCATGAATTTTCGTATACGGTATTTACATAAGCCAGCAGTTTGTCTCGGCTGTCGGGTACGATTAGGTCAATTGTGACCTGTATGCCCTAGGTGTGAAAATCAGACAGTTTTCTGCACCTCTTTTTCGGAGTCATTTGTAGAACAGCTAACATAACTTCAATTTTTATTTTACAAAAAAAAAAAAAACCCACACAACTATCTTATCATTAATACCCGCATCATTTTTCATAGACAGTAACTATTTGCATAAGCCTGCTATTTGTCCCGGCCCTGGGGTAGGATTAGGTGAAATTGTGACCTGTAAGTTCTAGGCATGAAAATCAGCAAGAAAATTGCAAAGTTGATCCTCTGATACGTCAAATGTTGGTACTGCGATGATGACGTATAACATCGAGTCGTCACTATGAACACGGCGTTGTGGGGCTAATGATGCCATGACGTGAAGCTTGAAGTGACGTCATTTCGCTGCAAGTGCTATCTTCTTTAGAATAGCAATGCTACGCCAGACCACAGAGCTTACGAATGGCGAGAATCGCCGTGTAATTATTGTCTCCTGACCATTTTGCGACGAAATGTAACAACATTTTTGAAAATTGCTTTAGTTACGTGGATACACGGTGGCACGAAACAAACATACCGTCCAAACAGCTCCACTGCATGCGCACCATACACAGTCAGAAGAGTTGAATTTCATGGACTTTTGTTGCATTTATTGCTCTCCAATTAAGCAACCCCAAACATCTCTGGCCAAACAAATGTCGTTACAACGACACTGTACAGTAAAAATTCATCTTTTTTATTTTTAGGTGTGCTTTCACTCTATCCCAAATAAGGCCCAGAAAATCGAACAATTTTTTTTGCTCGGTATCGATGCTTTCATGTCAGATTAGATTTAGGACATTCATTCAATGACGCTTTTGAGTGATCCTGTGTGATTTTGTCTACAAAGAAGCAATTACTGTATATTGAAGTAATGACGCAAGATGTCAATGCAAAAATCTACACAACCGGAAGTGCATCATTTCGGCTGGTTTTGACCCATTTTTGTAACTTTTCGTTAAGTGGACCGCCGTGAGATGGCCTTAGTCGCCTGCTCGGCGTTAAACACCAATAATCAATCATTGTTAAGTGGTAAACTATTGTACTGGACCATTTTTCTTTTGAATTTTAACGTGTTAGACAGAGATGCTAGAGATGAGGTGACTTTCAAACAGTCGTCCATTTGTATTCTTCCAGTGGCCTTCTGGTTTCTTGAACTTTTTTAATTTGTTATGGACTATCTCCTGGCTATCCAACGTGCATAAACGATTCTCCAAGAAGTCCTGTTCTACCCTGTTAATCGACTTTATATGGTTTGATACACATTGCACAATTACGGAGTCACGAGTAATTCATTTAGCCTGGCGCACGTATTTCCCAAATTTTGGAGGCGTCATCTAATGACTATGCACCAGTTGCAGGATATGGATCGACCATGATAATTTAAGCGCAGTGCCAGATTAGCTTGGCGCCGATAGGCGCCAAGCTAATCTGGCACTGCGCTTAAATTATCATGGTTGACCCATCTCCCGCTGTAGTGCGTCAGGGATTAATGTTTTTTTTTTCTTTTTCTTTTAAAAGAGCGATATTGTGTACTTTAAAAAATCAAGCGAACTCCCAGCAATATGGTTTGTCTCCAGGTAGGAGAATACGAATTACATCACACGAAAGCATATGCAGAACTTTTGCCTTTCAGTATATGTGATGTGCGATGTGGTTATAGTGAGGTTTTGTTTGCAACGCCCCCCACCCGGGTCTGCCCTGGGGGACTTGGGTGGGGTTAACTACTTTTTAGTTCCCAGGGTCACCCTGGTCAGCCCCACAGGGTGGGTTTTCCTTTCTATTCTGGGGCATGTGTTTCTGTCTACCCTTGGTCCATTCACCTGTAGTTGCCTTTTCTAAACTCTCCTTACTGTCTGCGCTGCCTGTAACTCTTGATATTGGATGTGTGTTGCTAAAATGGTCTTAGCTTTATTTAGGCCCCATGTTGTAGGTTTATTTAACGTATTAGACCGGCTGGCGACATACATTCAATATTCTGTTTAGTTTTTTTTTTGTTTTGTTTTGTTTTTCACAAGCAGTGCAGGCACGTCCTGAGAAAGTTTTGTTGCTGTGGACGTTAAGCAATGTACAATCAGTCAATCGTTTGCAACGAACGATTACGAACAACGAACGAGGGCGGAATCACGGCGCATAACCAGCTTGTTCCATAAGCACAGACAACACTCCAAACATCTCCAAGAGGCATAGATCCTCGTGAGCCCAAAGGGCTCAAGAGGATCAATGCCTCTTGGAGATGTTTGGAGTGTTGTGTGTTCGCCATGACTTCGCTCTCGTTCGTTGCTGCTAGTCGTTCGTCTCAAACGAAACCTCACTAATACGTAAGCCCCCCCCCCCCCCCTCACACACACACACAACAAAACCAGCAACCAACAAACAAACAAACACCCAACCTAGTAAAAAAAAAAGTGCACAGGACACAGAATCACCTCGGTAATAAAAAGAACAACACAACACAAACCCCTAGAGAGCAAACACGGAAGCAACCAGCGAACTTTGCCTTGTGAGCCGATGGAAGTACATGTAGACCTTGAGTGAACGTGTTTGTACTTGTACCTTTCGTGGAATGCCTTGTGACACTGAACATATTTGTAGTGTGCACACTTTTTCAAGCTATAGCTACCGTTATCTTCTGGTATATATATACATGTATGCATGCATGTATGTATGTATGTATGTACGTATATATACCAGTTGACACCAGCCAGGAATATGTGGGTGTTCTCGTGTGTAAACAGACCGATCAGTGGCGTAGGAACTATGGACGAATTGAATCTTTCCTAACCACTTTTACATAGCAATTAATCCCACACCATATGTCCTGGTCTTACCGCGCGGGGCCCCCTTCCCCCCCCCCCCCCCCTGCCTCCTGCCCCCTCCCGCCACCCTTGTTCGACTTTTCGCTGAACGTTCAGAGGTTATGTAAGATGGGTCTTTTATATCCATAGTCTCCTCCCTCTTGAATCCTGAATGCTTTTTATTTACATCCGCGGTTCGTGATTCGCAAAATAAATTTGAATCGTTCATAATCCGTGATGGTACTCCCCCCCCCCCCCCCCCCCCAAAAAAAAAAAAAAAAAAAAAAAAAAAAAAAAAAAAAAAAAACTCTCCCGCGCATTGCATTACGCGTATACGTGCTATGCTGAACGTCTGATGAGCAGAAAACTCAGTTTGCTTAATCAAATGACACACGTATCGACCTTGAAATTTGATTAATGGCACGTTGTGTTGTTTGGACCCAAACCCCGTTTATTAAATCAATATTGTGTTTGCGTTGCGCTTTTAACTAAATGTGGCGTTTAGCGCACGTCGTGCAGTCAAGAGGCACTTAAATGCATTGGATGTTAACCCCTTGATTGCCGGAGCAAAAGCGAACGTTAACCAGCTGCAAGAGACATAAATACTCATGAGAGCCCGCAGTCGCGGGGCCTCATGAGGATTTATGTCTCTTGTTGGTCGTATGTTTTGTATGCCTATCTCTGGTCCCGTTCACTTTGTGTTGGTCGTATGTTTTGTATGCCTATCTCTGGTCCCATTCACTTTGTGTTGGTCGTATGTTTTGTATGCCTATCTCTGGTCCCGTTCACTTTGTGTTGGTCATATGTTTTGTATGCCTATCTCTGGTCCCGTTCACTTTGTGTTGGTCGTATGTTTTGTATGCCTATCTCTGGTCCCGTTCACTTTGTGTTGGTCGTATGTTTTGTATGCCTATCTCTGGTCCCGTTCACTTTGTGTTGGTCGTATGTTTTGTATGCCTATCTCTGGTCCCGTTCACTTTGTGTTGGTCGTATGTTTTGTATGCCTATCTCTGGTCCCGTTCACTTTGTGTTGGTCGTATGTTTTGTATGCCTATCTCTGGTCCCATTCACTTTGTGTTGGTCGTATGTTTTGTATGCCTATCTCTGGTCCCATTCACTTTGTGTTGGTCGTATGTTTTGTATGCCTATCTCTGGTCCCATTCACTTTGTGTTGGTCGTATGTTTTGTATGCCTATCTCTGGTCCCATTCACTTTGTGTTGGTCGTATGTTTTGTATGCCTATCTCTGGTCCCGTTCACTTTGTGTTGGTCGTATGTTTTGTATGCCTATCTCTGGTCCCGTTCACTTTGTGTTGGTCGTATGTTTTGTATGCCTATCTCTGGTCCCGTTCACTTTGTGTTGGTCGTATGTTTTGTATGCCTATCTCTGGTCCCGTTCACTTTGTGTTGGTCGTATGTTTTGTATGCCTATCTCTGGTCCCGTTCACTTTGTGTTGGTCGTATGTTTTGTATGCCTATCTCTGGTCCCGTTCACTTTGTCTTGGTCGTATGTTTTGTATGCCTATCTCTGGTCCCATTCACTTTGTGTTGGTCGTATGTTTTGTATGCCTATCTCTGGTCCCATTCACTTTGTGTTGGTCGTATGTTTTGTATGCCTATCTCTGGTCCCGTTCACTTTGTGTTGGTCGTATGTTTTGTATGCCTATCTCTGGTCCCATTCACTTTGTGTTGGTCGTATGTTTTGTATGCCTATCTCTGGTCCCGTTCACTTTGTGTTGGTCGTATGTTTTGTATGCCTATCTCTGGTCCCGTTCACTTTGTGTTGGTCGTATGTTTTGTATGCCTATCTCTGGTCCCGTTCACTTTGTGTTGGTCGTATGTTTTGTATGCCTATCTCTGGTCCCGTTCACTTTGTGTTGGTCGTATGTTTTGTATGCCTATCTCTGGTCCCGTTCACTTTGTGTTGGTCGTATGTTTTGTATGCCTATCTCTGGTCCCGTTCGCTTTGTGTTGGTCGTATGTTTTGTATGCCTATCTCTGGTCCCGTTCACTTTGTGTTGGTCGTATGTTTTGTATGCCTATCTCTGGTCCCGTTCGCTTTGTCTTGGTCGTATGTTTTGTATGCCTATCTCTGGTCCCGTTCACTTTGTGTTGGTCGTATGTTTTGTATGCCTATCTCTGGTCCCGTTCGCTTTGTCTTGGTCGTATGTTTTGTATGCCTATCTCTGGTCCCGTTCACTTTGTGTTGGTCGTATGTTTTGTATGCCTATCTCTGGTCCCATGCACTTTGTGTTCTTTACGCGAATGTCGATCAGCGTGCAGTGGTTTCTGACGCGAAATCCGTGATCACTGGGAGTGAAAGGGTTAACTCACTCAGCCCGACGGCCGTGTTTCCCAAATTTTGGAGGCGTCATCTAACGACTATGCACCTGTTGCAGGAGATGGATCGACCATGATTATTCAAAGGCAGTGCCAGATTAGCTTGGCGCCGACAGGCGCCAAGCTAATCTGGCACTACCCTTGAATTATCATGGTCGACCCATCTCCTGCTGTAGTGCGTCAGGGCTGAATGGGTTAAATATGACGTGCGTCTGCTGGTGGTTGTAAAAATATGTGTTGTAATTTTGCCTGTTTATTGTGTTCAAGGATTAAAGGATTTCATTTGCTTATAACTGTAGCAGAGGAGCCCTCTGCTAACGCTATCGCTAGTTACTACCAGCGAGTCAGAGTTCAGTGGTTTAGTGCACGCTGGGCGCACTGTGAGCGAGAATTCTGCTGACTTAGCTAGTTAGTGTGTAGCAGACTACACGCGCGAAGCTGTGACGTAGTTTCCGGACCCAGAGGCTGGGAGCCTATATAAAGCGGCCGATTCTCAGTCTCGGGGTGAACACGCAAAACAAGCAAGCAAGTCAAGACTCAAGACCCAAGCGCAGTGTTCGGTCCACCGCACTGCACTATGGAAAGGAACTCCTACCACGAATTCAAGGAGCAAGTCCGAAAGAAAAAACAAGCGGAAAAGCGCCAACAGGAGCGCCTCACACGTCAACAACAACGAGCCAGGGAGAGTGAGTGCCAGGGTTCGTCAAACTCAACACCAGCGCCAGGACCCGACCCTCAGCCCGCCAAACGGCCGGTCGTGATACCCGAATCACTTGTTCGGGAGCGGCTGGCAACTGCTGAGGAGGAGGGAACGAGGGTCCGCCTGATGACCTATGACGACCTGGTACTCCTCATTCAAGATGCAATTCCAGCCATTGACACACTGACGGGGGATAAGTACCACCGTGCGTTGGTCACCACCCGGTGGCTGGTGCACACCGGAGCGATCCGGGACCTCCAGCCACCGCTAACGACCGACGCAACCAGCCAGGCCACCACAGAAATCCCCGAGACAGCCGACCAAACGACCAACACAACCCCTCAACCCTCAACTCAGGAGGCCGGCACAACCACCGAACCAACCGTGACCGTGACCAAGGGCACGGCTACAGACCTGGCACCCCAACAACCACCAACACCACGCAACGGGCCAGCCGGCCCCCCACCACAGCAACCACCACCACCATGCAACGGACCGGCGGTTGGCCCTCATAGGAGGCGCCACCGACCACCGAGGCATGCCCGTCAGCAGCGACCGCCACTGCTCCCCACACCACCACCACACCTTCGCCTGCCACCACGACACCGCCACCCACCCCGTCCACGCCAGCGCCAGACACCACGACCTCGGATCGATTGGCCACCACCGCCACCACCCCACTTCCTGACACCTCACCTCAACCGGCCACGGTTCTCCCGGCCGCCACCACCACCGCCACCACTCATCCAACAACTACTAGAGTGGTTGGCCTTCCAACACCCCCCAGCCTGGAGATAGAACAACGGCCCACCGACCACACCACCCGCCTCCTTCACCACCAACCACCCGGCCCCGGCAAGAACATCAGCCACTGCGCAACGGAGCGGCAGACAGACAGAGAGACGGCCCTCCCCCCCCCCCCTCCCCTGGCCCACCCCCCCCCCCCCCTGGACGAAATCAGCGAAAGCTGGAAGTCCCGATCCCTTTTCAAGCAAAGAAAGAAAGAAGTCTCGGGGTGAGTGTGAACAATGCTCACCACCCCTCCCTCTTCCCCCGTAGGCGATTGTGAACAATGATCTCCTACATTTCCCGGCCCTAACCCACGAGGCGATTGTGAACAATGATCTCCTCAACCCCCCGGCCCTAACCCACGAGGCGATTGTGAACAATGATCTCCTCAATCCCCCGGCCCTACCCCACGAGGCGATTGTGAACAATGATCTCCTCAACACCCCGACCCTACCCCACGAGGCGATTGTGAACAATGATTTCCTCAACCACCCCGACCCTACCCCACGAGGCGATTGTGAACAATGATCTCCTCAACCACCCCGGCCTTCCCAATAGGACAGTAGCTTTTTAGTTCAGTTCTAATTCACCTAAAATAGGGCTTAGGCTGTGTTAGGACTGCGCGTAGGTTTTATTGGTAAGTGCGTATAGGTGTTAGGCCTATGAGCTAGGTTCGCTAGGAATCGTATTCATCGTTGTAGGTGTCAGGCATAGGAGATAGGTTTGCTAGGTATCGTGTCGGAAGGTATAGGTGTTAGGCCTAAGGTGTTTAAGGTTATTAGCACTTGCACTGGTTTGACTAATTTTGATTATGTTGTTTGTTTTATTATGAATGCTTTTCTGGTACAAATAAATCTTGGAACCTTACTTCTATCTTATGATGCTCAGCGGCTAGCGTGAGAGCGAGACTGAGACTGTGCGTGTGTACGTGCGAGAGGTTTGTGTGTGTGTACGTCCGTGCATGTATGACGGTGTACTGATCGTGCGAGCGCACGTTACTAGCAGCTCAGTAGGAACGATAACAACAAGTCCAGTCAAAATAGGGTTTTTCTGGATACTGTGGTCAGTCCATTGCGCAAGCAACTTTGACTATTGAACACAACGCGAGGCAAGTAAACACGGATTTCAGTTGTGCGCATGCGAGACTAGAGTAGATTTATTTACTCTCCACTGCAATCTCCAGTCCTTCCCTAGACCACAAAAGGAATTCGGACTTAAACTCTGTAGGCACTTGAGTACTGTATTAGATGGGCAGTTTTTGTCTATCTGATAAACTATTTAAGTCGCCTACACCCAGTCACTGAGTCCGGTTACAAAAATTGGTGCCGTGACCAGGATTGTTGTTTGACTAGGATTGTTGTTTGACTAGGATTGTTGTTCGATTAGATAGTTTGACCAAGATACTTCGTTGGAGGAAGGTAGTTAGCGCTGTGAGTTTAAGACTATGTGCTGTGCCAGCGGCAGACTAGCTGTGTCCCTGTCGACACATCTTTTCCGTTTGCGTGGTACCGGTGCTGGCAGGGAGCGTTTTCATTAGTACCAGTCGCGAGATTGTAGTGGAAACATTCCGAGTTTGAAGTTGGTTCTAGTTTGGTTTAGCGATTCGTGTTGTAGTCTGTCTGTGTGGGAAACGCAGTTGAACAAGCGACGTTTTTACTACACAAATAGTGAGGTTCAGTCTACAAGATGGGTGCAGTCTTAGGATTCCTTAGGCTTCTTGTTCCAAGCTGGTTGGTGTCGAGTAGTTCTAAAAGTCAGGATGGTAGAAGAAGGAGTAAACCTAGAAGATCTGCAAAGAGCAGCAGGCACTCGGTTTACAGTGAGTCAGATAGCAGCAGTGAGGAAAGCTCATGCAGTCACAGTAGTCGTTGCTCGCAAAGGAGCATGATGAACAGGAACACTACGAGAAATAGATCCTTTCTGAATGATAGTGGCAACTCGTCTAGGAGAGAGAGGGTGCCCGAGATATTCACTGGCACAAAAGGAGACTTGAAAGACTGGCTTTGCCATTTCGAGACTTGTGCAAGATGGAATGGTTGGGACTATAGCGAGAAGGGAGTGAATCTAGCTATGTCACTCCGGGGTCCAGCACAACAGGTGTTAGGTGAGCTTGCACTAGAGAGAATAGAGGACTATGATGCTATCAGGTCAGCCCTTGAACGTCGTTTTGATCCCGCCGAGAAAGAGAATCTTCGTAGAGTGGAGTTCAGGTCAAGGATGAAAAGAAAGAACGAGAGTGTGACGGAGTACGGGTTCGCGTTAAACCGTATTGCTAGTAGTGCATACCCTAGGATGCCTACTGAAGCAAGAGAAACCATAGTCATAGATCAGTTTGTTAGTGGTCTTCCCTCTAGAGACTTGAGAAGGCATGTGCAGTTCAATCATCCCGCGACAATACACGAGGCAGTAGCACTGGCTAGTGAATTTGAGTCGTTTGATGAGAGATTTGATGGCAGGAAACCAGAAGACCCAGAGAGACATGGTGATGTTGCTGCTAAGGGTGTTAGAAGTCTCGAAGAGAAAGATTCAGCTGAGGCAGGCTTAGCAAAGGCTTTCCAGAATCTGAGTGACAGACTTACTTCTGAGATTCAGAAAGTAACGAAAGCGCTGACTCGTCAGTCGGCAGGAGACAAGACTAGAAGAAATGTTGATGTTGTTTGTTATAAGTGCAAAGAGAAGGGGCACTATGCCAGGCAATGCCAGAAAAGTGAAGACAGAGACGGGAATGAGTCTGTGTGTAACGAAAACGCGCCAGGCCAGGGAAACTAGGGCGGGCGGAGCTCTCAGCAGCCAGGGACTCGGCCCAATTAGCAAGTGATGACGGCTGCTTAGAGAACGCGAAGGGGCAGCGTTTATGTGTACTGTCAAACATTGGATGCTGGATGGCACCAGTAGCGATAGGAAAGGTTTCCTTAGACTTTTTAGTAGATAGCGGGTCTGCTGTCACAGTCATTAGTGCCAGAGATTTCAAGCTAGTCAACATGGAAAGATCGGTTATGAAGAAAAGTAAGTTGAATCTTTGCACAGCTAGCGGTGACACTTTAGAAATTCAGGGTGAAATCACGCTTTGCTTGAAAGTAGGAGGACAGAGGTTTAGGCATGATGTAGTAGTCGCAGACTTAGGCAGTTCGTCAGGTATTCTAGGCACTGATTTCATGCAGAAATACGGTGGCGTGCTAGACTTAGCGCAAGGTACTTTGATAATACGCAAGCAGGTGGTTCAGTTGAAAAAAGAGAGTTCAGGTACAAGTGCAGAGGTTAAAGTGTGTAAACTCACTAGGGTTCCCCCTAGGTCTGAAATGTTTTTGAAGGCATCTTTCGTTCAGCCGTGTCAGTTACAGAAAGCTGATGGTCTGTTAGAAGGTGTTGAGAGTTTCAGGAGTGAAACAGGGCTAGTAGTTCCAAGGTGTATGGTTCAGGTGTCACAAGAAGTAATCCTTGTTCCTGTTACCAACTTTACTGATAAAGAGATTGTAGTGAAGCCAGATACAGTTGTGGCGTCCATAGAAACTGGTATTTCAGTGAACTCTTTGTCGACTAGTTCTGAAAAGAAAGAAGGAGTGGTCTATATGGGTGACAGATTCCCTAGTCACTTAGTGGATTTGATCGCTAATGTTTCGTCAGATGTTAGCGAGGAGACGAAAGACAAATTGAAAGAGACGCTCATAGAGTTTCAAGATGTTTTCCAGTCTCCAGGTGGACAACTTGGACGGACAAACAAAGTGAAACACACTATTGACACAGGAGGTGGCAAACCCGTCAAGTTGCCCCCTCGTCGTATTCCCGTAGCTCAGAGAGAAATAGTGGAGGAGGAAATAGACAAAATGTTGAAGCAAGATGTCATAGAACCCAGTGACAGCCCCTGGGCTGCTAACGTGGTACTTGTCAAGAAAAAGGATGGTACAACTAGGTTCTGCGTTGACTATAGGAAGTTGAACCAGTTGACACGCAAAGATGCTTATCCTTTACCCCACGTTGGTGACTCGCTTGATGCTTTGTTAGGTTCGTGTTGGTTTTCAACTCTTGACTTAGCACAGGGTTTCTTCCAAGTTGAGATGGATGAAAATGATAAACAGAAGACAGCGTTCGCTACGCATAAAGGTCTTTTCCAGTTTAAGGTTATGCCATTTGGGCTATGTAACAGTCCAGCTACTTTTGAGAGACTCATGGAGATGACTTTAAGTGGTGTTCTTTTTGAGAGATGTCTAGTCTACATTGATGATGTCATTTGTCTAGGCAGGACAGAGGAACAGGCACTGGAAAATCTCAAAGTTGTTTTGAAGAAGTTCAGAGATGCCAATTTGAAGCTCAAGCCCTCGAAATGTTCGTTGCTGCAGAGCGAATGCTCCTTCCTAGGGCATGTGGTTTCGAAAGAAGGGACAAAGTGTGACCCAAAGAAAGTAGAGGCAGTTGTTAACTGGCCTGTCCCTGCTTGTGTTTCAGAAGTCAGAAGCTTCTTAGGGATCACATCATATTACAGAAAATACATTTGTGGTTTCGCTGAGATAGCTAGTCCTTTGACAAACTTGACTAGGAAAAATCAGAAGTTTGTTTGGTGCGAACAGTGTCAGCAAGCTTTTGAGAAACTGAAAGTGGCTTTAGTGTCTTCCCCCGTTCTTGCTTGTCCAACAAGAGAGGGCAGGTTCATTCTTGATACAGATGCGTCAGCAAATTCCATTGGTGGCGTATTGTCTCAGATTCAAGATGGAGAGGAAAAAGTGATTGCTTATGCAAGTTGTGCTTTGTCTAAGAGTAGGCAGAGGTACTGTACCACATACAGAGAGCTGTATGCAGTGGTGAGGTTTGTGAAGTACTTTTCTCATTATCTTTGGGGACGTCCGTTTCTGGTTCGGAGCGATCACAGTTCCCTTAGGTGGTTAAAGTCCTTTGATCAGGCTGAAGGCATGGTAGCTAGATGGATAGCTACGTTGGACACCTACGATTTTCAGATAGAGCACCGGAGAGGCGCCCTACATGGAAATGCGGACGGGTTGTCGAGGATCCCAAGGAGATGTTGTCAGAGAGAGGAGTGTGATCAGTGTGCTAAGAAGCATGTGAGAGTGGTGACACGTCGGCAAGCACGTGGTCATGACTCAGCTGATGGTGGGAAAGCTAGCGGTTCTCAGAGGAACGCTGCTTCACCGAAGGGTGAAGATGTTCCGCGTGCGGACCCAACTATCAGTGAAAGTCAGGGCGACACTACCACCGACAGGTCAAGTGTAGAAGTCAGGGAAGATGAATCGGTTCAGAGTAATTCTGCCTCAGTGTCTAAAGGGGAAACCGTGGATTCTGCTCAGTCTTCTGCGTTTGGTCCTGGCATGCAGGAAAGCAACTGGTTAGCCAGCTGGTCTCGTGAGGACTTAGAGATGTTCCAAAAGAGAGATCCAGTGACTAGCATTCTAATAGCTCTGATAGAGAAAGGAGAGAAGCCTCCTAGGACAGAAGTTAGCAAGTATAGCGCAGCTGTCAGAACACTAATTGCTCAGTGGGACAATCTGAGAGTAGTGGGCGGTTTACTATACATTGTGCCTGATACAAATGTTACTCAGGAAAGGGTACTATTGCTAGTAGCCCCAGATGAGAGGACTGACGAGACAAGAGACAAACTAGAAGGGGAAAAGAAATCAACTCCCCAAGATCTGTATTTCCCATGTTCATCATAATCCTGAACTTGACTTTGTTTGCAGCGACTCTTGACCCAATACCAGGAGAGTATTGTGGTCAGTGAGACACGCGTGTCTCACGTGTCCGAAATAATTTCGTGAGATGGCGGCATCTCACGGGGAAGTTCGAGCTGGCTCTAGTCGGCTTCCCTAGAGACCCTTTGAAAGTGAGTTGGGCCCCCAGCTCACATTGTCCGTTAATATGCACCTGAGACAGGCGTCTGTCTCGTACCTGTCTTGGAGTAAGCCAGTGGCTCTAACTGGAAACTCCAAGACGAGAGTGTTGCCCGGTCGGCTCTGACCAGGTAACCTCTCACGTCGTGCGAGACAACAGGAAAAGAACTCTAAACATCAAGAAAGACCAAGGACCTTCTTCAAGGACGAACAATGCCATGACTGAGTATCCGTTAAGTTTGTTTCTTTTCAGATGTCTCCTTTGCATGCATACATTTTTTGTGTTGAATTAGAAATGTTTTTGATTTTCCATTTTGTTGTCGTCGTATTGCTTTGTGCATGCCTAGACGTCTGGATCATATATCATTTTTCTTCTTATAATAATATGTAATCATCTGACTATGCTGCTTTGAAGGTTTTGTACCTCAGCAACAAACTGGGTCTGGTTGCTTATTTTTGTACTGTATTTTGAACTTTTTGGCATACGATTTTCGAATATTTTTGCTTAGGTTTTGTACTCGATTCAACTTTACCTCAGGAATTTGCACTTTGAAATCGTGCTAATCAGTGTTGGGTGTGTGTTACGTGAACCAGTTTGCTCACGCGGGTTTAGAGAATTCCATGAGATGTGGACCAAATGTTACCCGAACAGTCTGGGAGACTGATTTTTGCTTTTGTATGTTTTGTGGCGGACTAAGTTCGGAAGTTACCAAGTGAGTCTTGATTTTGATTTGGTCTGGGATTTCTGGTAACAAATGCTTTTGCAGTGGTTGCATAGTTGTGTATCAGCTCGCATGATGATACCAGTACTTTAATTTTGGTTTTGAAACCTTGTTTCTTTAGTTGTTTTTTTATGGATTATTTCATGCGGTGGCTATGCATTTTAAGTGGTGCTGAAGCTTGTTGATTGTCAAGAGCGCATCACGGTTGCTGAAATGGTTGCTCATGCGTGTTCATGATCAGGGATCATGTTTTGAAATGTGTTTTGAATGTTTATTAATTTGGACTTTGGTTTGATTTTGTTTGAATTTTCTTGTGCATGCATCATGATTTTATTTTGTTGAATTTGTTGAACTTCTTTTGAACTTGGATTTTACTTTGCATGCCAGAAGTAATTTTCTTGAACTTGGTGCATTTCATTTAGTTTGTGCAACTTTATTCCTTTTGTTTGACTAATGTGTCGTGCACATTAGGTCTTAAGGAGGAGGGAGTGTAGCAGAGGAGCCCTCTGCTAACGCTATCGCTAGTTACTACCAGCGAGTCAGAGTTCAGTGGTTTAGTGCACGCTGGGCGCACTGTGAGCGAGAATTCTGCTGACTTAGCTAGTTAGTGTGTAGCAGACTACACGCGCGAAGCTGTGACGTAGTTTCCGGACCCAGAGGCTGGGAGCCTATATAAAGCGGCCGATTCTCAGTCTCGGGGTGAGTGTGAACAATGCTCACCACCCCTCCCTCTTCCCCCGTAGGCGATTGTGAACAATGATCTCCTACATTTCCCGGCCCTAACCCACGAGGCGATTGTGAACAATGATCTCCTCAACCCCCCGGCCCTAACCCACGAGGCGATTGTGAACAATGATCTCCTCAATCCCCCGGCCCTACCCCACGAGGCGATTGTGAACAATGATCTCCTCAACACCCCGACCCTACCCCACGAGGCGATTGTGAACAATGATTTCCTCAACCACCCCGACCCTACCCCACGAGGCGATTGTGAACAATGATCTCCTCAACCACCCCGGCCTTCCCAATAGGACAGTAGCTTTTTAGTTCAGTTCTAATTCACCTAAAATAGGGCTTAGGCTGTGTTAGGACTGCGCGTAGGTTTTATTGGTAAGTGCGTATAGGTGTTAGGCCTATGAGCTAGGTTCGCTAGGAATCGTATTCATCGTTGTAGGTGTCAGGCATAGGAGATAGGTTTGCTAGGTATCGTGTCGGAAGGTATAGGTGTTAGGCCTAAGGTGTTTAAGGTTATTAGCACTTGCACTGGTTTGACTAATTTTGATTATGTTGTTTGTTTTATTATGAATGCTTTTCTGGTACAAATAAATCTTGGAACCTTACTTCTATCTTATGATGCTCAGCGGCTAGCGTGAGAGCGAGACTGAGACTGTGCGTGTGTACGTGCGAGAGGTTTGTGTGTGTGTACGTCCGTGCATGTATGACGGTGTACTGATCGTGCGAGCGCACGTTACTAGCAGCTCAGTAGGAACGATAACAACAAGTCCAGTCAAAATAGGGTTTTTCTGGATACTGTGGTCAGTCCATTGCGCAAGCAACTTTGACTATTGAACACAACGCGAGGCAAGTAAACACGGATTTCAGTTGTGCGCATGCGAGACTAGAGTAGATTTATTTACTCTCCACTGCAATCTCCAGTCCTTCCCTAGACCACAAAAGGAATTCGGACTTAAACTCTGTAGGCACTTGAGTACTGTATTAGATGGGCAGTTTTTGTCTATCTGATAAACTATTTAAGTCGCCTACACCCAGTCACTGAGTCCGGTTACATAACCAACAAGGTGCACTAGCACTGAGGCATCTCATTTACACAGTCGATGGCTGCTGAACAGTTGAACAGTAGTTTTTCCCTAACGGACGATTTCCCATAACTCAGAACTAGAAGGTAAACGCTCCGCGGCACAGTGGATCTAACGCCCGAATAAACGTACGGTATGGCATGTTTTTCGGGGTTTTAATGCACTGTTTTCAGGGGCGGTTCTGGGGTGGGGGTGGGAGGTTCCATGGGGTTCCGGACCCCCCCCCCCCCCCCCCGACTCAAAAGTGTTTAAAATGCTATAACAAAGTCCCTTTATTGGGTGTTTGGACATGTGCTATTACTCACACACACACACACCATCACACGTTCAGTCTTCCCTTCGCCACACCCTTCCCTCCCCCCTCCCCCACCCGTTGTTTGATATTTTGGATGAGTGGTAAGAGTCTTTACACACGCGCGCCTTCTGTCTCTTTCCCCCGGCCCCCTCCCCAACCCCCTCGTTTGATTTTTCGGTCACTGGAAGCAAGGCCTAGCGTCGTGGGGGCCTTTTGTGTCGGGGTTGAGGTCCCACACACAATGTTGGACCCCCTCCCCCCCCCCCACTTCGAGGTGACTGATCCGCCCCTGGTATTCGTCAAAAAGACGTGATGATTTTTGAAAATCGTTTATTACCTTTTTCAGTTCAATTCAGTTCAACTGGAATCAAAAGCCCTTATTTACTCCTTACAGGACAACTACATTGTTGTGGGCGGGGAAACAGTAAGAACAAAATCATTCAATAACTATTGATTAACTCATTCGAGACGTGCCACCTCCGGATATCCTTATGCCGCGTATCGGATACGCGGCATAAGGATATTCGGAGGTGGTACGTCTCGAATGAGTTAATACGAAGCCATACAAAACGCTGTGAATATCTCATAATACTAGTCAAGCTAAATCTGGAAGAACTTCTAATGCAAAGACTAAGATGTATTAAAAACTCTAAATGAATTTCCAAAAACTACAGTAGCTCGCTCGAGCTTGCCCTTAGCACCACGTCAATGTTCTGTGTTTATGTACAGTGTGTGAGTGAATGCGCGTGATTCACGTGAGCGTGCTTGTTGGGTTCAGTTCGCGGCGGCGCTTTGAGCCGATTTTCATTTGGGATAAAGCGCCTATTTAATGCGCTTATTATTATTATTATAAATGCAAAATCATTAAAAAGCATTAATTGTTTCTAAATTGATATTAATTAACTCATTCTAATGTTGCCCTTGTCCTCTGAAGACTGCATTGCAGTGCAGGACACAGATCGACCATGATAGTTCAAGGGTGATGCCAGAATAGCTTGGCGCCCATAGGCGCCAAGCTATTCTGGCATCACCCTTGAACTATCATGGTCGATCCTTATCTTGCTGTGGTCACCTGGGGTAGAATGAGTTAATGTACATGCGTACTTACTTATTACTAATTTTGTATTTCCCTAATGGATGATTTTCCCCAAACCAGAAGTAGTTCAAAAACTTTGCTGCACTGTTGATCTAAAGCCTGAGCAAACGTTCGATATGGCAAGTTTGTTCCGGGTTTAAATGCACTGTTTAAGGTCAAACGAGAACACAAAAACAAATGATACATGTACACAGGAGCGAATCGGGGGGGGGGGGGCGTCACAGGGGTTCCGCACCCCCCAACCCCCCCCCCCCTCCCCCCCCCCCCGCCACACCCAAAACTATTTAAAGGCTATAACAATGTCCCTTTCCTACGCCCCCCCCCCCCCCCCCATTTGTTTATATTTTCCGCCCTGAGATGGCCTTGGTTGTCTGCTCGGCGTTAAACCCAAATAACTAACTAACTTTGTTTGATATTTTGGCGAATGGTGAGGTTCTCTAAAACACACGCGCGCCTTCCTCCCCCCCCCCCCCCCCCCCACACACACACACACACACTTTTCGATTTTTCGGCCTCTGGAAGCAAGGTCTAGAGTCAGGGAGGGCTTTTGTATCAGGTTGAAGGTCCCAAACAAAAAGTAGAACACCCCCCTCCCCCAATTAGAGGCAGCTGATCCGCCTCTGCATGTACACTTCGAAATTTACTAGCGTTAAGCGTTGACCTATACCGGTAAACATCCTTTGTCATAAAATGATAATAATAATTTTTTATATTATTATTCTGATTATCATCATCATCATCAATTTTTGTGTATCAAGACGATGTTTTGTTTTATAATTATTTACTGTGACAGCATCCGAACAGGACTTTAACACATCACGATTACCATCAACTCATATAGTCCCGACATACAACAGCTCTGTATGGATCGATCATGATAGTTCAAGAGTGGTGCCAGAATAGCTTGGCGCCCATAGGCGCCAAGCTATTATGGCACCACCCTTGAACTATCATAGTCGATCTGTCTCCTGATTTGTAATACAGTCTTCAGAGGACGACTGGGGATTTCAACCTTGGGGCACAATGGGTTAACCCCTTTTTAAGTCCCTTCTATTTAAAGAAGGGACTTTTTAGGACGGGTCTGACTGGGGCGAAGGAAACAGCATGTCCATGATGTCAAAGGCGGGCAGGCTAAACCTCTAACAACTGAAGTAACAAGATAAAACTTACGTCATGTCTAGTTACGCTAACCTTGCTGCTGAACGTACATTTGGCGCGTATTATATGTATGTATGTGTGTATGTAAACAAGAGAATCTCCGATATTTCTGTACACACACGCTTGAAACTTGGCGAAATACTTACTTAAGTGGGTGGCTAAGAGAGCCTCCGAGCATATTGTAATTGAATGTCTCATTGAAGACATAAACAACCGTTTATAGGAAGTCGGTTGACCCAGATTAGAGTCCGTAATTTTTGTCATATTTACTTGAACTTTTGCGTATAGCTAGTTTGGAGAAAGACATTGGATGAGTACGTTAGCCAGCTATGTATCCTTTCAACTTCTTTAGTAAAAATAATTCTTTTCAGAAAAGAATTAAAACACTAAAAAAAAACTTTACTTCTAGAGAAAGTCAGACAGTGACGGTGACCTAAAAGAGGCATCTCCGTCACCACGCAGACATTGACATAATACTCTAAATATGACGTCATTCTCTCTCTCTCTCTCTCTCTCTCTCTCTCTCTCTCTCTCTCTCTCTCTCTCTCTCTCTCTCTCTCTCTCTCTCTCTCTCTCTCTCTCTCTCTCTCTCTCTCTCTCTCTCAAGCATGAGCGCATCTCTAGGAGGAATAGATCCTCATGCGCCCTCCAGGCGCATGAGGATCTATGCCTCTTAGAGATGTTTGGAGCGCGCGCGCACACACGCACTAACACGCACTCGCGCACACACATCGACGCGCCTTCGGAAGAGTATTCAGGTGACCCGTGTACTTAGTATATCATGTAGCTATGTAAAGTCAACCTGCTTTCACACAAATTATAGCAAGACTGAGATTTTACCGTGAAGTTTTAGTTTTGTCACCATTTTCTCAAGCCTATGAAGCGAAAGGGAAACTCATATCACGATAAAATATAAAATTACGAAAAATCTAAACGTACGTCATGACAAATGACGTTTGACAAATCAATGACGGGTATGTCCTGCGCCCCTTATAGAACTCACTGACGCATTGGCAGATCTGCGAGACTTTTTCAATAGGAGATAATTCAACATCAGAATGAGGTCAAAGACAAAAGGTAGAGACCCTTGACAGCGGTAACAACTCTCATATAGAAGGGAGTTTGTGGGATATGGTTTAACCCATCTTGTTTCATGCTGCCACTGGTACTGGTTACAGTACCTGTGTTTGCACGCACAAGCGAGTTAACGATTGTCCACGTTGGAGACACTGCTATTTCAATGTAATCCACTGCATTGACTTTGCCTACTCGATGCACGGAATGACAAGTTCTTTGATAAGAAAAAGCAAATACAGCATACGCAAAGGCAAAACATGCAGGGACCAATCCTGTTGTGCGTGGAAACTGAAAAGCTGGACAAACAGGTAAAATACTGTACACACACACACACACACACACACACACACACACACACACACACACACACACACACACACACACACACACACACACACACAAACACACACGCACGCACGCACACACAAACACACACACACACACACACACACACCACAGCAAAAGAACGCGGACCTTGCCGCGGTTCAAAACCCGGGTGAGACACAACACTTTGACTGTCGGTCGCGCTATGTTCTGTGGAGGTGATTCACGCAAAAATCTCCTCGACCGAAAGCGCCACCGACATCGACCTACTCCAGGCAGCGCAGGGTTTAACTCATTCGAGACGTGCCGCCTCCGGATACGCGGCATAAGCCGCGTATCCGGAGTCGGCACGTCTCGAATGAGCTAGTAGATGGCAATATCTCCTTGTATAATGTTCTGACCCTGACGGTGAATAAAAGACCTAACATCCGGTGATGAAGATTCAATGTCGCAGAACGAAAGGCTGTTCCTCTGGTACGTTCGCCTACTCACGTGGACTGTGGAAAGAAGGGTAAACAAGTCTGAGGCAAGACAACATTGATACCCCGTAGTACCGGCGAGTTATAGCAATGGAGCAGATCTCTTTAACTCAGTCGAGACGTGCCGCCTCCGGATACGCGGCTTATGCCGCGTATCCGGAGGCGGCACGTCTCGAATGAGTTAACCCGTTCAGAGAAAATCAGAAACACCACCTAGAGTATAGATCCTCATGAACCCCCCCCCCCCCCTCCCCCCGCCGCAGCTGCGGATCATAAGGCTCTATGTCTCTTGCTGACACCACTTTGAATCCATGTTCCCGGAGAAGCTAGGACATTTTTTGGTTTCGAATAATAATACCGCTTATTACTAAAGAATGCACGCACCCAATATGCGTCAACGGGCATTTGAACCGGCAAATGCATAGCTGCGACACAGGACCCTGGGTAGGGGTAAGGGTGGGGGTGGGGTGTGGTGAGCTGGTGCTGGTGGGTTAGGGGTGAGGTGTGGGTGGTTGGGTTGGGTGTAGATTCCCCGTACACACAGCAACGCCAGGCGGATCCCTCACCCCTCAGTGCACCGGACCAGAGAGGGATTCACGATTACACTTACGGCGTAGAGATAGCTTTAGAAGATATTGCCAGCAATGGACAAGAGTGAGATCCCTCGGTAACTGGCACAGTCTGCTTTGCTGCCCTTGTTCTTGAACAGGGGAACGGTTGTAGCATCTCTAAATTCCTGTGGCACGTTCTCCTCTGCCCAGATGCATGTCAGAATGTTGAGGAAGGCGTCAAGGGTCTCAGGTCCAGCTGCTTTGAAGAGCTCTGCGGGGATGCCGTCCATGCCTGCAGCCTTGCCGGAGCTAGTCTGGTTGATCGCTTTCTTGACCTCATCCAGGGTAGGCGGGAGGTCAAGGTCATCCAGTGTCGGCTTCTGGGGAATCATGTCCAGGGCTGCGGGGTCGACAGTGGAAGGCAGGTTCAGCAGATTTGAGAAGTGTTCTCTCCAGCGCTCAGTGATGCTGCCTTTGTCCTTCAGCAAGGTGAAGCCGTCGGAAGAAAAGAGAGGAGTTGTGCTGGGTCTGGCAGGGCCGTAGACAGCTTTCATAGCGCTGAAAAACTCCGTCTTAGAATAATACTTAGCATTTTACAATCATGGATACTTACGCATTTATGCATTTTTTTTCAGTGATGGAGAAATCATAACGGGTGAAGAGGCTGAGGGGCAGGTGAAAAAAAAAGGGGGGGGGGAA
>BTPG01000001.1:109102839-109107839 GCA_036245525.1 Semisulcospira habei | reverse complement strand
TTTCAACATCAGAATCAGGTCAAAGACAAAAGGTAGACCCTTGACAGCGAGGACAACTCTCGTATCGAAGGGACTTTTTGGGTTATGGTTCATCCCATCTTGCTTTCTTTTGCAAGGGAAGTGGGGAATAGGGTGGCGGTGGATCCGCCTCTGCAATGTCTCTGTCTTGCAGTTTGTCTTATCTTAGTCCGTCATACTTCTGCATATGCTGATCCCTATTTTCTATCCTTCCTGTTTGATAGCTTCTACGATAACGATTAGTCAGTAACAGACACACGCTACCCTAAGAGTTCCGATGGGGTGCGGCGCAGCCAAACCACTCGGTAAGTACTTTAAAACTTATTATTATTATTATTATTATTATTATTACAGATCAATAGCCTACAGATAAATGCCTCTTAAACCTGTGGCATTTGGTAGCGGTTTTTGTCCAGATCATTCCTGCAGGAATCATCACGACCGACCCACTACGGCTTCTTGGGCAAGGGGGTTAAGATGGCAGTTCAAAAGAATTAATTCAAAACACTTATACTTTCACTAAGTCCTTTATCTTCGTTGTTGTGTCCATTGATGAGATTGCATTGACTGTAAACGTTCATGCCATTACATTATTCGAGAAAAAAAAAATCGATAACAGCATATCGAAACATTACATCAAAGTTGCTTGAAACCTGCCGCGACACAGGTCAGCCTTTCTATATCGCTATGCCCGCGTTACTTGCGTTAGCTTTAACCCATTCAGCTCTGACGCACTACAGCGCCAAGCTAATCTGGCACTACCCTTGAATTATCATGGTCGATCCATCTCCTGCAACAGGTGCATAGTCGTTAGATGACGCGTCCAAAATTTGGGAATTACGTGCGCCGGGCTGAATGAGTTAACGTGGTGTTCGATTTAACCCATTTAGCTCGGATGCACCAGAGCAGATGTATCGAGCATGATAACTCAAGGGTAGTGCCAACGGACACAAAACGAGTTAATAAATGCAATAAAACACGACTGCCCAGCTTGACAGATAAAAATAATGCGAAATGAAATGAAATGAAACTTTATTTATTTCTCAACGGATGGAGTAATTAGCGCATGTGCCATTTTTCATACTTGCCGTTGCTACTCTACAAACACAGGGTAATAATTGTCATACTAATAGTACCAAGTTACACGATGTGAGTATCATCGAGCATATTATATGTCATCCAGAACGCACGTGATTTATTCTGCGTCAATGACTGTTTTTTATTGAGCGAGCAAAAGCAAGGTTTCTTCAGATCTTTACAGCGATCATTGTTTGGGTCCCCGCAATCTGCAACATGTTTTCCGAGCCATTCTTCTCAAATATCTTCTTTTATTGTTCCAAAACGTGACCTTTCTCTTGGACGCTTGGCCGGCAGTGAAATAGAACTCAAAATAACGTCACACTGTAGCGTTAAAGTCACACGTCAAAAACGAGGCTTCTGGTCACCTTCACCTCATATTGCGAAGGGGAAATTCAGTCATAATTTAAATATGTTATTCGGATGGAAACGCACCTCACATATATGTTTCAGTCGATGTTCATAACTCATTCAGCGCGACGGCCGTATTTCCCAAATTTTGGAGGCGTCATCTAATGACTATGCACCAGTTACAGGAGATGGATAAACATGATAATTTAAGGGCAGTGCCAGATTAGCTTGGCGCCGAACGGCGCCAAGCTAATATGGCACTACCCTTGAATTATCATGGTCGACCCATCTCCTGCTGTAGTGCGTCAGGGCTGAATGGGTTAACCAGATTTGATCGCAGATAGGAGTCGGACGTGTCCGTATTTGATTCCCAATAAAATGTCGTTTTCGACTTTACTCTTGCCAATTTTCTTCTTTCGTCTTTTTAAATTGTGACAAATCTCATGGATTCGTGGCATGCAGTCACGTAAAAATGACTCAAAATGATTGCTGTAATGTTTTCAAACAGAGTCCATCTAGGCCTCTGCTTATGGTCATGCAGTTGGATCCACCCCCACCCCACCCCCACACCCCCATCCCCCTCCCCCCCCCCCACCCCCACCCCTCCACCCCCCACGCCCCCCCCCCCACACACACACACACACACACGGAAAAATGGCGAGAGTTGTATACTGACGAGCAAAAGCAATGCGACATGATTCGAGTCATCGGAAACACTCGATGTCGTATTTCTTTTGCTGGTCAGTATATAATCCGATTTAGAGATATACTGGCGATAGAAAAGACTGTATATTATTCTGTCTTTGGTGATCGTGAGTTTGACCTGTAACGTACCCTCAGTGGGCACTCTAGAAACTCACCATGACGGTTTTTTTCGGAACCAGTGCCCTACCGACACTATGAACAAGATGGAGAGACCTTCAAGGAGAAATATCTTCAGTGTTTGAACGACGTGGAGAAGTTGTACGAAGCTGATTCTACTGAGGTCGGCAGGGACCGACTTGGCCGAACGCTTGAGGGTTCTTACGCCATCCTGGCGATGTGCGACACCGTGGCCGATGAGACAGTGAGAGGAAGTTACAAGAAGCCAGAACGCTTTGAAGTCCTGCAGCGCGCGATGGGGATGCTGGAGAAGCTGACCAAGTATAGCGATGACGTGGTGGCCACTGTGGTGAACCATGGCAGGGTGGTGCCTGTCTTGCTGCAGAAGCTGGGCAAGACATGGGCAGAGCTGGAGACAAATGCGCGCTTACCGTACACGGTAAGTCTCATAGCCCTACTTTCAAACCTACCTGCATAATCACTACCCCTGTTAGCAAAGCGTCTACATGCCCACGACGGCCGCCGCGGGCCCGCGCACAGCCGTGCGCGGGCCCACTGCTGCCGTCGTGGGCCCTAGGAACATTGCTCACTGGGTATAGAGCGTACTTTGTCCTCTTTGGCTCATGCGTCGATATGATTGCCAGTGAAGACACGGGCGTGGGGGATATAGTTCGCATCAATCTACTATTTACCACCACCACTGTTAATCGATATTAGGCGGAAAAAACCTATACAGCAGGCTCTTTGAAGGTTTTGTTTCGGGACGTACCCCCTGATAAAATCTTCAGCTTTCTAAAAGGAATCCAATTTGTTTTACAAGATTTGAGCCTCTGTAGTCTGTATACATCTGACTGTTTTTGTGAACTTCAAAAGTCTGTAGACATGTACGATTGACCTGTGCGACTTTGTGAGCCAAGAATACTTTTAAACTATATTGACATCATGTTTTAAGACCTTTCTCTTAGTCTGGCTGACCAGACCTTTACCCGCCTTCCTGCCGTGAGATGGCCTTAGTCGCCTGCTTGGCGTTAAACCCCAATAAATAACTAAATATGGAGGTGATCATCCCATGACTGTGCGTAAAAGTGTGACGTCTTCAGCCTGTCTTATATTGCTCGTTAGACCGGATGGTTATATACTGACGAGCAAAAGAAATGCGAGATTTTACGAATCATCGGAAACAACGTCAGTGTTTCTGATGATTCCAAAAATGTCGCATTTCTTTTGCTCGTCAACATAAATTCAGTGTTCTGTTGTTGTTGTTTTGGGGTCGTTTTTTTTTTCGTCCGTGTTGGGCAACACTTCCTGAAAAAGCGCACTCAGCCATTGTCTCTCTCTTGGCTTGACTTCGCGAACGAAGATTTTATAGGAGTTGCCCACGACGTCTGCAGGCTTGTTCGTGGCTGCGGAGGCCAATCCGAGACAGGCAGGTTCGACCGCAGTGGCTGCAGGGGAAGGTATGGCCAGGGTTCTGAGCTGCGGCATCTCTGTTTTTTCTCCTGAGCCGCTTGTCCTTAAGGCTAGCTCTGTGAGAGTCCTCAAAGGAGACAGCTGCCTTGTAAATGGTGGAGCGCCAGGTGTCACGGTCCGCAGCAAGCGAAGACCACTGGTGGTGGTCGATTTGGCAGGCACTAAGTGACTTCTTGAGACAGTCTTTGTATCTCTTCTTTGGTGCCCCTCTGTCACGGTGTCCAGTAGCAAGCTCGCCGAACAGGGTGATCTTTGGTAGGCGATGATCCTCCATCCTGGAGACATGCCCCGCCCAGCGGAGCTGTGTCCGCAGCAGCAAAGCCTCGATGCTCACAGCTTCAGCCTGTTCAAGGACCTCGACGTTGGTGACATAGTCACTCCAGTGAATGCCCAGGATGGTACGCAGGCAGCGCTGGTGGAAGCGTTCGAGGAGTCGTAGTTGGCTGCGGTAGAGGGCCCAGGACTCGGAACCATACAGCAGGGTGGTGGGCAACACTTCCTGAAAAAGCGCACTCAGCCATTGTAAGGCGTTACTGTTTACACGGCCGGTGACTGCACACATTAAAGGCTGACAACGTTTTCTGTTCTGCAGTGCCTCTTCATTGCCGAGAAGGAAAAACAAAACAGAAAACGAAACACAAGCCAACAGTAAGAGGGATCCTCATGGGCCTGTGCAGTTGCGGCGGTTCATGATGACCTAGGACTCTTGTTGCAACCACTGTGCATCCATCTTCCTTTGACGGCTGGGGCTCTTTGACAGTAAAACACCAAAACAGAATCCGCGCCCACTGGCACTGAGGGGGTTAACTCATTCGAGGCGTGCCGTCTCCGGATACGCGGCTTACGCCGCGTATCCGGAGGCGGCACGTCTCGAATTGGGTTAACAAGATGCTATACTGGGATTGTGAAACTTTGGAACAAGCACAGCAAACAAGTTGCAATGACTGACTGATTAAAGAGTCACTACAACCTTTTTCCCAGGACGAGGAGAAAGAAGTTCTTGTGCCCGCCAGTCTGCGCATTCTTCACAACATCTCCACCTATGAACAGCATGTGTCGGCTCTCCGCAAACTTGACGCTGGCAGCCAGTCCACTAGGACCGCAAGCCCAGAGGAGGTGCCTGCAATTATTGACGTCATGCACACGTATTTGAACTCTTTACGCCAGGAAAACAGGTGATGACGTGTTTTGTTATTGTTTTTTTTTTTTGTTTGTTTTTGTTTTTTTTCGGTTTTTTTTTTGTTTGTTGTTGTTCGGGTTTT
>BTPG01000001.1:108800339-109097839 GCA_036245525.1 Semisulcospira habei | reverse complement strand
TGCGTCTTGAATGAGTTATTGTGCACAACTGTAAGGCATCCAGATTATTCAACTAGTGTGTGAAAGGTCGCCGTCGTCCGTTGAAAATCGAGAGTTGCGCACTTTCAGTGCGCCTGAAATGATCAGCATTCAGGTTGTACTCCATAGGCAATATAGCTGCCCCATCCCGTGTCACGATTGTACCGTGGGCGTAAATCCTTTTGCACCTGCCGCCTGAACACCCTCCTACCTAACTGATCTGGGCCTTGGGGGATCATGGGGGTTCACCCTGTGCCTGTCAGTAGTCTGTTTTGCCGAGATGAAAACGCATGCAGAAACCACAGCGACTAAACGCTGCCTAATGCTGAGCAAAGTGGTCTGAGTAGAAGCATTACACATACCAAGGGAAGTCACTCAACGTTGGACACACAAGCAGACCCCTTGACCCCTTCTGTTTGTCTGTCCACAGCTGACGGATTTTGCTTGGCATATCAGCTGCATGTACTAGCGTTTGCCATGTCTTTGGCTGTGGTTTCTTAACAGAGGCATTACCAGTTTCTTCTCATAACCAGCCGGCCACCCAATTTAATTTTTATTTTAAATTAATTAATTTATTTATTTTATATATATGCTGTAACGGTACAACCAAATAAATATCATACTGACGAGCAAAAGAAATGCGACATTTTTGGAATAATCGGAAACACTAAAGTATTTCCGATGATTCCAAAACTGTCGCATTTCTTTTGCTCGTCAGTATAATAATCCATCAGTCAGGAAGCAAACGAAAAACCACAGGCCATGGTAGAGAGAATGTACTGACGAGCAAAAGAAATGCGACATTTTCGTAACCGCCGAAAATGTCGCATTCCTTTTGCTCGTCAGAAAACGTTTTACGATATAATTATATCGATGTACCCACTCCATACAGTTTTCTTTTTCTTTGACACATGTATTGACATAATGTATAACAAGCAAATTAATATTTATGAATTTGCTTGATACTCTTTCCTTCACAAAATCCCGTGCACGCCAAGAAGATTCAATCTTGATGACACTTGCATTTTTCAAAAAGAAAACGTGAAATATGCTCAAACTGCAACATCAACAAGCTCCTTATGTGTAGTATTAATGAAATACTTCATAGCCGTGTGTACGAACGCTCGAAACTTATGTCCTACACACACACACACACACACACACACACACACACACACACACACACACACACACACACACACACACACACACACACACACACACACGCACGCACGCACGCACGCACGCACGCACGCACGCACGCACGCACGCACACACACACACACACACACACACACACACACACACACACACACACACACACCACACACTCGAACAGAGAACAGGCGCCAGCAAACGTGCGAGTCGGCGGCTGCACTAGTGAAATTGACAAGATGTCTGCTCATTGGCGATATCGACAACCTAAGAAAAGAACTAAATAAATAAACCTGCTGGCATTTTCCGCCATTATGCGTGATCTAGTTACAATTGGAATTTACACGCGCGGTTATACACAGCACTGATCTCTTCATAGTCAGACGACATCTACGCCCTGAGTCGACTGTGATACGCAGTAGTCTGTCATTCATGTGTTTTGTCTGAATACCGCAATCAGCCGCAATATGTATGACGCGACGCACAGTTTTGTTTTGGACTGGGAACAAAAATTATGTTGAGCAACATTTTGCTTGATATAGTGCCGATAACCAACAGATGTGATTACTTGACCCGAATCAAAATGTCCTCGTCTGACGACTCGGACATTTTGATTCGGGTCTCGTAAGCCCATCTGCCGGTTATCGGCACTATATCAAGCACAATGTTGCTCAATAATTATAATATAATAAATGTACGTCATTTCTCACTTCTGATCACAGTAAAAGAACACAATAAACTGCAGAAATACACATCGTGAAAGCGTATTTGAGTGAAACCGCTACATAACCCGGCCACGTTACCTTGCAGGGCCTTAAAGTATGGATAGACGAACACATGATACGGATCGGAGACTCGCTCAACATGAGCATGGCTACGGGCGTGCTACAGTCTGCTGTCTTTATAATGTGTGCCAGTAAGCCATATGCTGAAAGCCCGCACTGCCGTAAAGGTAGGTCAATCAGCTCAGTGCGCAAAGGCCAGCTGGCCGACGGCGGTCCGATGGCCTTTTTTGCATTAGGAAGTATACCCATGGCACAGAAGGTCTTCGGGCGGGAATGGGCTGGGAGACCTTAACCCCTTCCCTGCCACTGTACTACATTCTTGTTTCTGAAATCTTGGTTCATTCAACGACCAAAAGCCGACACCGTCCAGGAAACATGGGTACAAATTGGTGTCAGTCAGATTCATAGGCGACTGCGGGGGCTCATGAGGATCTGTGTCTCTTGACGTTGGCTTGTCTTCATTTGTTCTCGTGGCAGTGAAGGGGTTAATAAGTACACTTGGCACGCGTGCACTCTCTGTCTCTGTCTCTCTCTCTCTGTCTCTCTCTCTCTCTCTCTCTCTCTCTCTGTCAGTCTCTCTGTCTCTGTCTCTGTCTCTGTCTCTGTCTCTCTCTCTCTCTCTCTCTCTCTCTCTCTCTCTCTCTCTCTCTCTCTCTCTCTCTCTCTCTCTCTCTCTCTCTCTCTCTCACGAAATACTGATCAAGAAAGTATCCATGTACACCAACAACTCGGCGTCGTTTCTCAAATCCTACCTCGAAGGTAGAAAACAAAAGGTATTACTAAATGGCTCATACTCGAATCAAGGTTTAGTGAAGCATGGCGTACCACAGGGCTCTATTCTTGGTCCCCTTCTATTCTGCTTGTTCATAAATGATCTTCCTCTTGCGATAAAAAATGAAAGCGTTACATGTGATACGTTTGCAGATGATGCTGCTGTACACACGCCAGATAAGGATATATCAAACATCAATTCACGACTGCAAAACACACTGCAAGATATTGATGAATGGTACAGTCATAATATTATGATTTTAAACCCGGTAAAAAACGGAGAGCATGGTAATTAGCACCCGCCAAAAACACCAGCTTGGCTCTCTCTCACTCAGTCTGTCCCTCCAAGGCAAAACCATCAGCCAAGTTACTAACCATCGCCTGCTAGGAGTCACGGTGGACAACCAGCTTAGGTGGCAGCTACACATCAGTAACGTTTGTAAAATTGTCTCCAGAAATCTGTACATCTTAGCAAAACTTAAACACATTACTGATATGGAGACACGTCAACTGTTCTTCAATGCCCATATTAGATCGCATATAGACTATGCTTCTACTGTGTGGGATGGTTCGAGAGATGTCAATTTGAAAAGATTGAACTCTCTACATCGGAGAGCTGCCAAACTAATACTCCCTGATCCCAGCTTAACTACTGACCAAAAATTGGCAGCCTTAAAAATTCTGCCCCTGAAAGATCATCTAATTTACAATAAGGGAATGGTTATGTTCAAGGCATTAAACGATAAGCTACCCCGATATATCACATCGCTATTTACCGTCCAGTCATCAACATACTCCAGATCAAGAAAATCCCTTATTGTGCCGCGACCTAGAATTGATCTCTATAAAACGAGTTTGACGTTCTCTGGCTCTAGTCTTTGGAATGCCTTGCCTAGAAACGTCACGACATCAGCTACTTTCTCCTCGTTTAAAGTCAGTCTCATCAAGTACTTATTTTTGTCAGCAGCATCCCCGTGACTGTGCACATATTGAAAAATACTATTTCTCATTAGATCATTAATTGCGTGTATCACAGGTTTCGACTGATGACTCATATTTATTCGGTACAGCTTGTATGTAGCCAGCTACTCATATGACTGACTAGCTTAAGCCGCGTAAGCGTGTGTGTGCACGTGTGTGCGTTGTGCGTGTGTGTGCGTGTGCGCACGTGTATATTAGAGATAGAGAGTGGCGTGCTCAAATGTGCATGCGTTATGTATGCGTATTAGGTTGTGTGTATTCTCATTATATTATTTTAATTAAACCTCACAACATGTCATTATGCCCGACCAGTAAAGTTGGTAATTCCTATGTCACTTCCCCCCCCCCCCCCCCCCAACATTATTTTTTTTTTCTTTTTTTCATTCTTGGCTTGTGCTGTGTCATGTAATTTTTTTTTCCTTCTTAGTAGTAGAAAACAATTAGTACGATAGTAACTCTGTAATCAGTAGATTAGCAACGGCAAGTTCGAAAAATGGTTGTTACTACCAAAACTTTTACCGTTGTCAAATAAAGGATCATTGTCATTGTCATTGTCTCTCTCTCTCTCTCTCTCTCTCTCTCTCTCTCTCTCTCTCTCTCTCTCTCTCTCTCTCTCTCTCTCTCTCTCTCTCTCTCTCTCTCTCTCTCTCTCTCTCTCTCTGTCTTTGATGGCACTTTCCCGCGTGCCTTTCTGTGCCACTCAGTTACCGCGTCCAAACCCTCTGGAACCCCGGATACAGTTTATAGAAGCCCTTCTCCTTACTCCGTGTGAAAGGTACAGTCACTTTCGCAGTCCGTTATGCATATTTTGTTTCACCTCTGATGGCGAAAAAGAGGGAAGCTTGCTGCTGTTGGGGTTGTATTACACTGTCTGTATCAAACACAGTGGGCACTCTTTGACTGGGTTGACTGGCATGCATGGTTTTAAATGAAAACCTTCAGAGTCCTATCTGTTCTCCTACAGCGAAAACATGTATTATCTAGCTGTTGTCCGTATCAGCCTCAACCATACAGTTCTAACTTTCAGCCAGCTGAGCTCACTGAAACAAACGAAAGCCACATTTTAGATGTTTCTGTTTCTTTGAAATGTTGCTGATAGAAAGCGAAACCCGAAGTGAATATAATCAATAAGATAGGGAGGAAGTTAATTACTTCACATCATGGTTACCGGCACACTCAAAATCTGCAGAGGTATTCACAGACTGGATGAAATTGTGTTACTTCAAACGAAGTGCAGTCGTTTGTCAAACACACGGGGAAAATTTTCTGTTCAGAATTGATGTTGAAATGGTGCAACATAATACTGTTTGTGACGTTTAATGTTGTTGTTTTTTTTAATTATTATTGCATCACCTTAAAGTCACTTGTTCTTGCAAAGGCAGCCGTGTGGAGTTCCCTTTTGCATACGTCTTTGAATCTGAGTACACGACATGCTACGCAATAAAGAGTAATGGACTTTTTGTTACCTTTTTTTTTTTTTTAAATTGAAATTCCCTTAAACGAGGAAACACTGCATTGCCACCTAACCCATTCAAGGCGTGCTGCATCTGGATACGCGGCTTTTAGCCGCGTGTAAGGATGCAACACGTCTTGAATAAGTTAACCCTGTTTCTCAAAACAGTGAAACGCCACCACCTGTGAATAAACGCCCTTAGAAAATGCGAATCACATTTTAGAGAAACAGGACACGGCGGCGAAACGGGGAACAGCAAATTGTACCACGCCTTTTCACGTACTTTATTGATTAATTACACAGAGGCAGTCGCTGCTACCCGACAGAAAAAGAAGATTTTCCCGGTGCTGATGGAAAATCAGCAGGCCATGAAGAACGATGATCCCTGGCTCGAGGACATCATGAAAGACCTGTTGTGCCTCGACATTTCAGACTGTCATAACAAGGAGCGCGTGTTTCGCGAGAAAGCCAACAAACTGCTGACAGATCTGAAAGCACATTTGGGCAAGGCTGAGCAGGATCAACCTGTCGCCGACACACCTGTGAGTATGACACTCTCTGTGGGCAGTTGCACATGTTGTCTAACCCCGTCACTGCAGAGAAGAAGAAGAAGAAACAATACTTAGCTGCACGAGGTATAGATCCTCATGAGCCCCCGCAGTTGCGGGGGCTCATGAGGATCTATGCCTCTTGCTGAAACCATTTTGTATCCATGTTTCTTTGATGGGTGGGGCTCTTGGCGTTGTATTTACAAAGATTTCAAAACTGAGCACAGTCCGGGTCCACCGTCACCCCAGTAAGCAAAGGTCCCTGGGGCTCAGTCACGACGGCCGCAGTGGGCCGAAGACGTTTTGCTACTGAACGGGTCAATGGTCCGGATTCGGCCCTGACTCGCTATGAGAAGATATGGATCGACTACGACAGATCAAGGTGAAAAGACTGGCATGCGGAGGCGCCAAGCTATTCCGGCACCACTCTTGAACTATCGTGGCTATACTACTATACTACTTCTCAGGCTCTGATGCAGTTTCAGGCGATAACTACAAGATACGAGAATTTTTAATCTATGCCTATATGTCTCCATGTGTTCGTTTTTTTCGTTGCTGTTGGTCCCAATTAGGGATCATGATGCTGCATGTACAGTGGAACATTTGTTGAGTAACCTCTTATTGGCCTTAATTTGATCCTTTTTGCCTCGGATCCCTACAGCAGGAGATGTCTTGACTGTGATAATTCAAGGGTAGTGCGAGATTAGCTTGGCGCCTTCAGGCGCAAAGCTAATCTGGCACTACCCTTGAATTATTATGGACAAACCATCTCCTGCCACTGGTACATAGTCGTTAGGCAACACCTCAAAAATTTGACAAATGGGACCTTGGGGTTTAAAGGGTTAAGAGACAAATGCTCTCTCAAGTGAAGTCTTTAAATGCCAAAGTGTCACTACAGCCACCTTAATGATGATCTTTAACGACAGGTGTGTGTGTGTGTGTGGGGGGGGGGAAAGGGGGGGGGGGGGTTGGTGTCGCTCAAAACAGACTCAGTTGTAAATCTAAATGTCTGTTAACAAAGATGTCGCCAAAAGCCAAATAAAATGCACTCGATCAGAGCAGATATATGCACGTGTTATTTACGATCTATGGTACCAGTTTTATGCAAAACAATAACTCAGAACGTAATAAATTAGACAAAACCTTAGACATAAATTTCGAAGCGTATGCAGCTAGCGGCACGACATTCGGTAAAGAGAGGTCATTTATTGATAATCGAAAGCATTGAGAGTTGCATCCCCTAAATATTTGGCGAGTGCTGAACTAGGGGTTCTTTCGAAATGATACTTCGTGCTCATATATTTCACACACTTAAAGACACAATCATTGTATTACGAGTTAGGCGCTATGCCAGCGGTCGCCTCTCGGGTCCGATTAGGGACTTGATGTCAAAGGTAAACCGCTTGCGCTAAAGCCCTCGACATTTACCTTCACTGAAAATAAACTCCCTGATTGGACCTAGAGGCGACAAGAACCACCGTCAAAGCCTGACGTCATAGGGCTTGGGAAGTTCCCCGCGTTGCTATGGAGCGTCGGCTGCCGCGCCGCCATCTTGAGAGGGGACTCGCTAGCCTGGCGATATGTTTAAGATAGTAGCGAAATAGTGTTTCAACACGTTTTTCTTCATGTTTCTTCCTCTTTGGAAACAAACAAAAACAGATTCTGGTTAGCGGTTTCATACGATGATGGCAAAACTTGCTGTTATTTCCTATAGCACGTCAGGACTTTCCTGACATTGTATTGACAGCGATTTCCCGATGAGCGCATGAGTCGGCATATCCTCTCAAGATGGCCGCTACGACTAGCGTGATGACGTCAGCTTTCCGAGCCCTATACAATGAGTCGCTTTTAAACAAAAAAAAAAAAAATTTTTTTATTTTTAAATTTGCTTATTTTCCTATGAAGGCTACATTACAGATTACAAGATAGATCAACTATTTTAGTTCAAGTGTGGTGCCAGAATAGCTTGGCGCCTCAGGCTCCAAGTCATTCTGGCACCACGCTTGAACTATCATAGTCAACTTTATTTCAAGCAATAGTGTATCAGGATGGAAAGGGTTAATACTGATAATATGTATAGGTCACTCCTGTATGAGTTAATTGCCCATATGTGTGATTGGATGAATGTTGTGCATGCAGCTTAAATGGACGAGTTCATTTCAGATAAGATTCGCAGTGAGCGTGTGACTGTTGTTTATGACTTTGACGTATATGATGACTTTGTACGTAGATGGATGACGTATTTGTATGTGTTCGAATGCCTTCTTTTAGGCTGAGGAACAAGCCAAATCTCATCAGTTCTTGTCTTGCTATGGAAGCCAGTAACGGGATTTCGTTTAATTTCATTCCACTGCATTTGCTGTGCTTCGCTTTGCTTTTTTTTTACTCTGAAGTTTCAAATTGGTATCCACCTCTGTTTCGACAGCCCCAAGTGGAGACGCATGCTGTGAACATAGGGGAACAAAATGAGGCGGTAACAACCCAGCAACTGGTTAACACGGCGCCAGACCAGGAAAGCCAGGTCAAAAACGAATTCATTTCAATTCAATAAACTTGATTCATCTCACTAGGGGCAGTTAAAGTGTCCGACAGGCTCAGTGACTCAAATATGCACAAGAAACTTACTATAAAATATGCACACAATACGACAGACTCCTACTATCCATACACGCCGTTTCAAGTTAGTCGTTTAATTTGCATGTACTTTCTTAAGATTTGTCCGAGTGGTGCTAATGTGTTTCCAGACGATGTTTGTGACGGACTTGTGTGGAAGGATGTTGGTGTTGGTGTTTATTTCTGCGTTTTTACTTTCCTGAGCACCGATGCGCCGACTACACCATGTAGCGGCACGACATTCGGTAAAGGGATTGATAGTATCGATTGATAGTCGAAAGCATTGCGAGTTGCATCCCCTAAATAGTTCGCGAGTGCTGCACTAGGGGTTATTTCAAAATGATTCTTCGTGCTCATATATTTCACACACTTAAAGACACAATCATTGTATTACGAGTTAGGCTATGCCAGCGGTTCGTCGCCTTTCGGGTCTGATTAGGCAACTGATGTCAAAGGTAAACCGCTTGGGCTAAAGCCCTCGACATTTACCTTCACTGAAAATAAACTCCCTGATTGGAACTAGAGGTGACAAGAACCACCGTCAAAGGCTGACTCGTAATAGGGCTTGGGAAGTTCCCCGCGTCGCTATGGAGCGTCGGCTGCCGCGCCACCATCTTGAGAGGACACGTTAGCCTGGCGATAGACTTAAGATAGTAGAAAGTAGTGTTTCAACACGATTTTTTTTTCACGTTTCTTCCTCTTTGGAAACAAACAAAAACAGATTCTGGTTAGGGGTTTTCTACGATGATGTCAAAACTTGCTGTTATTGCCTATAGCACGTCAGGACTTTCCTGACATTGTCTTGACAGCGATTTCCCGATGAGCGCATGAGTCGGCATATCCTCTCAAGATGGCCGCCACGACTAGCGTGATGACGTCAGCTTTCCGAGCCCTATACAATGATCATATTACATCGTGAGGTGCTTTTCAACATTTTTTTTTAATTTGCTTATTTTCCTATGAAGGCTACATTACAGATTACAAGATAGATCAATTATTTTAGTTCAAGGGTGGTGCCAGAATAGCTTGGCGCCTCAGGCGCCAAGTCATTCTGGCACCACTCTTGAACTATCATAGTCAACTTTATTTCAAGCAACAGTGTATCAGGATGGAAAGGGTTAATACTGATAATATGTATAGGTCACTCCTGTATGAGTTAATTGCCCATATGTGTGATTGGATGAATGTTGTGCATGCAGCTTAAATGGACGAGTTCGGCATTTCAGATAAGATCTGCTGTGAGCGTGTGACTGTTGTTTATGACTTTGACGTATATGCTGACTTTGTACGTAGATGGATGACGTATTTGTATGTGTTCGAATGCGGCTTTTACAAGCCCAATCTCATCAGTTCTCGTCTTGCTATGGAAGCCAGTAACGGGATTTCGTTTAATTTCATTCCACTGCATTTGCTGTGCTTCGCTTAGTTTTTTTTTTACTCTGAAGTTTCAAATTGGTATCCACCTCTGTTTCGACAGCCCCAAGTGGAGACGCACGCTGTCAACAAAGGGGAACAAAATGAGACGGTAACAACCCAGCAACTGGTTAACACGGCGTCAGCCCAGAAAAGCCGGGTCAAAAACCAATTCATTTCAATTCAATAAACTTTATTCATCCCACTTAGGGCGGTTAAAATGGTCTTACAGGCTCAGTGACTCAAATCTGCACAAGAAACTTACATTAAAATATACATACAATACGACAGACACCTACTTTGTACGCCGTTTTGAGTCGTTTCTAAAGACACTCAGTACTGGAGACGAAACTTCATGACATATTTAAATTACGTCATAAGTCTATTATGTATAAATGTATATTCCTTTAACGTCAGTCATGTCTGGCGTGCTCCAGGTCGGAAGATATCTTCTTGATTTCTGTTACGAAAATAGTGGAGGAATGAAAACAAATACGTTATTGGTAGCAGGGGCTTGTTTCACGGACCCTTGTAGGTCTTGGGGAGGTCAAAGGAACCATTGTACACCTCAGGCCTTCGGACTTCAGGGTGCAATGGTTCCTTTGACCTCCCTGAGGCCTACAAGGGTTCGTGTAGCAAACCCCTGCGACCAATAACTTATATTGTTTTCCTCCCTACGTCACACGACCAGTCCCTATAGCGCAAACCGTAACCAAAATTGTGGAGGAATGAAAACAAATACGTTATTGGTCGGAGGGGTTCGCTGCAGGGACCCTTGTAGGCCTTCGGGAGGTCAAAGGTACCCAGGTTTGAAGAGACAATCAGCTGCGCTCGAAAGGGTACAGAGACGAGCAACAAAGCTGGTCAAAGAATGTAGAAATATGACTTATTCAGACAGACTCAGATACTTTGGATTACACTCCTTACGCGGACGTAGAATACGGGGAGACTTAATCCAAGTTTTTAAAATTTATAATGGCATCGACGACCTAAAGTGGAACGACTTTTTTGCAACACCATTCTGTGACAGAACCCGAAATTCTGAAGGGGAAATCTTTGTACAGCACTGTAACACTAACCTGCGGAAGTTTTGTTTTACTAACAGAGTTGCCATTGTTTGGAATGACTTACCAGTTTCATTAAAAAAAGCATCTAATATAAATTCTTTTAAAAACCAGCTGGACGAATTACTAAAATTTAAAGAGATTTTTTATTCCTATGATGAATGATTTTATAGGAAAATTGCATGCATAGCAGACCCATAAAGGAACTAAAGAAAGAAAGGACATTTATAAAGGCCCCACGGCCTATTTTGTCCTCACAATACTACTACTACTACTACTACTATTGTACCCCTCAGGCTTTCGGCCTTCGGGGTACAATGTTTCCTTTGACCTCCTTCAGGCCTACAAAGGTCCGTGTAGCAAACCCCTCTGACCAATAACTTACAATATATATATATATATATATATATATATATATATATATATATATATATATATATATATATATATATATATATATATATATATATATATATATATATATAAGAATAAGAGTACTTTATTATCTCGAAAAGAGAAATTCGGTTGTGGTGCATTTATAACAATAGTACAAGCAAGACATAAAAACATTATAGCATAATTATGAACATTTTCTCCCTGCACTTGCACAGCTACAAATTCCAAATGGATATAAAGTAAACACTACAAAATCTTTACACATAACTCTTACACATCTCACACAAAATCTTTTATGGACTGAACTGAGTGGCACTTATACATTCACACCCACCTCTACATATGGATACATAATACGCGTGTTTCAACCTAGTCCTAACCCTCACTACTTATTATACAAACATCTCAGTACATTATTACACATTATTACACAAGCTGCATAATTAAAGTCTACCATAGTAAAATAATTAGTGGGTAAACACTCAGTAACAACAATCCCAGTATGTCCATGTTCACCAAATGAAACACAATATAATCACTTCTCTAAAATCAACAAGCTCCATTCCTACTGATTGCACAGGTAATGGGGGATAGGGGGAGGAGTTAGGTTTGGGTATGCGTGGATGTACCTACAGATTGCTTAGAGTGATGGATTTGGGGATGAAACTGTGCTGTAGTCTAAGTGTTCTAGCTTTGTGCGTGCGGAGTCTGCGGCCAGAGGGGAGGAGTTCATAGAGGTGGGCAAGGACATGGGATCTGTCTGAAGCTATCCGCCTACCCTTTCTCACCACACGCTGTTCATACAGGGACTCCACACTGTTTTGCTTACTGCCAGTCACTTTGCTGCAGATGTTTACCATTCGTGCCAGGGTGTTCTTGTTCTTCACACTCAGACCTCCATACCAGCACACAGAACCGAAAGTGATGACAGACTCAATAAAAGAGCAGTAAAAAGTTTGAAGGACAGAGGGGTTCACATTCAGCTTCCTGAGTTTCTGGAGGCAGTAGATGCGTGACTGACATTTCTTGTGTATGAGGGAGGTGTTTGCGTTAAAGGACAACTTATCATCTATGACTGTTCCAAGATACTTATACTCAGTCACACGCTCAACAGACACATCATCGATCATCAGAACAGGGACAGGGGCAGGGTTTCTTCGAAAGTCTATCAGTAGTTCCTTGGTCTTACTCACATTTAGGTCTAGAAAATTATCTTTACACCAAACACTAAAACGTTCTACTTCTGCAAAGTAAGTCGCATCATTATTGGAGAGATCTTCTAAGGCAGTGTCATCCGAGTATTTTATAAGAAGGGTAGAGTCAGTGCCACTACAATCGTTAGTGTACAGTGTGAACAGCACAGGGGAGAGAACTGTACCTTGAGGGGCGCCTATGGAAGTGGACCTAAGGGATGAGAGAGCTGTTTGAAAGCGAACTGACTGGGTCCTATTTACAAGGAAGTTGACAATCCATAGGATAAGCCTTGGCGTTACATTGTAACAGAGAAGTTTTTGAGCTATGAGATAGGGTTGTATAGTGTTGAAGGCTGAAGAAAAGTCTATAAAAAGAATGCGTACAAAAGAGCCAGGTTTTTCTAAATGTGTGTATGCATGGTGCAGAAGTGTGAGTGTGGCGTCATCAGTACATCTGTTTTGCTTGTATGCAAACTGGAAAGGATCTTGATAGGGCTTGACCTGATCGAGCAGTCTAGAAAGGACAACACGCTCAAAGCACTTCATTACTATAGAGGTGAGAGCTACAGGGCGATAGTCATTGAGTGTCTTGGGCTTGTTGTTCTTGGGGACAGGGCAGACTGTAGATGTTTTCCAGAGCCTAGGTACAGTGCAATCCTTCAGAGACCAGCTAAACAAACGGCTATAAACAACAGACAATTGACTGGCACATACTCTCAAAACTCTACCGCAAATATTATCAGGGCCTACTGCTTTCTTAACATTCAGTTTGCTAAAAAGCTTCTCAACCGCCTTGCCATGGATCTCAAAGTCTTCATCAACATTGCCTGCCACATTTACTTCAAGCTGGGAAATCATGCTATCTAAATCATCCTTCAGATCATCTTTCTCAAATCTACAATAGAACTCATTCAGTTTTTCAGAAAATTCAGTTTGTTCTTTCATTGGCATGCTACTGCTACTGAATTTTGGTTTATTGTGGCCTGATAAAGTTTTAAGTCCTCTCCATGCATCTGCTAAGCTACCTGATTCAAACTGTGACTCTACTTTCTCTTTATACTTTTTCTTAGCGTCTAAAATCTGCTTCCTCAATTTATTCTGTACTGCTTTCCTTTCTACTCTGTCTCCAGTCTGAAATGCAACTTTTTTTCTCATTCAATGTGGCTTTGAGAGACTTTGAAATCCATGGTTTGTTGTTGGGATACAATTTCACTGTCTTAGATGGAATAATCATATCTTTACAGAAATTCACATAGTCAGAAGTTACTTCAGTAGCTTCGTCTACACTGGCACTAGAATCAAGAAACACGTCCCAATCTGTACACTCAAAACACCCCTGCAACTGTTCTACACTATCCTTAGACCACACCTTAACTAACTTCTTCACTATGGGCTCTGTCTGGATTTTGGGTTTGTATGCTGGGACAAGAAACACAGTATTGTGGTCAGAGTTACCTACGGGAGGGAGGACGAACGATCGGTATGCATTGGGGACGTTTCCATACACTAAATCTAACGTCTTGTTCTTGCGAGTGGGGACAGTCACGTACTGGTGAAAAGTCGGTAAGCTCGTGCGATAAGTCACAGTCGTTAAAGTCACCTGCAATAAAGTTGGGGGCGTCAGGGGAGATAAGCTGTAACTCTCTAATCACATCTGCTATCTGGGCTGAGGCGTGGGAGGGGTTGGAGTGAGGGGGGGGGGGGGGTGTAGATGACCGTTACAAAGATCTGACCAAACTCACGGGGGAGATAACGGGGTCTGAGTGAAACTGACAATAAGTCTACATCACGTGTTGTAAGCTGTTTCCTAACCATTATGCTTGACTTGCTACACCACCGTTCATTAACATACAGGCCTACTCCGCCACCCCACCGTTTCCCACTAATCTTACAATCTCTATCATATATATATATATATATATATATATATATATATATATATATATATATATATATATATATATATATATATATATATATATATATATATATATATATATATATATATATTATATATATATATATATATATATACAATCTCTATCATATATATATATATATATATATATATATATATATATATATATATATATATATATATATATATATATATATAATTTTTCAATAAATTCTGAGAATGCTGTGCTAATGCCATGAAAATCCAGGCTGGTAAGCTTACATTGTGCCATCAGGACATCAGCTGTCCTTTTGTGACTGCATCGCTTATTAGATCTTTTGAGCCTTCCACTGAACACCTACTACATAAAGTAATAGGGACTACCCCCAGGCGCCCCGCAACCCGCTGGAGAATATCCAGTCCTTCCCCCGAGAGGGGAGGCTAGTGCATGAATATTCCCAAACAGATCTTGGACCTGCTGGATAGATTTAAGATTTTGCCGCCTACGACCGGTTTCGACCCAAGGTGGGTCTCATCAGGTAGGCATACGGCGTAACCTGCAAACACAACGCATATACCAGAAGCCGCCTCCAGAATTTGACTGGTAGCAACCACTAGTCCAGCGTGGATTGCATCCCTAAAGCTTTATGGGGTGTTGCAGTGGAAGAAGACTGACTAATTTTGAAAAGGCAACACCTAGGCAATTTTGTGGTACAATTATTCATTACTTATAACAAAGGCGTCGCCCAAGCCAAAAAAATGCACTCAATCAGAGTAGCTCCAAGGGACATAATTTTTCAATAAATTCTGAGAATGCTGTGCTAATGCCATGAAAATCCAGGCTGGTAAGCTTACATTGTGCCATCAGGACATCAGCTGTCCTTTTGTGACTGCATCGCTTATTAGATCTTTTGAGCCTTCCACTGAACACCTACTACATAAAGTAATAGGGACTACCCCCAGGCGCCCCGCATATATATATATATATATATATATATATATATATATATATATATATATATATATATATATATATATATATATATATATATATATATATATATATATATATATATATATATTGTAAGTTATTGGTCGCAGGGGTTTGCTACACGGGCCCTTGTACGCCTGAAGAAGGTCCATTTCATTTCAATTGCTGTACTTCGCTTAGCAATTTTTTTTTTACTCAGAAGGTTGAAATTGGTATACACCTCTGTTTTAACAGTCCCAAGTGGAGAGGCACGAAATGAAAGAAGAGGCGGTAACAGACCAGCAACAGCTTATCAAGCCGCCAAATCAGGAGAACCAGGTCAAAAACCAATTCATTTCAATTCAATAAACTTTATCCAAACCAGTAGGGTCGGTTAAAGTGGTCCGACAGGCTCAGTGACTCAAATCTGCACAAGAAACTTACATTAAAATATACACACAATATGACAGACACCTACTTCAGACGCCGTTTTTAGTCGTTGAATTTGCATGTACTTTCTAAAGATTTGTCCGAGTGGTGCTTGAGTGTTTCCAGACAATGTTTGTGATAGACTTGTGTGGAAGGATGTTGGTGTTGATGTTTATTTCTGCCTTTTTACTTTCCTGATCACCGATGCGCCGACTACACCATACTCAGTCACAAAGAACCTGCGGGCTGACGTCAGTCATTCCTTTGACCTTTCGCACACTCTGTTGTTGTCAGTGTAGTTCGATTCTTCTCATCCTCCACTGAGAATGTGTAATATTCAGACTGAATTGCTGGTTATTCGTGTCAACGCTTTCATTGTATAGAGGGAGCACAGACAACATCACCCGGATGCAAGAGGCACAGAGCTACATGCACCCACGCGGACGCGGCGACACATGGGGATCTATACCTCTTGCTGGCTTAACCCTTTAGCCGCAGATCCCTACAGCAGGAGATGGCTTGCCCATGATTATTCAAGGGTAGTGCCAGATTAGCTTGGCGCCTGAAGGCGCCAAGCTAATCTGGCACTACCCTTGAATTATCACGGTCAGTCAATCTCCTGCAACTGGTTCATAGTCCTTAGGCAACACCTCTAAACTTTCAGAAATGGGACCTTGGGGCCAAAAGGGTCAAAGCGATCTGCTCCATGGCGGCTTTGACTGTGAAAATTCGCGGATGTAACGGCGGGGTATCAATGTTGTCTTGTCTCATCCAAGACTTCTCTACCCTTATTTTCACAATCCCTATGAGTGGGCGCACGCACCAGAGTTTTGCACTGCCTTTTGAGCTGAGCGGGAGGAACTCTCCTGCATACAAGGGAGAAGAAGAGCAAAAAAGTATTTCATTTTACTACAGTGATTCAAACAGTTTAACGTCATAATTTAAGTTAGCCCGTTAGTAGAAAACTAAAACAACGGTATCTGTGTTTTTTTGTTGTTGTTTTTTTCTTCTTCTTTTTTTTCTCTCTCTTTTTTTTCCGAAGAGAGTTTTATTTTATTTTTTTTTTCTTCTTTTTTCTTTCTTTAATGTTTTGTTTTTTTCCGCGCCTGTTTTTGTTTTGTTTTGGTTTAAAGTCTCTTCTTTATATAGAAGATAATTTTTTTTAGGATGGGACGCAGTGAATCTCTTTTAATAGCGCCCACATGACGTCATAGGCGGACAGGGCTCAAACTCTGACACTGAAGATAAAAATTACGTCATGTCTAACTACGCAAACCTCGCTCTAATACGTACTTTTGGCGCGAAGCGCCGCGCGCGCGCGTGTGTGTGTAAACCCGAAAATCTTCGAAGTTTGCGTACGTCCAATATGGGAAATGCATATATACAACAGGAGAAATGCGTCATTCAGGGGGTGTCTAAAAGAGCTTCCGAGCATACTGAAATTGGGTAACTCATTGAAGATTTAAATGACCGTTATAGAAAGTTGCTTTACCCACAATAGAGTCCGTAATTTTTGTTATATTCAACTGAAATTTCGTAGAAAGACAATGCATGAGTTCGCTAGCCGGCTCTGTACCTTTTCAACGTTTTCGGAAGAAATTTGTTTTTATCGCAGAGGAAGATGTCGAAGATAAGAATCCCCGACTTGTGCAAAAGAATCAGTGACGGTGACTTAAAAGCAGAAGACACTGACGTCAGTTGTGTACAATGTCCCTGTATTAACGCAAAGCTCCAGCACGTCTGTATAAATTGACGCAATGCCCACCCTCTCTCTGACAATTTGATATAGTTATGATTACAGTCTCTACCATTGTTATGATGTCTGCGAGCGTACTGTGCAAAAAAGTGGGATAATTCATGCTAGCTCTTATGCCTATAGAAGAGACTTTGTGGGCTTTTTCATCCCTTCTTGTTTGTTTTGCTTTGTTGTCGCTGGTTGTTTCCTGGCTTTTTACCCGCTTGCCAAGTCACTTTCACGCCCGCGCTTTTGTCTTTTTTGCTATACTGTACCCTCGAAATGATAACGAAACTGAAACTGAAAATTTCAGGCCAACACGGAGCATGACGACAAAGGAGAATCCCCCCATGACTGAATGCCACGGTCCTGCAGGAATCCTCGGATAAAGGTCATGCACCTGAAGACAAAGTCCGCCCAGGATCCTTTACCGATAACTCAGCTACAGACACAACGGTTCAAGTTCCCGCAACTGAGAGCGAACAAACACCCCTCTCTGCTAGAGTCCGTTCGAGACGCGCCTCTCATGTCCGCAGGAAGTTGTCCCATCGAGCTCTTGCTGCCAGATACGAAGCGGAGATAGCCAATACCACCTCATATACGGAAAATGCCGATGATGGAGTTACCTCACATCGTGAAAGTGCCAAAGACTGGGCGAATTCTTACGACACACCGCGGTACGTTAACTCATTCAGCCCCGACATACCACAACAAGACACGGATCTAGCATGATAGTTCAAGGGTAGTGCCGGAATAGCTTGGCGGCCATAGGCAACAAGCTATTCTGGCACCACCCTTGAACTATCATGCTAGATCTGTCTTTAGAATTGTAATACAGTCCTCCAAAGGGCAACTTCAACATGTGGGAATTTTGGCCCTGGGGTCGAGCGTGTTAACCTGTACAGATCTCTCTCTCTCTCTCTCTCTCTCTCTCTCTCTCTCTCTCTCTCTCTCTCTCTCTCTCTCGCACGCACGCACGCACGCACGCGCACACAAACACAACACACACACACTGACACACACACACACACACACACACACACACACACACACACACACACACACACACACACACACACACACTCACAGAGCTTTCCCCGAAAAATCCATCAGTACATTGTCTGCCTTTATTTGCAAAGTGTGTAACGCAATTATGCTTATTTTCGTCAATAACGCAAGTTTCATTGTTATACACTGACGAGGAAAAGAAATGCGACATTTTGGAAATCATCGGAAACACTAAAGTGTCCTCTACATCACACACTAAAGTGTCCTTTACATCACACACTAAAGTGTCCTCTACATCACACACTAAAGTGTCCTCAACATCACACACTAAAGTGTCCTCTACATCACACACTAAAGTGTCCCCTACATCACACACTAAAGTGTCCTCTACATCACACACTAAAGTGTGTCCGATGATTTAAAAAATGTCGCATTTCTTTTGCTCGTCAGTATACAATGAAAATCATGGTTTTTTGTTGTTTTTTTAATATTCTTTTTCAAACATGGACATACTGGTTTTTGCAATGTGACGGCATTACTTTTATGTATAATAGATTTGAATGAAACCCGCTAAAGTTTAGGGATCTTGACCTCACGGCCAGTGTGTTTCTTCATCACAGTTTAATAATAATAATAATAATACTGTTATTATATAGGCGCTTTTTCTCAATTTTTGGGGAAATCGACTCAAAGCGCCGCGCCTGAAACCCTCACACACTCACGAAACAGACACGGATTTTACGCCATTTAAGACAAACACACTACAAGACAAACGAAGGGCCAGTCAGCTACTGAAGTTAAAGAGATTTTTGATCGCTTGTATTTGAAATTTGTAAAGTGGCCTGAGACCGGTACCAAAGTGTGGGGGGGTGGGGGGGTGGGGGGGGTGGAAGAACCGGAGTACCCGGAGAAAGAACCCCCGACGGGCGGCACTTAAAGTACCATTACGGGGAAATCTGAAGACACATTTCAGCACCAGTTGTGTTTGTTATACATTGTCGACACACATAATTAACTTTAACAGCAGTTTGGACACGCAGCAAAAGCACACACGTAATCACACTCATTTATTCTGCGCTGCCGTTAGCTTGTCAGTCTATTTTTAGCAGTTTCTCGCACTGATAGAGTTGTATTTCTAGAACAGAGTGGAGACATTGTCAGGTGACTTCATATAAAGACGTCGCGTGCTGAAGTTGGTTTGTCCTGTGTCTAAATGTATACAGACCAAGGGGAATCACTCAGCGCCGGACAGACAAACAGTTAGATCCCCTGCCCCCGCCTATCAGGCACCCAATCGCCAGCCCACATAGAAATACGCAGGGCTGGCGATTGGGTGCCTGATAGGCGGGGGCAGGGGATCTAACTGTTTGTCTGTCCGGCGCTGAGTGATTCCCCTTGGTCTGTATACAATTCTGCCAGCGCTAGCCTCACCTATCTGGTTTGTGACTGTGTCTAAATGAACCATAGATAGACCTGTATGTTGCGTTTCGTAACAATCTATTACAGACCTGCATATTGCAACCGTTGCGGCGTTATTAAGTCTTTAAGGGAGACGACTGAACAAGAGACACAATGTAGTGCCCGCCCCATGACAGCACGGAGTAACCTGGACGAAGAGAAAATCAGAGCGTGGAAACGTGACGAAATACAGGACTGGCTGGACAAATCCAAGCTGAAATGGTGGGTGGATAGGACAGTATTACATCTCCAGTAGCAAAACGGGTGCAGACCCACGACGGCCGTCGTGGGCCCCGAGGACCTGTGCTTACTGGGATAGAAGTGGGGTGTTCGTATGCTATCGTTTCCACACAGTTTCAGTTGATTTTTAAGTTTTTTTGTTTGTTTGTTTGTTTGTTTGTTGTTTGTTAGTGGTGGGTTCTTAGTTTTGTTGTTGTTTTTTAAAAGGCTGCCCAGTCCTTTTGCCGTCTGCCCTAAGTAATTGTTTTCGATCCCAAAGTCAGGTTTACTATGGCATCCCAAAAGGCGTCAAAAGAATATAGCGTGTGGTGCTTTCTATGTAAAAGTGGACTTGAAAGGTTGTAAACGACTATTATTTAGGACAGGAAAAAATAAATAACAACAGAATACACGAAACAAGACTGAACATAGCAACAATATACAAATAAGCCAATAAACATTTGCGTTTTATTGATTGCTGTTCTGCTGATTTATTCTATTTTCGGCGGGGGGGGGGGGGGGGGGGGGGGTAAGGGCGGTGGGGGGGTGGGGGGGTGTAAGGGCGGGGGGGGGGGGGGGCGGGGGGGGAGGGATTCTCGACATATTGCTATTTGTTGAGTTTCTATTAATAGTGTCAGACGGGGAAGTGGCGCAGTGGTTAAGGCGTCTGCCTCCAATGCCAAAGGTGCGAGGTTCGATACCGGGTTCCGGCGTTGGATTTTTCTCCTCTGGTAAGTGTCACCGTCTGGGCAGTGGGCAGATGTTCACATCTGCACGGGACATAGACGACCCCGGCCCCCACGAGTCCCCTGCTGCCTTGCAGGCCTGGCCGCTTGGCTGTGGAAAGGCTAAGGGAGGAAACCCCTGACATCAAAGCCCCCGTGTCTCCGGGGAAGGCTTTTGAGCCAGAGTCTAAGACAAGGACAGTCTGATATAAAACCTACGACCCGAGGACCTCGATGCCACCGTCCCAGCTTGCTAGGCCATGGCAAACGAACCAAGGGTGGGGCCAGTACTGCGCACACTGCACTCCACCAAAAAGCTCCACCGCGCAGACACTGAACTTTCAAAGTCCTGTAGCGATGGGCAAGGGGCAAAACGGCAGGTGAAAGATGTCACTGGAAGCCGCAGTCTCAAACCTGTTCAGGATATTGGTCGCCTGATGTTGACCTGGGGATGACAACGTCACTCGGCACACCCTGAACGACCAAGCAGCCTTCTCTAGGGACAGCACTGCTTGCTCCACACGGAGAGGGGCCTAGAAAAGGTGGCCTAACCAAAGCTCATCCCCTCGTAACCCCAGTTGGCTAGCCGCGGTCAACGGGCATCTTCTCATGCGGTCAGAAAACAAGAAAAAACAATGGATCCACTCTCATGACGACCACGACCGGACTCAACGTAGCATGCTGGAACATCCGAACCATGCTCGACACAGCAGACAGCGGACGCCCTGAACGTCGCTCCGCCCTCATTGCCCATGAATTGCGGAGGTTAAACATCGACATCGCCGCGCTCAGCGAAGTACGCCTCCCGGAGGAAGGCAGCCTCCAAGAACTTGGCGCTGGCTACACCCTCTACTGGTCAGGCAGGCCTGCATCAGAAAGACGGCTCTCAGGCGTGGGCTTCATGGTGAAGACCCCCATTGCGACTAAGTTGGAAAACCTACCAACGGGTCACTCCGACCGCATCATGTCCATGCGCCTCCCACTGAGACAACAGCAATACTCAGTGTGTACTCCCCAAACCCTCCTGGCAGAGCCTGCAGAAAAAGACAAGTTCTACTCGGACCTGCGCAGCCTCCTGCAGAGCACCCCTGCAGACGACAAAGTCATCATCCTTGGCGACTTCAACGCCAGAGTGGGCCAAGACTCTGAAGCCTGGAAAGGAGTCCTCGGCAAGCATGGCGTTGGGAACTGCAATGACAATGGTCGCCTACTGTTGGAGCTCTGTGCAGAGCAGCAACTTGTCATCACCAACACTACTTTCCAGCAAAAAGACAGTCGAAAGACCACCTGGATGCATCCTCGCTCCTAGCACTGGCACCTTATCGACTATGTCCTAGTGCGTCAGAGGGACCGCAGTGACGTCCTCCTCACCAGAGTGATGCCCAGCGCAGAGTGCCACACTGACCACCGCCTTGTTCGCTGCAAACTCAGGCTCCGCCTCAAGCTGAAACCCAAGAAAGGGCCCCCCCCCCCCCCCCCCCCCAAGAAAAAGCTTGATGTTGCCAGCCTTCAGCGTGACGACAAGAAAGCTGCCCTTTAGGCCGATTTACAGCGCATGCTCAAAGACACAGTTGATCCAGCAGACTCCTCCCCTGAAACACTCTGGGAACAACTGAAAACTGCTATTGTAAAATCTTCTGTGGAAGTCTTGGGCTTTGCTAGAAAGAGGAACAAAGACTGGTTTGACGAAAACGACGTAGAGATCCAGGAACTTCTAGCAAACAAAAAGAGCCGCCCACTGCCCACCTAGCCCAGCCTTCCTGCCCTGTGAAGAAGTCTGCCTTCCGCGTCATCTGCAGCAGTCTCCAGCTCAAGCTTAGAGAGCTCCAGAACGAGTGGTGGTCCAGACTCGCACAGAGGACCCAGCTCTGCGCTGACAACGGTGACTACAGGGGCTTCTACGAAGCACTGAAAGCAGTGTATGGCCCTAGGCACCTGGTACAAAGTCCCCTGCGAAGCGCTGATGGACAGGCACTCCTCACAGATAATACCTCCATCTTGAACCGCTGGTCGGAATACTTTCAGGACCTCTTCGGCGCTGAGCGCACTGTTCAAGAAACAGTCATCCTCCAAATCCCACACCTTCCACTAAAGGTTGAATTGGACGAACCGCCCACCGCCGAAGAGACCCTCACAGCCATCCACCAGCTCAAGAGTGGCAAAGCAGCAGGCATTGACGGAATCCCGCCAGAGATCTGGAAACATGGAGGCCCAGCACTGCACAACAAGCTCCACGACCTTTTTCTCTGCTGCTGGGAAAAAGGAACACTACCAAAGGACCTCCGTGATGCAGTCATCATCACCCTGTACAAGAACAAAGGAGAGAAGTCTGCCTGCTCTAATTATCGTGGAATTACCCTGCTGTCCATTGCCGGGAAAATTCTCGCAAGGTTGCTCCTGAATCGGCTGGTACCTGCCATCGCTGAAGACCACCTCCCAGAGGGCCAGTGTGGCTTCAGAGCCAACAGGAGTACCACCGACATGGTTTTTGTGCTGAGACAGCTTCAGGAGAAGTGCCGCGAGCAGAACAAAGGGCTGTACGTAACGTTTGTCGACCTAACAAAAGCGTTTGACACTTTGAGCAGGCAAGGTATGTGGCAGATCCTGGAGCGACTAGGCTGTCCCCCAAAGTTCCTCAACATGATCGTCCAGCTCCACGAGGACCAGCAAGGCCAGGTCAGACTAAACAGTGACCTCTCAGAACCATTCCCCATTCGCAACGGCGTGAAGCAAGGCTGTGTGCTGGCACCGACCCTCTTCACCATCTTCTTCAGCATGATGTTGAAGCAGGCCACAGTGGACCTCGACGATGACGACGCAGTGTACATCAGGTATCGTCTCGATGGCAGCCTGTTCAACCTCAGACGACTGCAGGCCCACACGAAAACCCTAGACCAACTGATTCGTGAGCTGCTCTTTGCTGATGACGCTGCCCTCGTTGCACACACAGAGAGAGCCTTGCAGCGCATTACGTCCTGCTTCGCAGATGCCGCCCAGCTCTTTGGACTTGAGGTCAGTCTGAAAAAGACAGAGGTCCTTCATCAGCCGGCACCCAAGGAAGAGCATCGCCCTCCCCACATCACCATCGGCGAGTCCGAACTAAAGTCTGTACACCAGTTTACCTACCTTGGCTGCATCATCACGTCAGACGCCAAGCTGGACAAGGAGCTGGACAACAGGCTGGCAAAAGCGAACAGTGCTTTCGGGCGACTATTCAAGCGGATGTGGCACAATCAACAGCTGAAAAAAGGCACCAAGATCAGCGTGTACAGAGCTGTCGTCCTCACCACCCTGCTGTACGGTTCCGAGTCCTGGGCCCTCTACCGCAGCCAACTACGACTCCTCGAACGCTTTCACCAGCGCTGCCTGCGTACCATCCTCAGCATTCACTGGAGTGACTATGTCACCAACGTCGAGGTCCTTGAACAGGCGGAAACTGTGAGCATCGAGACTTTGCTGCTGCGGACACAGCTTCGCTGGGCGGGGCACGTCTCCAGGATGGAGGATCATCGCCTACCCAAGATCACTCTGTTCGGCGAGCTCGCCACTGGACTCCGAGACAGAGGGGCACCAAAGAAGAGATACAGAGACGGTCTCAAGAAGTCACTTAGTGCCTGCCAAATCGACCACCGCCAGTGGTCTTCGCTTGCTGCGGACCGTGACACCTGGCGCTCCACCATTCACAAGGCAGCTGTCTCCTTTGAGGACTCTCGCAGAGCTAACCTTAAGGACAAGCGGCTCAGAAGAAAAAACAGAGTTGTCGTAACTCAGAATCCTGACCAGACCTTCCCCTGCAGCCACTGCGGTCGAACCTGCCTGTCCCGGATTGGCCACCGCAGCCACGAAAATGCCTGCAGACGACGTGGGCAAGCCCTATAGAATCTTCGTTCGCGAAGTCAAGCCAAGAAGATTTATAGTGTCTGAAACGTTTACCGTCCACTCCTACAGGTTGTAGGGATAGGACCTTTGGGAACAGTGTGTTTGTGTCCACTTGTGCAGGTTGTAGGGATAGGACCTTTGGGAACAGTGTGTTTGTGTCCACTTGTGCAGGTTGTAGGGATAGGACCTTTGGGAACAGTGTGTTTGTGTCCACTTGTGCAGGTTGTAGGGATAGGACCTTTGGGAACAGTGTGTTTGTGTCCACTTGTGCAGGTTGTAGGGATAGGACCTTTGGGAACAGTGTGTTTGTGTCCACTTGTGCAGGTTGTAGGGATAGGACCTTTGGGAACAGTGTGTTTGTGTCCACTTCTGCAGGTTGTAGGGATAGGACCTTTGGGAACAGTTTGTTTGTGTCCACAGTAGCAAAACGCATTCGGGCCCACGACGGCCGCACAGCCCTGCCCGGGCCCAATGCGGCCATCGTGGACTGAAGGAACTTTGCGTACTGGGATGCGTGTGGCAAGGGGGGGGGGGGGAACCTAGTGGCGGGGGCGGGGGGCGGGGGGCGGGGGATGACGACGATTGTAGTCCATTCCCTCGACCATTTTTTTCTCCACCTTTCAACTGTTCCAAAAGGTCCTATCCCTCCCTACAACCAGTAGAAGAGGGGCGGTAAACGTTTCAGGCACTATTCAAATAAACTCACTCAGCAATTCGGCAACATTCCAGAATTCCTCAGAATCAGTTAACTCATTGGAGACGTGCCGCATGCGGACACGCGGCCTGAGGCCGCGTGTCCGCATGCGGCACGTCTCCAATGAGTTAGTGCTGATGTTGACGACGTTGAAGGACAATGAAGCTGCTGCTGCTCGTGGTGATGATTTGTCTCAATGGCAGCACCAGCCCACGACGCAGCACGACCTGTCTGACAAAGTGCAGCCTACAGATGTATCACTGCCCCATGTGCTGGGCTTGGCCCGGTCTACAGGCGGCGGTCCTAACTTTGAAGAAGTACGTACACCTGGCTTTCTATGCATGAAGGCGGACTAAATAATACGCCGGTTTGGTTTAAATAACATGTTCTAGACTACTGTGAAAACGTCTGCTTGGTGAACAACAACTCTAGTCTACTGTTGAGACAACGCCACCATAGTCTAAATGAGAAGTTCTAGCCTACTGTAAACAGTGGGCTAGACGTTTTTGTTTAGACCAAGCCGACGCTAGTCCGTATTCGTGCATTAGAAACTTAATTGTTTTTATCCCTACGTCACGCGACCAGTCCCTTTAGCGCAAACCGTACCACATGACCGAGCTACAAAAACCCTTGAAGCGACAAATGGCGGACTTCTTGTTGCCCTCTTTGTGACGCATCTTTGATGCGAGTATTGTTCTATAATAGATCACCAAAAGGTTAAAAAGTTACTTAGTGTTGTTCGAAACAACAGGCACAATATTGTAGACCGCAGCGTCATGAAATATTTTAAATTACGTCATAAGTCTATTATGTATAAATGTAATTATATTCATTTGACGTCAGTCATGTCTGGCGTGATCCAGATCGGAAGATTTCTTCTTGATTTATTTTACAAAAACATTGGAGGAATATTTTTAAAAAATACGTTACTGGTAGTAGGGACTTGCTGCACGCACCCTTGTAAATCTGAGAGAGGTCAAAGGAACCAATGTACCCCGAAGGCCCCAGGGGTACAATGGTTCCATATCTTTGACCTCCCTCAGGCCCACGATGGTCCGTGTATCAGACCCCTGCTACCAATAACTTATTGTATCACTGTATTGTTTGATTGTAACACGTCCTTAACTCATTCGAGACATACTGCATCCGGATACGCGGCTATAGCGGTATCAGAGGTTTGGAGTGGTACCACATACAGACTTGACACAGACTTAGCACTTAAAACACGCTTCATCTCGACAGCCGCTGTTTTCCTGTAATGTGTAGATCAGTTTTCATCTTTTTGCAGAAAGAAACTCACCAAGCTGACTGGAGATGAGCTCGTTTTTCTCTTCAAACTTCGCCAAGAGGTTAGTGCTCTCTCTCCTCTCCTCTCCTCTCTCGTTGTTAATGCAACGGCAAAGAGCCCCAGCCGTCTAAGAAACATGCACTGAAGGTTTTGTCAGCAAAAGGCATAGATCTCCATAAGCCCCCGCAACTGCGGGGGCTTATGGAGATCTATGTCTCTTGCTCTTGCACTGGGTCACTATTTCTAGCCCACTCCTGTCCCCGCTTCTCATGTGCATGCAACCTGCTGCAAACTGTTCTCTGCTTGTTCTTCCTAAGCCTGTTAATTATTTTCTTTGGCTATTAATTTTTTTTAATAATTTTAATATTATTATTTTATTTATTATTTTTGTATATACATATTTATTATTATTTTTAGTATTATTTTTTAATTAATTTTGTTATTTATATTTTTTATTTTAAACAAATGATTTTATTAATTTTTTTTTAATTTTTATTTATTAATTTTGTAATTTTTAATTATTTTTATTATGTTTTATTATTTTTTATTATTATAATTTGTTTTTAATCGCATCTGTTTAGCATGCTTGGTGTTGACCAATCCAGACCAAAAAGGTGCCTGCCAAGCGTGTAATATGCAAAGAAGTACCCAACGGAGAAAGAAACACGCTTAGAAAAGACGGGTACAATACAATTTATTAATATTTCGGGTAAATACCCTTTGTCAAAATAGACAAACAAACAAACAGAGAGATTAGCCGCTACTTATCTTCATTGGCAGAAGGAATGTGCCACTGACATTCCTTCTGCCAATGAAGATAAGTAGCGGCTAATCTCTCTGTTTGTTTGTCTATTTTGACAAATGGTATTTACCCGAAATATTAATAAATTGTGTTGTACCCGTCTTTTCTAAGCGTGTTTCTTTCTCAGTTGGGTACTTCTTTGGTGTTGACCATTTTTGTTGGTCATAATTTTGAATTCATCGTGTGTGCAGGCGCCAGAGATGTTTTACGAAGTGCTCAGGAAAAGTCTTCATATTCGGAGCCTGACGGGAACGTCAAAGTTCGTCAAGGCTTTGGAGAATCTGCCGGCGGAAACCGAGTGATGCAATCATTTTCGGTAACCACCGCCCACTCTGGTTATCTCCCTCGATTCGCTACTGCTGATCAGCAGTATCGAATTGAGGGAGACAACCAGCATGGCAACAACCAGTACAGTGTAAACTCTGGTTACGTTCCGCTTTAACACCGGTTCCACCGCGCGGCGTCGGAATGCTCGGAGCCATTACGTGACCAGGGGACAAAACTCGCATAGCCCAGGCGGCTGCGGTGTTTAACTCATTCGAGACGTGCCGCCTCCGTATACGCGGGATTAGCCGAGTATCCGAAGGCGGCACGTCTCGAATGAGTTAAAGATGGAGCGTAACTTTATTAGCTTCTCACATTGTAATTCAGTGATGGGGCGCGCTAGTTTGGGGGAACTCGCGACCTCACCTCAGTCGCGAGTTCCCGGCCCCAACTAGCGCGAGAGGCGAGAAAGCGTAATCGGCCGTGGGCCGAAAGGACAGCGCGTCCATAATTATTGGGACGCCGATCGGCAGTGCGAGCAGGAAACGGTACAGAAACAAATTATTTTCGTGAAATAGCCCAATAATTATTACTAGAGTCTGCATTAATAAGATGCATCAACTGTTGGTATGGCGAAGTTAAATAATTATACTAACCGTTGAAACGACATGGCAGCCAATTTTTCGAACCCCGGCACCTTGACTGGCCGCTTCATCGCCATATCATGTGCAGTTTTGATGTACGCTGAGAGACGTGCGTCGTTGAGTTTGACGTCAGATCTAGGCTTCCTTTCGTCACTAGTAATTTATATTACGCTTTGGCGGCATCTTGCAAAAGAAACGAGATGTGTGTGGGCGTCTACAGCGATTTGAAGGCAATTCGTGGTAGAGACAGGTTAGAGGATGGTTTTCTCGTGCCTCAATTGTCAGATTAGCATGAGAAATAATTATCGGGTTTGCTGGCATCTGAAACACATTTCAGTGTAAGTTTAGAGGCGTCAGACATAAACATGTCGCGGAGTTAGTCCACTTTAAAGGCTGTTTCGGTCACTTTCAGCACACAAAAATAGTAAGTAGAAGGAGGCACGTTGAGTACACGCTTATTAGGCAATAGGGCTCTCGTGGATTACAGAAAAATTGTTCACCTCGTATGTTATTTAGTGGAGCCCCGAAAGCTCGGTGAGCATCGCTTTCGGGGCTCCATTAACACATTCTGCCCGCGACACACCGCAGCAAGATATGTCTCGACCATGATAGTTTAAGGGTGGTGGCAGAATAGCTTGGCGCCTATAGGCGCCAAGCTATTTTGCCACCACCCTTGAACTATCATGTTCGATCTGTCTCCTGAATTGTAATGCAGTCCCCAAAGGATAACTTCAAAATGTGGGTATTTCGTACCTTCGGGCACAATGAGTTAAATAACATACTTGGTGAACAATTCATAATCCATTCGAACCCTATTGTCTAGGCACTATACAGTTATCATACACACGCGCGCGCGCGCCACGCACACATAGACCGTGCAGACATAAATACACATACGGCGCACGCACACCAGGGCGTACGTTGTTACCACATTCATAATGTAGCATGCAATAGGTATCTATTCGGATCATATATAAACTGATCATGTTGTTCCTACTTATAGTTGAAGTTACAATAGCATAAACCTATCAACAATATATAGCTCCCCTGCCGACCAAATTGCTGTTGGGTGGTGGGTGGCCGACTCAAAGCCCCCTAGGTCGTTAATTTGCTTTTTTGATTTACAAACTCCATTGTCCAGTTCATTGGGCCGGTGTCCACGCAGTTTGCCTGTGCACCGCAATTGTGCGCGGGCCAACTGCGCGGACGCCGGCCGGATGACCTTTTGTGTACTGGTTATTAAAAAGTGTGTGAATTCTTTTGTAGTTCATGGCCGTGAACATGTGGGAATCGTCATCATGGCCGTGAACATGTGGGAATCGTCATCATGGCCGTGAACATGTGGGAATCGTCATCATGGCCGTGAACATGTGGGAATCGTCATCATGGCCGTGAACATGTGGGAATCGTCATCATGGCCGTGAACATGTGGGAATCGTCATCAAAAAGTTATTTCTGTCTGCACCGCGACAGTAACAATGAAAACAAAACACTACTTTTTTAACGGATTATTTCATCGTCTTCAAAGATGCAGCAGAACAACAAATACACCCCATGGAACATCAGTTCAGGGATATCGATATATGTGATACAAATACAAAAATCGAGCATCAGTTCGCGGGCTGACATTGAATTCAAATGTACTTGGCTATATGAAATTAACAAAGTGCTTTTGAATTTATTGTATGTGTACATAATTATACAACTTAGTCAAATATTATGTCCCACTTGTATAGTATTATATGCTAGTTTATTCAATCTTCATGTCCATTTTTTTGTAATGTTTTTGACGACGAGCCAACACAAATTTCTGTATCATGAGAGTTTTATTGCATTGCTTTGCACTGCACTGCACTTATATTGTAGCGTATTGTAATCTGTACTGTACTTGCTGCAATGCACTGTGCTGTACTGCACTGCCGATCACTGTACTGCATTGTATAATTCCCATTTCGAGGACACATTATTTTATTTTTTTAATGTATAAATATAATGGCTCTGGCTCAGATTTACCGTCAAGAAGTTGTGACACTCCAAATCCGAAATTAAATTCCATACTTAACTCATTCTACCCCAACACCGAAATCCCCAAATTTTGCCGTTGTCCTCTGAAGACTGCACTCTAGTGCAGGACACAGATCGACCATGATAGTTCAAGGGTGATGCCAGAATAGCTTGGCGCCCATAGGCGCCAAGCTATTCTGGCATCACCCTTGAACTATCATGGTCGATCCAGATCTTGCTGTGGTGTGTCTGGGGTAGAATGAGATAAATTAGTTAGTTATTTGGGTTTAACGCCGAGCAGGCAACTAAGGCCATCTCACGGCGGTCCATATTTAAAGGTACAGACATATGACACATCAAATTGAAAACAAGACGCCACATCCTGTGGTATTTTTGTGTTGATAAAACCTTTATTTCTGTTATTTCACTGCATAAACAGCATTGTGTACATAACTACATTTACACAGTCACAAAAGTTTAGTATACATAATTATTTCCACAACAATAATGCGAAGAAGCTCATATAAAAAGCGCCTTGGCAAGATTGTTCAATAATCATATCAGCTAGAGTGAAAGCAAAGTTTTCGGACCCCAAAGAAACTGAACATTCTTAGGAAGAAGAAGTGCACATTACTTGACAACATTTTTTCAATATTCAAAAAAAAAAAAAAAAAAAAAAAAAAAAAAAAAAAAAAAAAACCCTAAACAGAACAAATCAGTGGTTGTGATGCTTATTTTCACTGCTAAAAAAAAAAAAAACGGCTTTCAAAGTAAGTAGTATGAAAAATAGGCAGACAATGATAGACACGTCTATTTTGTGTAATTAAGACACTTTTTAGACATGCAAATGTGTACAAATGCATTCTAATTGGTACAGGTATTTGTGGTATTCAAAGAGACACATAGCCATGGTAAGAACTACCACAAAACAGGCATACATCCTAATACACTGGTCAGAAATGCTGAATGAGGTCCTGAAATACATAACTTCACACCGTTAATCAGCATACCGATAACCGTTTCACAAAATCAGCGGTCGCACGCGGCGCCGAAAACGCAAAAGAAAATAAAATTCATCAATTAATAAGTTTTTTTGGACAAGAAAAAAAAAAATCTCGCAAAACTTCCACCTTTCGTCTGAAAGAAGCCGTCATTACTTTTAAACTTCGACAAGTCTAAGGTACTTTAATCTCGTCTGAAAGTTAGCGGGTGCAGAAAACGTGCCCTCTATGGTAAATCTGAGCAAAGGCCATATATATATATATATATATATATATATATATATATATATATATATATATATATATATATATATATATATATATATATATATATATATATATATATATATATATATATATATATATATATATATATATATATATATATATATAAGGGTTTTAGACAATTCAATATTTTGTTGTGTATAGCATTGCACTGCATTGCTCCGCACTATATTGTAGCGTATTGTTAACTGTACTGCAACCTACTGTGATGTGCTGTTCTGCGCTGTGTTGTACTGTGCTATACTGTACTGCATTGTGCAAGTCCAGTTTCGAGGACACAGAATTGCTTTAGCAAATAATAATATATAATGCTATTTCAGGAGTGTAACATTATTTTTCTGTACAATGCATATACTGTTTCTTTCTGTCGAATTCTGCACAGAAATGCACGTCGTTATCAATATTAAATTGTGTAGTGAGCAGGTTGGGCTTTACATCCCAATGCGCAAAAGGCCATCGGACCGATGTCGGCCCGATGGCCTTTTGCGCATCGGGATGTCACCTATGTCTGACTGAATTAACCCCTTCGTGCGTGCAGCTATCGGCGGTACTGTTGACAGCATCACACTTTACAATACCGATGGCTGCAGACACACGAGGGCTAATGTGCAGTGCGCGCAGTTCAGCATAATCTTCATTTGTCGCATGATCCAACAATGCTGTGTGTATCCTGCATTTTAGCTTATGAAAAGTATAATCGGATAGCTATACTGACGAGCAAAAGAAACGCGACATTTTTGGAATCATCGGAAACACTTCACGATGATTCCCAAAATGTCGCATTTCTTTTGCTCATCAGTAAATAATAATAATAGATCATACTTATAAAGTGCATTAGCTTTACAGTCAGGCTCAAAGCGCTGCTACACATATAATGGCATTTCTACACACACACACAGACACAAGTTGGAAGACACACACACATTCAGAACTGCTTTGGGTTTAACTGAAAGTTCTAGAGAAAAGATAAGTCTTAAGCTCAGTGCTGCTTGAAGGCCGAGAGAGATGGAACCTGGCGGACGTGGGCAGGTAGAGCTTTCCAGACATGGGGTACCTGATGCTTAAAGGCCCTTTTTGACTAAAAGAAAGTTTCACACGGGGGACAGACAGCAGCTTTTGAGACTGAACTGGACCCGAGGGTTCTGGAGGGCTCGGTAAACTTGTTTCTTTATGAAGCGTCTTCATTTGTTAATTCTTGTCCCTCCGGAGTGCTGTGCACCTAATGTTACTTGTCGGCTTGCAAAATAAAATAAAGTGTCACACGTACAGACACACACTTCCTTTGTTTTGCGTGTTCCTCTATAACGTTATGTGCATAACACAAAAGCACTCCACGTGCACGCGCATACACACACAGTATCATATACACACGCGCGCATGCACACACACGCACAGCATAATAGTCCAATGCATTTAAAGCCTGAAATAAACTTGAACGTTAACATGAAAAGAAAAGCCCATACGGCTTACGTATATGACTGATCCACACATGTTTGACAATAAGGGATGGCTTCTGCACCAACAAAATCCATGTTTTCTCGAAATTTAATCAGTTTTCACACATCTCTGAAACCTCCCTTGACCCTTGACCTTTGCGATGAGTCGACTAAATTAGGATACATAGGAAGGTCTTATCATCAGCTAACTTTGTGCCAAATGTGATTGAAAAGTTTGCAAAAATGTTGAAAATAACTACAATTATTGGTATTTTATACACATGTGTCGACCTCTTGTGACCCATGACCTTTTCCGCGGGGTCATCCAAATTAGTGTGCATAGATAGGTCTTATCATCAGGTATCTTTGTAGCAAGTTTGGGTTTGAAGTTTTGAATAGTATTGAGAAAAAACATCTTTTGTCAAAATATGGCTATTTTGGACCTATTTCCTGAGCTCTTGTGACCCTTGACCTTTCCGAGGGATCATCCAAATTAGTATGCATAGACAGGTCTTATCATCAGGTATCTTTGCACCAAGTTTGAGTTTGAAGTTGTGAATAGTATCTCAGAAAAAATAAATTATGTCCCAGAATGGCTATTTTTTATATATTTCCTGATCCCTGTGACCTTGACCTTTGTGAGAGGTCATTGAAATTGGTATGTTTAAAAAGGTCTTGCCACAAAGTATCCTTGGGCCAAGTTTCAAGACTGTATCTTGAATAGTCTCCGAGAAAATGCCAACGTTAAAGTTTACCACGGACGACAGAGGACGGACGACCGACCACTGGAGGCGGCACTTCTCGAATGAGGTAAACGGTAAAGTGTGTGCCTGTGGGTGGCTTTGAAAGCGACCTGTTCCCGACAATGGAGGATCAATAGTTGGCAATACCCACGTTGTATCCAATGTTCTCAGTGCGTCTTACAATAATGCTGAACAAAGAGGCCAACAGCTGTCGAAGTCTGAATGTAAAGAACGACGTTAACCAGGGCCATGGAAGATCTGTGTTACGTGTGCATACTAACATGGATTGTGAAAAGAAGAATATGGCTCGGGAAGCTGACGTCATCACGCCAGTCGTGGCGGCCATCTTGTGAGGATACGGGACTAAGCGCTCATAGGGAAACCGCTGTTTTTGTAATGTCAGGAAAGTCTTGACGTACTATAAGCAATAACAGCAAGTCTTGCCATCACTGTAGGAAACCGCTTTTCAGAATCTGTTTTTGTTGTTGTTGTTGTTTGTTTAATTTTTGTTTCCAAAGAGGAAGAAAAATTAAGAAAAACGTGCTGAAATACTATTTCGCTAGTATCTCATGATTATGGTATCCTCTTTAAGATGGCGGCTGACGCGCCGACGCTGCTAGGCAACGCGGGCAACTTCCCGAGCCCTACAGAAAAGTCTCCGCTGAGGCAAGACAACTTTGAGGACCTGTTTTATCAATAAAGCTTAGCAATCAAATCCCACCCTAGAGCAGACCGCTAAAAACTCCTTCGAGACGTGCCGCCTACGGATACGCGGCGAACCGCCGCGTATCCGTAGGCGGCACGTCTCGAAGGAGTTAATGCCTCCTTTGCATTATACTTCTTGTGTTTTCTTTTTTGATTTTTCTTTTTGGTATTGTTATAATACAGCCAAACATGTAACAATTGTAATGAACTGAGGAGAATAACCGCAAAATGATCCGGTCGGTCTGCGTTACGTGTATTCTCTCTTCTTTCTTTGTTGATCATTACTGATGGTATAGAAATAAGAAGTGTACTCATCTATGTATTATTAATTTGTTTGGACAGAAGTGTCTGACTTTGCTAGGATGGGAAGATGGAATACAGGCAAAATTCTGCGAGCTACTTAGTGCTAGGTCACACTTTGGCTTCAGCTCGTGCTCATGTCAGTGGGCGTCACGTGAGTTGTTTACAGTGTTACTGGTATAAGAACAAACACAAGAAACGCATACTTTAAGTAACAAAAACAAACAGACACCAGGCACATTTTAAAAAAATTATCCTGTATTGCTGATATCAAATGGTTCCCAGATAATCCCGTTTGGTTAACCCTTTGCTGGCGGAATCATCACGACAAAAACCGCTACCGACGGCCAAAGGATTAAGGCGAGCTAGGACACCCGGCCTCAGCACACGTTTTTGTGTTTATGGAAATATGCTTTATTTTATATCATTAGAATCAGTATTTGTCTCTCCTGAACGCTCTGACGTGCTCCCTTAGTCAGGATGCCCACCATTGCCATGGCAACGAGCACTAAGTGACCGTTGCTACGGAAGCAGATTTCAGCTACAGTTGATGCTTCTGAAAAGCCAAATTTGGTCAAAATATCTTCTGATATCATTACAGTGTGTCAATGCCGATTTTCAATAATTATCTTGACTGGTTTTGAAGAATTATTTTAATTTTTTTTTTTTTTATATGCATGTTCTGGTTTTGGTCAGTTTTTGAGTACGTTCGCCAAGGGAAGCTATTCATAACTTGCAAAATGCTCCAAAATTTAAAAAACCCGACTCTGACAAGTTGCAACTAATCAAATTTTCCAGTCACGTGTAAAATGTGAGACGGATCTGACGGCCAGATTTAGAGAAATTTGCTTCCGCAGTATGTATCACCCCCAAAAATTACGATTTGAGAAAACAGCAAAAACAAGTTTCAGCAAGGTGTCGTTTATTCCCCATCCGCATACACAGCTCTAACATGTCACCTGGAATCGTTGACGTATGCTGTTTTTCACAAGATAAAACCTTTATGCAGTGCAGACAGGCAAACATTCCAGAAACCCTGTGTGTACTATGACCCACTTTAATTTTGCATGCTTAGTGGGTATTGCCTGCACACTTATTGCGTCCAGTTTGTTAATAAGCACTAATGTCACAACTGCTTGGTGACAGTAAACCATTTTATCAACATTCTAAGTTGCTAGGATCACCAAGCAAACCCAGGTGGGTTAGTTATTGTGAGTCAACGATACCTTGTGTAGACACAATGATGCACTATTGAAGCACCCCAGTGTCTGTTTGTTTTCCACTGTATACGCTTCATTTAGACAACTGGAATTCAGACAGAATGTATGGCAGATCTAAGCAGAAGGTTGGTACAGTAACTGGCAATATTTTGTCAGGGTCCTTACTCACAACCATAGCTTTCTAACTTAGATGTAGTTGCACTTGTCAAAGTGTGACTTCTTGGTGAAAACCAATCTGTCCGGGCAGTTTTGTCATTGTAAGATTATATGTGTGTGTTTACTGTGGCAGCAGATGAGGTTGGGAAAAAACATATTTTCCTTTCAGTGTTTAACATTCCTAAAAGTCAGTAAAAAAAGTCGGAAGGGTAAGCCAAATGGTGAATGCAGAATTTTGGATTGCTATGACTGTATACACACTTCTTCTCCAAGGTCATGCAGTTCACAAACAAAACATGAAAATCCTCGACCCCTTTGTATCTTTGTTTTTTGCACGTTGTGCTTTGCCAAATCACTAGAGCACTGACCTACTTGCAAAAAATCCGCACCGAGGCCCTTTTTCACCCCAAAAAACTGCTGTAGTTAGGATGTGGGTAGGTATTTTCACCCAAATGTGATATTAACGGAAGCACTGACCAATGCCTGGCTGCAAAAAATAAAAATGTATCGTTATTCTTATAAATATAACAGCTTGTATGACCTACTTCGTGTCCGATGTTCCATTTTGTTACTTTCAATAAAGAATTTTAGCTACTGATGGTGATACAAAAAATGATCAAATAATTCACATAGCATCTTTGTGGCGGCATCGCATTTTTATATCAGATTTTTGAAAAATTCAGCTAAATGTGTCTGTCCCACGGATTTTAGTCCTTGCCGTTACCAGCACCTAAAATTTAGAAAAACTACCTGAAATTTTAACTTAAAGACAATGAATGTTTTGGAGGTTGTACGTCATTTTCTGCTTCACACTAGCGAGGCATCAGCTGCGTGGTTTGTTGAATGTGCACAACATAAGGTTCATTCAAAACCTGAGAGTTGACGTAAGTTTGTTTCATGTTTCCTACTGTTTGCTTGCTTGTATCATGAAATTATGTAAATATCAACATTTATTTTTCCTGATACTCAGTGTTGCTGTATTAAGCAGTTGGGGCATGTTCCTGACCAAAGGCCTTAATTTTTAAATGATGCGATTCGATTTTTTTAGACCTTGTGAACCGGTTTACTTTTTCTTTTCTATTACTTTCTATATGCTGTAACTTGACTTGGGTAACATTAGAGAAATGGGTTGGTAACAACTGTACACTGACTTTTTTAACACTTTATATTTATGAACCCTCTCTCTCTCTCTCTCTCTCTCTCTGACGAGCCCTCAATGCCTTTACGAAATCACGACAAACACCATCGCGTACTTCTATATCCGCCGATACTTTTAACCAGCATTTCCTGTCTGCTGCCGACTCACTTTTGATTAAAATAATAATAACCGGAACGCGCCGACTGCTTCTGAAACTGAAAAATCGTTTTGCCTCTCTCTCTCCCTCATCTCTGACAAGCCCTCAATGTCTTTACGAAATCACGACAAACACCATCGTGTACTTCTATATCCGCTGATACTTTTAACCAGCATTTCTTGTCTGCTGCCGACTCACTTTTGATTAAAAGTAATAATAACCGGAACACGCAGACTGCTTCAGTCTGAAAAACCGTTTTGCGACGAGAGACTGGCGCCAAACGATTTCTTTAGTATTCCGTATTTAACTGTTTTTGACGTAGGAAAATCTATTGGTCAGTTGAAAAATAAATGTTCCCTTGGTCATGATCGCATTAATAGCTTCTTTTTTAAAACTGTCTGCCCCATATGTGGTTGAATCTTTAACATTTATTTATACTCTCATAATCCAGCAAGGTACTTTTCCAAGAGGCTGTAAAATAGCAAAAGTCATTCCATTGCCAAAAAACTAAAGATCTCACAGATAATAATAAATTCAGGCCAATCTCAATCCTGTCGGCTCTGTCCAAACCGGTAGAAAAACATGTCCATAGGCACCTGAGTCATTTTACTCCTGGAGTGACATATAACTTGCTTTGTTACAGTCAAGCTTTAGACCCCGTCACTCATGTCACACTGCGTTGTCTCACCTAACGGCAAACACTTGGCTTACTTCCACGAATAATGCTAAAATGACCGGCACGATATTTTTAGATTTTTCTAAAGCGTTTGACTTAGTCAACCATGAACTATTACTACAGAAGCGGTTGGCATACTACATAGACACAGATTCCGCTTTCTTCTTTAAATCTTATTTAAGCGATAGATCTTAGTATGTTTTTATCAACGGTAAGCGTTCTTCAGGTGTGATTACGCATGGAGTGTTGCAGGGGTCTATCTCAGGCCCTCTTTTATTTTTAATCTATATTAATGATTAGCTTTTATATATCTCGCAATCAAATGTGCGATGCAATTTGTTTGCAGACGACGCTACTCTCGACGTGTCGTCGGCAAAAATATCAACAATTAACTCTTCTTTGCAACATAGTCTATTAGATGTCTCAAACCGTGGTGCAGAGCCAACTACATAATGCCTAATCCATCTAAAACAGAGTGTATGCTAATCACTACACCTCAAAAGCATCAGCTAAACCCGCCTCTACTTAGCCTTTCCCTTAACTGTGAGCCGACTTTAGGCAGGTCACGGAGCACCGGTTGCTAGGCGTAATTATAGACAATCAGTTGTCTTGGCATGCACATGTAAACAGTATATGCAAAACTGTGTCCAGAAATATATTCCTGCTTTCGAAACTTATTTATTTTACAGATTCACAGACGAGAAAACTGTTTTTCATCGCTCACATTCAGTCTCACATTGTGGGACGGGTGTAGTCATTGATTAAAGGGGCTTAATTCCCTCCACCGGAGGGCAGCCAAGCTAATCCTTCCTAACTGCAAGGACAGCACTGACGAGCGACTGAAAGCCCTTGACATGTTTTCGTTACGTAACCTTCTTATGTACAACAAGGGCGTGTTAATGCTTAAAGTCAGCATCTCTAGAACACGACCGTACATTTCAGATTTGTTTAGTTATGCTAACACACCGTACAAGACGGCAAGGAACAATCTGTCAGTACCTAGGCCACGTCTTGATATATTAAAAACTAGCCTGTCCTATTCAGGAGCTAAACTTTGGAATTCTCTACCGTCCAATATTACCGACGCGTCTTCCATGTCCACTTTCAAATCAAGGCTTTTTCGGCACTTAAATGAGCCGATTAACAACGCGCACTTAGCTTCTGCGTTTTGACTATCCATTAACATGTGTATGTGTGTGCGCGCGCGTGTATGTGTAGGAGGAAGTCAACAGATGGATAATCAATACTTTTGACTTAATTTTGATAGTTTATAGTTTTATGTTTAATTTATTCGACGTTGGCGATGTTTATACAATTTGACATGATAATGTAGCTGCTGTGCATACAATGTATGTCAGTAATGTCTAATAGAGGTTGTTCGGAAATCAGGCGGGTCAGATTTACGTGTTTTTGTAGACAGCGTTGGGTTGGAGGCTCGGACAGGCATTGTGATATCATGCCGCATGTCAGGTCCGGGCGTTTTATCAGTTGTTTGCGTCACGCATGCGCCTTTTACTTCTAGTGCCCTGCTTTTGATTTACGGAGATCCTATATTGAGAGCGTGTAGTGAGTAGGTGTGCGTGTATGTGTGTGTGCGTGCCTGTGTGTGCGTGCGTGGTGCGTGTGTGGATTTTTTGTTGTTGTTGTTTGGCCGTTTCCTGTAGTTTGTAACAAGGACAATTGATTGATTGATTGATTGTACATTGCTTAACGTCCCGACAGCAACAAGGCTTTCTCAGGACGTGCCTGCACTGCTTGTGGAAAAAAAAAAAAAAAAAAAAAAAAAAAAAAAACACACACTAAACAGAATATATTGAATGTATGTCGCCAGCCGGTCCAATACATTAAGTAAACCTACGATATGGGGCCTAAATAAAGCCAAGACCATTTAGCAACACACATCCAATATCAAGAGATACAGGCAGCGCAGACAGTAGCGAGAGTTTAAAATAGGAAAATACAGGTGAATGGACCAGGGGTAGACAGAAACAAATGCCCCAGAATAGATAGGAAAACCCACCCTGTGGGGCTGACCAGGGTGACCCTGGGAACTAAAAAGTTGTTAACCCCACCCAAGTCCCCCAGGGCAGACCCGGGTGGGGCAATGAAAAAAGGTCTGCGCACCTGTTCTTTTATCCTTGGAAAATAAAGTTTCATTTCATTTCTCTCTCTGTCTGTATGTATTTATAGCATATAAGCTAAGGTGTGTGTGTGTGTGTGTGTGTGTAGCATACAGTAGTATACAGACTAAGCCAACTGAAGAGTACTCATAGTCGGTGAGTACATTACACTTTATCTTTAACAAGCCCACCAGGATTGGTGTAAAAGTACCGACCTTTCGCTGTCGGTTCTGGACCATATGTATAAATTTACAGACAAGACTGACCAGAAAAGTAATGGACTGTGTCGCTGCAACAGGTTGTTATTACACAAAGCACGACTGCAAAGAAGGCCTTTGGAATGGCATGTGATTAGACTACCAATTTAACTCATTATACCCCAAGACCGAAATCCCCAAATTTTGCCGTTGTCCTCTGAAGACTGCATTGCAGTGCAGGACACAGATCGACCATGATAGTTCAAGGGTGATGCCAGAATAGCTTGGTGCCCATAGGCGCCAAGCTATTCTGGCATCACTCTTGAACTATCATGGTCGATCCTTATCTTCCTGTGGTGTGTCTGGGGTAGAATGAGTTAATGAAACAACTTGCATGTGTTACGGTCATGGACCGTCAGGCATGACTGACTGGCCAAGCTAATCTGGCACTGCCCTTGAATTATGGTTAAGCCATCTCCTGCCGTAGGTATCCGGGCTAAATGGGTTAAGTAAAAAAAGGAACATGAAAATCAGCAAACAAAATGTAACACTTTATTTTAGGCTCGGAAAACAAAACCAACTCAACTGCATGCTGAAAAAAGTCAAGTTTCATCAACCCATTCATTGTCAAGAGAATCTGAATACGACCCACTGCAAGAGCAACAGACCATGCCCCATACAGTTGCGGGGCTCATGAGGATCTTCACCTCTTGGACTAGTAGTGCTGAGTACAGAAATACACCAACACTGGGAATGGCCACAATTAGCCCCTTCACCTCCGGAAAGTTGTCTATCAAACTTGTGTATCAACGTTGTCTATCAAACGTGCTTATCAAAGATGTTTATCAAACTTGCGTATCAACGTTGTCTACTTGTGTATCAACGTTGTCTATCAAACTTGTGTATCAAAGTTGTCTATCGAACTATCGTCTGACTGAAGCACCGGTTGATGACAGGCCAGCAAGAGGCACAAGTCCTCATCAGTCACCGCTAGTGTGGGGACTCGAGAGGATCTATGCAGTATCTGGGTGTTGTTTATTGTGTTCTGACGGTGAAGGGGTTACAAACACATTCTTGAGACATTCCGAATTTGTAGAGACCAAAAACACAAGAGCGTTTGTGCCCGGCACTGCTGTGTAGACCCCTCCCCCACCACCATACCTTCCCGACTTGAACAAAACAAAAAAAAATGAATGTGTTTTGATGAAAACTGTGGATGAAAATATCAGACAAACGTGGAATATCACGTCTGTCCCAGCTTTTAGTCCACTCAGTGTGTCAGACACAGTTGTTGGCCTAATGTAGCCTTGCTTGTAAAGATATGTCTTCCGTCACACATTACAAGTTATTGGTAGCATGGGTTTGCTACACGGACCCTTGTAGGCCTGGGGGAGGTCAACGGAACCATTGTACCTCTCAGGCCTTCGGGGTACAACGGTTCCTTTGACCTCCCCCAGGCCTACAAGGGTCCGTGCAACAAACCCTCGCTACCAATAACGTATTTGTTGTCATTCCTCCATTATGACGTAATAAAATTATAAGATCTGTAATGATGCTGCTGTCTGCATGACCAGAAGCATTGTCTACAAATTGTCATGCAAACTGTCAGAGTAATGCGATGAAAGGTGAGTGACTGTTTGCCTCAAACGACTTCAGTCACACTTTATAGGACGCTCATGTGCTTTCAATTTCGCAAAGATTCTTTCTTTAGTGGTCTGATACACACTATTGCTGCAATTGGGTGCTGCAAACAAATCCAGTAGCGCGCCTATTGTTTCGAACACTAAGTAACTTTGTATTTTATTTAAAAACGTTTTGATGCTGTTTTATAAAACAAAACTTGCATCCAAGACGCGTCACAAAGTGGGCTACAAAAAGTCCGCCATTAGTCGCTACAAGGGTTTTTGTAGCTCAGTCATGTGGTACAGTTTGCGCTGAAGGGATTGGTCGTGTGACATAGGGATGAAAACAAATATGTGTATCCCATCCCAAAAAAATTATAACATGCACAGCACTTATAAGAAAAAATAAAAGATCAAAAGAAAGATAAACTAATGATACAAAAAAACTAATGATACGAAACGTCTGTCAACGATGGCTTAATCCCACGCCCGCATTTCCAAACTTTTGGAGGGGTTGTCTAACGACTATGTAGCAGTTGTAGGAGAGGGATTGGTCATGATAATTCAAGAGTAGTATCAATCCATCTCCTGCTGCAGGGTCCCAGGGCTAAACGGGATAACTGGCTAAAAGATGAAAGAAATGCAAACGAGCAAAAGAGAAAAATTTAGCAAACAAACCAGAGGGAAAATGAAAATGGAGAAAAGAAAGAAAATGAACGTTTAGTACATGAAACTCAGACAAGCATAATTATGGTACACACACTTACACATTATGATGATCACTGATTGACAACACATCTAAAAATAACAACACAATTAAATTCAACTTCTGTTGGTCTTTAAACCTGTTCAGCAGCAAGGCGAGTCACTTAGCACAAGACAAAACGTTTCTTCACTTCTGGGGACAGTTGAAAGAGTGATCCTAGTCCTGCACCAGCCACTCTGCTATAGCGGAGCATCTTGCTTACTGGCTGGCGCAGGACTAAGCTCACTCATACAAATGGCCCCAGGACTGAATCAGCTTAACTCATTGTACCCCAACACCGAAATCCTTAAATTTTGCCGTTGTCCTCTGAAGACTGCATTGCAGTGCAGGACACAGATCGACCATGATAGTTCAAGGGTGATGCCAGAATAGCTTGGCGCCCATAGGCGCCAAGCTATTCTGGCATCACCCTTGAACTGTCATGGTCGATCCTTATTTTCCTGTGGTGTGTCTGGGGTGGAATGAGTTAACCCACTTGTTCATGCAGACACCTGTACTGTCTCACAGTTCTTGTGGCTGCATGCACAAGAGGGTTAATGCTTATTTTCCAAAGGAGAACTAGAATATAAATCTACCATAAACATGGCAGTGTTGCTGTTGAGCTACTATTCCAACAATGCAGCAATACTATTTCCACTGCCAGTGTAATAATCACAGGTCCCCACCATAAAGCACGTCAAAGTGCGCTGCTTGGTACAGGCACAAATAAGCCTACGTCAAGCATGTCCAAGGACACAGCGTCTTAGAAGAAACGTGCACAACCCCTTCAGTGCCAGTGATCACAAATATCATTTCTGAAATCTGTGCTAACGCAACGCCGAAGAGCCCAAGCCAGTTATGAAGCAAGGAAACAATGGCGTCATCGAGAGCCATAGATCCATAAGCTCCTGTAACTGTAGGGTGATCCATTTCTCTTGTGGCTGTATCTTGTGCAGTCTTTCACCACCGGCAGTGACGAGGTGAACTCATTCTACCCCAGACACACCACAGCAAGATATGGATCGACCATGATAGTTCAAGGGTGATGCCAGAATAGCTTGGCGCCTATGGGCACCAAGCTATTCTGGCATCACCCTTGAACTATCATGGTCGAGCTGTGTCCTGCACTGCAAAGCAGTCTTCAGAGGACAACGGCAACATTTGGGGATTTCGGTGTTGGGGTAGAATGAGTTAAGAAGACAAAGGCAGAACATTTTAAAACGTTTTGCGTCGTCTGTCTAGCATGTTTTTTTTTTTTTACTTGGCCGTTTCCTTACATTTCACACTATGGTATGCTATGGTATTTTGGGCCTGCGATTTACTTCAAAATATGATATGGGTGTGTTATCATGATGTTCTGGGCGCGCGGGTTAGGCGCCCCCTGACAATGGCGGGTAAGTGGGAAGACAGCAGCGTTGGGCGGCATTACAGAACCTTGTGGAAGCATAGTGTTGAGGCTCGATCTGGGGGCCAGAAACTGCATCTGAAACATAAAGTAATGTGCAGGTCATCATCAGTGTTATACACGCCAGTTCTTACAGTCAAACCTGTGTGAGGCGACCACCCAATGCCTTAGACAGGTTGTCTGCAGGGTTATCTAAGCAACAGAAAGAGACCATGGGACCAAAACTGGGCGATCTGCTTGGACAGGTGGACGCCTTGACAGCTTTGTCTGTATCACAGAACCTGATTAACCCTTTTGGCCCTGGATCCCTACAGCAGGAGATGGCTTCACCATGACAATTCAAGGGTAGTGCCGAATTTGCTTGGCACCTTCAGGTGCCTAGCTAGTCTGGCACTACCGTTGAATTATCATGGTCAAACCATCTCCTGCAACTGGTACAGTCGTTACGCAACACCTCCAAAATATGAGAAATGGGACCTTGTGCCTAAAAGAGCTAACCCATATCATACTGAGGCTAAAAGATTCAAATTTGTACACTGCCATTATGCAAGCTACATTATAGTACTTACAGATAAGGATATAGACCAATGGCTTTAGATCAAGGGTGGTGCCAGAATAGCTAAAGGCGCCAAGTTATTCTGGCACTACACTATTTTAGTCAAAGTTATTTCACACACTGGTGTATTCCAAATGATAAAGGCTTCCTCACACGGAGAAACGAAACGACACATTTCCTCGAAATGTCTGCATTTCAGACATTTCTCCAACATTTCACCGTTTCACGAAATGCGAAACGACACATTTCGAGCAATAGAACCTGTCTCTATTCGCGAAACATTTTGCCGAAACATTTCTACCCATCACCCAATCAGCGTCGTCCGCTCGGTCACATGCCAATCTGATGTCATTAAAGCCCAAACACTGAAGATAGCAATGGTAAAGCGATGCCGTGGAGTCAGGTCTATTATGGCTAAAATCGTGTGATGTGATGCACGATTCTGTAATCCAGACCAAAAAGGTGACTGCCAAGCGTGTAAAATGCAAAAAAGTACCCAACGGAGAAAGAAACACGCTTAGAAAAGACGGGTACAACACAATTTATTAATATTTCGGGTAAATACCCTTTGTCAAAATAGACAAACAACAGAGAGATTAGCCGCTACTTATCTTCATTCGCAGAAGGAATGTGGCAACTGAAGGAGGTGACGTAAAATAAAAGAAAATAAAATAAAAGAAAAGGAAGAACAAAAGTTCGTAAAAAGTAAAAATGACGTCAACGAAAAAATCATAAGAGAGAGACTCGGAGAGAAATTGAACACAAGAGACAAGAGTGTGTGTAAACACGCGCAGGAGCGAGCAAAAGTAAATGCGTTTATGTGAGGCCAGAGAGAGAGAGAGAGAGACAACGAGAGGGAGAGAGAGAAAGAGAGAGAGAGAACGAACAGGGAGTACCCTTGGGCACGAAGTAGGCTGAGTGTCTAATACACAAAGCCTGCTAAACACCAACCCGAAGGCAAACTTTATATCACCTTCAAGTTGAGGACTACCTCGGGGGAAAACGGTAGGACCCCGGGTGAAAAAAACCCAGCATTTAGCACGGTACACAACAAGCAATAAGTCATTGAAACAAAGCAAATAATCAAATTCAATAAGAGAATATTGGTATAAGTGGAGAGTAGGTAGTTGTGAAACAAGGGTAACTAAAATAAATAAATAAATAAATAAAAAATATATATATATATAGGGGGGGGGGGGTAAGAGAGAGAGAGAGAGAGAGAGAGAGAGACGGGGGCGGGGGAGGGGGGGGGGAGGAGGAAGGGGAAGAAGGGTAAAGGAAAAAGCGTAAAGAGAGAAAGCGGGCTACAGAGAAGTGTTAAGGGGGGTACGGGGGGGGGGGGGGGGGAACGAAGAGAGAGAAAGAGATAGAGAGAGCGAAGGAAAAAAAAAGGGGGGGGGGGGGTGAGGGAAAACAACCAGCCAGAGCCACCAGCCCCACCCAACAGGCACCCACCAGCCCACAGAAAAACACACAGGCACGCATCAAAACGACCACATACATCTCCAAGGGATGCACACGATCGCCCCGCCCCACAACCGCGCATCACTCCGTGAGCCGGAGACCGGGCGCCCGACAGGGAAGGGCAAGGGATCCAACTAAACGTTCGGCCAGCGCTGAAGTCCCCAAGGGATGTGTACATATCAACCAACGCCAGCCTTACCTATCTGGTTAGTGAGTAGTAAAACAGAAGCGACACAGTGAGGTAAAGGTACAGTTAGCAGACACAAGCAAGGTAAAAAATGTTAATCTTTCATAATCATCCGGAGTGGCGCCACAGTGCCCAGTTTATTAATCAGAAATTTTTCACGGTCTTTCCTGGCCCAGACAGAACTGGCTTGCATAAGCCAGAGGCCTTTAACCCGAATGTCCGAGACGGAGTGGTCGGCCTGATTGAAATGTCGTCCGACCGGTCTGTTGTATTGGTACTTGACAGACTGAAGATGTTCTTTGAAACGGTCAAAGATTCTGTAAGATTTAAGCGGGGGGATTATTTTTTAAATGGAATCTATAAAGTATCATCACTAAAGTACCACCAAAATATGATTTTAGGTCAGTTTTCTGAACCCCACTTTCATCGGCTGCTCTGCGAAGCCTACAAGATGGCAGCTATCACTTCGAAATGGCGGCATCCTCGATTTACTTGAACCATCCCTGTTTAAGCATTCAAAAGCTCTTAAGTTTATTCGATATGGTCGGGAATTCACTTTAATTGTGTACGCAATGTCACACATGTATTATATGTTTAGTTTTTAAGCGTCAGTAGTCAGAAATATGACCCGATATCCACCGATACAAACTAGATCATGTGTCAGTGAAGAGTTATCTCCCCTGTACCAATCGAAATGAATTTTCACGGCGTTTCTGCGTGTGCGGAGGAGGCATTTCGATGCAATGAAAATGTTTCGTTTCTTGTGTATTTTGTTTCTCCGTGTAGGGAAGCCTTAAGGGTTAAAGGCTGACAAGTCGCCAGGGTCGAGGTGCAGGCAAGTTTCAATAGTCAGACTTGGCGGCTACTCATGTGTGAGATGTTTCTAGCCACATGCAAAATTCTCCTTGCACAAAGAGTCCGAAATAGCTCAGGCGGTTAAGCGTTGGAGCAGGAGAGCGAAGGGAATCGCCGAGTCGTGGGTTAGAGTACGCATTCCGGCCGCGGTAGCTGGACTCGCAACCCAGGGAAAAAAGACGGGCTTGTTCCATAGCATATCCGTTGAAAGGTCCTGGTAAATCAAAGTGGCACAGTTGCAGTGCGCCTGAATTGATCAGTGTTCAGGTCATACTCTATAGGTAACAGACTTCCCTGTCCCCATAACTGACCTATCAGGGCCGTCCATTATCACTTCGGTGCCGTGGACGTTAAACCCCGAACTAACCAACCATCTCCTTGCACAAAAAGAACAATGCACAGGGACAGTTGGTTGGCAGTTACCGGCCCGGAACGGTCTCCTGCACATGGGGGGGGGGGGGAGGGGAGGGCGGGGGGGGGGGGCAGCTCCCTAAACCTGCTGGATTAAAATGCCGCACTGGCCCTGAAAGAATTATCTTAATATACACCAGGCCTCGGCACGAGCGAGCTTAAATCTTGCACAAGCCACTAAGCAAGGTGCTCCACTACAGCCGAGTACCCTGCTTAGTGGCTTGCACACAATCTAATCTCACCAAAGCAAATGTACCCAGCCAGATTTGCATGTGGCTCCCGACCTGAGGTAACGAGGACCTGTGTCATTGTCGAGAAAAAACATCACGAACTGCAAGAGGTATAGATTCTCATGAGCCCCCGCAGTTGCACTAACTTACCGCAGTTGTGGGGACTGGTGAGGATCTATGCCTCTTGCTGAAAACACTCTGTATCCATCTTGCCTTCATGGCTGGGGATCTGTGAGGTTGAACTGACAGTGATTTCACAAACACAATCTGTGTCAAGAGATAGATAATATGAGCGAAAATGGACAATTTATATACACCCCCTAATTCCATTGTTTTTGACCACAAAACACACACTTAGTCCAGACCTGTGCACCCTAGATTTTCAAAATCAGAAGATTCTGGGTGAAAAATCAGAAGATTTTTTCTCGAACTCCAAAACTACACAAAAACACAACACACACACTCGAACTCCAACACGACACAAAAACACAACACACCTTTTCAGTTCTGATAAAGGCTGCCTTTATTCAGCATAATCATCTGTAGCCTTGACACATTCACAGCACTTGTTCAATTCACTTCTCATTGACACCCTAGGTCCCTACTTCATTACTTGGTTTCTTTTGTAGTGAGCACTCTTCAGCATGCCAAGGGTCTCACTAGAGAGCTGCCTCTCTGAATCAAGACAAGACCCTGGGATGGCCTTGACCACCATAAGAGCTTCTGTGGTGTCTTGATGCAGAGAGGCCCTCTGCTCAGTCACATTCTTCCTGAGCATGCTGAAGAGCCGCTCACATGGTGCATTGGAATTTGGAATGCAAAGGATTCCCTTCATTGTAGTTGCCAGAGGGGCAAGCTCCTTATGTTCCTTCCCTAGCCTTGTCCAAAAGGCATCTGCCCTCTCATTGTCTTTCACTTCAATGTTCATGCCCTGGTACTGGGCAAAGAGGTCAAGCAGGTCTTCATCAGGGGCATGGCTCTGCAGGCAAGGAAATCTTTCCAGAAAGTATTCCAGCTGACTGCCTGTGGAGTCTTCCTGCTGGGAGGGATCAGCTACTTCTGCATTGAGCAGAACTGGATCTTGGAGGGGGAGGTTCTTCCTCAAGTAGGCACAAACAGCAGAGAAGTATCCCTTTACAGCCTTGTAAAAGTCCTCAATCCGTGTCTGGCGCAGATGGTGCTTTTCTTTTTCCTTGATCATCCCTTTTGCCTCCTTCCCAATCAGGAGATCTGCATCCTTCTTTGTAGCTGTCAGGTCTACCTGCAACACATAGCCACATTACTGATTAGTCATTTTATTAGGATATGAGCTACTTAAGTAATAAAATGGCTGTGTACCACTACCATTGTTTTTGCTGGCAAAGAAGTGAAAAATGTTGACATTGACAGAAACACTTACCTTGTCAACATCCTTGTCTTTGGTGGCTTTTGGCAGAAGGAAACAGGTGTAGAGATCCTCCAGCAACTTGACCAGGTTCTTGCGCAGGCAGCAGATCATGGGTGCATCAGTCTGCAGTGCAACAGCACCTGCAACAGGTTGTAATATAGTTACTAACTAATTATCCTGCAACAAGTTGTAATATAGAGTATTAGTAACTAATTTCCCATAGAAATGACAGTTTAACTCTTAATCACCTATAACGCCCGTAAACGCCCTCCGGGTTTTTACCTAAAGCGCCCGTAGGCGCCCGTCCTCGGTACTAAATTTAGAAGTCATGTGATACGTTCGTGGGTTCTTCTGTGCAGAAGGTGAGATTGTATACCGTAGGGGGCAAGGTCAAACTAAATTTAGACACTGAGCATGCGCTCTAAGCCACTGTGTGTGTCGAATTGGGAGTGTTTTACCGTGCACCTGACTGCCGCTAACGCACGTGTTTGCAAACATGGCGACATACACGACAGTGACCCAGAGTTTACCGCTATTTCTGAGTAAATTGGCAATTATCCAGTTTCAGAGCCAGAGGGAAGTGACATAAGTGTGTCTAGTGTACATCTAGTGTACATACTAGCGATCTGTCGGACTGGGATGACGAAAATACCGGAGTATTTCAGCAGTGTTTACTGAGGCGACGACAGCAAGATGGCGGCGGCGATGCTAGCTGGCATCAGCGGCCAATTTCAGACTTTTTGCAGCCTTTCACGCGATATATGGGCCCAACAACTCCACTTGAGTTGGAAGCGACACCACTTGATTACTTTTATCAGTATTTCCCTGCTGAAATGTTTGAAACTTTCGCCCAACAGGCGTTCAATTTGTAGCAACATCCGCCGACGGGGATACGTGCACTTCGATTACCTGAAGGATTATCAGTGGATTGCCTGGTAATAGTGATCACTAATGTAAAATTATCTCACTCCACTATCACACACTTTCATATTTTCGCCCACCGACACATTTTTCAGTTTTACGTCTTTTGTTTGTCATTTACAGATATCAAAATAATCAAGGTGCATTTTTTTCAGTTAATTTACCTGTAATTAACAGTAAATAATATAAACAGGTATCAAATTACACTCCACCACAACATAAAATACTATCCATCCATATGTCAGCTAAGAAAAAAAAACCAGACTTAAATATCTGTCTATTCAAAAAAGTTATAGATGCTTTGGTGAAGTAACCCATTTTCTCAGTAATTTTCTTACTATCTTCTAGGTACAGGAGAATAGACAGTGTATGTTCTTATAGGTGATTAAGAGTTAAACAATAGTAGATCAGAACCCTAATGGTAATATATGATTAGTTATCTGTGTACATGGTTTACTACTCACTTGGTCATATTTCTTGACAGCATACAGCAAGAACCGACAGAACAGCAGGTTTGTAGGTGATCTGAGGAACTCGTAGATGGCAGCAATCTTCTTGTTGGTATGGGTTTCAGATGTAGAAGGTCCATCACCTTTGTCCTTTCCTTTCCCATCTTTTCCCTTCTGTGCTGCTGTCTTAGCCTTCTCTTCCTTCTTGGTCTCCTCACGGAAGAAATGCTTGAGGGGGTCCCAATTGTCCACCAGGCGCTGCAGGCACCTGCAAACATAAGAGACAAAGAACTGACACTTGAGAAAAAGTCTACTTTTGTTTTATTTGTTGCTGAGTGAAAATATTTAACAATTTAGATAAGAGAAAGTATCAATCAATCACAATCACTGATAGTAATCAGGTAGCTGCTTTTTTTCTTTTATCTCTCACCAGTTTCTTGTACATCACTGACTGAAAACATTTTCAAATTTAGGAATGTATTATTAGTAAAAGGCAATATCACCTTCCAATGCTGAGCCATCGTGTGCAGACGTGCTTCAGCATTTCCAGCTGTTCGACCTGGTATAGTTCTTGCAGCTCCTTCAGCTCTCCCTTCCTCAGGTGGGACTTCTTGAAATAGTAGAAGATGTCTATCATCATTTCTTCAATCGGCGGGAGATGGGCAACACCTGTAAATGGAACATGATTGAAAGTCATGACTCGAAGTGAACTATCATCATTCATGTTCATCAACACCAAAAGCTAGCAACAATTAATACCAATAGTAATGACTATGAATTTCAGGATAATTCAATAATTATCATCATGCTGCAGTGTTTACTGTTAGTGGCTGGTGTGAATGAGGAGAAAAACATTTGATGTATGACATATGAACAAGTGTTAAATTTACCTGCTTTGGCTGCGTTGTGCACAATATGAAGACAGCATCTTGCAAGGTGGACTTCTTCATGTTCCTTCTTCACGTAGGCATACACTCCTTTCTGATGTCCAGTCATGACATTGGCATTGTCAACACCAAGTGCCAGACAATTTTTCCAAGGAATTCCCTGCACTTGGAATTCATTGTCAAGCAGATGGAAGATGTTCTCCCCTGCAGAGAAAATAAAAGAAATGAACTAATCATTCACAGAAAAGTAAGATGTTAGTACTTTAACTTACCTTTTTATCTTATTAATATTCAATGAATGTTCACAATTAAGGTTATGAATTATTGTTTAAGTTTATAAGTAAAGTTAAGAAAATGTAAAAGTACTGACCAGTTGAACGTCCTTCACAGGCTTGAAGGGACAGGAGCTCGGGGTTGACCAGGCCATTGCTTCCCTCGATTGTCACCAGCAGAGGGAATTGTTTTGCTTTGTCCCTCTCATTGCCGCCATCAGTTGCCAGGGAGAAGGGCTGCTTCTGCATTCGCTTGGCTAAGTCTGCCATTGTCAAAGCTGACAATTCCTTCACCATGGCTGTGGCCTTTTTCCGTCCGCATTTGTAGTCTGAAAATAAAAATATGGCTTAAAGTTACACTTCCTTTTTATATAATCAAGCTGAATGCTAATTAGCAACATGGAAAATTATATAAAACAAATTATTAAAGATGTACACGTTGCATTTGATTGAATTTGATCATGGATTCGGATAAATTCAGCTGGGGCCAGTGGGGTATTGGGTGGCTATGAAAAATGGAGGAAATTATTCTTTCTCTTCTTCTTTGTAAATCATGTGGAAATCTATTGAAAGAGCAAAAAAAAAAAAAAAAAAAAAAAAAAAAAAAAAAAAAAAAACAATGAGGTGGTGCACCTATATTTTAAAGAAAAGATATGTTCTTTAAAAAAAGAGGGGGGGGGGGGGGAATGTGTCACTGCATATCTAAATCAGGGGGGGGGGGGGCGGGGGGGATGTGTCACTGCATGTACCCTTATTATTATTCCTTATCTAAATCAAACTCAAAGTCATAATTAAGTCATATTGTCTACTCTACTTTTATAATGTTATCACTAAAGTCTAACACATCTAAATTAATTCACTTTTTTATACCATTATCATTATTTCAAATAAATATCACAACTTCTTTTCCATATTTCTTCCACTGCAATGTAGCTATGTTAGAAAAGAAAATCAAAATGTCCTAACTGTATTGTACTTTATACTGCTGAAAAGAGCAAAAAATGTAAAATCAAATGGTGCAAAAATGGCTAAGGTAGGAGTAAATGTAACAAAGTTACTTTTTGTTAAATTTAATTTTGACAGTCATCTGTATGATTATGAAGAAAATCTGTGACACTTTTTCCTCAGTCATGTGGTCACTGGACACTGTCAGATACCTTCGCTAATTCGCTACTTTTACAGAAATATAGTAATATTGCAATTCATTTAGATATAAAAAGAAAGAAAAACAATACATTCATCGGGTAATTGCATAATAACTGTTGAGTTGAATTTCAGTTTAAAAAAAAAAAAATATATATATATATATATATATATATATATATATATATATATATATATATATATATATATATATATATATATCCCGAAAATCACACTATCAATCGACACTTGTACTTGTAGCAGACAACGTGACGTCATTTCATACGCAAATTTATCTCCCGAAGCAATAACACCTGTTTTCTGTCATCCCTTCTGCAATGAAATTTTTTTTAAATACAAAAATGTGAAATAAAAGTACTTACTTGCTGCAATTTGCGAATCAGGGAACATTTTTGGTATCGCCGCTGTCAACTGGTCGGCGATGGCCAAAGATAGATTGTTCTCGGCGATGATTTGTACCATTGTGGTCTCTGCTCGAGTGGTTTGCTCCTCAAGCTTGAGCTTTGGTGCAAACATTGTTTCAAGCGTCGGTTGTTTAGTTTTTTGTTCTTTTTCATTCGTGTTGGCTTTGTGCTTCTCCGACTTCATGTGTTTCTTAATGTCAGAGGCTCCTCCATGGGCGATATTTATGTCCGTCACACATGCTTTGCAAAAAGCGAAGTGCGATCCTTTTTTGGAAGCGCACACAGGAAATTCCTTCTCGTAAAGTTGCTTGTATCTTTGCTGGTACACCATTTTCGGCTTTTTCAGTTTCTGTTTCTCATTCTGATTTTCTTCTTCATCATCAGTTTCGTGTAGACGCTTTTCTCCTCGCTTCTCCATGCTTTCCAACCATGAGGTTAAACCGGAAATGGCGGGAAAGGAGCTGAACTAAAGCTAATCGCTGGTTGGACAATTTCAAAGGCTTAGGCCAATAGCAGCGCGCGACGCATTGGACAAAGGCTCACGCCGAGCTAATGACCGAAATATTGCCGAAAATAAGAGCAAAATCGTGAGATTTTTTTGGGGTACAAAAAATCGTGAGATCGTGAAAACCAGTCGTACAATGCTTCAAAAATCGTACATTGTACCATTTTTTCGTACAAGTGCACAGGTCTGTTAGTCACACCATGCATTTTTCCCATATTTTCTTTATTGTTATTTGAAAAATAGTAACTAAGAGCGTTTTTGGACAATTTATATCGATTCCAAATTTCCACGATTTTTGGACCACATATTACCATGCCTTCGCGCTGCCCGTTTTTCTAGGTTTCTCCTTATTTTTTCAGTAAAATAAAGGTTTCCAAAATCAATGTCATTAAAATTAATATTTTTTATTATAAAATGAATCAAGACGAATTACTTCTTCTAAATGAAAGAAAAACAGAAGATAGTGGTAGAAAACCCTTTAAAATAGAAACAAATAACAACGTTTCGGATCAAAGATCCTTCCTCAGGTGACATGGAAACAAACGTAGAACAGAAAAGAACACCAGAAAGAAAAGACGTCATCCTGTATAGAGAGAATTTAGAATGACGTAAAAAAAAAAAAAAAAAAAAAAAAAAAAAAAAAAAAAAAAAAAAACCCACACACACACACACACACATAATGACGCAAATACACATGCACAAAACACGTACATTCGCATGCACTCGTGCCTACTGCAGCTCACGCACATGCACACACACACACACACACACACACACACACACACACACACACACACACACTCAAAGGTAGCATCCAGTATCAACAGTGAGGTCAAGCCTGGCACCAACTACCCATCAGGCCGAGCATACATCCCTAGGGGCGAATGTTCAAGCCGCGCGGATGGTAAGTGCCAAGCCTGTCCGCGAAAAAGGATTCTGTCATTTTGCGGCGGATGAAGTGGGATGTATTTTGCCAAAGGATGCGTATGCTGAAATGTGTGAGGCTATGAGGCGGTTCGTTGAAATGACGTCCAACCTGGTTGTTGTATCCGAGGCGGATCGAACGAACATGCTCCTCGCAGCGTTCAGGGAGTGTACGGTATGTCTCCCCCACATACAACATCTTTGGGCAGTGAGAACATGAGATGACATAGACAATATCCGATGACTGGCATGTGAATGATCGGTGGACATGAAAAGATGACAGGGGTCCGGTGATGACGGGGGATGTGTTGATGTACGGACATGCTTTGCAGTGTGGTTGCTGACAAGGGTGTGTGCCAGGTGGTAAGGTGTTAGATGCGCGAAGTGAACTGTGAACAAGATGATCGCTTAGGTTAGTGTCACGTTTGTAAGCGACCAGCGGAGGCTCAGGAAATATGTCTTTCAATACTGTGTCATTCTGAATGATGTGGAAGTTCCTGAGGAGAATGTTTTTGATGGGGATGTTGTGAGGATGATACGTGATACACAGGACCGGCCGGTCCTCTGCAGCACTGTGAGTTTTCTCCCTCAAAGCTTCACTTCTGCTTGTGGCCTCAGCCTTAGAACGAGCGGTGTTGACGATGTCTTGGGGGTATCCCTGGTGTGAGAAGAAAGTGGCCATGGTTTGGGTCTGGTTGGTGAAGTCGTCGTCGCTGCTGCAGATCCGACGGAGTCGCAGAAATTGGGAGAATGGGATACCGTTTTTGATGGCGGCAGGATGGCTTGATGAAAACTGCAGGTAAGTGTGGGCGTCGGTGGGCTTGTAATGGACGGTAGTATGGAGTTTGTCAGAGTCGGCTTTGGTGGATATTCGGATGTCGAGGAAGGGCACAGACTCCTCGGAAATCTCATGCGTGAATCGGAGAGAGAGACGGATGAAACGATGAGATGAAATTGATGAATTGAAGTGTGTCAGTCATGCTTCTTGAGGTTGGACGTCATTTCAACGAACCGCCTCATAGCCTCACACATTTCAGCATACGCATCCTTTGGCAAAATACATCCCACTTCATCCGCCGCAAAATGACAGAATCCTTTTTCGCGGACAGGCTTGGCATTTACCATCCGCGCGGCTTGAACATTCGCCCCTAGGGATGTATGCTCGGCCTGATGGGTAGTTGGTGCCAGGCTTGACCTCACTGTTGATACTGGATGCTACCTTTGAGTGTGTGTGTATGTGTGTGTGTGTGTGTGTGTGTGTGTGTGTGTGTGTGTGTGTGTGTGTGTGTGTGTGTGTGTGCATGTGCGTGAGCTGCAGTAGGCACGAGTGCATGCGAATGTACGTGTTTTGTGCATGTGTATTTGCGTCATTATGTGTGTGTGTGTGTGTGGGTTTTTTTTTTTTTTTTTTTTTTTTTTTTTTACGTCATTCTAAATTCTCTCTATACAGGATGACGTCTTTTCTTTCTGGTGTTCTTTTCTGTTCTACGTTTGTTTCCATGTCACCTGAGGAAGGATCTTTGATCCGAAACGTTGTTATTTGTTTCTATTTTAAAGGGTTTTCTACCACTATCTTCTGTTTTTCTTTCACGTGAAACCCTAGCGGCAACAGTTTTACTACATTCTTCTAAATGATATTAATGCTGTAGAAAACAAAGACTTAGACTCGAAAAAACAGCGTCTTTTGTCTGTGATTGTCTCAGGCAAGTCAAAAGGTCACAGGTCAAGGGTTAAGACCAAGGTCAAGGTCATGGTCACTAAGGCCAATGTCACCACGGTCAAGGTCACCAGTCACAGGGTTAAGGTCACCAAGATCATGGGTCAAGGTCATGGATCAAAGTCAAGGCCACCGGGGTCAAGGTCATGGGTCAAGGTCACCAAGGTCATGGATCAAGGTCACCGGGACATGGGTCAAGGTCACCAAGGTCATGGATCAAGGTCATGGTCACCAAGGTCAACATCACCAAACAAAAACAAAAACAAAAATAAAATTATTTAATTTCCAACACAACACTAAAATAATGCATAACAACTGGTTTGTCATCCTGATTAGTTACAGATATACTCAGTGACTCAAAGAAACTAGAACCTAATTTCTTAAACTGCAAATTAGGAAATCTAACAACCACACTTTCACAATAGGGTGCAGTTCCAGTTGGTAAGCATCTCAACAAAGTTGAAGGCTTTCCATTGTGTACATTCTCAGTTGTGTTTAGTTCTTTTAAATAAACATTAAATACTGTGTGTACTGACAAATTGACAGGGCGTTTCCCAGTTATTTTAAGTTTTTTTGTCTTCATTGTTATAATACCAAACTTTAATTCACCTAAATCATCTGATCTCCACCAATCATCATCAATATAAAATCCAAGTAAATATGCAAATCTATCTGAGATCTTTAACCAATTTTGTGTCGGAAATTCTAATGTAACAAGTAGGTTAGCTGGATTTAAAGTTGCTTTAATTTTAAAATTACTTTGAAACCATTCAGCTATAGTACAAAAGTCATAATATCCAGGCGGTAAAGCTTCAGTCTTACCATCTAAATTTACTTTATTATATATATCATCTTCTACATTAAACCATTTTACTGTGTAGAACATTTCATGGATAGCTACAGCCTTACTACCATCACGATTATCAATCCCATTAGTTAACCACACTGGTTTGCTTGTGTCAAGATTTGTTAAGGTAATAAACATTTTTATTATCTCATATAAAAAAGGATGGAATTTAAATCACCAACCATTGCCACTACAAACGCATTTCAATTTAATGTGAATGCCAAATACAATGTTGCACCTACTTATGAACAGAAAATAATTCAACTAAATCAGCTTGATATTGCTGTGAACGAACAAGATTTATTTCAAGTGAAAGTACCAAATCCGTTCGACCATTACCTAAACCCTCCAATAACAGATGACTCTACTGCAAGAAAGTGGTCCTCAAGTCCACTACTGATGTTTCAAAATCAACTTAACTTTGCAATACTATGCTCAACTACTGGCTGTGGGGTTTCATTCACAGACCATTTGAATCACTCAAACAAACTGATTAGGTCTGTGTATCGTTTTCATGTTTATTACCAGCTTAGACGTATACTGTCAGAACTTCATACACCACTGCCAACTGAATCCAGTTTCAACAGGTTTAACAACCCCATGGATATGAAAGCATTTGAACGCATATGTAATGAATTTAACATAAGCCCCCGGTATGACTTTACACAAAAACTTGATGATCACAATGGTATGGGCACATTGTATTATGCTATGAGTCACAGACAATACCCTCAAGATTATTACCCTGGTTACACTTCATTCTCATCAAAATCAGAAGTGTGGTTAGGATCAATAGAGCAAAAGCAGTCTAACGCCTGGACCACATTTATTTTAGATAAATCTGACGGGTTTACTCAAGCAGGAGTCGAGCGCGTAAATGAGTCAATCAGAACATATGTCTGGTGTTTACTAGGAGCACAATCACTAACAAAATCGAATATTTTGAATGGAAGTGGAAAATTTGAATCTCAAAAACAGTTCCTCGCAAACTTAGAAGATTCAATTAATTCAACAGTTGATCTCCCATCTAGCATACAGCGCTACCAAGACGTACTCAGATATGCCAGATCAAAAGTTGACTTTGTAGTTGGCATCGGGTTATACATGTTACCATCTGATCTTCAACTCCAAATGGGGACAATAACAAATTATAATAATGAAATCATTGTTGCAGGTCATGATCAAAAATTAGGACTCAATCAATCTGTAAACTTGGGGGCCACAACCACACACGTTCAGTCATTAAAATCATTACAGACGGTAACACCCCCGGCCACGGCCCCAACACCGGCACTCATACAACCAGTACAGTCAACCCCTGACACACATGAATCCGAGAGAACTGCATTGGTAATAGGTCTAACAGGATTAGGGGTTTTACTTCTTTATCTGTTTCATTAAATAACCCACCATCAACCCTCCTACTGTAACCAAAAAGACCCACACATGCTCTGCCATAAACCCTACTGCCTTTGCTGTAGTATTAATAAGCCAACTGACAACAGTGCCTATAATGCCAGGCAAAGCGTCCATTGCTTTCACAGCCAATTTCTTAAGCAGGTCTGATATGTGAGACAACTGTTTCTTTACCCACGTCTGTAAATCTTTTGGGTCTGTTGGAGCCGGGGTTGGTGGGCCCGGGGTTGGTGGTGCTGGTGCCGGGGCTGGACCACCACCACCACTGCCAGAGACAGCTAACACAACAGTACTGATAATAAATCCAAGAGCTGTAATTAAACTAGCAATTGTGATACCCTGTTCTCTGAAAAGTGTTTTCAATCTCTCAGCCAGAGTAGTGTCTTCATGAAGTATTTTCTGAATAGTTTCTCTAATTCTGTTGACCTGTGATTTCAGTTTTTGTCTTCCAATACTAATTGTTTCTAACCTTCCTGATCTTTCTTTCTGCAAATCATTTAATCTGTGTTGTATTCTTTCTTTCATTTCTGTGTCAAGATTCCCATTGTCTGCGGTAGCCAGTTTCTCTTTTTCACGTTCTATGTGTTTATCAAGCTCTCCCAGTTTGGCAACATTATTTACCATCTCACCTCTTATTGTCTGCAGTGTTTTATCCAAACCCATAATCTCTCTCATTGACAAAGGTGGGTCTTCTATTGTTTTCATAGCGTCATTTATTTGTCCTTCAGTAAATGAGGTTTCTTGTATCACTGTGTTTGCTATTTCTGGTAGGCTTGTTACTGGTGCCATTTCAATTTGTTGCCCTGTTGGTAATTTTGTTTGCGTGTCGTGAAGAACACTAACCAGTCTTGGCGTGACAGGAGACCCTCCAATTCCAAGATACCTTGCCAACCCAGAGTTACCACCGACTTCACCTTTAATTGTACTTAAAGCCCTAAACTTAGAAGGATTATTTTTATGTGTTAGATATATTTTCCCTCTGTCTGTATTTACAAATAAGTGTCCTTTATCATATTCAAATTGATTAGGATCTATTACATCTGGGTGCGCTCCAACACTGTCATAAAATGAGTTTACTTTGTCTTTTAACAGTTCATGATGCATACTAGAAGTAGTTACCATTCCAGTCATATCTGTGATACTGGTATCTGAGACATTCATGTCATCCATTTCAAAATCTTCATGATTAAATCCTCCCGCTGCCATTGTTTTATTAATTTATTATTTTTTATTGTGCATAATAAAAATGACACAGTCTTACGGATCAAAGTTAGACCCATACAGAAAACTACGTGAGCCTCTGGGTGTTAAGGGCATAAGACAATCAATCGTCATCACAAACAATCCAAGTACCATAGACCAGAACCAAACTCTTACAGTCAAGTTTCCAAACCTAGGTCCCAGTGACGTTATTGTTCCTGGCACTGCACGCCTAGCATTTAATATCGAACTATCATCAGACGCAGATGTAAACAGAACTCTAGTTGACAATCTTGGCAGAGCAATTGTTAGAACTATTAAAGTAAAACTTGAAGGGCAGGAAGTGTTTAGTCTTGATGACTCTGATGTGTTCTACTGTTACAAAGACCTTTGGCTAACAAGAGAAGAACGAGAAGACCGTATTTATCAAGGCATACAATCTGATAATGTTGGTAAACTTCGAATCAATGCTGGAGATAAATCAACGTCAGCAGCCCAGGACGTTATTATAGCTGAAACATATGGAACCAGGTTTTACATTCCACTTGAGTTTGAAATCCTAACAGCACATTTGCCTTATTATCAAGGGGCACTGAATGACCGTCTGAGTTTTGAACTAACTTTCAATGACTACTCCAAAGTTATTAAATCATCTGCCACAGATGCAACATACAAGATCCCTAACATTTCCTTGGAATATGAAATTGTCACACACACTGATCTAGCCAGACTCATTCAAAATCAGTATCAGTCAAGACTTCCAATTTATTATGACAGGGTAATTAGACATAGTTTAATGCAAAAAGACAAGAGTGACCCAATGTGGAACATAAACTTGAACACACCAGCTAGGTCACTGAAAGGTATTCTTATGTTGTTTGTTGAACCAGCAGATCCATATAAACGGGATTCAGAAAAATTCTACAATCCTAAGATTACACATTTGTCCTGCACAATTGAAGGCCGCCCTAATCAAGTGTACGCATCTGGAATGTTACCTTATCAGCACTACGATGAGATCACAAAGTATTTTGCGGGTGGAAGGATTAGAGATAAACCTGCAAACATTGCGTGCAAAGATCTACATCTGTATGATGTTAGGATCGGACAATACCTTACAAACAAATATGCACTGTGGCTAGACCTTCGTAGTACAGATGATGATTACCTTCATGGGTCAGGTCGAACTGTCGAGAACGGTAGTGATGGAATAACAATTCAGATACAAAAGAAGGTTGAAACTGCTGCAGCCATAAACATGTATTTGTATTTGATTTATGATGCACAACTCAATATTGCAGAAAGCAGACTGAGTGGACACATATATTAAAATTATATTGTGTATTAAAATGAACTTGTTGACCCTCGACCCACACTGTGGATTGTTTTGTGGTGCCACAGGGTGTGGTAAAACTGAATTTGTACTTAATCTTTTACAAACAAGATACATCCACCATTTTGAAAACATTGTAATATTTTGTCCTACAATCAAACACAACAAAGCTTATCACAACCGTTTATTCATTTGGACTGACAACAACATATATTTAGTTGACCCTGAAAAGAAACTGAATGACTACCTACAATATTTTTACAAGCAATTTGAAGGATTGATTGTTCTTTGATTGTACATTGCTTAACGTCCCGACAGCAACAAGGCTTTCTCAGGACGTGCCTGCACTGCTTGTGAAAAGAAAACTAAACAGAAAATTGAATGTATGTCGCCAGCCGGTCAAATACGTTAAATAAACCTACAACATGGGGCCTAAATAAAGCTAAGACCATTTAGCAACACACATCCAATATCAAGAGCTACAGGCAGTGCAGACAGTAGGGAGAGTTTTAAAAAGGCAAATACAGGTGAATGGACAAAGGGTAGACAGAAACACATGCCCCAGAATAGAGAGAAAAACCCACCCTTTGGGGCTGACCAGGGTGACCCTGGGAACTAAAAAATACCTAACCCCACCCAAGTCCCCCAAGGCAGACCCGGGTGGGGTACAGCCAACTTTTTTTTATTGTTGATGACTGTTCTGCAGAGAAAGACATTGTCAAGAAGAGAAACACATTAGCAGAACTTGCCTTCAGTGGCAGACATGCAAACGTCAGTGTATGGATTCTCACACAGAAATATAATGCTGTACTGAAAGATTTTCGTGAACAGTTAAAGTTTATCTGTTTGTTTTACTGTAAGGATCGTGACAGCTTTGAAGACTGTCTCAGAGAGAATGATGTCATCCCAAATAAGCATGAACGAGATGATGTAAAAAATAAACTGAAATCAACTAAGCATCTAAAGCTCATTTTAAAGACAGATCAGCCCACAGGGTATGGGTTAGTAAATTAATTTATTCTTTTGTTTGTCTAATAAAAATGACTGACGGACAAACCCAAGTGATTGATGTTACAGAATGCTTCAAAGATGTTATGCACTTTACTGACTTAAAATCACGTGTGTTTGGACCCAGCTTTAAACTCTCAACACCGACAATAAGAATATACACGACATATAATGTTACTTTGGAATATTCAGATGGATTACCACATTATGATTTTGAGACTGTTGATCTTAAGACAAATGCTTTTAAAGTTTATAATGCTAACAGTGGCCACTTGCGTTGGTTTGAGGTACTGTGTGAAGATATATTTGATCAACTAAGAAAACTACATTGTTATATTGAAAGTGTTACATTCAATAAAGTGATATTACACCTGCAGGACAAGAGTTCAAGACAAACACCAGGGAAGTAGTTGACTTGTTTATCATAACTACAGATAATACAGTATTACAGTATGGTGTGACAGTGATAATTTTTTTTTCATTTATTATTTTGACGGACAAATAAAAATGATGGACAATGCTCAAAGCCCTGGCCCATCAAACCCTGGCTCATCAAGCTTAAGAAACGTGTTTCACACAACAGACTTACCTATATCTAATACTAATAATGTCTATGAATCAATAGAAAGATCTTTTTTTGTCATACAAGATAATCTTCTTACAGGCAGTGTGAAGATTCAGATTGTTGCTAAAATAGAATTTACTAGAGTAGACGGTGAAGTGATTGTATCGTATATATCAACAAGACAACACACAGTTAACACAAGAAGAGAATTGGAGAACGTGTTTAGAGACAGACTATTACCTGACTTCCTCCAAGCAATTGACAGTGCAAAAATGAAGGGGTCTGGTTGGCACGAAGGACATGTACATGAACTAAAACTAAAGCAGTCAAGGTATCATCCTATATTAGGTAAATCATGGTTGCCACTGCCAACAGAGGTTGCAAACAAAAAGGCTGTTGTTAATATACAGAACAATGACAACTATTGTTTCATGTGGTGTGTGCTTGCTAAACTACACTTTGTAAAATCAAAACCTGAACATGTATCTACACCAAATTTGTAAATGAACTCGATTTTAGTGGCATTGAGTTTCCTGTTAAAATAGAGGACATAGACTTGTTTGAAAAACTAAATCCTGGTATATCTGTAAATGTGTATGTGTGGGATAATGAGTCTGTTGATAAGTTACAGCCAATTAGAGTGTCCCCAATTGCCCCAACCTATGGGCAGTCAGAAGATAGACATGTTGATATGTTATTAATCGGTCCTGCCGGTGATAATGATAACTTCCACTACACAATTATCAGAAATATGTCACGTCTAATTCATGGACATACAACAAAACACAATGGTAAACAAGAAGTTTGTAAAAGATGTTTACAAAGATTCTCCTCTATTTCAGTAGCGCACAAACACGTCCTACACTGCAGATCAGCTGATGACATACAAACTGTACTTAAGTATCCAGATCCTGGCAGCAAAGTTTATTTTAAGAACTATGGGAATCAGCAAAAGTTGCCGATTGTAGTGTATGCAGATTTTTGAATCATTGGTTGTACCATATGAGGGTCCTGTTCCAGAGTCATTACCAAAGACTATAAAGTTGAGTGACCAAGTGGTGTGTTCTTTTGGATACATTCTTGTTAGGTCAGACGGTTTGCATTCAGAGCCTGTTATCTACAGGGGTGAAAATGCAGCAGCTGAGTTTTTAACAGAAATGAGACATCTGTATAGTCAGGTAGTACAATATCTTACAGCATGTCAGATGCCTCTGGTGATGACAGAAGAAGACAAACTAAAATTTGATACAGCTGTGACGTGTTGGATTTGTGAACAACCTTTAGGTGGTGATAAAGTTCGTGACCATGATCACATAACTGGGCGTTACAGAGGAGCTGCACATAACAATTGTAACTTGTTATTAAAAACAGATCCTAAGACATATAAGTTACCAATCTTTTTCCACAATCTCAAAGGATATGATTCACACATTATCATGTAGGCTGTGGATGAATCTTACAAAAAAATTAGTTGCATTGCCCAGACAACTGAGAAGTACTTGACTTTTAGATTGGACAACAAATTAGCATTTTATGACTCCATGCAACATTTGTCTTTAGGTCTTGCTAGTCTGGCAGAAGGACTGACTGAGTATCCAATAACGAGTAAATATTTTGACCAGACTTGATTAAGAAAGGTGTCTATCCGTATGAGTACATTGATCACTGGGTTGTGTTTGAGGAAACAAGACTGCCACCAAAAGAAAAATTTTATTCCACACTAACTGGAAAAGGTATTTCTGACTCTAAATATCAACACGCACTTGATGCGTGGGATAAGTTAGGATGTCAGACAATTGGTGACTATCATGACCAGTACTTGAAAGCTGACGTTTGTTTGCTAGCAGATGTATTTGAAAGTTACCGTGAGAAGGGTTTGTTACACTACAGTCTTGACCCTGCCTGTTACATAACTAGTCCTGGCATGACATGGGATGCATTTTTAAAATCCAGTAAGATATCTATAGACCTGTTGTCTGATCATACGATGGGTGAAATGGTGGAACGTGGATTGAGGGGAGGGATTAGTATTGCAGCAAATAACTACGCCAGAACCAACAATAAATATCTGGACGGTTATGGTGACCTTGGCCAGGGTTTTGACCCCTCGAGGTCAAGGTCATTCATTATGTACGTAGACGCTAATAACCTTTATGGGTTCGCGATGTGTGAGTTATTGCCCTTGAAAAACTTTTGTCTGCATGATTTGTCACAGTATGATGTAACAGAGTCAGGGTTAACTAACAATATTATGAATCTTGACCAAAACGACGCGAAGGGTTGGATCTTTGAAGTAGACCTGGAGTACCCGCACCATCTACATGATTATCATAATGATTATCCATTAGCAGTTGAGAAAATGAGTATGACAGGGAAAAAAGAAGACACCAAACTTGTGCCAAATTTAAATGACAAATTCAATTACGTTTGTCACTACCGCTTGCTGCAGTTTTACATCAGACATGGGTTAGTATTAAAGAAAGTTCACAGAGGAATTCAATTTGATCAGAGTGCTTTCATGAAAGATTACATAATGAAGAACACAACCATTCGTGCCAGAGACGGCAACACTGCATTTGACAAAGACTTTTTTAAGCTTATGAACAATGCCTCTTTTGGCAAGACTATGGAAAATCCTCATCACAGAAAAGATGTGAGACTGGTCACAACTGAATCAGGTGCAATTAAACTTACAGGTAAGCCACAGTACACTGGGTACAAAGAGTTTCATTCATCATTGTATGCAGTGTCACTCAAAAAAAAGATTGTTAAACTGGACAAGCCAGTATTCATTGGTATGGCAATTCTTGAGTTGTCAAAACTGTTGATGCTTGAATTTTATTATGATTACTTCAAACCAAAGTATCCTGAGTGTCGGTTGTTATACACTGACACTGACTCTATGATCATTGATGTATGTACTGAAGACTTTTATGAAGACATGAAAACAGAGTTACACATGTATGACACGTCTGACTATCCTAAAGAACATCCGCTGTTCAGCACACAAAACAAAAAAGTGCCTGGTAAGTTTAAGGATGAACTAAATGGTGTGCCAATAGTTGAGTATGTTGGACTGAGATCAAAAATGTATTCTATACTGCACCAGAAGGGTAGTCAGTCGAAAGCCAAAGGAATAAAAAAAACAGCAATAAAAAATAAAGACATTCGTCATGAACATTACAAGCAAGTGTTAGATGGTGCATTGATGCCTGATTATCCAAACAAGTCACTGAGATCAAACAAACATAATCTTGAAATGATTCAAACACACAAAAAGTCACTTGCAGTTGGAGACACAAAACGTGTGTTTCACAGTAAGGAAAAAGCTTATTCACCTGGACATTACAGGCTCAAGTTATCTGAAGACATTTGTGATGAACTGGTTGATGAATTAATTGATGAGTTAGTTACTGAAATGAGTAACGGTGTCTGGGGGAATAATCTGTAATTCTTCTCTGACAAATGCCCTCTGGGGTGCAGGGTCAAACAGGTAATATATTGTTGCGTCTGCGCCGGGAATTATTTTTTTTATATTATGAACGGATGTTGACCAGATGGGGTCTGTTGCCCTGCGTCTGTCGTCGTTCTCGGCCTCTCCGGGTTGATATAAATATCTTACCTGTTTAGTAAATAAACTTGTGTCTGGTGCGGGGGTTGGTCCTGTTTTTGGTTCTGTAATTGTTTTCAATTTAATAGCATCAGCAGGCTTTGGGTGGCCTTCATTGTTCATTGCTTTTATCACATGTGGTAATCTCTTAACCCACTCAGTGTTACGTGTGTCATGCATGAGTTCCTTTGAATACTGAGCTGAAAAGTCTTTCTGATAACTGTTTGTTAAAGTTCTCTACAATTGCCTGTGATCTGTGTACACCTGGAATACCTCGTCTGACCAGTACGCCATGCTTCGCAAATAACTGATTAACTGCGCCCTTAAATTCAGATCCGTCATCAACTTGCACTAGTCTGGGGTATCTTAAAGGGCCACGACTATATATTTTTGATAATGCTGTAGCAACTGTGGTAGCTGTTTTGTCAGATATGGGTTCAGCGTCTTTATATCTTGAAGCAATGTCTACAACAGTTAATGCGTACTTGTATCGTTTCTTTCTTATTGTATCGTGTGGAAGAAACAGGAGGTCCATTTGATGTGTGTCATTAGGTGATGTGTTTTCAAAATGGGGTCTTGTATCTGCCAAATTGCTTGTCTCTGTAACCATTGTTTGACTTGATTGAGTGTTATATCTCCACCCACAGCGGCATGTAATTTCTGAATAGCGGTTGCTCCTTTCCAATACCCTGATGGAGAGTAATATACTTTTGATAGTTTATTTTCGGCTGCCATTTTTTCTAGCAATGAAAACTCCTGTAAAATAAACAAATGTCATTCCCACTAGAACAAAGATTATCTCCCCGTTTCTTTGTTGTGTGCTTGGTTTGTAATAGTCACTTAGTTTTGGTTTCGGTATAGACATGTCTTCACCTGTGACAAGAAAATATTCCCTGATTGCTTCGTCTGTATTTGAAAACGTATGTTGTGCGTGGCCTTCTAGTCTAAGTCTTTCATTGATGAAATCCAGTTTTTCAATTCTATTCTTTTCATAATCCTGTTGAGCTTGTGCAAGTTTTTCTTATGCCTCATTGTGACGTTTCATTTCTTCTGCAGATTCTTCTCTACCCATTTTTGAAAAGAGATAATTAGAACCACTGAACGCAAGGGCGTTAACAACTGCCCCACCAATCATAATAGCTATCATCGCCATATTATTTTTATTTACATAGAAACATTTTCGGGAATAATTCCTTGCTTAACAAGAAAATCTTTTGTCGCAATTGACGCTGTTACAACTACAATTAGCTTAGCGCTGTCTTCGAAATCTAATCTACTCAAGTCTGCTGATTTCATTTTGAGTAGACTTTTCCCCAGCATAGAATAAGCTACTGCTAATCCACTGATTACGGCAGAGTGATAGACAAGGTTCATTATGTTCTTTGTGTCATTCATTTCTTAGGCAAGAAAAATTAAAATAATATTTTTATTTACTGCATATAAAATGGGTCAACGGCTTTGGGTGTTACTGGTAATGTGGCGACTTCTGGTTTTGTTTTTGGAGTGTCTGATTTTTTGGACACTGTACGAGTCTGTGGTTTGTATTTTTTGTATAATTGATAACCTACGTAACCAAATCCGACAACAAATCCGGCAATTATATATTTTGTTGTTTGAGGTTCGGGGTCAGGGTCAGACTTAGTTGTTTGTCTCTCACTTTGATGTGGGTGTCCTGTCGGTGTTGGTCCTGACGGTAGTGACACTGGTAGTGACGGTGCTGACACCTGGTCAGTTACATGAGACTTTTCTGTTTGTGTTTGAAGCTGTAATTTTTTTTGCCTGTTCCATTCGGCTAATTTTTTCCCTGCCTCTATTCGACCTGGGCTTTTAGCCTTAGTCACAGTTTGAACCTGTGTCAAAACTGGACTGGGGTTCGGTTGCGGAGTCATCTGGGTTTCGTTCATTTTCTTCTGCAGTAAAATTTATTTTTGAAAAATCAATGTGACTCCCAGTGACAAGCAATGTTACGACAGGTGCAAGGTAATTTCCGAACTTGTAAAACATGACACATGCTAATTTACCAATTGAACTTGAAACAATAGGATTGCTTTCAAGGTCGTGTGAAAGACTGTCACTATCCACAGGTAGAAAGTGACTCACTGCTTTTGTGTATAGGCATACAAGAGATCGACTCAAATCACGAGTCATTAGTGAAGCAATGTGGTTTTCATATTTAGAATGAAGCTTGATTAGCTCGTCAGCGGTGAGAGATTCAATATCCTCTGTCATGTATTGTTTTCCGAGATAAGTCTTTGATTTGCCTGACACAACTACAGAAAGAAGGCACTGTTTTTTCGAGTCTAAGTCTTTGTTTTCTACAGCATTAATATCATTTAGAAGAAGTAATTCGTCTTGATTCATTTTATAATAAAAAATATTAATTTTAATGACATTGATTTTGGAAACCTTTATTTTACTGAAAAAATAAGGAGAAACCTAGAAAAACGGGCGGCGCGAAGGCATGGTAATATGTGGTCCAAAAATCGTGGAAATTTGGAATCGATATAAATTGTCCAAAAATGCTCTTAGTTACTATTTTTCAAATAACAATAAAGAAAATATGGGGAAAATGCATGGTGTGACTAAGTGTGTGTTTTGTGGTCAAAAACAATGGAATTAGGGGGTGTATATAAATTGTCCATTTTCGCTCATATTATCTATCTCTGTGTCAAGGGGTTAAACAATGAGACACTTCAATCACTCTAACTTGCACGTTCACCAGTAAATCCTATCAGTTGCTTGCCCGGAGCCTGACCTGAGAATTTGGCTGGAAGAGGGGTGACCCTGAGCCGAGGCTTTGCAAGTACTGCATCTGCTGTAAAGGCTGCAACTGCGGTGGCGGCCGGGGCTTAGACTAGAGACAAACAAACAATATAAAATAGTTGGTTGTACATTGCTTAACAGCAAGACGTCTCAGGACGTGCACTGCTAGTGAAAAACAACAAAACTAAACAGAATATTGAATGTATGTCGCCATCCGGTCTAATACGCTAAATAAACCTAAGACCATTTAACAACACACATCCAATATCAAGAGCTACAGACAGCGCAGATATTAGGGAGAGTTTAAAAAAAGGAAAATACAGGTGAATGGACCAAAGGTAGACAGAAACACATGCCCTAGAATACAGGGGGAAACCCAGCCTGTGGGGCTGACCAGGGTGACCCTGGCAACTAAAAAGTAGTTAACCCCACCCAAGTCCCCCAGGGCAGTTAGTTAGTTATTGGGGTTTAATGCCGAGCAGGTGACTAAGGCCATCTCACGGCAGGCCCCCAGGGCAGACCCGGGTGGGGGAATATATAATAGATAGATAGATAGATAGATACTGTTTATTGCCATTTGCCTTAAGAACATAAAGCATATGAATGTGTGTTGGTGTCGTTACAATTACAAACATGGCGGTCAACAATAAAAATAAAAATAAAAAAACAATTAATACTCTATCACACAAATCCAATGCCCAACACACACTGTAAAAACTTTAAAACTAAACAACTAATATCACAAACCAAAGTGTACCGTATACACCCACGCTCATCTTCCACACACACACAAACACACACGCCTATTAATCTAGGCAATCAAAATTAATTAAAGGTATATCGTTTAAGAAGAAAACAAAATATCTTAGAGTAAATGTCACTATTTTAGTGATCACAGACCACAAGGGTGACTGCCGAGCAATTGTAACATGTACAGAAAATCCAAGCAAGGAAAGAAACATGGGTGTCGCTAGCGGTTTTAATCACGATGATTCATGACTCAACAGAAAAACCTTCATGGCTCACGTGCATCATTTATCTGACCGTATATGACCATAATCTTCTGTGACCTTGACCTTTCTGAAAGGTCACGCATGAGCAGATTCCGAAATGTAAATTGGTAATAGTACCTGCAAAATCCTATGTCTTGTCAGCAAACGTTCATTTTTAAACGCATTTGTTCATCTCCCTTGACCCCTAGCCTTTATGAGTGGTCAACCAAATTAGCCTACATACAAAGGTTGTATCATCAGCTAGCCTTCTGCCAAGTTTGACTGAAATGTTTGCAACTGTGCCAATAAAAAGTTATATATATATCGTCACAAATTATCCATTTTAACGCATTTTCTGACCTCTTGTAACCCTTGACCTTTATGCGGAGATCGAGAAGGCCTTATCAGGTATCTGTCAGGTATGTCAGATTTGTATACCAAGTTTGACTTTGAAGCTGAAAACATTATTTAAGGAAATATTTGGGGGGGGGGGGGGGGGGGTTATAAATAGGCAATTTTTGCACATCTTGTTGTGTCAAGTGTAGATGGATGACGAAGACGATTCATTACCTGGGATGCAGAGAGAGGCATAAAATGAAGATTGTGGCCTATAGTTTGCTGGGGCAAAGGCATCCGGTTTCTCCACACAGAGTCCTGCAGTAATAACAAAAGGTTTACAAACATACAACTTAGTTCTGAGGCCCCATTTGGCATTTGTTTGCATGTCATGCATGGCTGGATGGTGAAGATATTTTATGAAGTGTTTCTGCACAAGTAAGAACTTTGCGATTACCCTTATTTCACAGCTGAGGCAATGGACGGGTACAGTGAAGCCTGTTTTGAGCCACCAACTTCTATTCAAAAATTTGACAAGCGATTAAACTTTACCCCTTTGTGCATGCAATCACTGGTGCTGTACACCACAGCAGGAGACAGATTAACCATGATAATTCATGGGTAATAATAATAATAATACATAGTGTTTATACAGCGCATTTCTCATATTTATAATATAACTCAAGGGTAGTGCGAGATTACCTTGTTGCCATCAGGCACAAGCTAATCTGGTGCTACTCTTGAATTATCATGGTCGTCATCTCCTGTATATAGTGGTTAGGTGACACCAAAATTTGGGAAATTGAACCATGGGGTTAAATACAGCCATAAGTACTGTGAACACTGGAAGCTTCATGTGCAAGGGAGTTAATTGTATACTTACCCCTGCTGCAGCAATGGCTGCTGATGATGGTGGAGGAATGTTGAACTGCTGAGCCTGAAAACAAAAACAGAATGCTCATGCTCAACTGTCATTTTGGTTTGAAAACGCTGAGACCACTGTGTGTGGTAAAGGTGATGCTAATAACAATAAAATAATAATGATAATGATAATACAATGCAGTACAGGCAACGCATGCATTTCGCACCAACAAAGATTGTGTGTTTTGAAACATGAAGCACAATGTTTACAATGACATATACTGCTTACTGTTTAAAACTGTCTCTCCCACCTGGTTACGTTCATTCTTTTCCATGGCAGTGTTTGCATCGACCTGTCCTTGGCTCACAGATATGACCATCACATCTGATTCTGTTGCTCCTGTTGAAGCTGCAATTGTGGGCGGTTGTGTGGCTGTGGTAAGGGTGCAGGTGGTGGTGGTTGTTGTGGAGGCAGAGATGGTGGTCTGGGCCCGAGTACAGCTAGGGAGATGGATCCGCCAGTGTTGCTGCCGGCACTGGTAACTACAGTAACTTGTGTTCCAGCAACAGTAGTAGACGGCCTCTTTCAGGCAGCTTGCACACTACAACAAGGGTCAAAAGTCACTCCGTCAATGTTTTCCACCAGACACACTTTGTGTACTACATTATAGCGCTGTCTTGCACACTACAACAAGGGTCAAAAGTCACCCCGTCAATGTTTTCCACCAGACACACTTTGTGCACTACATTATAGCGCTGTCTTGCACACTACAACAAGGGTCAAAAGTCACCCCGTCAATGTTTTCCACCAGACACACTTTGTGTACTACATTATAGCGCTGTCTTGCACACTACAACAAGGGTCAAAAGTCACTCCGTCAATGTTTTCCACCAGACACACTTTGTGTACTACATTATAGCGCTGTCTTGCACACTACAACAAGGGTCAAAAGTCACTCCGTCAATGTTTTCCACCAGACACACTTTGTGTACTACATTATAGCGCTGTCTTGCACACTACAACAAGGGTCAAAAGTCACTCCGTCAATGTTTTCCACCAGACACACTTTGTGTACTACATTATAGCGCTGTCTTGCACACTACAACAAGGGTCAAAAGTCACCCCGTCAATGTTTTCCACCAGACACACTTTGTGTACTACATTATAGCGCAGTCTTGCACACTACAACAAGGGTCAAAAGTCACTCCGTCAATGTTTTCCACCAGACACACTTTGTGTACTACATTATAGCGCTGTCTTGCACACTACAACAAGGGTCAAAAGTCACCCCGTCAATGTTTTCCACCAGACACACTTTGTGTACTACATTATAGCGCTGTCTTGCACACTACAACAAGGGTCAAAAGTCACCCCGTCAATGTTTATCACCAGACACACTTTGTATACTACATTATAGCGCTGTCTTGCACACTACAACAAGGGTCAAAAGTCACCCCGTCAATGTTTTCCACCAGACACACTTTGTGTACTACATTATAGCGCTGTCTTGCACACTACAACAAGGGTCAAAAGTCACCCCGTCAATGTTTTCCACCAGACACACTTTGTGTACTACATTATAGCGCTGTCTTGCACACTACAACAAGGGTCAAAAGTCACTCCGCCAATGTTTTCCACCAGACACACTTTGTGTACTACATTATAGCGCTGTCTTGCACACTACAACAAGGGTCAAAAGTCGCCCCGTCAATGTTTTCCACCAGACACACTTTGTGTATGACACCATCTGATACGTAACCAAAGTTGCATAACAAAATTGTTCTTCCAGGTATCTCAACCACACCGTTTTCGAGGTGAAGAGACGATTTCAATAAAGCAGAAATACATGTATGTACAAACTGCACGTCTCTAGATGCAAACAGTGGATTAAAAGCCCGGACGAACATGCGATGTCCCATGTTTGTCTGGGCTTTTAATCCAACGATGTGTCAAAAAATACGCAGTGTCAGCCCACTTTGGATTTATGAACAATGTCTATTACTCTGCTTGAAAACTTCACAACATTGGATAAGTTTTCTCAAAATTTCACTGAATAAGCACGTATATAATTATTCTTATAAGTTTACTCCCAGGAAAAATCTGCAGCTGAGTTTGAAATCAAACTGCCCTTACAGCTCACGTGCATGACTGATGAACATAATTAATCTAATCTTTGTGACCTTGACCTTTCCATTACTGAAATAAGCAAGTGTTCTAGTGTTCTAACATAAGAAACAGTTTGTCATGTGTACCTGCAAAATCTATGTTGTCAAAATTTACGAATTTTTCAATTTATTTACCTCTTCGGATATTGTTTACCTATTTCCTGATCCCCTGACCTTTTAGAGAACTCACTCAAAATGGTATGTTTAGAAAGGTCTTGCCACAAAGTGTCCTTGGGCCAAGTTTGAAGACTGTGGCTTGAATAGTCTCCGAGAAAATGCCAACATTAAAGTTTACCACAGACGACAGTGCGGTGGACGGACAACAATGAACAGACAGACAACCACTTGCCCAGAACAAAAGACTCACTTTGGCTTCGTACGTGAGGCAAAAAAAAAAAAATGTATTTCTTACCCACTGCTTTCTCTTGGTAGCAAGGATAGCATCATCTTTTTCCTTAGCTAGCCTTTTCTTCAGGTCCACAACACTTTTTGATTTTTCTTTTTCCTTAGCTAGCTTTTTCTCCAGGTCCACAACACTTTTTGATTTTTCTTTTTCCTTAGCTAGCTTTTTCTCCAGGTCCACAACAATTTTTGATTTTTCTATATCCCAAGCTGCTTTCATTTCAGCAATGGCCAGCTCTGCAACAATCAAACAAACAGCCATATATTTCATTTAACCCTTTGCGTGTCAGTAGTGGTTTTTGTCCTGATGATTTCTACAGGAATAACAACACCCTGACATCCTACAGGAATAACAACACCCATGAGCCTCCAGTGTTTGCGCGCGTGTCTGTGTTTCTGTGTCGAAAATCCGAAAAGAAACATGCTTAGAATAGACATTCACAAAACAATTTATTCAATCCTCATATGTGGACCACAATAAAAGTTGCTGGGCATAGGCTTTTCTATATGTGGTTCTTTCCTTAGAATTTGATCTCCAGTTTACATTTTTCAACTCTATTTCGTGTGTCCGTCTATGTTAGTCTCTCTGTGTATTTGGGTTTCAGAGCTTTTGCACTTGTGCATAGACCATGCATATAGACTCAGATTTGATGAGGGCATGAACAGCACCAAGTCTGACTACCTGGACATGGTGGGTGCACAACAGAGGGTCAATCCAGGTGCCTGGAAAGTCTTCATGAAACAGAAGCGACGAGGAGAAATGAAAGGTCGAAATATAATGTTCACCACCAATGTGAAAACATCTGGAGACTTATTCAATACAGAACACACCAAAAATCCATTGTGGCTTGAACAGCATTCAGAAACATGAATTGCTTGGTGATTTTCACTGTTGTATTCTTTAAGACTGTTTACACTTGTTCTCATTTGCTGAACTCTATCCACCTTCTTTCTCCTCAAGGCAGGTGCAGGCTGCATATCACGTTACCATGCCAACTTGTGAGAAATATATTCTCAACTTAGCACACTTATCACATTTTCCAATGACAATGTACTTGCTGAGAAAAAAACATTGTACCCCCAATATGTCATTGGCCAGTCATATTTCTTTGTGTGAATAAACCCTAATCTCCATTGATTCAAACTGTCAGGCACTGAAATGCTGTGAAATAAGCAATATAGCTTCTTTATTTTGTGCTTGGATGATGTCATGCGGCAAACAACTGTATGCAGGTGTTATGGAATCCCACTGGTATCAATGGCTCACCAAAAATAACCGAAAAAGGCATTCAGTTGGATAACGTCATGCACCAGACATACGAAGCACAGACGCCAGCTTTGTAAGCTACATCAGCATAATTGAAAACGATGCAACCACAAAAAGTCCGCTAAATAAAAAATGAGAGGTTTTAGGCAACAAAATAACTATGTGCATGTGTTGCGTACGACCTATGGTGCCAGTTTCATACAAAGAAATAAATCCACATGTGTTACATTTGATAATACCTTTTGGAGAAATTTCCAAGTGTATGGCTAGTTGGTTGACAGTCAAAAACATTGAGATTTGTGTCCCTGAATTTCTAGGTCAAACGTACTAAGCATGGTTTCTTTGATGAGGGTACTTGATGCTTACACATTCTTTTGGTTGTATTTTTGGTATTCATTATATTACGAGTTAGACTTTGCCATTGTTTCTTGTCATCTAGAGGGTCCACAGGGAGTGCAGTGTCAGAGGTACCTCTGACACTGACCTCCTTGATTGGATCCTCGAGACAACAAGAACCAATGACAAAGCCTAATTTAGCCTACAACTGATAATATCACACGCTGAGGAAAATAATGCAGTTGCAAGAAAGTTCAGTAACATCTATGGCAGGCCATACTAATCCTGCAATGATTATACAATGAACGTTCTAAGAGGACTGATAGCCGGTGTATGTGCCATCCTCACTTGGAAATCTCCAACGTATTTTCGCCCGCACACATGAAGGCGGGCATTTTTGTACCCCAGGCCCCATGACACCCTCCATCCACAAAATAAAAAAACGATAAGCTTGACTGCGGAATTTACTATTTGAGTATTCAGCAGACACTCCAAATCTGTATGCATAGTTGGCTACACCAGCAATTTCAACAACACTTCGAGTCAAACACAACTCACTAAATGTAGGTTCGTTTGTGACACAGTGCTGCCACTGACAGCATATTTGGTGCCTCTGTTCTGCCTCAAATACACAGTGGCCACATTCACACCAACCTGGTAATGGCTCGGCCTGCTCGGGTTCAATGCTGTTGGTGATAAATGGCATCATGTGCGGCTGTGTTTGAAGGATGTTTCTTACACGTTGTCTCAACTCCTCCTCTCCCATGTTGTTCAACAGGTTCTGATAAATAAATACAACAGCACAATTTAATATATATTTACTTTTTCAGCTGGTAAACAATACAATGGTCTGTTAATATGGCCAACCTAACAATTCACACAAAAATACACAATGCTGAAAACACAATGTTAGAAAGAGTGTCCTACAATTGACACACAAATATTTATGCATAATCAACAAAGGGGACAGGGATTCAATTTGAGAAAATGATAAATGTTCATGGAATCGAAATGCCGAGCACTAATTTATACCTTGAAACCAATGCTCATTGGAAAAGACAAAAGGTCAAGATGGTCATCCATCATAAAGAAATTCAAACTTACAAGTCAAAATTGGTGTGACTCCCCCTCCCCCCTCCAATAATGGGATGCCATGGGCCACTATATTTTGGGAAGGCAGTAATCATTACTTTGGGAAGACCCATTGGCAGCAGTTCTCTTTGATAGACAATATGTACTAACCTCTGCAGCTTGAAAATCATCTGCTGTTTTGTTTCTGTCTGCAGCAGACTCTACCTCTAGCAAGAGGTTCGCACCTGATGTGTCCCGATGGGAACCAGCTCCAAACCTGCACTGAGATGCTTTGCCACTGGACTGGGATGGACGTGAGGTGGAGGCCTGAGGTGCTCCTGTGTTTGCCTGCTCCTCATTGGACTCTACACGGTCATCCTGTACAAATTAAAAACATTCGTGACATGACACATGGCACAGTGGATTCTGCTTTGTGTGTAATAAGCTGAATATTGGCACTTGCATACCATGAGGTGTTTGTTATGAGTGGGACAGAAAATATACTTGACTACATACAGGTGGACACATGCATATGCCTCCATGTGTTATGCCTGAGGTCCTCCTGACTTACTGATGTTATATATCTATCACATTGACGTATTGTGTTTGATTGTTGGTTTTTGGGTGTTTTTGGTTTTATTCTGTTTTGTTTGGGGTGAGGGTTGAGGGGGGGCGGGATGAGTAACTTTGGTCTGTGCAGCTTTGGATGTCACTAATGTCCAAACTGTAGTTTAATTCTCAGTTGTATACATTGCATGTGAAGCACAAAGTATGTGTATTAAATTTTCAAACATATGGAAAATAATTAAAGAAATCTTGTTCATTTCTTGTTTGTTGTTTCGACTAAAATATGTGTATAATCAGTTATTGGTCATCAAAAAGTGCTTTTCAGGCCAGATTTAAATTGTTTACATATACAGGTAGTAAAGTTCCAATATAAGGTATTGCCAGAGCACCAACCTGAGGAGGGTATGTGCAAAGTTTACCAGAAGCAAAGTAATTTACATTGAGTACTGTCAGGTTGTTAAACAAAGTGTTATTGCATGCATATTTTGTAACATGCAGGTTTGATATATACAGGAATTTTAGTGTTTGTAACAGATTCAGGAACAGAGGAGTAATCATTTTGAATGTACACAAGAATCGAGCTTGGCAGTTGAATTCACATAAGTGTTTTTACTAATGCTTTAATTACAACAGACAAACAAACTAGGACCAAAAAGACCAAATGGCAACAACATAAAAAACACACTTCACTTACCAATCCAGTGTTTTTACACAGGCCCAGGTGTGCAGGCAGACAGTCTGTGCATTTTGTTTTGCGCTGCTTGCAGGCACAACGCTGAGAACAGGTTGACCTTTTCTGGCATGGGCAACATTTGGACCCCTGATGGAAAAAATAAAATAAACACAAAGTAACATGATGCTAACAAGGTACGCAAGGTGCGAGGCAATACAAAAGGGTTGTGTACACATGTAATACACGTGACTTGCAATGCATCATCCGATCAGATAACATCACAATTGTCCCACAAGTAATATGTACTCTTCTATTTTGCTAAAGTTGTCAGGGAAAAAAGCACTAACATGCGCGAGAGAAGAAACGCACTGGCTACTACATAATACAAAGCAAACACACACAATGGACAGGGAAGGAGAAGAAAACGGCTGCTAAAACCAAATTTGGTGAACTACGCAATGCCACTTATCTGATAGCCCATTTTAGCATACGAGATCAGCCGATATGAAACAGCCCCCGTGTCTTCCGTAAGAAGCAGCTGCAGTTCCTTGTTCTGTTCAGACTAATGACTTGCAGCGTAAGAATTTATTCAGTATGAATATGGTCGCGTGAATTTGCCCCATCGAAAGGAGTGTGTAGATTTGACCGCCATCTTGCATATCCAAGGTAAGCATTCACTCCGAGTGGCTGCCCCTAAATTTTCCCATAATGCCTCGGTGGTGATGGCGACTGCTCACGTTTTCGTGTATGGTAACTGCAGTACTAAAACTGTATGCCTCCACTATGTGTACAATATCATGGACTGGATTTACGTGTGGAAAAGATTCGTTCACAACTACAAAGTGTCAGGAGTCATACTTACAGCTTGTACTGCCGTACATTCTGCCATCATCCCCAGCGCGTAAAAATCCGTGGCAGCCGGTCAGTTTCGAAAGTGTCAAAGCATCAATCGTCTGATGTTGTCCGATCTGCTAATCAAGAGGATTTCCGTGCAACAGGAAGTGGCCTGTCTTTTCCCGGGAGTTTTGCCTGCTCTGCTTACACAGTTGCAAACTCCATCAACTGAGTTTCTAACCGATTTGACCCACTTAGAGGCACGGTAGCCTGCAGCTGGCACAGGGCCCAAGCTGGGTCCTGTAGAGTCTTTTTAAAACATGTGCTTGGTGGGTTTTTCTCATTGCACCTCAGCTTTAAAGAACTAACTAAGTGCTGTGGTACTGAGAGTGGAGGCTGACTTTGTCACTCCACCTTGTGGGGCTACGACGCCGGATCTGGGTGCTGTTGCGAGTGTCGCGGCACGACCATGTTTAGCCAGGTCGGGTCATCCCATTTAATTATTTCTAACCCATTTAAGTAAAGTTTTGTTTGTTTATAGTCTTTTAAAGAACGTTGTGAGATTTATTTCATTTCCTCGTAGTGACTGTTGTGAGAGGAGCTTTGTCACAGTGACGGAAAGTTTTTGAGAGATTGTATTATTTAAAAGCAGCCTGTGTTACCGAGTGTTACGATTGTGGTTGTGTTGTTCTGTGAGGGCATGCATGTGTTAATCGTAGGAATCGATCCGATATTTATTTGAGCTATCATGGTTGCGAATCACGTACCTTTTCAGTAAGATTCTTTATTGTTCGCGCAGATATCGGAACTGGCTTTGTTATGATACGCTAAGTTTAGTCCGGAAGCATCTAGCAAAGTCGCACGGAGAAGAGCGGTCGATTTTTGTTTTGTGTAGATTCGCTGAGAATAAACCAGAACGTTCGAGCAGGATCGCGCTGTCGAGTGACCTTACGTGTGACGTCAAAGAGTAAGCAACATTTCTGTAACACAGTAGCAAAGCCGCTTTATTGTTAGTCATAGTTGTTTTCTGTGCGCGTGAAGTTAACAGCCGGTCATTGTGTATTTGTTAAAGGTCGTGAACGGTCTGCCATACTTTTGTGCGACGTCATTACACACTGGGATTTGGGGCTGAAATGAGCAGTCAAATTTTTGTAGACTATTTTAGTTTATTCTAGAAACTTCTTTTTTATTTAATATTTATGAGTTTCAGTTACATGTTCTGTTCTGATTGGTTGCGTTGTGTGAATTCCTTAGATTATTCTAGAAAGTCGTTTTACTATAAAAGTTGGTGCTAGGAAGCACATGTGTACATTGTCATGCATTGTCAGTTGTAGGGACACACAGTTTATCATAGGTACGTGGCCTGTATAGGGTGTACATTGTGAGAGACGCAGCATAACGGTGGTGTACGTAAGAGAAACGCATTTGTGTCGGCAGTGTTGACATTTGCAGAAGAGACATTGTATCAGTGTTGGTGCATTTGGGAATGCATTGTGTGGAGATCGCATTGCTGAAATAAAATATTGTTGGAACTGTTACTCCAGTATTGTCTACAACCTTAAGCCACGTGCGACGGGTTGCAGCTGGAGGAAGTTTATTTAATAAGAACCTTACGTGCGTGCGCCTGGTGTGATATCATACTACGACTACGACTCAACCACGTAACACGGAGGGCCTTATCACAGAAGCAAGAGTGTCGAGCTGAGCTGAGCTTAACAGTTGTGCTTCCGGTTAGAAGGTCCAGTGACGTGAAATATATGGTATTTGTATACATGATATTGTTTATTCTGAAACATTGCTGGTTAAAGGAGCCTTGTGCTGTGAATGTCTAGATTGCGAAAGCATTAATTTAATTCGAACTTGTCGTTCATGCTCCCGTTGGGGAGATGCTGTAGCTTGTGAACTATATTCATTGTTCTCGATCTTCATTCGTGTTTAATGTGAGCATATTTGGTTCATCGTATGTTTGATATTGTTATATTGTTGTTTGATATATGAACTACTGTGTTACTTAAGGAGACGTGCTGTAAGGGAATCTTGGCGGAAGCAAAGGCGTTGGTCTAACTGGCGTTAGCGCTTGACGCTTGTGCTTCCGTCGGGGTCCAGTGGCCTATGACTTAAGCTTTTCAGCCTCAGTTTTCTTTTGTGTTTTATTTAGGATATTTGTTTTATTACATATTTGTTATTTGGTATTGTGTATTAGGGGTATTCGGGGTGGGGAGTTTGGACGTATGTGTGTGTGAATGTGACATGTGAGTGCGTGGTTAGGATTGAGTGAGAATAGTTGATTGTTGTTAGGGTTATATGTAATAAATGTCGTCGTCATTGTTCCTCTGGTGTTTGTGTTAGGTTTGTGTTAGTGTGTGTCGGGTGTATCTTGAGCGGTAGCGCTCATAGTTCGCGCCATGGAAGCGCGGGTCGTGACAATACATCAGTGATAGTCCAAAATGCAGTTGTCTGTCTTTCACGTTTTGTCTGAACACTGCGATCAGCCGCAAACTGAAGGACGCAGGGTAAAGCTCTCGACTGGGTACATAAATTATATTGAGCGAAATTTTGCTTGATATAGTGCTGATAACCGACAGATGTGATCACTTGACCCGAATCAAAATGGCCTCGTCTTATGACTTGGACATTTTGATTGGGTCTCATAATCACATCTGCCTGTTCTCAGCACTATATCAAGTAAAATGTGGCTCAATATAACATACTAACAATGAATACAAAATAGTGCTTACCTTGTTCACAAGCTTTACAGTTGCTGTGAGAGTATCCTTCCCTTCTTGTGACCTGCTTACAGTTGCCTCCCCTTCGGACAGCCTGCCATCCGGAGCAGACAACTGTGTGGTATCAGTAACAGCACTAGTCAGTGGCGATTTCTGTAAAGGGGACTCTGGTGTTTGTTCTGAAGTTTCTGGAGGCACAACTAGTCTGTAACCATGGAAAGCAGAGAGACCAAATTAAAAATTTGCAGCTTCTGTATTTATATAAACAATTCACATTTAGTGCTTCATGTGTCATGCACTTGAGCTGTGAGGGTTCCCACTCTTGTTTAATATCTGTGTTAACCCATTACACTGTGAGGCTGCTTTTTATTTTATTGGCCTATTGTCCCATGAAGGCTACATTATGCATTAGGAGATAGAGCCACCATTTAGCTCATGGGTGGTGCCAGGATAGTTTGGCACCTCAGGCTCCAAGCTATTCTGGTGCCACCCTTCAACTGTCATTGTCAAAGTAATTTCAAGCAGTAGTGTATCAGCATGAAAAGGGTTAACAGTGTTTTGCACAGGAACATTTTGTTTTGCTTAAGTGTATGACAAATCCAGCCATAATGCAAGTAAATCACCTGTCAGAATACACCAGTGTGTGCAATAAGTTTGACTAAAATCTGATCCAGGCAACTTTAAAGATTTGTTCCAGTTGCCAATGGTTAGTAAAATTTGCATTATTCACATGGTAGGGTGACCGTTTTCCATCACAAACGACCATGTCCATGCTGCATGGGCCAAATGTGGCTGACACTGGCCTGAGGATCCTTGGGTATACTATCTTGACACAAGCCAGCATACAATGGCTGTCTCCCCCAACTGCTACGCAGATTTCAGCACAGCAATCACTAGAGACAACCAGTTTGAAGCTAGCACTGTGCAATGAGTTTGACTTCAGAGATGGCGGTAGTACCTGTGTCATTATACTGTAAACTTAGCTACGTATTCATTCATACTCTGTGACTTTGACATTTAAAGTTATTCTCCCCAGGATCAAGCATCTCAACACAGTCAGAAAACTGTCTGCAACAGATACTGCTGACCGTATGTGTACGGGTCCTTTGTGTACTAACTTAGAGCTTTATGATGTAAGTACAATGCCAAATGTCGAAATTCATCATTGGAGGGTGTATTGTTTTTGTACCCGTGTCGCGGATGTATCGTCTGCATCGGTCTCGTTTTGAATTAATATGCATATTTATGAGCCTATGTCACAAGGCAGAACCCGGCTGACTAGCTGTAGCTGTGACTGTGGCTGTAGCCACCTAAATGATGGTCTTTAATGACAGGTGACACTTTTTGCCATTCAAGACTTCTCACGAGGGCACCAGTCTTCTAAGACTTCTCACAAGGGCACCAGTCTTCAAAGACTTCTCACGAGGGCACCAGTCTTCAAAGACTTCTCACGAGGGCACCAGTCTTCAAAGACTTCTCACGAGGGCACCAGTCTTCAAAGACTTCTCACGAGGGCACCAGTCTTCAAAGACTTTTCACGAGGGCACCAGTCTTCAAAGACTTCTCACGAGGGCACCAGTCTTCTAAGACTTTGCTCCCCAAAAAACAGAGGTCGCTCCAAACAGGTTTAATGAACTTACATTTTCACTGACTGGAATTTGCCGGGTTTTGTCAGCCGTAAACTTGACAGCAATGGTACAGTTAATGGTGGCAAAGAAACTGACACTGAAGAGACTGCAGATGATGCACTGGCTGATGCTAAGTTCACGTTTGGAGAAGATCCACCATCACTCTCTTTTTCAACATTTTGTAGTCTCTGTAATGTTTTCACAACAGAAGCTAATGGTGCCAGCTCTTTCACAAACCCATTGGACTGTGACCTCTGACCTCTTGCTGATGAGCCAGATTCTCTAAGGTCAAGGTCATCTTCCTCAAGGTCAATGATGAGCTGGTCCTGCTCATCTTTTGTCTCTACATCCATGGAATGGTCTGGCTTATTGTTGTTGATGTGTTTATCGTTTAGGCACACATTCTCACTGTCAATATCAATGTCTATTGCGATGGGTGTTGAGGTGTCGGAGCAAGAGGATTTTCCAGATGTTTCTATCACATTGTCTGCCCCAACCTCGCCCGCATTTGAAGCTGATAAATTTGAGGAACTGTCTGGAACAACTGGGTCAGATTTACCATCACTGTGATTTCCAGCCAACACGCTTGACTCTGACATGGACTTTGAAAGTTGCACTGTTCCTTCCGCACCATGTTCCAAAGCTGAAGTTTTCCTCACAACGACAGAGTCTGATGCTGATTTTGATGCAGCATTGCTTGGCAGGTGTGCTTCACAACCTTCCTTGGTTGCTGTCTGGACTACATCAGGCAATTCTGAAACTGCTGGTAAAGCCTCTTTGGCAGCCTGTGATTCTGCATCAGGAGACTGTCCACTCACCTCAGATGCAGCTGGTTCTAAAACTTGTTCATCTGAATCTGGAACTGGTTTGTTCAACCCAGAGTCAGGTTTTTGAATCACGTCTCCACCTGCTGAACTAAGTAGAGATCTGGTTACCCTGTTTGCACTTGCAACAATTCCTGGAGGTGTTGACGAGGAACCTTTGGATGCACCCGGACTCGATGAAGCAAAAACTGCTGAGCCGACATGCCCACCATTTTCTGCTTCATCGAGTCGGTCAGATGATGGCTCTGACAGCTTTCCACTCTCATCGCTTTTGGAAGGGCTCCCAAGAGTGTAAGCGTCAGCAGAACTGAACATTTTTACGGACTCCAAAGGTTTATATCTGATGGCACTTTGTATAGTTTCCGAAACTTTGGCACTGCCTCCAACTGGCAATAATTCTGTAGGCCTCTCTGAGCTGGACATGTCTTCACAATTTTTCTGCGTCGCGGCTACACTTGTCTCTGAATCGGCTTTCAGCGCAGGCCTCTCTTTCTGTAAACCCTCCTCGTCTGCTTCATTTAGTTTAGAGTCACTGTCATTGTTCATCTCTGTATCACTTTCATCATCACTAGTGATCAAGATGACATCCTCTCCAATATCATCTATGCTGGTTATGCCTATTTTTCTCTTGCAAGCCTCAATCATCAGAGCGTGTCTGTAAATAGGAGAGGTAGGTTTTTCAGTCCCTTTCACCAAAGTTTTCTGTTTTGAATCTGTGATGCCACTGCGTACTTCTCTTGTTACGGCTGCAGCTGCTTCAGTCAATTTAGCTGCAGCTGTCTGCTTTGAATCTTTGACACAGCTTGACGCTTCGCGCGATGCAACTGCATCAAGCGACGCACCAAGCTGTATGCCTGTGAAAGTTCTTACACCACTGTCATCATCATCTTCTCTTTTTGAGACATTTTCAGCACCTTCCATATCAGCGAGTCCTTCATTGTCTAATACACCACCATCATTTTCTCTCTCTGTCGTTTCTTTTCTCGACTCACAATCTACACTTTGTGCATCCTTTCTGAGCAGTTCTGTCATTTTCTCACCTCTCTCTGACCTGCTCTCACTCTGTTCTCCCTCTATTTTTCCTCTCTTTACAACAGTACCAGCTCCTTCATCAACCTCCATCCAGTCTTCCTTTCCTTCTTCCAGCTGTTGGGCATTTATTACCTGAATAACGTTGGTCACCGACACCCGACAAATCTGAGACATTAACGGCACTGACGATGTTCTTTTCTTTCTTGCACTCTCATCAGGCAAAGGGGAGGAGTTGCAAGCGTCAGGGGCTGCCGATTGAGTGGGTGATAACGTTCGTAAAAAAGTAGAGACTGTGGACTTTTTCGTCGCCAGACTGCTGTATTTCAACTTCGAGACTGAGGTGGTTTTAGCAGCTGTAGACACCCTCTCCGCATCTGTTGAAGAGAACATCGAAATGGACACTTACAGTTTTTAACCCTTATCATTCAGAATACACCAGTGTGTGAAATAGGTTTGACTAAAATAGTTCAAGGGTAGTGCCAGATAAGCTATTCTGGCACCACACTTGAACTAAAGCCATTGGTCTATATCCTTAGCTGTAAGTACTATAATGTAGTGTGCATACGGCAGTGTACAAAACTGAAGCTTTTAGCCTCAGTATGATATGGGTTAACCTACACTCTTATCTGTCAGTTTTCCTAGCCACTCACGCCACAGAGGACTAAATTCACTCGCTCATCGCCAAATGTGAAGAGATGTCTTGTCAGGCATGGCAAGATGATGTCTGGTGGCTCAAACTGAAAAGCAAGTTTCACAATGCACCTGCAAACCTGACTGTTCCTGCTACTAGAAAAATGTGGGCTCCCAGATTTCACTTGGGTGGTAGTCTGAATGGCTATTAGTCATTAAAACATTAATTTGGTTCTCCCTGCATAAAAATGACTTTTTCAGCCCTCCATTGGATGACTTTTCTAACATTTATCAACAATAAGAAACAGAAGCTGATCTACTTGACTAGTCAGTTCATTCAAGCACCCAACAGTCAATCATCTGTCCATATATCTCCCTACCCATCCAACCTTTCACCCCAACCATACACCCACCCACCTGTCTATCCCGAGTATCCGCCCACTGATCAACCAACTAATTCAACCTTGACAGACTACAGCAAGACATGGACTGAGCATGATAGCTCAAGGATGGTGCCAAAATAGCTAGCGATGAAAAGCGACAAGCTATTCAGGCAACACCCTTGAACTATCACGGTTGATTTTCCTTAAGAGCCGTTATTGGTCTTCCTAGGACAAGAACCAGTTTTTATAGGAATTGCGTCAGTCATATGGCTCTGTGGGTTAACCACTTTGTGCATGCAACCACCAGTACTGTTTACTGTACCAGTGGTTGCGTGTGCAAGCCAAAAGGGTGTTGAACACACACGTTCTGGCTGCTTACCGTTACGTTTGGCTGACAGTTTCCCTTGGATCACTGAAGGTTTGAAGCGTTTGGTGCCTGACGGAACGCTCCCACCCTGTGGCTTGATGTTCATGTAGATGTGGCGTTTGTCATACCCGGTGCGATGAGGGGGGTAGACAAAGGTGCCAAACTGCTCTCTGAGCGAAGAAAACAATTATAATTAACCCTTATCATTCGGAATACACTATTGTGTGCAATAGGTTTGACTATAATTGTTCAAGGGTAGTGCCAGAATACCTTGGCACCTCTAGGTACCAAGCTATTCTGGCACTACCCTTGAACTAAAGCCATTGGTCTATATCCATATCTATAAGTACTATAATGTAGCTTGCATATGGCAGTGTACAAATTTAAAGCTTTTAGTCACAGTATGATATGGGTTAACAGACTTAAGATTTTTAAAGCAAAATTCGTAAAGAAAAAGTGAAAACATGTTATCCATTTAGGATAAAGTCACACTGAGAGACTGATCATCTTTCTAACAGCATAACACAATTGTCAAGATGCGGGTTTATTTTTCCTATTTTTGTAGGGGAGTAAATGTTAGAGGGGTGACAGAGATTGGTTAGTCACCAGAAAACAATAGCACAGGTGAGTTGTTTGGCCTATACACGGGAAATTGCTGCCATGTGAGATGCGAAGAGCGGCGTGTGATGCACGTGATTGCTCTGCGCGATCGAGTGGTTACCAATCCGCGTGATCTTGCATTGCACTTAATAATAATAATAATAATGTACATTTATATAGTGCTTAACCTCCAAATGAATGGTGCTCTAAGCGCTTTACAGGATAAAAAATCACAGAACAAAAAGTACAAGAAAGAAAACGCTACAATAAATGTTACAAAAACTAAAGTGACACATAATCAAAAGCTCACACTCACACATACACACACACCGTTACAAGAACAGTTACTGCTAAAGATTCTAACGCACTGAAAATGCATCTAACTGTATGCATAAGAAAACAGATAGGTCTTGAGCAGTGATTTAAAAGCAGACAGAGTTGGGGCATGTCTGACATGGGCTTGAAGGTCGTTCCAGGTGACTGGACCAAAATAAGAAAAGGCACGCTGGCCCTGGCTAGACTTCTTTCGCCTAGGAACCCTGAAAATATGCGTGTCTGATGCTGAACAGAGGGATCTTGAAGGCGTGTAAATATAAACCAGGTCGGACAAATATGGGGGAGCAGAACCAGTAATAGCCTTGTAACAAATAACAGAGACCTTGTACACACTTCTTTGAGATTCAGGCAGCCAGTGCAGGTCAACAAGTAAGGGTGTTATGTTGAGATACAGGCAGCCAGTGCAGGTCAACAAGTAAGGGTGTTATGTTGAGATACAGGCAGCCAGTTCAGGTCAACAAGTAAGGGTGTTATCTGCACACGTTTCGGTACTCTGTAAATTAGTCAGGCAGAGCAGTTCATAACTCTTTGAAGTTTATCAAGAAGATTCTGAGGAACACCAGCCAAAAGGGAATTACAAAAATCAATGCGTGAAAGAACAAGGGAAGTAACAAACATTTTGGTTGCTTCGGTAGTGAGAAGATGTCGAATTGAAATGATCTTTCTCAATTCAAAGAAGGAACACTGGCAAACCTTGTTCACATGCTCTCTCATGGTCAGCCTATTGTCAAAGATAACACCAAGTTTACGGGCCGACTCGGAAAAGGGGATAATGTTCTGACCAACCCTGATCGAGTCTGGGAGATCAGTGGAGGTTGAACAAGAAAATCTTAAGGCCTCAGTTTTGCCACTATTCATTTGCAATTTGTTCTGTGTGGTCCAATTCTGAACGTCTGTGACACAGGACTCTAAAGACTGGAACATCTGACTAACATGTTTGCGTTGAGCACTGGCATACAGCTCCGTGTCATCAGCATAAAAATGGTGAGAAACAGAGTGACATTTGATGACACTAAATAAAGGCTGGTTAAACAATGTGAAAAGGATTGCCCCCAAAACAGAGGCTTGGGGAACACCGTACACAAGCTCAGTGGGATCGGACTCTATTCCCAACACTGACATTTCTTGCTTTCTTCCAAAAAGACAAGACTCGAAAAAGTGCAAAGTGGTACTCTTGATGCCAAAAAACAGAGTCTAAACATTGAATGAGAATCTGGTGATCTATCATGTCAAAAGCAGTGCTCAAATCAAGAAGGGCCAGAACAGAAACATTATCTTCATCACTGGCGGTGAGCAGGTCGTTCAAGACACGTAGCAACGCTGTCTCCGTGCTGTGACCGAGGCGGTAGGCTGATTGAAAAACATGCCAGGTCATTACTTTTGATATGGTTGAAAAACTGCGACAAAACTATTTTCTCTAGTAATTTTGAAAGAAATGTGAGGTTAGATACAGGTCTGTAGTTTTTCAGATCATTTGGGTCAAGAGTGGGCTTCTTTAAAAGAGGTTTTACAATGGCAGTTTTGAAACATGCTGGGACAACACCCGTTCTAAGAGACTGGTTTACAATTTCTGTGACAGCTGGTACTATCTCTCCGCAACATTCAAGTAGAAGAGATGAGGGGACAGGGTCGAGGTCACATGTTTTAGGCGACATTTTAATTTTCTCCGTTACAGGACAAAAACAAAAAAAACTACCCTCGCCGTGCTTTTCAGCATCAGATTGGCTTTATGCTGATCCACCACAACTAACTATACAACAAGACTGCCTGGCTTGGTCACACTTTTATTAGTGGCACAGGTCTAGTCACATAAAAATAACTCCTTCACCAACAAAGAAAACAAGCAAAACAAAAACAAAAATGAACACAAGGGCAAACAAAACAAGCCTGGATATCACCTCTGAACAAGAAGGAAAAAAGGAAAAAAGATGAAAACAAGGCCCCATGAGGACCAATCAAATCAAACGTAACAAAAGACACAAGGCATAAGCATAAACCAATGGATGGACGAACATTCATTCTCGGTCGGCCGCGTGGCCTCTACCGAAGGAGCTCCGAAACACTTCTGCTCGCTAGCGCGCAACAGCAAACGCGCGGCACCAATCAGAACAAGCGTACCAACCGACGAGCGAAGACGCAACGGGGCTAATATAACCGCGAGCGCGCACGGGCCATCTCAGCGCCCAACTTCAGAACCCAACAACAACCAACGCAGTGAGGCTGACGTAACTTATAGACCAGCCACAAAAATACGACCCAACCAGAGGAGTATGCAACAACTGACAGGCAAACCCTTGAAGCCTGGACTGAATGGTCTTAACTCGGCAAACAAATGTCCTAGAAACATACTTCTTTAAAAAAAAAGTATATTGGGACCACCCACAGCGCTAAACAGAGGCAACCAAGCTGCCCTAAGAAACAAGACGAAAAGAAACAACAAAGCTATGGGAAGAAACACAATCTGTGAATATGATTATCAAATCAAAACTCAAACTGAGAGCAGACAATAATACAGCCTATACAAACGTGAATAACGACGCGTGGCCAATGAGAAACGGCACATGCCAAAAATGGACCTGAACTTAGGCGTGGCTAGAAGGTGAATCATGCACATCAGATAAACGACGCACAGTCTCAGAACCCAACAGCAACCAACGCAGTGAAGCTGACGTAACTTATTACAAGACCAGCCACAAAAATAGAACGACCTAACCAGAGGAGTATGCAACAACAAAATAAAGCAGTGGGAAACTGACAGGCAAACCCGTGAAGCCTGGACTGAATGGCAAGACCTACTTACTCGGAAAACAAATGGCCGAGAAACATTGTTTCTAAAAACTATATGGGGACCAATCCTCCCCGCGACCAACATCCTCAAACAACAAAGTTAATCCCAATGAGGTTCGTGGAATGAACAAAATTAAGGGGTCGAGGCAAAACAGTGTGGCCCGCAATCACGCCACAAACTGGTATAAAAACTGCTTGGGAAAGCAAATGCAACAACAAAAACAGCACATATCTGACCTAATCAACAGGGAATGGAAATACGGTGACGAAACACCAAATACAATAACGAAAACGAATGCACCCAACCCAAGAAACAAACGGAATTAAAAATATTAAGAAAAAGAAGAAAAAGTCAACAAGAGCTTCGAGAAAAAACTTTAATAAAAACAAACGCAAAAACGCAATGAACCGAACCCGAAACGGACGCAGACAGAAACCATTACCAACACACCACGAGCAACACTCTTAACAGGAGAGAACACAAACAAAAAAGATTATCAAATCAAAACTCAAACTGAGAGCAGATGATGATACAGCCTAAACAAATGAGAGTGTGCACAATTCTTTAGTGGCCATATGCTCGGGGGTTTGTCTGTGTTTGCTTGTTCTGTCATTATCATTTTGGTTAGTGAGTATGGGGGGGGGGGGGGGGGGGGGGGGGGCGGGGGGTAAAGGTAAGAGTGTAGAAATAAATGTCATTTATTTTATTTGGTAGTATGTAGTGTCGGAGGGTAAATCTGGAAGTGAGCCATATCATATGGTAATGTGTAAATATGCATTTCGTTGAGTTTGAATTTATTATTGTTTTGGGAAAGAGGTGAAGGAATATAAAAGACAGCAATTAAAATTGTGGGAGGGGTGATGTGATTACCTTTTTTCTTTTTGGCAATTTATTCATATATGTATTTTTGTACCCTTGTTTTAGTGCATCAAAAGATCCAAGTGGATAAGTCCGCCGCCGTTGCTGTGCGGAAGGGCTGGGTTGTACGATTGTGAGAGTGGAGGCTGGCTGTGTCACTCCTCTTGGGATTATGACACCATGCCTGAGTGCTGTTGCGAGCGTTGGTGCAGACCCTGTGTTTATCCCAGGTCAGGTCGTCCCATTTAGTGTTTACTAACTGGCTTTAAGTAAAGTCTTGTCCATTTGTAAACTTGTAAAAGAACGTTGTGAGACTAATTTTATTTCCTCGTGGTGACAATATTATGAGAAGAACTTTGTCGCCGTGACAAAAAGATTGTGTATTCTACTTATTCAAAAGGAGTCATGTGCTATGGCGGACTTTATTGCGGAAGCAAAAGCATTATTCTAATTTGAACTTGTCATTTGTGCTCCCACCAAGGAGATCCCGTAACTTTTGAATTATATTACTTTTTTTTCTCAATTTTCATTTGTATTTTATTAAGAACATTTGTTTATTATATAGTTTATATTTTATTTTGTGTACGTTGGATATTTATGCTGGGGAGTGTGGATGTGTGTGTGAATGTGATGCTTTAATGTGGGGTTAGGACTGAGTGAGGATATTTTGGATTGTTGTTATTGTTATGTAATAAATGTTGTCATAATTGGTCCTCTGGTGTTTGTGTTAGGTTGGGGTGATAGTCTAAGGTGGTAGCGCTCATAGTTCACGCTCCAGAAGCGGAGGTCGTGACAACAATAATGAGAGAGAGAAAGCATAAACAACCCCCCTACCCCTTCTTTTGATGAGCAGAACTGAACAACAAACTGAAAAAAATAGGAGACTGAAAAAACATCAGGTATCAGAAATGCCAATGAGTTAGTTATTGGGGTTTAATGCCGAGCAGGCAAATATGGCCTTCTCACGGTAGAGAAATCATCACAAAGTTGGCAACGGTCCAGAACCACCTATGAAAACACTGCAACTATTTGGAACAGCGCCAATTCAGAAGATTTTTCCTCATGGAAAAACATTTTAAAGCCAGTAATTGGACAAATCGGATGCCTGCAAAGTACCTGATATTCTTAACATGCTGCTTCAGCTCAGCCATGGCCCTGTCAAATCCTCCCTTGTTGCTGCGAACTGGTACTGGGCTTTCCTTGGACAGCAGAAACACCTGGGACATCGGCACCCATGACCTGTCAATCAATCAATTAAGCAATCAATCAATCATCGATCCACACCCCCATGGTCCATCTATCCACAATCAATCAATTTATCAATAGTCCATCCATCCAACAGATGATCCATACATCCATTCAACCATCCATTCACAATCAACCATCCATCCAGCCATCAAAACTTACCTGTCATGTGTTCCAAAGAACTGGACATCGATTTGACATTTGGCTTTTTGCAATGCCTGCAACCAACATAAATAAATAAAAATAAGTTACCGATTTAACCCATTTAGCCTTAACACCCTACAGCAGGAGAATGATTGACCACTATAATTCAGCAGGAGACTGATTGACCACTAGAATTCAAGGGTTGTGCCAGATTAGCTCAGTGACTTTAGGCACCAAGCTAATCTGGCAATACCTTTGAATTATCATGGTCAATCCACTTCCTGCCACTGGTACATAGTCGTTCAGTAACACTTCCAAAATTTGGGAAAAGCACTTGTGGGGCTAAAAGGGTTTACGATGAACATATAAATGAATACATAAGTGTACAAACAAACAAAAAACACAAATAAAACTGATTAGTTTTATAATGTGTGTCATGCACCAGTATAGCTACATTATTCAACTGTGACTTTTGACATTGTATTGAAATTCAATGTTGATGATATGCAAGTACAGGAACTGTTATCAGCTGAGCAGATAGTTTGGGTCCAATACAAATCAAGGCTGACTGTATTGAAATGCGGCTGACTGTAATTGTACTGGGCACTGTATGGAGCTTTACCTTGGCTGGCCAGAACGGGTAACCCTTCCGCTTGGCCCAAACCAGAGTGTGTGGTGGATGCTGCAGAAACAGAAAAAAAAATTAGACAGATATTTTTTCTTTTTTTTTAGTTCCATTTTTGGGGGTTTGTGAACCTCTTCACTGCCAAGAAAACAACAAGATGAGGATTTCATCCCAAAGTCTAGCGTATTGTTTGGAGCTCAGATGCGTTTATCTTTTAGGAACATTCAGAGTTGTTCATATTTTTAGGCTTATCCTTCTGATCCATTTTCCTCCTCTCTAAACCAACCTCTGATCAACACACACGTCGGCGCACACACATAAAGACGGACACACGGCGCTTCCAGCCATTAGTACGCTCTGTGGGCTGGTGTAACGACAGGAATCCATCTACTACTCTAACCCACCCTCTGATCCACACACACTGGCACACATAAATAAAGATGAGCAGATGGCGATTCCCGCCATTCCTAAGCTCTGTGGTCTGGCGTAGCATAGCTATTCTGAAGAAGAGTAATAGCACGAGTAGTGAAATGACGTCACTTCAAGCTTCACGTCATGGCATCATTAACCCCACAACGCCATGTTCATAGTCACGACTGGATGTTATACGTCATCATCATCATCATCATCATCATCAGTCCCTTGCCCGAACTGGGCGTTGGGGGGACTAAAAGGCAGCAGCAACAGACAGTGCTCTCCACTGAGTTCTATTTTGGGCGGTGGCAAGCAAGTCTGGCATCTCGAGTTCGGTCCATTCTTTTATGTTTGCGACCCAACTCTTTCTCTGACGACCTCGCCGACGACTTCCTTCGAGAGTGCCTTGGAGGATAGTCTTTGACAAGGTGTTGTGTCGGGTCACGTGGCCAAACCAAGCAAGCTTGCGCCGTGTCACGGTAGCCAGAAGGGGTTCATGTGGGCCCACCAGGGAAGTGGCGATGCTCCGTACATATTCGTTGGTCTTGTGCTCGCGGTACGAGATGCGGAGCAACTTCCTCAGGCACTTGTTCTCAAAGGCCTGGATTTTCTTTTCTGAGTCTGCAAGCAGTGTCCAAGTCTCACAGCCGTAGAGTAGAATAGACACTACGAGGGACTTGTAAAGCCTGTACTTGATGGTGAAGCTGATGGAGTTACTTCGCCATATCCTGTCCAGCCTGGCCATTGCGGATGTTGCTGTACCTATCCTGATACGGATCTCTGCTATGCAACTACCGTCTTTGGACAGGGTGGCTCCCAAGTACTTGAAGCTATTGACCTCTTCTAGCTTCTGGCCGTTCATGTGAATGTTGCTGCTGCTGTCGCTTGTGGTGTTGATCATCACTTTGCTTTTATCCGTACTGATCTCCATGCCATAAGACCCTGCGCTACTTGAAAGTTTGTCTGTCAGGTTTTGAAGCTCACTAAGCTCATCATCACAGTACTAACATCTGACGTATCAGAGGATCAACTTTTCTTGCTGATTTTCATGCCTAGATCTTACAGGTCACAATTTGACCTAATCCTACCCCAGGGCCGGACAAATAGTAGGCTTATGCAAACAGTGTCAATGAAAAATCATGCGGGTATTAATGAGAAGATAGCTTTTTTCGTAAAATAAAAATTGACGTTGTGTTAGCTGTTTTACAAATGACTCTGAAAAAGTAGTGCAGAAAACTGTCTCATTTTTACACCTCGGGCATACAGGTAAACAACGACCTAATCGTACCCGACAGACGAGACAAACTGCAGGCTTATGTAAATACCGTATACGAATAGTCATGCGATTATTAATAAGATTTTTATTTGTAAAACAGATTCAATTGTTTTAAGATTAACCCATATAATAGGTGAAATAAATTCCCAAAAAGTGAAAATATATTTTTTCAACAAATATTTAGTTATCACTGAAAAAGTTGTAGAGGTACAATGCTGGTTAATGAACTTATTCAATATGTCCCTTTTATCTAACTATACGCAAAATATCTAGTAAAAAATAAGAACATGAAGGGCAAAGACCATATGGCTCATGTGTATAGACCGATCCACACATGTCTGACAAAACATTTCTTGTCGAAATATGGCTATTTTTTACCTATTTCCTGAGCTCTTGTGACCCTTGACCTTTCGGAGGTGTCATCCAAATTAGTATGCATAGATGGGTCTTACCATCAGGTATCTCTGTAGCAAGATTGGGTTTGAAGTTGTGAATAGTATTTGTGAAAAAACATTTTTTTGGTAAAAAAATATGGTCATTTTGGATATATTTCTTGAGCTCTTGTGACCCTTGACATTTCCGAGGGATGAACCAAATAAGTGTGCATATAAAGGTCTTACCGTCAGGTATCTTTGTACCAAGTTTTGGTTTGAAGTTGTGAATAGTATTTAAGAAAAAATAAAGTATGTCCCAAAATAGCTATTTTTCGTATATTTCCTGAGCCACTGTGACCTTGACCTTTGTGCTCTTGACCATCGTGATGAAACTCTATGCTCACGCATAGGGTTCACACTGAGGGTTTTATATAGTACGGTTTTGTCAGTGGTTTGCTTTGTGACAGTTATTCCGTGTGGGCACGAGGCCCACGTGAGATCTTAGGGAAACATTCTGCACGGTGATTTTAGCGAGAGCTCAGTCTATCAGAGGTCTAAATAGTCAATGCGGGCTAGACTGTCAGTGGGGACGGAAATATGTCAGATACACTAGCCGTATTCCAAGACTCTGAAACCTAGAATTCAGGTTTGTTTTTATATGTATTATTGATGGTTACTGAGTTAAAGATAGTATGCGTTATCTATCTATCTATATCCTGTAGTCTTGCCGACCGTTGGGACACCACTGATGACTTGGCAACCAGCTCCCTCCATTCCTCTCTGTTCTCTGCCATTCTTAGCGTATCACCCAGCCTCATTCCTGTCCACTCTGAGATATTGTCCTCCCATCTTTTCCTCTGTCTTCCTCTCCTTCGTCCTCCTTGCACAGTGCCTTGCAGGATTGTTTTGGCAAGCCCTGCTGAACGCGTGACATGCCCATACCACTTCAGTTTGCCTTTTTTCACAATGGCTAATAGGTCTTCATAGGGCCCGATGGCTTGCCTGATTCTGCTTCCCACTTCCTCGTTCGTGATGTGATCTCTGTATGAAATGCCAAGCAGCCTTCGAAAACATTGCATTTCAGTGGCTTGTATCCTCCTTTCAAGGTCTGCTGTGAGGGTCCATGACTCGCAGGCATACAAAAACACTGAGATGACTAAGGAGCGCATCAGTCTGATCTTGGAGCAGAGTGTGATGTTTCTATCCTTCCATATGGTCTTCAATCTTGTCAGTGCTGTTGTTGTCTGCGCAATCCTGGACAGTATTTCTGGTTTTGATCCCTCATCTGTCACAATGGCTCCTAAGTATTTGAATTTATTAACTGTTTCTAGTTTTTGGCTTCCAATCATGACGTTAGTGCCAATGCCACTGGTGTTATTTGTCATCAGTTTGGTCTTCTCTGCACTGATTTCCATCCCATACGCAATGACTGTACTGTCCAGCTTCTCCACCAGCTGAGCTAGCTCCTTCTCTGTTCCTGCAAGACCATCAATGTCGTCCTCAAAGCACAAGTTCATGATTGTTCTGCCTCCAATACCGACAGTTCCTTCATGATCTTTCAGAGCGTCCATCATGATTCTTTCCAGGAAGATGTTGAAAAGAGTAGGTGAGAGCAAGCAGCCTTGTCTGAATCCGACTGTAGTCCTAAACCAGCTTCCTATTTTGCCATTGAAGCAGACTGAACTTGTGGCCTTGTTGTAAAGGTTTGCTATGACTTTGATCAGGTTGGCATTCATGTTGTATAGCTTCATGGTGGACCAAAGGGCTGCATGCCACACCCTGTCAAACGCTTTCTTAAAATCCACAAAGACATGATAGAGGTCTTGCTGGTGCTGGAGGTACCTCTCACATAGAACTCTCAGGTTGAAGATCTGCTCAGTTGTGCTGCGCCCTGGTCTGAAGCCTGCCTGTTCCTCAGCTATGATTTCCTCTGCCTGTGGCTTCAGCCTGTTCAGTAGGATCTTTAACATGACTTTGCTTGGGTGGCATATAAGACTGATCGTGCGATAATTCTGGCATTGATGTAAGTTGCCTTTTTTGGGGAGAGTTATTATAAGTGATTGGGTCCATGGTGTGGGCCAATCCCCTGACTGCCAGATCTTATTGCAGATTGTTAGTAAGGCGCTTATCATGTCTTCTCCCCCTTCTTGGACTAGTTCTGCAGGGATGTTGTCTGCTCCTGCTGCCTTCCCTTTTTTCAGCGACTTCACTGCAGCCTCTACTTCTTCTCGGAGGATGGGATAGTTGCCATTGTTGGTCACAGGTGGGTTAACAAGTATGCCTGGGTCCCCTGTAGCTCAGTGGTTGTACAAATCTGAGCAGTACTCTGTCCATCTCTTCAGTATGTCTTGGTCTTCTGTAAGACAGTTCCCTTCACTATCTTGGATGATCGAGGAGCGTCCTTGTTTTATACACGTCAGGTCTTTCACCAGCTGGTATGCTTTTTTGCTATTATTTTTTTTCAGATTTTCTTCTACGTGTTTACACTGATCTTCAATCCACTTATTCTTTGCCTTTTTCATGCTTTTCTTGATATCCTGGTTAATTACCCTGTATTGTTTAGCTCCTTCTACCTCTTGATTTCTTTTTCTTTAATTCTCTACGCTTGTCACATAGAACAAAGATGTCAGCTGTAACCCAGTATGCATTAGTAAAAGTTAATTCGGTTGTGTAGCGTTGACTGGTTTGGTTCGGTTATGTGGGTTTGGAATTCGTCGAGGTAACCGGTGTTTTTCCAATGTGGTTTTTACCGAGATAGATAGCTAAGGAATGTGAGGTGGGTACGCCCAAGTCGTTATGAAGGTGGTACGTGGTTAATTATAGTCTTTTCTAATGTATGAAAAATGTATGGCGAGTGTTAGGTTATAGTCTGCTTCAAGGTAGTGACAGAGTTATGGGGTGTTACGGAAGTAGCTTGGGTTATGACGTGTGTGTGTGAATGAACGTGTGAGTTATGTGTATCAGCCAGGTTACGTAATGTATCTCATATCATCCAATATGTGTGTGTTTAGCAAGTGTTATGATTGAGGAATTTATTACTCAGAGTGCTTGTCGGGAGCTGAGGCCGGAGCCACGGACGCCGAGACGTCAGTCAAGAGAGGCTGCCGCCAAGGGACCTATTGTGATGTCATCTCTTCACTCAGGGAGTGAGCGGCCGGTGCCAAGACACCCGGGTCAGCAGGGAGTGCGCTACAGAGCAAGTCCAGAGGACGTCCACAGTATGAGAAACGGGACAACTCGGAAGCGTGCGACGAAAGACTTGCACGCCTAGACATGAAAGGACAGAACGTTACCAAGCGAGAACACCAGTAAAACAGGTTGGAGTGTGAGAGACTATTACCTGGCCTGGCATTTACATTGTGTGTGTGTGTGTGTGTGTATGGGGTGTTGATGTGCTTGTAGTGAGAAGGGGTGTTGTACATAATTTAGATAGTGTTTTCGTTGTTTTATTTACATAAAGATCCGTACAAGAGAGGAAGTTAGTGTGTTGAGTTTTACCGCGTGAATGCGCCCGTCTGAGTCGATGTATGCTTCTGTTGTGCGAGAGTCTGTACGTGCGACTGGGGAAGGTCTGCGTGTGTTACAGTCAAAGTTCACTGAAATTGGTATGTTTAGAAAGGACTTTGCCACAAAGTATCCTTGGGCCAAGTTTGAAGACTGTAGCTTAAATAGTCTCCAAGAAAATGCCAATGTTAAAGTTTTCCATGGACGACGCTGGATGGTGGAAGGACAACGCACAGTTGACCACTGGCCCAGAACAAAGACTCACTTTTGCTTCGCACGTGAGCCGAAAATTACGGACTCTAATGTGGACCAACCGGTTTTTGTGAAACGACCATTTTCACGGCCAATGAGTATTTTAATCAAAACATTTAAAAAAAGGTCCTGAGATATTCTTTTAGGGACAATTTCCTAAAATTTCAAGCTTGTCCGTCCTCAAACGCAGGCTTTATTCGCTGCCACATCCTCACACACACACACACACACACACACACACACACACACACACACACACACACACACACACACACAGCACTTTGGCGCCAAAAAGACGTTCTCTAGCAAGGTTTGCATAGCTAGACGTGACGTCATTTTTATCTTGTTACTTCTTTGCCAGAAGTTCTGCGCTGCAGGCCAAAAACGTCATGTGCATGCTCCAGAATGCGTCGGACCCAGTCCCATTTTAATTTAAAGTCTACCGTATTTTTTAAATATGGTAGACAATGAACATGGTCCATCTACAACAGACACAGAGCCGCAAGCGTCCCTGTAGATGCGAAGGCTGAAGGGGATCTATGCCTCTTGCTGACACCATGTTGTATCCATGTTCCTTGGGCAGCGTGTGCTCTCTGGGGTTGAATTAACAAAGATTTCATCAACACAATCTGCAGCCTCTGGCAGGGAAAGGTGAATCTATTTAGCCCTTACACGCTACAGCACAAGATGAATCGACCATGATAATTCAAGGGTAGTGACAGATTAGTTTGGTGCCAGATGGCGCCAAGCTAATCTAGCACTAACCTTGAATTAACATGGGCGATTCAAGTCCTGCAACTGGTACATAGCTGTTAGGTGACATCCAAAATCTTGGAAACGCGCCCATGCTGTTGTGGAGATTTTTGTTCCGAGGATACCGTCATGAATCATTGCAATAAAAACAACTACAGATGACCAAACAGTTAAAAAAAACAAACATCATACATCAAGAATGAAATTATGATGTAAATTTGACCCGTTCCATATTTTCTTTATAGAAAGACAGACACATATAAGAAAACACAAGAAAGGCAAAGCCCTTACGGCTCATGTGTATGACCGATCCACACAAGTGTGAGAATAAGTAAAGGGATGGCTTCTGCACCAACAAAATCAATGTTTTCTCTTTGACCTTTACGATGAGTCGACTAAATTAGTATACATCCTCAGCTATCTTTGTGCCAAATTTGATTGAAAAGTTTGCCCAAAAAAGTTGATAATAACTCAATTCTATCATAAATTGGCATTTGTTGGTCTCTTGTGACCCTTGACCTTTTCAAAGGGGTCATCCAAATTAGTATGCATAGATAGGTCTTACTATCAGGTATCTCTGTACCAAGTTTGGGTTTGAAGTTGTGAATAGTATTTGAGAAAAAATATGTCAAAATATGGCTATTTTGGACCTATTTCCTCAGCTCTTGTGACCCTTGACCTTTCTGAGGGATCAACCAAATGAGTATGCATAGACGGGTCTTACCATCAGGTATCTCTGTACCAAGTTTGGGTTTGAAGTTGTGAATAGTATTTGAGAAAAAAAGAAATTATGTCAAAATATAGCTATTTTTTACCTATTTTATGAGCCCCTGTGACCTTAAACTTTGTGAGAGGTCACTGAAATTGGTATGTTTAGAAAGGTCTTGCGACAAAGTATCTTTGGGCCAAGTTTGAAGACTGTAGCTTGAATAGTCTCCGAGAAAATGCCAACGTTAAAGTTTACCATGGATGTCGGTGATGGACCATTTGTCCAAAACATACTCACTTTTTCTTCGCACGTGAGCCAAAAAGTTCACAAACTTTAATTCTCATGAACAATTATAGCAATTTCTGTTTTAATTCCTGTTGTATTTTTTTTTTTTTTTTTTTTTTGGTGTGGTCATTTTTCTACAATGATACTTGAAAGAGATTTACTGATCATCCTAGACAGATGGAAAAAGACAGAGAAAGACTAGACCTGTCGAAGAAAAAAAAAAAGAAAAAAGAATTCCTTACGCAGGGGTCTAGCAACCAGCTGGCATCCCCCTTGATACAGGAGTTCTGGTAACACTTGGGGCACATCTCAATCTCGCTCATCTGTGGGCAATAAAAAAAAGACTGTACTTATTTTCACAAGTTATGCACATCAATTTTACCAGCTCCATTATGTGAAACATACTATTTGTAGTGGGGCAATATTGTAAGACTGCAAAATCCTACAGGCACTAATAGGAAACAAGTTCACACAAACGAGTAAAAGAATGAAGAAAACCCGGTATTACATGACAAGATTTTTCGCCTATGAAGCCTCTCTGACAATATCCTGTTACTTCAACGCAACTTAAAAAAAAAAAACATCAACATGAACAGAAGGTTAACCCATTTAGCCCTGTGTCCCTACAGCAGGAGATGGGTTGATCATGATAATTCAAGGGTAGTCCAGATTAGCTTGGCGCCTTAATGGTCAAGCCATCTCCTGCAACTGGTACACAGTCATTAGGCAATATCTCCAAAATGTAAGAAATGGGATCTTGGGGCTAAAAGGGTTAATAAGAACAACCCCTTCAATGTGTTTGAATGACACTGCTGTTGCCTTTTACAGCTGTAAATTTGTAAGAATCCTTCGGCTGTCGATAGAATCATCGCAACAAAAAACGCTGCTGAAGCCGAGGAGTTAGAAACAATTTTTTTAAATTCATTCATCCCCTGCTGCACGCATCCACCAGTACTGTAAACAGTATCAGTCACTGCACAAACACGAGGGCTTAAATTATTACCTCATGTTTGCAGCTCTTGATGATATTTCTGGCTACACCGGTTAATTTGTGATGCGCTGCACACACAGACACCATCAGGTTTGGTCAATATTACATTCCATGCCATGCACACATTTAATGTTTATTACAAAGATTTAGCCTAGAAATCTTCAAATTCTCAAGATGAAAAGAAATACACAAAACACAACATTCACTCACGTCCGTTGAAAACGATACAGTTGTGGAGAATCCACTTGGCGTCTGCCAGGAACGCCTCTGTACAACCGTACACTTTAATACACAAAATACAACATTCACTCACGTCCGTTGAAAACGATACAGTTGTGGAGAATCCACTTGGCATCTGCCAGGAACGCCTCTGTACAACCGTACACTTTCTTCTTGCTGTTCTGTGTAAAAATCATATCATAGTGAACATCACTAATATCATAATAACAAGGTCAGATAAAGAACATCATCGTTAAAAGTCCCCACAACACTGTCTCTGTTGAACCCCTTTACTGCCAGTGCTCGCATATTCCGTTTCAGGTGAATGTGAAAATTCAAAGCCAAACAATCCCATCCATCCAAGAAACATGGACATAGGGTCAGGTCAGCAAGAGGCATAGATCCTCATGAGCCCCTGCCATTGTGGTAAATTAGTGCGATTGCGGGGGCTCATGAGGATCTATGCCTGTAGCGGTTGGATTTTCTTTCCTTTTTCTCAGCACTGAAGGGGTTAAAGTACTTTGCTAATAACAAACTTTGGACGTAATACAGAAATGGCACCTGATGTTTACTTATAGTAATAATCACACACTGGGCTCTGCCTTAAGGTCCAAAATCACAGACCAACACATATGGGTAATTGTGAGAAACAACAACGGCAAAGCCATTATGCCTCACGTGGACAACCGATATAGATATATGTGTGTGACCTTTGTGACAATGGACCTCACCGAGCACACGCCACGCCCCCTAGCAATTGTTGCTGGGTGCCACAAGCTTTCCTGTCCCTTGGGCAATATGGCGGACGGTAACGCGCATGATTTGACTGAATGCATTGCAAATTCTACAAGCCTACATTATACAAAGCTATGTTGAAAACGGCTCTAGATCAAGGCAAAGCATGTTTGCATCAAGTTTCATTGATGCTGTTCGTGTTTATCACACAACTGGCAGTGATTCCATTCAAGTTGCATCCTTGTTGACCGGTTGCAGATCTACAATAACGCACCGATCCACACAAACTGTACATGGAAAATGAGGGTCACAGAAGCTATCAGTGTCTGCAGAGCCGGGTAGGTGTTTTTGTTATTGGTGTTGCTTAAAAAAAAAATTAGCACACTTATATCCGAGCTATTTTAGCCCATCTTGTCTCATCGTAGCAGGATGGCAGTGCTGCTCAGTGCTCTCTATTGCTGGCTGTATTCACAGTGTCAGGCTGAGCTGATTACTTTAACTCACAAATAAAATCGACATGTGTGTGTGTGTGTGTGTGTGTGTGTGTGTGTGTGTGTGTGTTTGTGTGTGTGAGAGAGGAGAGAGATTATTAATAAATAACCTTGCATGTATGATTTGTATTTCAGGTTCAATGGTCACTGTTCTCATGTCATTGGGCTTCAGAAAACTCTTCAGTACTTCAAGGCAGCAAACTGTTTGACCCATGTGCCTAATCAACTGAGCTGCAGCGGCATGCCACAAGCACAAAGATCGCATCTGTCCCAATAATAAAACCATGATGTGCTTAGCCAGACCATCGAAGAAGCAGACAAAAAGGCCCATAACATGCCACATCAACACAAGCAAGAAGTAAGCATTAACTAAAATAAAATCAAAACTATTATATACAGGTAAATTGTATTTTATTCTGGAATATGAGTTTTTCACATGCCAAAACACAACACACAGAGAAATAATGGTTCAGGTCATAAATGGCTGATTCACAGTGAGACAATTTGATAGCATAGGAATACTAAATTCAAAACTCATTATCACTTTATTATAAAGTTTTCAAATTTTCTCAATCAGCAAAGAGTGAGAAACAGTCTATCATATGGCTGTAATACAGCTGCATTAACATATGTTTGGTTTTTTGGCTTTTTTGTCATTTGTGTAGCCAAATGATCAATCGTTTAAGCACATGGGGCAGACTTTCAGCACCTAAACTGTAGGTGCTGAAAGTCTGCCCTTTTTCACTATGCTTGTGCTTAAAAGATTGACCATTTGGCAACACAAATGACAAAAAAGCCAAAAGCCAAACATGTTAATGCAGTGTAGAACTGGAACAGGTTGTTTAGTTGTCTTTCCTTTTTTTTCACAAAGTCCACTCCAAATACTTCTTCTTCTGCTGGTTGCCTCTGCACACCTTTAGTTCTTTGCAGCCTTGAGATGGGGTCATTCAGATTTGTCAAATTCTTGATCTGATCTCCTCCTCCAGCAGGTCTATCTTTATCTTCCAGCTTGCGATTTCAGAATTTACACTCTGCAGCCATGGCCAGGTAGTCTAATGGTGAAATCCCTAAAAGAGAAATTAAAAAAAAAATATAAACAGTACATAATAAATAATAATACATATTTCTTGTATAGCGCTGTTCTCCAGGAAAACACTGGACTCACTGCGCATGCACAACAGCACACCCTCTCTCTCAGACACACGCACGATTTTACACTACTTTAAACCATCCAATCTCTTCCCAACACGTTACATTTACTTCCTCTAGGATCAAAACAAAAGGCAGCTAACAGTTAGCTAATGATGAGCCAAGTGTTAAATGCCCGACAGAAAAGAAAAGTCTTTAAGTGAGCCTTGAACTGTGACAATGTGGGCAGATTCAGCATTTCAGTTGGCAGCGAGTTCCACACACTTGGGGCTAAAAAGAAGAAAGAACGCTCCCTGACAGTTTTCATGTTAAGCTTCAGGATTTTTTAAAGTTTTACACTGGAGGAACGGTCGGTGCGTGATGGCTGACAAACAGACAGTTTGGCAGAAAGGTACGCCGGGAGAGATCCGTCAAAATGCCGATAGGCGAAAATTGCAAGTTTATACTGGCAGCGGAATTTTACAGGCAGCCAGTGCAGCTGCTTCAGTAGAGGCGTATAAGTAAATGATTAACTTAAAACGTCAAAAGTATTTCTACAGCTGCACTCAATATTTGTCTACAGGCCAGGAGACTGAAAAGAGAGCCAATGCCACCAAATCAACAGGGTTGCTGACGTGTGTCAGAACGAGGTCTCCAGTTGATCTCCCACAAGAACTGGATTGCCTTTGCTTGACCACTTAGTGTCCAAATCCTGAGAAATGTGAGGAAAGAACAGAGAACTGACCAGGTTTAATCACGGGGTAGAGGAGAAAAAAAACAACAGAAACTAGCAACATGCAACGTCCACATAGATCTAAATAGAAAAGCAAATGTTTCTGACAAATGTCTTGACAGAATCTTTTCACACACTTTTTTCTCAGCTGCAGCCACATTTTATGTAAAAGACACGAGGACAGAGCCAAGAGTAAATATTATAAAGTACTTCCTGACATACACCTGCACAAGCGCTGCATCCACAGTTTCTGTTTATAGGTATTTGCAACGCACTTTACGTGCCAGTTCCATGAAGTTTATTATGATCTCTCTTTTGTGGGTGTGTTGTACTTACTTACTTACGCCTGTCACCCCTACCCGGGTATAGGCCGTCGACGAGAGACCTCCAGCAGCTCCTGTCCTGTGCTTCTCCTTCGATTCTACTCCAGGTGGTTCCCAGTCTCTTGATGTCTGCTTGGAGGTCTCGACGCCAGGAGTTTCTCGGCCTACCTCTTTTCCTCTTTCCCTGGGGGTTCCATGACAATGCCTGCCTAGTGATACTGGAGGGTGTGTTGTAGGGGTGTCGGAATGACTGAATGAAGTTGTTCCTTTGGCGAGAAGGAGGTACTGTGGGTTTGTCAGTTTGTGTTTTGACAGATTAGTGACAAAAGTTGTGGCTTTATTGACTTCTTCAGTACGTTTGGTGGTAGTTTTTGTAGCGTGCTATTGTCACGTGCTTGTTTACGTCTGGGGTTGCTTCGTCTTGCCATCTTCATGTCACACCTCTTTGAGCCAGGTTTGTTACACTCGCGTCAGTGTTTGGGAGCGCTAAGTGTAAACTGTGCGTTTGCTGACAGTGCCCTTGGTTTCTCTCTTCGTTTCTTATTTACACACTAATGATGGTGGGAGCGCTTAATCAGTGGGGTTCATTTTGTTCGACCAATCAAGCGTTCGTCAGTCTCACTCGAAGTTGAATGATGCGGAGCTCCCTACATCTGATTACTGAGGTCGGCTTGATGTAAATTGATCCCTCTTCAGTAATACCTTTGGGTTACGCGTTCTCACGCGCGTATTATTATGCCGCATGTGTAGGAATTTTAACTCTTCAGTGCCCACGGCTGCAGCATCCCTTTCACACTATTTTAGTACTCAGTTCCCAGGGCACTAGTGTCATAGTGTGTTGATGTTTATACACCTTGTCAAGTGTCATACATTGGGGGCTATTGTTTTAAGTTGACATTGTCAATGCTGGTGTGGGTGGTGATGAGGCCAAGCCTTAACGACTGAGGCAGCACTGTCCCATATGGACGGATTGTAGATCACTTGCGTGGGTAGTGCTTCTTTTGTCATTTGGTCGTATGAGGGTAGTTGGGTTCATTCCGTTGTTGTCGCGTACTTTCTCTCAGTTTTCCTGTGTTGACTGTGTCTGCCGGGCGGTACCACCTTGAAGTCCACTCGGCACTGACGCAGGACCAAGCAGCGCTATGCTGCATTGTCCAATATGGACGGAAGCATTCACGAATATGTTTGCAGTTCATAAAAGTACACAGTTTATCATTGTGTGTGAGCGGGAAACATTCCCCTTGCCTAGCATAGTGTTTACCACAACGCTGGCTTTTGGTGAAGACTCTCAGGGCTTTAATGAGCCGTATGTATAGCGTTGTTTCGCTTCGTTGGAGAGTGACTGATTTGTGCTTATTGGGTTTGACTGGTCAGAACTGATGTACAGAAAACCAACCGAGACATTCCAATACTTACACCGAAAATCAGCGCACCCACAGGCAGTTTTCAACGGCCCTGTGAAAGCAGAAACGCTTCGCATAACACGGAACTGCTCTGATGAAAAAATAAGACAGCAACAAACAGCCTTCTTCCACGAAAAATTAACAGCAAGACAACACAGCAAAGAGACACTAACGGAACTCTCAGCGGAGCTGAACAACACACCCCGACGAACACTCCTACAAGAAAGAAAGGGAAAAGAAAAGAAAAAACACCAATCACCACACCCCTTGTACTGGTCACCAAGTATAACCCCACTAAAACGAAAGGACCGGCTAGAGCGCTCAGGACACACTGGAAACTCAGTCTGATCACAAACGACCAGGGTTGCAAAGAAATCTTCATGACACCTTCCATGATTGATTAAAAAAAAACAAAAAACAAAAAAACAACAACTGGGAAACCTACTCATCTCTTCGAAACTGGCTCCGCTCACGAACAATGAAGAACAACTGAACAGGGTGAAAAAACAAGACAAGAGAGACGAAAATTCATTTTTCTCTAAAAGGTATTTTTTCGAAAAATACTTACCGATGACATGACTTTGTGGAAATGTCTACTACTAGCTCAATTTTAGCCTACTTACCCGTTGTGTGCCTACACAACCCGCTAGGCACTCGGGGAACCCCAGAGGGGCCGAGAGTTATCTCCCGCTCCTTCCTTACCAGTTCCTGTCACGAGACCAACCAGTTAGATACTTCGCTCGAAAGCGGCAAGCGGGGCAGGTGGGAGGGCCATCCGAGTCATGTCATCGGTAAGTATTTTTCGAAAAAATACCTTTTAGAGAAAAATGAATTTGTTTCCTCAAAAACATTACCGATGACATGACTTTGTGGAAGAATTGCGATGAGGCGGAGGGTGCCGCATGACAACTCCCTAGGAGGGAAAAGAGCCGTCCTCCCAGTCGCAAACTCCCGACAATTTTAGCGAAGTGCATACCAACGGCGCAGGTGGCGCCGGGAGGGAGTGTTGCGCCGCGGCGATGTCCCCCACCATTGCGAGATTCTCTCGCTGGCCCGCCAGGTCCCTGAGGTAGAAGCGGGCGAATACAGATTCAGTCTTCCCGTCCAAGGTAGCCACGATGTCCGTGACAGCGCATTTTCTAACAAACGTGGCGCTCGTGGCCATGGCTCGTACCTCGTGTGCGCATATGTGCAGCCTCTTCGCTCCCTGCAGGGAGAAATCTTGATAGGCGGAGCAAATGACTCAGGGGGCCAGGAAGAGAACGTCTGGGCCGTTATGTCATTCCGCCGATCTCAGAGGTAGGGAGAGGCGTGCACGCCCTCTGCGGAAGGCTTTAGATCGTCGCAGAGCAGTCAAAGGTGCGCACGGGATCCTGTTACCTGGTCTCCTGTGACAGGGGTTTGTTTCATAGCGGCCGTAAGGTAAAACCTGCGGTGCAGTCAGAGGGACCTGTTTGGCAAGGAAGGCCGGGGCAGTGAGAAGTAGCACGGACCCGTCCGCTCAGAACTGTAAGCAGATAGGACGCGCCTAAGCGCGTGTAGCTCGCTCCCCCGCGAGGTGGTAGCCCGGGCCAGCAGGAAGCACGTGTAGCGTGTCACATCTGCGCACGGGCCGCTGTAAGGGTTCGAATCGGGCAGAATTCAACCACGTTAGCACCCAGGGTAGGTCCCAGCGGGGAAGGAGCGAGCGGTAGGCCTGGCGCGGCTGCCGAAGTGTCCGATAAGGTCGGCGAGTCTGTGCAGGCGCCCGGGTCTGGGTGTCCGCGGTGTCAGCGTGTAAGCGAGCCTGGACAGGTGACCCCGCACCGTGAAGGGCTAGATCTAGGTCTCAGCCGAGCCCGATAGAGCTCCGCCAGCTGCGGATACGACAAATCCGTGAGGTTCAGGCTGTGATCGGTGCATCAGGAAAACAGGACTCGCCATGTCCCACGTAGGCTCGAATGGCCGAAGGTCTGGGGGCCGCAGCGATCGCCTCCACCGCTGTACCCGAGTAGCCTCTAGCACCGAGGGCTTGCCGCACACCTCCAGTCGTGAAGGATGAGCCGCTCCGGGCAGGGAGGAACAGCGGCTGGCGCAGTGGCTTGAGCATGGTGCGAGGAGTGGGAAGGCGCATGGGGGGGGGGGGGGGGGGGGGCCCGTGGCGAGGCTGAGAAGGGCCGGTGTTCCTGTGGCGGATCCAGGCGAACGGAGCGACTAACAGGAGGGCCGCCGGGCAGCGCCGAAGGTTGAGGAGGACTTTGGGTACGAGGATCGTCGAGGAAAGGCGGAGGCCGCCAGGACGTCCCAGAGAATGGAGCGCGCATCGACAGCCCAAGCCCAGGGATCGGGAATCGGGGCGATGAAGAGGGGAAGCCTAAGGTTCCACCTTGTGGCGAACCAGTCGACCTGGGGAGACTCCTAACGGGCGCGGGTCCACCGAAAGATGTCCTGCCGAAGGGTCCAATCCGCATGCAAGAGCTGGCCGCGACGGGACAGCGAGTCGGTCCCGACGTACAGCTGTCCGGGAATGTGTCGGGCTCGCCAAGAAGGTCCGGTCCTCGCACCAACCCCAGCTCTGGTAGAGAAGCATACCAAGCTCGAGAGAGCGTGTGCCACCTTGTACCTGGAAGTAATCCACCAAAGGTGTGTTGTCAGAGAGGGCGAGCAGCTCCTGGTGTCTGAGGAGGTCATCCCAGCAATGAAGGGCTCGTCAACGGCCTGCATCACTGGCCGGACGATGAGATAGTGCGTTAATCCGAGGGCCGAGGGCCGGAAGTCAAGGGGAACCGCGGCAGGAGATGAGCATTCCACGCAGAGAGGCTCGCGTCGAACCCAGAGAGTACTGGGGCGGAGAAGATGCCCGGGGAACTGCCGAATCCAGCCAAGCGGCGTCGGTCCACCGACGAAGGCGAGAGAATCTGGGGCACCAGCGCCATCGTCGATACGTCGCCGGAAGCCGGGCGCCCAAGGAGTAGGAGATGCTACTAGGAAGCCCCAAGTGCGTCAGGAGGTGCAGTAGCGCGTCCTTGTCTGTCGCGAGAGAGCTCTCAGACTGGCGGCGAAGGAAGAGGTCGTCTGGGTAGATCGACGTCGGACTGGAGGAGGACTGTCGGGCCTTGGCGACTAAGGAGTCCATCGGCCCGGTGAACCGCCAGGGCAGAGGTTGAGACCGAACGGGAGCGCGGGAAACTGGATTAGACGCCGTCGATCGCGACCAGCGAACTTCCTGGGGGCCTGGAGCATCGAGACAGCAGGTACACATCGGAAAGGTCCAAGCCGCCTGCGCAGTCTAAGGCTGGCCCGCTGCTTTCAGGGCTCTGGCAGTCTCCGTCCGGAAGGAGGGCCGAAATCTGTACAGGCCGAGAGAAGAAACCTGACGCCACTTCCTCCAGGCTTCGGAACGAAAAATCGGCGGCTGTAGAAGGTTGGCGAGTCTGAGAATCGGAAAACCTCCGTGGCAACTTACCTGAGGGAGGAGACACCTCCCGCCGCGCGGAGGCCTCAGCGAAACACGGGGAACATGAGACCTCGAGGGAAAAGGACGGCCAAGACGGGGTCAGGGCACAGTCGGCGGAGGCAGCGAAGCGTAGACCGACGCGAGGTAGGCGGCGCGGTAGGCGACTCCGCTAAGAAGAGCCGATCAACCCGGCGGCGTGATAGAAGGAAGCCAGGCGTCTTCCACACGACGAACCAGGGCTTGAGTGAGCAGCTCCAGGAACCCATCGCAGGCTAAGGTGTTCCGCACCAGGGACGCAGTCAAATCCAGGCCACGAGGGGGGGAACGGGGAAGAAGAGCGGAGCCGCCAGCTTGCGACACGGCAGGGGGGTCCATCGCAGGAAGAGGGATGGAGGAAGCCTGGGAATGGCCGGCATACCAGTCCCGACGGAAGGTGATGTCCAGGCCAGCCGGCCAGCGACGAACGGAGAAGAACACCGGCCCTCGAGACGCGGGAAGTTGCAGGTGCGCTGAGAAGGCATCTCGCAGCTCCTCAAATCCAGGCGGCTGGGGAAGCGACTTGAACCTCTTAACTTGACGCTCGGCATCCACCAAGGCAGAGACCTTCCTCTTCAGGGGGTGAGAGGCTGGGCAGGAGTCCGCTGGCAGAGTGGCTGCGGTGATCCTGGCGGCTTCATCCAAAGCTAAGAGGGTCTCCGCACGGGACGACGACGGAAGGGTCGAGGGGACATCAACACCGACGTCGGCGGGCGAAAGGGAGCGACCATCCTCACCCAACAGGGCTGAGACGGAGTCCTCGGGCAGCAAACTGATGGCTTCTTCGCCCAGGGGGCGGCGAGAAGGCGGGCGAGGCACTGAGGAAGGCCGAAGCTTGGGCGGGGACGCGTGTCGAACCTCGCGGGAAGCCCGGGAACGAGCCGGCAGCGACGACGGAGGTGGGGATCGCCGAGGCGAAGGCGAGAAGAAGCGATGAGGGGTCCTGTCCGGTGCGCGGGAACGACGTCTGGACGAAGGACGGCGGACAACCGAAGAGGGGCGCCGATGAAGGCGGCGACGCGGCGGACGCATCGAACGGTGCGAGCGCGAACGCGCACGCAACGAGGAGTGGCAGTGGGAGCGGCGACGATCCCGGTGCGGGGAATGATCCTTCCGGCGGCGCTCGCGGGCGAGCGCGAGTGTCTAGAACTGACGGTGGAACGGGATGAGTCAGGGGCGCGACTGTGTCGCGTAGGTTGAGGCTGAGGTCTCTCCTGGCCGGACTCAGTGAGAAGGGCTCTATGCCGGCGTACAGATCCTCCGGAAGGATCAGCGGGCTTATCGTGGAGAGAGAGAGAGGAGGAAGGCCAGTCAACGTGGGACGGCTCGTGGCGGACTGCTGCAGGCCGGGCTCAGTGAGGTGGGCGCTCTGCCGGTAAACAGACCCTCCGGAAGGGTCAGCGGGCGTGGCAGCAGTGGCAGTCCTCTGATCAGCCAGCAAGTGAACTGAAAGTGGAACGGTGGGAGTCGGGGCGCGACTGTGTCGCGCAGCTAAAGCTGACGCCTCTCTTGGCCAGACTCCGAGAGCAGGGCGCTATGCCGGCGTTCAGATCCTCCGGAAGGATCAGCGGCTTGTGGTGAGAGACGGGTGAGGAAGGCCAGTCAACGTGGGACGGCTCAGGGCAGACTGCTGCAGGCCGGGCTCAGTGAGGCGGGCGCTCTGCCGGCAAACAGACCCTCCGGAAGGGTCAGCGGGCGTGGCAGCAGTGGCGGTCCTCTGGTCAGCCAGCAACACCGAGTCCCAACAGGAATCCTTTCCGTGAGGCCAGGGCGGGAAAGGGCGGTCAGCACCGTAAGGGCTGCAGAAGTATCAACCGGAGCCGGAAGAGAGGAAGCAGGCAGGGGCCGCTCTCGTCGGTACAGGCCCCAGAGGTCCGACCAAACATATCCGGCCAGGTCGCACAGACATACAAAGGTGGTCCGGGTAGCAGCCCGCACAAGGTAGGCAGACCGCATGGTCATCCGTCGGCACTGGAAGTTTCCCCATAGGGAGCACATAAGCATTTGGGTTCTGTAACAAGGGCATAGCAAGGTCGCAAACACAGGCAAGAGGGCGCCGAGCCCTCCTTTGTGATATCATTGTTTCATCTCACCAGCGCGACCGGGCATTCTCTTTTCAATTAGTGGGAATGGCATTTTTATCATATGCCCTTGATTATGCGTGCTGTGTACATGAAGGCGAGACAGGCAAACATAAGCCGAGTCTGTAGAAATTGACTAGATGGAATGAGTTAAGTCCATATCCCATTCCTGCCCCCCAGGGGATACGAACCCGGGATCTTTGGTATCAGTTTCAGCCCACTTAATCAAATTTCAAATACAAACGATTTTGAATTTCCAAAAACTACAGTAGCTCGCCTGAGCTTGCCCCCAGCACCACGTGAATGTTCTGTGTCTACGTACAGTGTGTGAGCGAATGCGCGTGATTCACGTGAGCGTGCTTGTTGGGTTCAGTACGCGGCGGCGCTTAGAGCCGAATTTCAATTGGGATAAAGCGCCTATTTAATGCGCTTATTATTATTATTATTATTATCTTACGACTGCCAGCACAGTGTCTTATCCACTAAGCTACCTCCCCCTGTCCACCAAGGAACCCCAGGCGCCGTGACCGCCGGCGCGTGAAACAATGGTTATACTCTCCAAGGGCTAAAGGGCCTTTAAGCTGGACGAACGGTACGTGAGTGCCGCCAGGCCCTACGAAAACCAGCGTCTGAAAGGCAAAATCAACTCGTAAGCTAACGAGGCAGAACCAGGAGAGAGAAGGCGACGTCCCGCTAGGAGAGTCGCAAGAAAGCTGTGCAAGGCACGGAAATTATTTCAATAGTTGGTGCCCTTATGTCGTAACCACAACGAAAGACGAGTCCCACGGCAGCCGGCTCTCGACCCGAGGGCCGGCTGTGGGTAGCTACCGTTACCTTACCTCCAAGCCGAAGCGGGAACGGGGGAAAGGGTAGCCATACAGCAGTCACAGCATGGAGGAGAGCCGAGGGAACCCGGAACGGCGCCAAGGAAGAAGCAGGCAGCGCTAGAAGGCGGCAGGCACGGAAGAGAAGTCGAAACGAGCGTAGGCAAGACGAAGACCGGTCGAGGCACAGCGGAGCAAAGCCCGACACGTCTTCTCGGCACGAGCGAAGTAGCAAGACTGGTTGGTCTCGTGACAGGAACTGGTAAGGAAGGAGCGGGAGATAACTCTCGGCCCCTCTGGGGTTCCCCGAGTGCCTAGCGGGTTGTGTAGGCACACAACGGGTAAGTAGGCTAAAATTGAGCTAGTAGTAGACATTTCCACAAAGTCATGTCATCGGTAATGTTTTTGAGGAAACAAATGACCAAGTTTAATAACAACAGCCAAAGTACATCACGCGAAAGGAATGCAAACCAAGGAAACCACTGGACTACACGAAAGGGATGAGCCCCGAAAAAAAAGCAGACATGGGTAACAGACTGAATAAAGAAAGTCAGTACATGTTTCTCCGAGTACACACACGAACAGCGGGTCACAAGAACTTTGTGAAACCGAAACCACTCTCTTCACTACAACAGGGAATAGAGCAGCAAGTCATCCGGCAAACAAAAGAGGCAGATGACAATTTACATCAGTGCCAACCACTAAAACTTGGAAGCCATGGAGGGTTGGAGCCGTGCTGGCACACACCAACAAGACCCCTCCCAACTCCACCTTTGGATAGGGGCAGCAGATGAACATCGGAACATTTCGATAAACACAGCGCGAACCCCAGCTTTATCTACACCTATGCCCACAGCAGACACATCCTACGATGCTACGGCCGCTGACTGACCGCCACACCGCGCGCCGCAGGCAGACAAGCCCCGCACACTGACGAGCAACGCGGCCGTCAAACAATAGAACGATTAGTCGCCTGTCTAATAGTATAGTACAGCAGACGACGAGATCACATCAACATTTGTTTGCGCCACTCAAGCTGCACCACTTAGCAGTGGTTGGTAAACAGAAAAGTGTCAAAATCGCCGGCCAAGTACGAAAGCTACTGGTCGAAGTGCATCAACACAACAGACATCTGCACTGACCACTAGCTCCACCAATTTAGCAGTGGCAAAAAGCAGAAAGAAGAAGAACATGAGGCACCACTAGCTCAATCAAATTAAAAGCCGCCGCACGCCTACTCCAAACGGAAACTGCCTCTTGACACATGAAACAAAGCAGAACGACCTCTCAATAAGAAACCAACTGGCATTGGAAATATCTTATTCCTACGCGCTGGCCACACCGCACACCGCAACCAATACAAAGTCCCTGAAAACAATGGGGAAAGGAAAACGGTTAGTTAGTTAGTTATTTGGGTTTAACGCCGAGCAGGCGACTAAGGCCATCTCACGGCGGGATGGGTAAAAATCTGGTCAGCCAGACTAAAAGCAAGGTCTTAAGACAAGATGTAAATATAGATTAAAAATCTCAGGCTAAAATGTCGCACATGTCTGGAAAAGAAACGTCTACAGACTCTCAAAAAGGGCAAATAAAAAAATTCACATAGTCTATGAATGCTCAGATCTTGTTAAAAATATTGCATTCTCTCAAAAAATTGAAGATTTTGTCTGGGGGAACATCCCGGAACAAAACCTTCAAGGAGTCTGCTGTGAAGTGTTTATATCTGGTGTCAATTAGGTCAGCACAATACAGCAAAAAGTGTCGAACAGAAAACTGCTCATCACAGGCAAAACACCATGGACGCTGATCCTGTTTAAGTAAGTAAGAGTGCGTAACATATGTGTGCCCGATGTGGAGCCGAGCAAGGACAGTCTCCTCACGGCGGCTGCCGCAGCGGAAAGGTAGACAACTTAGGAAGAGCTTCATGAAGCTTGTTCCCTTCCTCTTTGTCCCACTCGGACTGCCACTCGCGGGCTATGTACGCACTAATAACAGGTTTAAAATCACTATAGACAGTCTGTGTGTCAGGGACAGGGTCACTGCGGGCACTGTTGGCAGCAGAATCTGCGATTCTGTTGCCTTCGATGCCCACATGGCCTGGGACCCAAATAAAAATGATGTCATAATATTCCTTCATCAAGTCCGCGTAGAGCTCTCTAATCTGCACCAGCAGTGGATGGTCTGTTCCCGCGCCCTGAAGGGCCTGCAGGGCAGAAAGAGAGTCAGACAGAATCAGGAAGTTCCTTTCCCGAGACTGATAGGCATGCTTGAGTGCTAGCAGAATGGCCTGCAGTTCTGCACTAAATACAGAGGAATGGTCAGGGAGACGGAGCTTAAATGGGCGTCTAGGATGGCAAGAGGACACTGCAGCCGCAGCCACTCTTCCATCCTCAGACTTGGACCCATCCGTATAAAGACGACAATAGCCAGGAAAAATTGAAAGGAGTTCATTGAGGCTCTGTTGGTATATGGCTGGTGGAGTACAATCCTTCTTGTGGGCAGTCAAGTCCAGCAAGATGTCAGGAACTGGTAGTAGCCAGGGTGGAGTGACGTGTTGCAGAGATTCCGAAACTTTGTCCAGGTCCACTCCGGCCGCCTGCAGATGAGGTCGGACACGGAAGGAAAGTGGACGGACAGCTCCCGGATGGGCATCGTAAATCTCTGCAAACGACGGGTTAAAAACACAATCATAGGCAGGGTTTTCTGGATGGGCCTTCAGCTTCAGAACGTAGCTGAGCATGAGGCGGATGCGGCGGAGCCTGAGAGAAGGCTCCCCTGCCTCTGCATACAGACTAGGAACTGGAGATGTCCTGAAGGCTCCCAGACATATGCGCAGACCTTGATGGTGAATTGTGTTCAGACGCTGCAGAACAGACTTGGAAGCCGAGCCATATACCACAGAGCCGTAATCCAGTTTGGACCGAACAAGGGCCCGGTACAGTCGAAGTAAGATGATGCGGTCTGCACCCCAGTCAGTACGACCAACGACACGAAGAATGTCGAGGGCCTTCCGACAAGAGGTTCTAAGGTAGTTAACATGGTTGCAGAAGGTCAATCTTTTGTCAAAGATGACCCCCAAAAACTTAGCCTCTTCAGCCACCTTAACTGGCACTCCAGCAATGCTCAGGCTAGGTTCTGGAAAAAATTTCGTCTGGTTAGTAAAATGCACACAGACTGTCTTGGAGGGCGAGAATCTGAATCCATTGAGAGACACCCACCCCTGGATTCGATCAACACACAGCTGCAAGCGCCTCTCAAGGGACGCAAGTCCTCGACCTCGTGCACACAAAGCAAAGTCGTCCACAAACAAAGAGCATTCAGAATCATCCTTTACGGCCTTTACAATGTTATTTATTTTAATGCTAAATAAAACAGGAGATAGAATACTGCCCTGCGGGACACCCATCTCCTGTTCAAAGGAGTCGGAGAGGGTGGAGCCCACACGGACATGGAACGACCTGTTGGACAAAAAATTGTGAATAAAAACGGGCAGATGCCCTTTAAAACCCATGTCCGACAAATCAGACATTATACCATGCTTCCAGGTAGTGTCATATGCCTTTTCAAGATCAAAGAAAATTGCATAGACATGCTGCTTGTTAACAAAAGCATCTCGGATAAAAGACTCAAAGCGGACTAGATGATCAGTTGTACTACGGAAGCGCCGGAAACCGCACTGGAGGTCTGTGATGAGACCCTGGGACTCAAGATGCCACACCAGTCGGGCGTTGACCAAGCGTTCCATAGTTTTACATAAACATGATGTCAAAGCTATTGGCCGGTAGTTGCCCGGGTCGGAAGGATCCTTACCCGGCTTGGGAATTGGCACAACCACAGCCTGGCGCCAAGATGGCGGAAAATGACCGGTTATCCAGATATGGTTAAAGGCCTTGAGAAGTACAAGGAGTGAATCCTCAGGCAGATGTGTTATGAGCTGATAATGGATGGTATCTAATCCAGCAGCAGAGTCAGTACATTTCTGCATGGCTTGCTGCAATTCTGAAAACGTAAAAGGGGCATTATAGTCTTCCAAGTTATCCGATATAAAATCACAAGCACAAGATTCTCGCTTCTCCTTCTCTCTCTGGAAGAAAGGTGAATAATGCTCTGTTGAAGAATTATGGGCAATGGTGGAGGCAAGCAAATTGGCCACAGCCTTTTTATCTGTGACCAAACTGGCACCATCTCTAAGATGGCCGACAGAAGCCGAGCCACCCCTGCCCCTAATTCTTCGAACAGCCTTCCAGACTTTTTGGGACGGAGTCCTAGAAGATAAAGATGAGACGAAGCGTCTCCAGGAAGCACGGCGTTCACGTTTAAAAATATAACGGGCTTTCGCCCGCTGTCTTTTAAAGGTTAAAATATTTGCTTGCGACGGATTACGAAATGCACGTCGCTGAGCAGATTTGCGCATTGTTTGGGCCTTGCGGCACTCTTCATTGAACCATGGTACTCTCGGCTTCCGAGGGAGTGATGTGGAAGTTCTAGGGATGGTTTCACCTGCAACCTCCAACAAAATAGAAGTAAAACAAGAAACAGGTTCTTCAGCTGACATGATCACCTCCTCTGTAAGACGAGACTGACAGAGAGAGGCAAACAGAGACCAGTTAGCTTTCTTGAGATTCCAGCGCCCCACCGGCGAATCCTCCTCACAGCTGACCGATGACAGGACTACTGGGAAGTGGTCACTACCACACAGGTCGTCGTGAACCTTCCAGTCAAAGTCCAGCATGAGAGAAGGATCACACACAGTGAGGTCTAGAACAGAACTAGATCCGGAACCTGAGTTAGAGTATGTAGGTGAGCCATCGTTAAAGACACATAGGTTAAGTTGAGAAAAAACATCTTCTAACATCTGACCTCTGCCATCATAGTGGTCACTACCCCAAAGGTGAGCATGACCGTTAAAATCCCCCATGAGAATAAAGGGAGGGGGCAGTTGATCTACTAAGTGAAAAATATCATTGCTACAGACCCGCAGTGATGGTGGCAGGTAAATACTGCATATGGTTATGGTCTTTTTTAAGGTAACCCGAGCAGCGACAGCCTGAAGACAGGTGTCGATGCTAACGGGGCTACATAAAATTTGGCTACTAATGAGAAGAGCCGCTCCACCCGAGCGCCTCTCCGAATCAGAGCCTTTATGTATAACATTAAAACCATTAAAAGACACAGGGTCAGAAGTCTTCAGGTAAGTCTCCTGAAGAGATATGACTGAGGGGTTATAGAACTTGACTAAAAGACGTAATTCCTCAAAGTTAGCTCGAAAACCACGACAATTCCACTGAAGCAAAGAGTCCATGATTAAGTCTGATCTGGGGGTAAGGAGTTTTTCCCCCCTTTTTCCTTTACCTTGGAAGGAGTTGAAGAAACAGAGGGGGGCCGGCTCCCGGGCCTCCTCTGGTTCTTCGGAGAGGAAGGGGGTGGAGCTGCCGCAGCATCAGCAACAACAACTTCCACTCCCTCCATCCGCTCCTCCAGTGCAGCATATTTGTTTTGAAGGGGCACATTTGTGTTCCCCTTCTGGGCCCGTGCGCACAGCGGTCCCATAGATTTCTTAGACTTCTGGTCCTGGGCAGCGTTCCTGCCGCTAGAGTTAGCGGCCTTAGAAGGCTGACCAGAGCCAGAAGCCTTTGGAGTTGACTGACTAACAGGTTTGGGTGGGGGCTGAGGCTTAGGGGCAACAGAAGGTGGCACAACCGGACCGGCAGTGTCCGCCTTCTGCGTTCCCTGGCTCGTTGTCACCACCGGAGGAGGGTTACTCTCCAGGGGCGAGATGAGCCGAGGCTCCGCCCCCAACCAAGAAGTTGGGGTCTGACATGAAAAGTCTTTGGTGGGGCGCTTGCCTGCCACCGCTGCACTAAAAGTATACACTGAGGTGTTAGAGGTTGGGGCAGCCGCAGCTGCACCAGGGCCTTCAACCAGTTTTTTGGCATCCAGAAAGGACAGCCCCTTCTCCACACGCACCTGCTGAATCTTGCACTCGGATATCCAACGAGGGCATTTCTTATCCGAAGCCATATGCGCCCCCTGGCAATTCACACACAGGGGGGTGGCTGTGCAGGACTCAGCAGAGTGTCCGGGCCTAGTGCAACGGGCGCATGAAGCCTCTGCCTGACGGCATGTCTTCTGCCCATGGCCATACTTTTGGCACTTAAAGCACCGGAGGGGAAGAGGGACGTACTTTTTCACTCTCAGGGAGTAGTAACCTCCCCAGATGGTAGTAGGAGGGGTGGGGGTGCCAAACGTCAGGATGATGGTAGGGAGACGGATCTCCCCACCACCTCGCTTGGAAGCGAAGCGCCTGACGCAAGTCACCCCCTGAGACTTAAGGTTCCTTACAAGTTCATCTTCTGACAGTTCTGCCAAAGCTTGATCTTTGATTACGCCTCTTGACGAATTCATAGTTTTGTGGGGTGTGACTTCCACAGGAGTGTCTCCGATGGAAGAGAGCCCCAGTAGCCCGCTGGAGTGTGCCCGAGTACGGCACTCCACCAGCAAGTCACCAGACCTGAGGCGCTGGGCGTCAGGCCTGCCAACACGGCTCCTGAGGGTCTCCCCCACCAGAAAAGGATGCAGCATGGTAACTGGTTTCTCCTTCACCTTGCTATGGACAATGAGGAAGCGAGGCCATACGGCCGACGCCTGAGGCGTCGCTTCCTCACAGTCTGAATCACTGTCATGTGCAATGTCGGTGTCTATGCGCCGTTTCTGTGCTAGTTTTGGTTTTTTGGTTTTATCCATATTATATTAGTAGAGATATTCATCCCCCGGGGGTCCCCGCCCGCCACCGAGCCCAACAAGGGAAAGTGCAACTGTCGGCGGGTCTCCAGCCGACGCACAATGGAGACTGCCCGAAAGATATACTCAAGGGGGTAAGCCCGATTGAACCGTTTGAGCCACCGCCTTCTATCACACCGTTGAATGCAGGGGAATACTGGCGTAAAGCACCTAATCAGCAGCAGAAGCTATAGCATGGTGCTCCGTATAGCAACCCGCATGTCAACAGTGGGATAGGGCTCAACGTGACAAGAGCCGATTGACTAGGCCGGTACGACTAGCCTCCCGTTTAGGTAGAAGTCAAGGCCGAAGTGGAGTGTTGGCACCAGTGAGCCGCGGCCCAAAGGGAACCTCAGCCACCAGGATCCTCTTCTCCCCCGACACGGGTCTCCAAGCACGGCAAACACTTGGGATCCAAAGGACCAAAAAGTCACGAGTATTTTTAAGGACCAATCCAACATGGTACGACCTAGGTTAGCACAGCTCCTTAAAAACCGGACCAGTGAAAAGGCTGAACAACATATCTGCTGACATCAAGTCCTAATCCTGGACAAAGATGGCACCCGTCCGCTAGCCCACTCAGTCAGGGACTGAGCGGACTACCCACCTACGCCACGTGGAGGCCGGTGCCGGGTAGGCGAAAGGAAAACGGAATAAACCAAAAACAGAAAAACTGCCAGACCTTTAACTATGGAGCAACATCCAAGAACTCATAGGACCAGCACACAAGTGGCAAAATTTTTTTTTTTTTTTAAATACTGACACGTGGACGAAAAAACCTCCCACACTTTCAAAGAATCCTATGAGCCTCATTCGTCTTCTCAGTCCAACTGAATGTACTGAACCCTACGATATTCTTTGAATGGGTCGACCACATGGGCTTTTGCAGAGACAAGGGAGCAAGAAAACAACTAGAATACCTCTTCATACACTTTAAAGAGGGCAGATTCTATACACCTACGACATGATCACCAGTATTTTGTGTGAAATTAGGTGACAACACCAGAGTGGGACTGAAAAAATCATATTCCTACCACATGCAGGTGCAAGGCCAGCTAAATATCACAGGTTATTGTTTTACCCATAGGGATGTAAATGTATCGCAAATAACACCAGACATTCCAATCATGGCATCACTGTTTCACACTCTGTCAGCATTCTACAAAGAACAATGAAAGCCTTACTTGGAAAGTGAAATGTCATCACAGAGTGTAAGCGAAATGTTAGGTGTGCACCTCTGCTTTTATTGTCGGCATATATACACAAAGATATATACTTGCCTCATTGTTCTGCTGCCCCACACTTGCCAGCTGCAGTGTCAGGTGTATGTTGGAAGACTCGATTTTCCTGCGAAGATTTTACAGAATCTGTACTGCCCCCTTTTGTGAGCAGTCTGGATATGTAGGCAGGTGATTCGTCTGCTGGAATTGGGTGGGGGTGCAACTCACCCGTTTCGCCATCCCAAAAATGCTGAGAAGAAAAACGTTGCATGAATATATGCCCATCATAAATAGATCTGATAAAATGTGTTACTGTAGGAGTGACGTGTCTATTTGTGCTTGTCGTGATTTGTTACAATGAGTGAGAGAGTGCAAACTGAAGAAACATACGGGCATAAACCTTTGGTTATTGTTTTTCTGGAGAGTTAATTCCATATTTAAAATTACACACACACACACACATTCATCCCAAGTGTGCAGATCAGTACTGCCTGATAGCGAGTGCTTGCACATTATTGAGCAGTAGAGACCTACAGTACGCTCCGGCCTTGGTAACTCGATCGCTGAATTATGTACCATGTCCGCAAGTGAATTGTAACCATTTTCAGAACAAACTAGAAAAATGACACTTACAACATACAAACAGCTCTGTGTTTGCTTTTGTCCTGTAGGGGTAGTATCCCGTTGTTGAGATGATCAGTGTGCCGTCTACAGCAAGTTCAGTTTTATTCAGCCCATTGAGTTGGTTTTGGGAGGGGAAAAAAAGCTTAGAAGCTTTACTTTGATGGTTTCAGGGTAACTTTCGTCCAGATTGCAGGTACCCCAATAGCAATGCCTGACCATTTCAGTGAAATGTATACGCACAAGCAGTATCACACTTCACCATTAAAATTTTCTTGCTTAGTTATGGGAAAGCATGTGAGACCCAGCAACAGAACCGCGCTGCGGCAATTTTTTTTATATTTTCTGATTGGCTTATAATGATCGCACCGGTGAGGTCCTACACCAGCAAAATCCATGTTTTCTCAAAATGTAAGTATTTTTCACACATCTCCCCCCTTCCCCCCCCCCCCCCCCCCCCCCCCACTCTTGACCTTTACGAGTCGACTAAATTAGTATGCATAGGAAGATCCTATCGTCAGCTAACTTTGTGCCAAATGTGATTGAAAGAATTGCGAAAATGTTGATAATACCTACTATTTTATTTTTAAAAAATTTACACACATTTGTCAGCCTGTGACCCTGACCTTTCCAAGGGGTTATCCAAATTAGTATGCATAGATATGTCTTACCATCAGGTATCTCTGTACCAAAATTGAAAAATTAATGTGGGTTACGAATAGTAAACATCTTTTGTCAAAATACGGCTGGTCACATCAAGAAATCACATAGTGGTGTGCGATGTACAGACACCTTTTTACCAAAAATGGCAAACCTTGGGGTCTAGCCCCGCCTGTGTCTCCGCAAGATCAGACTTGTTCTGATCCGCCACTCATGCGATTGATTGTGTGACCAGTAAACCTATACGAATATTTAGACAGAACCCCGAAACACCACAGACAACCGGCACGGAATTGCCCCACCAACAATCCAGGATTGAGGAGACTGCAAGAACTGACGCGGCAGCAGTCAGAATACCTGCCTGAAAATGAGACAGCAGAGTCTGAACCCCCAGGCACTACCCACACAGAAAATAAAGACAAGAATGCGAATTTCAAGAAGACAACAGACTCTACCCGCCCCAGCAACAAGCAAACCACACTGAAACATCGTCTACCCGCCTTAACAACAAGCGCCGGAACCATACTGAACTTGAACATCCGAGTCTACCCGCCCCAGCGACATGCGAACCACAAACATCGAGACTCAACCAAAGTTAGTGTCATCTACAGTCTACACACAGCGGCCACCGGATCAGAAAGTAATGGAAGCAAGGAAAAGGAAATGTACATCATGTCAATCTCGGCAGCAGACGGATTCCCGCAAAAAAAGCAACTTGAGCCCATTGAGACTAAAAACGTTGCCTGACAGGCTGACCGAATGCGAGAAGAACAGCAACAACAGAGTAAACCCCACTACCTAGTTACACATAAGGAAGGCAGACCTACGGATCCTGATAATGGCACAACATAAGACAGTATACGACGGGATTGCTGCACACAACGCCACCTCCGTACTAAGCCGGCCGGCGCGCTCAGAGCGAGAAGACGCATCCCAGGTTGCAGCCAGCCACGTATCAACTAGAGAAACATGAAGAGGAGTCATGTGACGAACCCGCATCAAGCTAATACAGTTGGCTATGCACCAGCTTTCAAAACTGAACCGGCAGGCCATGTTCGAGCAGCGCCCACCAGCACTGCGGGAAGAAAAAGAACCAAAACGCAACAACCGCACTCAGTCTCCACTAGCTCTCACTATTAGTATTAGCAGTGGTAGTGCCACGACAGAGCAGCCCTTCAATCTATTCCCCACTAGCCCTACCTATTGGCAGTGGTGGAAACAAAACTGAACTACACTGAACCAAGAAGCCATCTACGCTCCACTAGCTCATACAATTAGCAGTGGTTGAGCCCCGACTGGCGATACTGATTATCTTCTACTCGCCACTAGCCCTTTCAATCGGCAGTGACGGTAGCGAGAATACACCAACTACTTGAACAATACAGAATGAACCAAAAACAAACCGTACCATAAAAACCTAACAAAGGGTTACACAACAAAAACAAAAGGGTCAGCACGCTGATGAAGGCAGCCCTTAGCCAATAAAGCCAAGGCTTAAAACATGCCCGAAATACAACTCAGACAACAAACACAAAACGTGACCGATTTGTGAAATGTCATAAGGGTATACGGCTGGTCAAATCAAGAAATCATATAGTGGTGTGCGATGTACAGACATCTTGTTACCAAAAATGCTCTGTGTTTGCTTTTGTCCTGTAGGGGTAGTATCCCGATGTTGAGATGATCAGTGTGCGGTCTACAACAAGTTCAGTTTTATTCAGCCCATTGGGTTGGTGTTTTGGGAGGGGAAAAAAAGCTTAGAAGCTTTACTTTGATGGTTTCAGGGTAACTTTCGTCCAGATTGCAGGTACCCCAATGGCAATGCCTGACCATTTCAGTGAAATGTATATGCACAAGCAGTATCACACTTCACCATTAAAATTTTCTTGCTTAGTTACGGGAAAGCATGTGGGACCCAGCAACAGAACTGCGCTGCGGCAATATTTTTCTATTATCTGATTGGCTTATAATGATCGCACCGGTGAGGTCCTACACCAGCAAAATCCATGTTTTCTGAAAATGTAAGTATTTTTCACACATCTGTCAACCTCCCCCCCCCCCCCCCCCCAACTCTTGACCTTTACAATGAGTCGACTAAATTAGTATGCATAGGAAGATCCTATCGTCAGCTAACTTTTTGCCAAATGTGATTGAAAACAATTGCGAAAAATGTTGATAATACCTACAATTTCATTTTTAAAAAATGTACACACATTTGCCAGCCTGTGACCCTGACCTTTCCAAGGGGTTATCCAAATTAGAATGCATAGAGAGGTCTTACCATCAGGTATCTCTGTACCAAAATTGAAAAATTAATGTGGGTTGCGAATAGTAAACATCTTTTCTCAAAATATGGCTATTTTGGACCTATTTCCTGAGCTCTTGTGACCTTTGACCTTTCCAAGGAATCAACCAAATTAGTATGCATAGAAGGGTCTTCCCATGAGGTATCTCTGTAGTTTGGGTTTAACGTTGTGAATAGTATTTGAGAAAAAAAACATCTTTTTTTCAAAATACAGCTATTTTGAACCTATTTCCTGAGCTCTTGTCAATGTGACCCTTGACCTTTCTGAGGTGTCATCCAAATTAGTATGCATAGATAGGTCTTACCATCAGGTATCTCTGTAGCAAGTTTGGGTCTGAAGTTGTGAATAGTATTTGAGAAAACATCTTTTGTCAAAATATAGCTATTTTGGACCTATTTCCTGAGCTCTTGTGACCCTTGACCTTTCCCAGGGATCAACCAAATTAGTATGCATGGAAATGTCGTACCCTCAGGTATCTTTGTACCAAGTTTGGGCTTGAAGTTGTAAATAGTACTTGAGAAAAAAATAAATTATGTCAAAATATAGCTATTTTTACCCGATTTTCTGAGCTCCTGTGACCTTGACCTTTGCGAGAGGTCACTCAAATTGGTATGCTTGGAAAGGTCTTGCCACAAAGTATCCTTGGGCCAAATTTGAAGACTGTTGCTTGAATAGTCTCCCGAGAAAATGCCAATGTTAAAGTTTACCACGGAAGACTACGGCAGACGGACGACAGACGATGGACAACTGACGACTACTGGCCCAAAACAGACTCACTTTTGCTTCGCACGTGAGCCAAAAAACAAACAAACAAACAACCTGGATGAAAGACACAAGTACATTTATATTCAAATGAGATTCAAAAGTCTCATTTCAATAGGTGTGAACTTGTGGCATGCTCCCCGAGTGCAAAGCATCTCCGGTTTGAATAGAAAAGTACTTGTGGCATGCTCCCCGAGTGTAAAGCATCTGTTGTTTGAATAGAAATGTACTTGTGGCTTACACCCTCCCTCCCCTCTCCCAATTGGGTTATCTGTGGAGTACTCCCGTCGACAATACGGGAATAAGGGAGGACCAAATCCACTTGCCCGTAGCCTTGTCAGGAGAAGGTATGTTTCTGGCATACTCACAAACCAGAAAAATGAGGCTAGAGCTGGTACAACAGTACACATATCAAGGGGATATACTCAGCGCTGGACATACACACAGTTAGAACCCCTGCCCACTCCTATCAGTAGTATCAGGCACCCAATCACCAGCCCAATGATAAAGCATTACCTGATGCATCCTGTTTAGGGATGTATACGATCGTCTTGTTCTTTGCCTGTATATTTATCTGTGGGCTGGCGATTGGGTGCCTGATAGGAATAATAAGAATAAGAGTACTTTATTATTCGAAAAGAGAAATTCGTTTGTGGTACATTTATAACAAGTAGTACAAACAAGACATAAAAAACATTATAACACAATTATGAACATTTTCTCCCTGCACAGCTACAAATTTCAAATGAACAAAGTATATCATATGCACTACAAAATCTTTACACATAGCTCTTACACATCTCACACATAAACATCTTTTATGCACTGAGCTGCACTTACACATTCACACCCACCTCTACACATGTATTCATAATACTGATTGCACAGGTAAAAGGGGATTGTAGGAGGAGCTAGGTTTGGGTGTGCTTGGATCAGGCATGGGAATTAGAAAAGTGAAAAAAGTCTGAAATTTCAGCGGACAAAAAAAAATCAAACGATGGGGGGGTGGGGGGGGGGGGGTGGTACTGGTAGCATGGTCCTTGATTTCAGCGGCCACAAAATCAAACGACAGGGGGGTGGGGGGGGGGGGGGTGCTTACCAGATCATGATCAGATGCACACTAAACAGCACTCTGTCTTGAACAATATCCTTTCTCACCGCCATTTACAACAACTCGGTGATACCGCCATTTTCCCCACATGTACAGTGCGCGAGATGGGAAGCGAGCATGAAAACAGTGCGTTCAGTGTTGTATTGCCCGCATGCACGGTAAAGTAATGACTGCGTTAAAGCCACAATAGGTGACGCGTAACTCCGGCGGGCGGCATATCACTTGAACGAATGCCTCGCAGTGTCTAATGACCGGTGCTCAGTTACTTTTTGCACCCCAATATTTTTTTTTCGGCGGACAATTTTTTTTTTTGGGCGGCTGAGCAAATCATTTCAGCTGAAATTTGCCTTTATGCGGACAATTCCCATGCCTGTTGGATGTACCTACAGATTGCTTAGAGTGATGGATTTGGGGATGAAACTGTCCTGTTGTCTGAGTGTCCTAGCTATGTGTGTGCGGAGTCTGTGGCCAGAGGGGAGGAGTTCATAGAGGTGGGCAAGGACATGGGATCTGTCTGAAGCAGGCAGGGGATCTAACTGTGTGTATGTCCAGCGCCTGATAATTTCCATTGGCATGTGTACATGTTTCTGGCAGCCAAAATGGCGAATGCAAATTTCACAATACATGCACAATGAAAATTGTTCCGGCTACCGGAAATGAAACTGTTGAGCCCCAAGATTTAACTTGACTGGCTACAGAGGTCCTAAAAGATTTTGTCTTCCCAGGGGTATAATGGAGCCTTACCTGTTCGAGAGTAGTTAAATCCATAGGGTAAAAGACATAGTCTGAGTATGTCGGAAAAGCAGCCAAGTCCACTGGTTTCTCAAATGCTTCACTCTGAAACAGGCACAATTTTTAACTCATAACTTGTCTGCCAACACAATGTGGATCGACCACAATAGTAAAAGGGTGGTGCTAGATAGAATAGCTTGGTGCCTCTGGGCACCAAGCTATTCTAGCACCACCCTTGAACATATTTATAGTAGACAAAAGAAATAGGCAACACCTACCCCTGGCTGTCTCATACGGTCCAGTGCGTATTGGAGAAGCAGACAAAGTGTGTCGATGGTAATCATGGACATGGCTCTGAAATTGGTGTCCGCACATTCAGCTCTCATTGTCTTCTGAAAAATTGAAATGCACACCAATGAGAAAACTGCATGCATGTAAAATGCAGTGAAATGCTTCAGAATGAAAGAAACATGGTTAAAAATAACCAGTAAACTGTTTTGTTTGGTTTATAGTTAAGTGTTCTTCCTTCTTATGGTTATTTTAACCTTTTAACTGTTGGTAGCGTTTAGGTGAAGTGCTTCCTGCAAGAATCTCCTTATCACAAGGCACTAAGGACTAAAAATGTTCCTGCTCAATCTGCAGCGTATTTCTTTTCTGTGTGCTGGCTCTGTAAATAATAACACGGTGTTGTTAACCCATTCTACCCCAGGACCGAAATCACCAAATTTTAAAGTTGCCCTCTGAAGGACTGGATTACAATTCTAGGGACAAATCTAGCATGACAGTTCAAGGGTGGTGCCGGAATAGCTTGGCGCCTAAGAGCGCCAAGCTATTCTGGCACCACCCTTAAACTATCATGCTCGATCCATGTCTTGCTGTGGTGGGTCGGGTCTGAATGAGTTACTTGCAGAAGGAAGAACAGTCATCATTGTTATGAGACAGTAGGTGATATGAGACAGCACCTATCACAAGAGCAAGGAAAGGCAGCAGACCTTCCTAAGCCTTTTACTGAAACAAAATTAACCCATTCAATGCTGAGAAAACTGAACACATTTCTGCTGCAGATCTTCATGAACCCCCGCAACTGCATGGCACATGAGAATCTACGCTTCTTGCTGAAACCACTTGACTTCATATCCACGTCCCCTTGATGGCTGGGGCTCTTTGGTGTTTCATGAGCTAAGACATGATCTGCATCCACAGGCAGTGGTGCAAACATGCATCATCATACCTCACATTCAGGGCACACCCATTCCTTGGGCACCGTGGTGACCCCCAGACATTTGAGATGATAGACACGTGGACACAGCTCGCAGCAATGGACTCTGTCTTCATCCTTGTGACACAGCCAGCAAAAATAGTCATTCTGATTTCCCTGGAAACAAATAAATACCGCAATAGCCAATGGAGCGGACCTCTGTGAGAAAAGAGGCATAAATTCTCATGAGCCCATGGCAGCGTGCAGGGTCTCACAAGAATGTATGTCTTGCGGATGAATCACACTCGCTGAGCAACTGTCAATGAACACAAAGTCCTTATCGTATCATTCCTTCAGCATGGATCTGGATCAGGATCAGGAACAGGAATTTATTTAACGTCTTTTCACACATTGGTGATATTAGACACACACAAACAAAAAAAACAACAAACAAAAAAAACCCAACAACCAAACACACAACTTGTGAATATCAAAGAATAGCAATAATTAAATAGCATCCAACCACACACACACAAATTACTTATTATAATAGTTTACCCACCGGGCTATGAATTATTATATTAACTATTGGAATTGCAATATGTAAGATGTCATACGAATTTTCTCCTAAGTGATCAACTGTTATGTTATTTTTTGTCAACAGATTCATTGTAATAGGACATTCACAGATTATATATTTAACAGAGATGGGGCTTAAGCACTCACATTTGATGTCTTTTGCGAATTTTGTTTTCCAAGAATTTAGTCTTAACTTGTATATCAATAAAGCTGTTTTTCTTGAACAAGGAGGAACATGATAAGTATATTTCATATCATCTTTGTGAAAAAAGCTGTTTAGCACAGAGTACATTTCATGTAGAGATAATTGCATATTATTACAAACTGCTGAGTTTTCTCTATTTATAGCTCCCTTTTTGCTTGTCTGTCACAAATTTCATTCCAATAAATTCCGCAGTGTGAGGGTATCCAAAGAAAATTGATCCCTATTCCTCTGGACATAATACAGCTCATAATATGTTTTATTTCATATACTAAGTCTTTTCTAGTGTTACAATCCCAGCTTTTTAGACTATATAGGACAGATTCAGGATCGACACAGATCAAAATGTTAAATATATCATAAGGTAGAAGTTGAATAAAATTTAGTGCCATGAGAATCGCATACAGTTCAGACGTAAATATAGAAACGCCTTTACCGAGATAAAAAGATTTCTTCACTTTGAGATCTGGAATAACAAAGCCTGCACCACAGTCTGAAGAATCTAAGACAGATCTGTGAAAATTTTCAAATGTTTAAAATAAGTTGTCTGTAATTTTTCTTTTCCTGCAGCCTGGTTCTGATTCAGTATTAACTCCTAATATCCCTTCCACTGACAGTAGACACAAATTGTGTTTCTGAAATCCTTCTTCATTTTATGCCCAAAAGTCCCAACAGGCCATGCAAGGTATGTACAAAATGGTGTCAGCAACAGGCAGAGATCCTCATGACCCCCACACCTGTATGGGGTAGAATGTGGGTGCTCATGAGGATCTATGTCTCTTGCACTTGGGTGATTTTTTTTATCCCTTTCCTATCATTTCCCAGTGTTTGGTTAATGTCGTATCTTAATACATCAAAGTTTTCTTTGTCGAAGTGTCCACACGGCACATCAGTGACGCTACTTTGGTCACTTCAATGAGGCCATCAAAAGGCCTCAAACTTCCGCGAACCTACTTGTCCAAGCTGCTTCAGCTGTAGGCCTTCGCTGCATCTAATTGGTCTTCAAACCGAGGCTATTCAAACCAGAGACACTCAAAATGGCTAGCAGGTCATCTGCTTTATGTTGTTCAGTGAAATTCCATCTCCATTACTGCCGAGGAATTACCTGTAGTGACTTTTTTGTAACTTGTGGGATAACCAGTCATGTGGTGTTGAAGATGGAATGCCACTGGAAACCGCATTTTTGTTTTTGCATGCACAATGGGGCTAAGCTAATTAGACTGTAGTGAAAAAGACAGAAGTACCTCTCCTGAGCCATCGTTGCGCCCAATTTTTCTCTGTTTTGGAGGAACACTGGGAGGCGAATCTGAGGTAGAAGGAGTGGCAGAGGCTTTTCTCTTGGAACCTGAGATGGTAGTTTCTGCAAAACAAAAGGTGGGAGTCTGTGCAAAACAAACAAACAAAACAAAAGCAAATCAGATAGCCTCAGACTGATATTGCTTAAATTGATGTATAACCACTATGACGTTGATACAGGTCAGCCTCAGTATAGTAACCCTTTGCATGTCAGTAGCAGTTTTAGTCGTGATGATTCCTACAGCAAGAGTTAGGGTTGGTCTCCTACAGGAATCATCACGACTAAAATCGCTACCGACTCGCACAGAGGTAATACACCGAGTACTATGATATATGCATGTGACAGGTATACAACAGATTTCGCAAGATATCTTCCTTACTAATGCTACTGACAGGTTTTATAATAAAGTTTTTTTTTTGTTTTTTTTAATCTGTGACTTTGATGGTTCTAAGTCAGCAAGGGAGGTTTTTTTTATGAAAGTCAAGTGCTACTGAAAGGTTCTAAAAAAAAAAAACATAATACAATTCTGTGATCTTGTGGCCTCCAAAGCTGGCGAAGATGACCTAAAATCTGTATCTTTGAGGGTGCACATTCCATTCATGATCAGGGTTCCTGTTGATAAGCAGGTGTGTATCTTCAGTGTGCGGGGTGAGGAGATTTCCGATACTGGTACTGAGGAACCTAATATATATAATATATATATATATATATATATATATATATATATATATATATATATATATATATATATATATATATATATATATATATATATATATATATATGAATGAAATGAAGTGTCTGACTCAGCTGGAGTGGCTTTGAAAAGCAGCAGTTTGTTGAGCACTTCTGGATGGTGCTGACCTTCAGCAGATACCATGTCTGCAGGAGACACATGGTCGCTGATGCTTTTCACTATTTCTTTTGTGGTGCCCAGCTCTTCAACTCCAAAAGCAACCCACTGCATCATCAGTTTGTGGCACTGCAGTTGCACTGCTTGAATTATTCAAGATCCTGAGGCTGCAGACGTGATGTGGTGTTAAAGGGAGGAAGCTGCTCAACTCAACATGTGGGTAGGCTGGACAGCAGTCAATGAGAAAGGAATTTTCTGGCGAAACAGCAGCATATGTTTGTTGATTTTCTGCAGCCATTTCACGAAGATGTTCCCCGCCATCCGTGCTCTTTTGGTAGCCCATTTTCAGGGTTTCATCTTTTGGGGCTGACTTTCCTATAAACAGCAGTCACAGATTCTTATCTGTGGTACAGCAGGATAGCTTTGCCAGACAGGGCAGTAAACTGCATACTTCTCAGTTTGAAACACTCAAACCAGCCACTGGAAGTTGTAAATCTGTCATGCCTTAACCCTTATCATTCGGTGTGTGAAATAAATTTGACTAAAATAGTTCAAGGGTAGTGCCAGAATAGCCTGGAACCTCTAGGTGCCAAGCTATTCTGGCACCACCCTTCAACTAAAGTCACTGGTCAATATCCTTATCGGAATACATCAATGTGTGTAATAAGTTTAACTACAATAGTTCAAGGGTAGTGCCAGAATAGTTTGGTACCTCCAGGCGCCAAACTATTCTGGCACCACCCTTGAACTAAAGCCATTGGTCTATATCCTTATCTGTAAGTACTATAGTATAGCTTGCATTTGGCAGTGTACACATTTTTCAAGCTTTTAGCCTCAGTATGATATGGGCTAATGACAGCAACCATCAAGGATTTCGCCTTCCGCAAACTGCCTGACACTGGCACACCTTTGGTTCTCACCTTGCAGAACTAGATAAAACCAGCTTTGCTGAGACTGTCGTAGCAGGTTTAACATGCAGAAATGTATTTCCTGTCACCATTGCTACTGTACTCTCACTCACTGAAAACATTCTCCTTGTCTTTCACAATGTACTGGATCTGATCTGGGTTCGTCCCACACCAAACTTGTAATATCAGCGAAAACACTGGATGACTCTCCTTTTCCGGCAGTCTCTATCACTTTTACACTTTCCTTTAAAGTCAGAACCTTCCTCATCCTACTCGCCATGATTACTTTTTATGATTACTTGGATCTATGTTGATAAGTGTGGAGTCAAATGACCATGTGAAGCAATAAATGGATGTGGCAGAATGACTAATCCCTAAACATGTGATGACGGTGGCATAAAATTGTGTCTGACTTTCAATGAACCAATCAAATCGCATCTTTCCTTTATTTTGAATGACAGCACCCGACTTGTCAATAAGCAGCAGTATCAACGGCACTTTTGATTTTTTTTTTTTTAAATCCATTTTCATTAAGCTTTTGCATATGGCTAGTTCTGAGAAAGGCATTGGATGAGTTCGTTATGAATGACTCTCCTTTTCCGGCAGTCTCTATCACTTTTACACTTTCCTTTAAAGTCAGAACCTTCCTCATCCTACTCGCCATGATTACTTTTTATGATTACTTGGATCTATGTTGATAAGTGTGGAGTCAAATGACCATGTGAAGCAATAAATGGATGTGGCAGAATGACTAATCCCTAAACATGTGATGACGGTGGCATAAAATTGTGTCTGACTTTCAATGAACCAATCAAATCGCATCTTTCCTTTATTTTGAATGACAGCACCCGACTTGTCAATAAGCAGCAGTATCAACGGCACTTTTGATTTTTTTTTTTTAAAATCCATTTTCATTAAGCTTTTGCATATGGCTAGTTCTGAGAAAGGCATTGGATGAGTTCGTTAGCCAGCTTTGTATCTTTTCAACTTCTTTAGTAAAAATTAATTCTTTTCGGAAAATAATTAAAACAGTAAAAAACCTTTACTTCTAGAGAAAGTCAGACAGTGCCGGTGATGTAAAAGAAGTAACTCCGTCACCACGCAGACATACTCTAACTATGAAGTAATTCTCTCTCTCTTCTCTCTCTCTCTCTCTCTCTCCTTGTTTTTCCTACGTTTTCTTGTCGCTTTCTTATTCATTTATACACATTGGCATTATTTCATTTTGGGGAAATAGTATTGCTAGGTTTGTTCTGTTACCGACATGCCAAAATATAATGGAAAAACTGCCCCACAACGAACTGATGAGTTGAGAATTGGCCACCTCAACATTTACCATTTTAGTTAATAAGGTGCCAGATTTGTCTGTGTTTTTTAACACCCCACACATTTTCATGTTTTTGGTGTATCCGAGTCGAGGCTCAAAATCAGGGATAACTCCATCTCAGTCCCAAACTTCGCAGTACTCCGCAGAGATGCCTCAAGTCCCCAGCACACTGGACTAGCAGTATATATACATGATTCGATACTTAGTAACGTTAAACGACGACGGGACCTAGAGTCAGCCGAAGTTGAAAGTTTATGGGTCAAGGTGAAAACATCTAAATTCCCCCCCCCCCTCCCCCAGTCCTGATTGGCTTTATTTATAGAAATCCAGCAGCCAACTGGGACTGGTATGATGACTTCGTAGAAATGATGGATAAAGTTAATCAAAGTAAAGATAGCATTGTTCTTCTGGGCGACTTTAACATTGACCTACTTAAGCCCAAAGGGTACCCATGCTGCATGGGCATCAACAACAGCCTTATTAGGTTTAAAACAATTAGTTAAAAACCCCACTAGAACCACATCTACACCTTCAACCTTAATTGATCACATTTACGTGACAAATGACGATAAAATATCAAATGTGCAGGTCCCCTCCTTAGCTGTCAGCGATCATAACCCAGTATGCTGTAACGTCTCCATGAAACTTGACAAGGAAAAAACTAAAAGACATAAAACTATAAAATATCGCTCCTTTAATCAGAATCAAGTCAAAGACAAAAGGTACTTTGTGGGTTATGGTGCATCCCATCTTGTTTAAATTTTCTTATTGTCCTATGAAGGCTACATTACAGATTAGGAGACATATCAACCATTTTACTTCAAGGGTGTTGCTTGTATAGCTTGGCATCTGAGGCGCCAAGCTATTCTGGCATCACCCTTGAACTATCGTGGTCAAATTAGTTTCAAGAAATAGTGTATCAAGTTGAAAAAGGTTTAAAACCCATTACATCCTGAGGCTGATTTGTAAAAAACAAATGCTAAGTAACCTATGAAGGCGACATTACAGATAATGCTAAGTAACCTATGAAGGCGACATTACAGATAATGCTAAGTAACCTATGAAGGCGACATTACAGATAATGCTAAGTAACCTATGAAGGCGATATTACAGATGAGGAGATGTATCAACCATTTTAGTTCGAGGGTGGTGCCAGAATAGCTTGGCGTCTGAGACGCCAAGCTATTCTGGCACCACCCTTGAACTATCACTCAGTCCTCGATCACTCACTTGACTGGATGGGTTCACTCCGCTCACATAGTTGCCTGCGTGTCGTTGGAGTGTTCGCTTGGCTCATCCCGGCTCTGCAACAGGTCACAAGTCTGCCTTGTCACAACAGTATTATGTCAAAATTCCACAGTTATGGGGACACCCTCTAAAGATTTGTGGTGGGGCGGATTAAAACAAAACAGACAGAAAGGCCATGTTGCGCCTTGTGAAGATTTTATTTTTATATAAAATTGATGTTATATAAAACTGATGGATAGGCATGCTATTATTTCAAAATACTACAGTGGCATGATAATTCATTAGATCATTACACAGGTTCTCATACCCATCCACCAATGATGTACCTTGGTCAAGGCAAAGAAGTACCCAACGGAGAAAGAAACACGCTTAGAAAAGACGGGTACGACACAATTTATTAATATTTCGGGTAAATACCCTTTGTCAAAACAGACAAACAGAGAGATTAGCCGCTACTTATCTTCATTTGCAGAAGGAATGTGACATTCCTTCTGCAAATGAAGATAAGTAGCGGCTAATCTCTCTGTTTGTTTGTCTATTTTGACAAAGGGTATTTACCCGAAATATTAATAAATTGTTGTACCACATTCCTTCTGCAAATGAAGATAAGTAGCGGCTAATCTCTCTGTTTGTTTGTCTATTTTGACAAAGGGTATTTACCCGAAATATTAATAAATTGTGTTGTACCACATTCCTTCTGTGTTGTACCCGTCTTTTCTAAGCGTGTTAAGGAACCCGGAATCGAACCTCGCACCTTTAGCATTGGTGGCAGGCGCCTTAACTGCGCCTTTCGACCGCCCTGACACTGTCGGAGTAGGCAGACTGAGAACAGCCCCTCCCATTTGCCAAAGGCCATACAGCAAACGTAGGCAGGGTCATGCACTCATGGCGTTATCTATGCATGTTAATGTAACAGAGAAGTAGAGTTCGCCATTCATGTGCGATGTGAGCGATACTGACAGTTCGTAATCACAGTCTATAGTGAGAGCGTCCCCTTTCCTGGTTATCGGCGTAAATAACGAAAATATAAGCAGGGTTCAAGGGCTTAAGGAAATATTTAAAAGTAAATGTACTTTTATTTACGTCTATATTCCTGAATGCCGACGGCAGTTTCAAATACACTTGTTTGTTATAGTCTCAAGACCGATGGACCCTTGTGTTTACAATCTATAACTCAACGGACAGAGAAAAAAAGGTCCCTGAACTCCGGCAAGTATGACTGAGTGCGAGTCAGTTATCATCAAGCTGTCGTGAGATATATCTGGCACATATCAAACCCGCCGCCAGCGTATTTCATCCCTTCCTTTTTTGCTCCTGCGACTCCCTGCCTGACCAAAAGCTTTTCGAGTTTTTCAGTTCACGGATAGTACGACTGTGTCTTCACTTATACCGTGTATACACTATTTAGTTATAACCATTTTTACACTTTATTATCACTAGGCTGTTGTTTTCTCTCTCTCTTAATAAAGTTTCACTATTTTCATCTCTCTTTCTCTCTCTCTGAGAATGTTGTAGTTTAGCAAGGACAAACACGAAAAGAGGCCTGTGAGAATGTTGTAGTTTAGCCTGGACAAACACGAAAAGAGTCCTGTGCGCCTATTGTTTCCCAAAAAATGCGGTTTACCCATACACGCACTAAAAAATTCTTTAAGTTCATTTTTTTTTTAATGAAGTTGATGCGAATTTTCAATGATTTCACACAAGTTCACCTTATTTTGCGCACGCAGTCAAGGAGACAAGGGACAAAAAGGAAGGGACTAACGGGGACGGCTGCGTCTGCCGTCCGCTGTAATAAATAATCCGCGATACGCGATGCTAGGAGCTCGTGGGGCCATGTGTTTTTGGAGCGTAGCGACTACCTCAGTTCAGAGTAATCTCTGTGTCCGTTATAGACTGTTTAAGAATAAGAGTACTTCATTCTCTCTAAAAGAGAAATTCGTCTCGCCACCTCAGGTGCAACTACTCGCAATCACACAAACACCAGTTTACAAACAACAAATGGACAATGGCTCGGGACGGGTGAAGCCCGTCGCCAAGGTGTCTATGTCATGGCTGGTGCCGACGGCCCCAACCCGACCTGAACCTCCCTAAACACAAGCAAACTAAAGACGGCCCTATCGTATTATCTCTATAACACACAATATAATGTAAGACGGCCCTATCGTATTATCTCTATAACACACAATATAATGTAAGACGGCCCTATCGTATTATCTCTATAACACACAATATAATGTAAGACGGCCCTATCGTATTATCTCTATAACACACAATATAATGTAAGACGGCCCTACCGTATTATCTCTATAACACACAATATAATGTAAGACGGCCCTACCGTTTTATCTCTATAACACACAATATAATGTAAGACGGCCCTATCGTTTTATCTCTATAACACACAATATAATGTAAGACGGCCCTATCGTATTATCTCTATAACACACAATATAATGTAAGACGGCCCTATCGTATTATCTCTATAACACACAATATAATGTAAGACGGCCCTATCGTATTATCTCTATAACACACAATATATAAGACGGCCCTATCGTATTATCTCTATAACACACAATATAATGTAAGACGGCCCTACCGTATTATCTCTATAACACACAATATAATGTAAGACGGCCCTACCGTATTATCTCTATAACACACAATATAATGTAAGACGGCCCTATCGTATTATCTCTATAACACACAATATAATGTAAGACGGCCCTACCGTATTATCTCTATAACACACAATATAATGTAAGACGGCCCTACCGTATTATCTCTATAACACACAATATAATGTAAGACGGCCCTACCGTATTATCTCTATAACACACAATATAATGTAAGACGGCCCTACCGTATTATCTCTATAACACACAATATAATGTAAGACGGCCCTACCGTATTATCTCTATAACACACAATATAATGTAAGACGGCCCTATCGTATTATCTCTATAACACACAATATAATGTAAGACGGCCCTACCGTATTATCTCTATAACACACAATACAATGTAAGACGGCCCTACCGTATTATCTCTATAACACACAATATAATGTAAGACGGCCCTATCGTATTATCTCTATAACACACAATATAATGTAAGACGGCCCTACCGTATTATCTCTATAACACACAATATAATGTAAGACGGCCCTACCGTATTATCTCTATAACACACAATATAATGTAAGACGGCCCTACCGTATTATCTCTATAACACACAATATAATGTAAGACGGCCCTACCGTATTATCTCTATAACACACAATATAATGTAAGACGGCCCTACCGTATTATCTCTAAAACACACAATATAATGTTTTAAACTTTCTGCTTGGCTAAGACTAGTTACACAAATTTTAAAAAAATCAATAAAAAAGACGAATACTTTCACAGTTGCTACCTGGGGGCGGCGGCGTCGCCATAAGAACAGCGCCGGCTATTATTACAGTCGCTCCGGGATAAACAGTCACCACCTTATTAGTCATTTTTTAAAACATTAGTTAGTTATTTGGGTTTAACGCCGAGCAGGCGACTAAGGCCATTTCACGGCGGGATGGGTACAAATCTGGTCAGCCAGACTAAAAGCAAGGTCTTAAGCACAAGATGTAAATATAGATTAAAAATCTCAGGCTAAAATGTCGCACATGTCTTTAAAAGAAATGTCTACAGACTCTCAAAAAGGGCAAATAAAAAAGATTCACATAGTCTATGACTGCTCAAATCTTGTTAAAAATATTGCATGCTCGCAAGAAATTGAAGATTTTGTCCGGGGGAACATCCCGGAACAAAACCTTCAAGGAGTCTGCTGTAAAGTGTTTATATCTGGTGTCAATTAGGTCAGCACAATACAGCAAAAAGTGTCGAACAGAAAACTGCTCATCACAGGCAAAACACCATGGACGCTCATCCTGTTTAAGTAAGTAAGAGTGCGTAACATACGTGTGCCCGATGTGGAGCCGAGTAGTAGTAGCTTAACTAGTATATATATAACTTCATAGTCATTTTTAAAGCAATAGTGGTAGAACTACATCATTAACGTGAAAGCAGTCCAAAATGGTTTCTAAAGAATATACAAGCTGTTCAGTCAGAAACAGTCACAAGCGTGCAGAACTTTTTAGTCTGAAACATCGTAATTGTGGGCGAAGTCTTTGAATTTTCTTTCTGAGAGAGACTAAAGTTGAGACGCATTCATTTATTTATTTTGCCCTTTTCTCTGGCCACCTTCTCTTTGTTTTTCACTTTTAAATCGTCTTGCCGGCGTAGCTCAGTCTAAAAGTTTACAATAAATCTCAAGGTCTCCCTGTAAATTAAAAAAAATGTATCTATAGTTAGATGAGAGAAAAGTGTGACGCGAGGTTTTTAGCTTGAAAAGACATATCACCTCTCATGCTGTCTTCGTAAGTACTGAACTGAAAATCAACTCAGTCTGGCGCGGCGAGGTCAAATTCCACTGTCGCGCGCTCACTCTATTTATATCGCAATTGCAACTGTGTGGTACACGGTTGTGTCCGGCGCTCTGCCGCTATAACAACTAGGCCTACCTACACAGTCTATAACTCAACGGACATAACTCAACGGACAGAGAAAAAAGGTCCCTGAATTCCGGCAAGTATGAGTGCGAGTCAGTTATCATCAAGCTGTCCTGAGGGATATCTGGCACATATCAAACCCGCCGCGACCGTATTTCCTCTCCTCCTTTTTCACCTGCGACTCCCTGCCTGACCAAAAGCTTTTCGAGTTTTTCAGTTCATGGATAGTACGACTGTGTCTTCACTTATACCGTGTATACACTATTTAGTTTTACACTTTATTATCACTAGGCTGTTGTTTTCTCTCTCTCTTAATAAAGTTTCATTTCATCTCTCTTTCTCTCTCTGAGAATGTTGTAGTTTAGCAAGGACAAACACGAAACGAGGCCTGTGCGCCTATTGTTTCCCAAAAAATGCGGTAATCCGTACACGCACTAAAAAATTCTAAAGTTCATTTTTGTTAAATGAAGTTGATGCGAATTTTCAATGATTTCACACAAGTTCACCTTATTTTGTGCACGCAGTCAATGAGACAAGGGACAAAAAGGAAGGGACTAACAGAGACGGCTGCGTCTGCCGTCCACTGTAATATAAACAATTCCGCGATAACGCGGATGCTAAGGAGCTCGTGGGGCCATGTGTTTTTGGAGCTGTAGCGACTACCTCAGTTCAGAGTAATCTCCGAGCGGTTAAGATATAACTGTACACGTTTGTATTCATAACACATCTCAGCCTAAAGTGACTGTTGTGAAAGCAACATCGGTCAAAAGTTGAAATTTTCACCTACACACTGATATCAAACATGACAACATTACGACTTACACTTGTGTAGCAGATTATGGTGAAAATAAAGAGAACGAGAATGTGTTGATGTACGATGTCGGTGTTTGTTGTGAAATTGACAAAGTTCCCAAAGCCATAACACAAAGACGTAACTTTTCCCAACGTAACACACTTGCATGCATAACGGTCAACATGCCTACAGTAAGTATCACTTACCGGATTTCCGCTACGCGGTGGGAGACGGAAGCAGGAGGGTGGTTAATGAGGTCACTGACAAGTGTCGACAGACATGTATGTACCAGGCGCCTGCCTTAGTACACTCCCGGCCGAATCGGGGAAAGTGAGGGCTTAGTTACACGTAGGAGATAGTCACGTTTCTTTCTCGGGAAATAGTGTAACACTAACAGTGAACCGTGTACATGTACTTTTTATTTAACTTTTGATCATGATGGAGTCTGATGAAACGCATACAGTCCTACACACAGGTGTGTTCCATACACTGCGATTAAATGCATTGTGCAGAATATGTAGCGGGAGATCACAAAAGAAACACAGTAGTTAAAAAGTCATATCTTTGTATCAAATATAAACACTTAATCCACAAGTGTTATGGAATTAATATCCAGGAAGACAAAGACCTGATGCACTTCAAAACAATGTGTAGTAGTTGATAGTCGGATGAAACGGATAGACTCTGAAACACGTGTGTCTGCGGAGACAACGCGAAATGCGGCGTCTGATATTGCCTCATCACAACACATTTGATTGAATGATTGATTGTACATTGCTTAACGTCCCGACAGCAACAAGGCTTTCTCAGGACGTGCCTGTACTGCTTATGAAAAAAAAAAACTAAACAGAAAATTGAATGTATGTCGCCAGCCGGTCAAATACGTTAAATAAACCTGCAACATGGGGCCTAAATAAAGCTAAGACTATTTAGCAACACACATCCAATATCAAGAGCTACAGGCAGTGCAGACAGTAGGGAGAGTTTTAAAAAGACAAATACAGGTGAATGGACCAAGGGTAGACAGAAACACATGCCCCAGAATGTGAGGCTGACCAGGGTGACCCTGGGAACTAAAAAGTACCTAACCCCACCCAAGTCCCCCAGGGCAGACCCGGGTGGGGAACAACACATTTGGACCATGTTCGATCCGAATACGAGTGTTGAAGCATGTGTCGCGTGCGTTCATGTCATGCAGCTAGGTAAAGGAGGACGACCAGCGAAGGGTGTACATGGGAAGAAACGACCGTTTCGATCTGTGGAATGTCACAGTGACACTCATTACACTGACACTAATAACAGCACTAATGAAGGTGATAGTGGTATACAAGTTTTCATTCCCCCGATGTCAACTCCCCGTAAAACGCCATGCAAAGTCGATGCTCAAACGTCGCCGTTACAAAGAGTGTGGACCCCATCTCCACCAGCAAAGCGGACGCATGAAATAGCCATTTCACCCATTGAAAAAACGGGTGTCGAAAAAACGGTCTTGTGTATCTGTGAACAGAAACTCAGTATTGTTCTTATGTCTAGTGTGTCAGCAAACGTGCTGAACCGCAAGGTATATTTAAAGGTCCTGGTTCAGCAATTAGTCAGTTGAGGACAGCGAAAAAAAATTTCGAAGTCCCTACCTGACTTGAAGTGCAACCCTGACAGGGCCTCATCAGATGGGATCCCCGAACATTCACGTTACTATAGCTGCTGTAGAGTGTCAGACGTCCTTGACGGCTGTCACAGTTCATGCAAACAGGTATACGCCACTCAGCTGCCAAAGGTCACTTCCAGTTGCATCTGTCCGTACACGGTAACACCCACAATTCTCGTGCAACAACAACGAAAGATGACTATCCAACTTTCACTTCTGGGCCGGTACTGGGAAGCACTGAGCGACGTCCACAGCGTCCAAAAATGGCCCAGGGAATGGTGACGGTACGTCGAACATGCTATATCGTGGTCTTCTCATTTCTTATGTCCTCGCATTTATCCAAAACAAGGTTTCCTCGAAAGCGTTTGCAAACAACAAGTCTTTATGGTAGTCGCCATTTTTACGAAGGGAAGCTACTAGATAATGTGTGTGTAAGGGACAGCACTCCCGTGCTAAGCAACGCGCAAACGCCCACCTCAAAACGATTTTATTTTTCACAAAAGCCTGGGAGATAATTTACAGGTCATCATGCAACAATGTGATGTGCATGGGTGACAGTGCGAGAATATGAAATGAATGTAAACGGGACATAAATATGCCCCATAAATCCATGGCCAGCAAGCGATATACATTCCCATGAGCTCCTGCGGATGCAGGGGCTCATGAGAATGTATGACTTTTGCATTTGGAACAGGCTGGCTGAAGGCCTGTTCTGTCTGAACCAAACAGCTGAAATTCAGCTTTTCGGGATTTTGAAAAGCTGAATCAGCTTCTAGGAGTGAAGACGGTCACCCATTGATGTGATTGTGCCTGTTCGTGTGTGTTACACGGACATAAAATTTGATTCCATTATAAGAATCTAAGCACTAGGTAATATTTTGCTTTGTCGTTTACTTCTCATCTTGTTTTTTGTTTTTTTTATGTATCACAAAAGATAATTACCGTCTGCAAACTTGATGAGTTCAGTGATAATATTTTCTCCCCAGACCAACTGCTGTCTATGCACACGCAATGCACCCTGCCCAATGCATACCTCATGCAGGTGCCTGACAGCAAACACCGATACACCAACTACAAGCTAAAGGGTGCACGAGCAAACGAGAGGCAAGTTTCAAAATAATTAGATACAGGGCCGCAGCAGATGGTTCCGGCCTTCGCCATACCAATAATGTATACATTTTTTTGACAAGACCATATAATTATGTCTGTTTATGCCCTCGACCCAAATTAATTTAAATGTTACTAATTTTTCCATTTTTGGGGGGTTGTGCGAATTCTTCCCCCCCCCCCCCCCCCCCTGCCCGATTGACTTTAGGAAGCAGATGAAAGCAAGCTGGCATCATGCAGGCATGCACCCCTTCGGCTGGAGCATTAGGTTTCTTTCACCTCGTGCTATGGTTATGAGATATGAAATAAATGTTAGGAAACAGATATATATATATTATGTAATTGGTATTCTAACCACAATATATTTCATTCATAGTTTATCTATGTTTGCACTGACAGCAAACCATGTGGGATTTATTTCTGATTACTCCATATAGCAATGTTCTCTATCAGAAAACTGAAATGACTCAACCCGCAAAAATAAATATCAAGGAAATATATCAGTTCACAACAGCAAGAGGTATATCTCACTTGATCTTCATTTTGTGACAAAAACATTGTTTTCAAATACACTTCAACGTATGGTTTATTTGTTTATATCTGTACTGAGTGAAACTGTTAAAAATGCCTTTCATTGTGAGGCTTCTGTTATGAGTTTACCAAAATCGTCAAGTACATCAATAAGTGTCTCTTGGCTTGACTTCATGAACGAAGATTCTATAGGGCTTGCCCACGTCGTCTGCAGGCATTTTCGTGGCTGCGGAGGCCAATCCGGGACAGGCAGGTTTACATCAATAAGTGTATACATAAATAAAACACAATTACCATGATTGTCATAATTCCTAAAAATACAGCTGATTTTTTTTATGAAATGAGTATGTCTATCCTCAACAAGACCAAGTAGTCTATGTACCCTACAGAACCACATAGTCCAGATCAAAATGGTGACTGCGAAGCGTGTGTAATGCTGAGACGAACTCAACGAAAAAAAGAAAGACGCTTAGAAAAGACAGCTACAACACAATTTTATTCATATTATCTAGTAATAAATTGTGTTGTAACTGTCATTTCTAAGCGACGTTCTTTCCTCATAGGGTTCTTCTCTACAGAACAACATACATGTGCACTTTTACTTCCTGCACCATATATAACTGTAATGATACATGAGGCAAAAACACAAACAGAACAGAGACAACCATTTTAATTATAAAGAAACAATTTCAGTGATGTCATTGAATTATATGCATGGTATATTTTGCTTATGATGCTGTCATTCAAACTTGGTCACTGTGTTTTGGTAAGTGAGGGAGAGGGGGGGGGGGGGGGGCTGGAGGGGGCGGGTACACATGCAGGCATATATATATATATATATATATATATATATATATATATATATATATATATATATATATATATATATATATATATATATATATATATATATATATATATATACCGCAACGATTTCCTAATGTAATGTTACATATGGTAATATAGTTCTATCATCATATGCTAAATTTTGCTATCCACCAAAATGCTAATATTGCCATGATTCCACAGCAGACAGACAGCCTTCATGGACAGGTCCAACCAGTGAAGAGACAACAGACTGGCCAGTGTCAAACATGTCACCAAACTGCAGGGGCGTTAGCAGCAATGTCACACAGAAACTTTGGAACAGCAAACAGCCTGATGCAGTGCAGTGTGCCCCAACTTGCTCTCAGCAGGCAGCTGCAAGACAAGAACAAAGGTCAGTTAGTACATGTGAAGATGTACTGCAAACACTGTTCTAGATGAGTTTACTTGGCTACCGGGTATCAGCCAGTATAATCTACTCAACATGAAACCAACCGTAATGAATCAATCACAGCCAGTGTAATCAATAAACTCCATACAAGACAGATTTGCAAAATAACTTTTACAAACAATTTCTTTGTCTCGGTGATGGTCAAACGATTTATACAGTTTTGTTCTAATAATAAAAGACATTGTAGCTTTGCAATGCTGCTTGGTAACATGATATTATATGAATATGTTTTCAGGCCAACATAACCAACTTTTCCCTGGGGGAGACTAAAGATGCACTCAACCGATGAGCAGCCCCTGGTGACCATATCGAATGTGGGAGTAGAGGCGACACCTTATCAGCGCGTGACCAGTGAAGACAATCCGGCCTACTGTTTGTGTGGGAATCATCTAATAATAATGGACAACAAGAACTACTGAATTTGATCCAGCTGATCGAGTTAACAGAAGAACCAACTTTTCTAGATATTTGTAAGAAGCAGACCGAAGTCAAATTTTGCAGCGTCAAAAATTATAGCATCACATTTGCAAATAAAATTCCCACATTATAATAGCAATCAAACATCACCAACACTCTACATACAGATTTTTTTCAGTTGTGGCATGAGAGCCATATGGGGCTTGGCAACAGCAAACACTGTTGCTCTTGTCAGGTGGCCATAATCAGATGGCAGTTTCTAAGCCCCAATCTAAACTACCTGAGGGCACTATCTGGTTGTGTATGTGTGTGAAACCAACCTCCAAGTCTTTACTTCTGCTGAAAAACCACATCCACTCGTCGCTCAATCTTGTCATCTGTACTGCGTAGGTAATGTAACAAACTGGAGAGCTTCTCATCAGTGAGGCATTGGGGATACAAGGCCACGGAGCACATTCCTTGATGAGAAAAAACAGAATGAAGAGAACATTTTCATTAACTTTTAAAATTTACTTTCTGTCATGGAGATTGTTTACATCTGTTTGTACAAGTAGTTGGGACATGAATAAATGGACACATGCATGTAATATATACTCCATATTGTGCACTTTGTACTCTCTATACAAGAAAGTATTAAAGTTGAATGTAAAAGCAAAATGTTGGACATTTTTTGTTTTCAATACATTTGGACATTCTTCTTCATAAATTGCATACATGTCTGCTTTCATTTTTCATCCTTGTTATAACTACATACTGTAAACAGTGCACATGAACAGGAATTCTGCACCTGACTTGCCATAAGAAAGAATTAGTTTTCATGGTCAGTGTCACAATCCTAAATAGTATATTTCTACAAATACATGTACTGTAATGATACTGAAAATGACATGTACAATACTGCATTTGTACCAGAAATTGCACAAGTGTGTAACATACATGTACTATGCATATTTCTGCTGTGCTACCTGGTATGCCACAGAGTGCCTGTTGCCAATCTTGGTATACTGCTTGCATACTTGGTGGTTGAAGTCAAGGATGGTAAGCCTGTTGCGCATTGTGTAGCCTTTGTAGCCAATGAAAGTTTTTTGGGGGGCCATTTCATTTTCAGCCACATAGATACATCCCCTTGACTAACACTCAAAACACTAAATGATGAGACTGAAACATATCTAAACTCTAAGTCAAAATAAGTGCATAAATAAGACATGATACCTTGATCATGCCTGTCAAGGACACTCGTAATGTGTGGTGATGGTTGATAACAGGCTTTATCCCTTGTTTCAAGTGGTGTTTAGCCTTTGGCAGCAGCAAAGAAACTGAAAACAGATGGCCAATATAATAGATAAAGCAAAACCTGAAAGTAAAAAAAGCACAAAAGTGAAAATGTACCAGCAGCAGTTTATACTGAGTAGGTTATTTCGATGACAGGACAGTTTCGTGTGTTTTTGTTCTGCATACACTCAAGGATATAATCCTCCATGTAAACACACAGCTCAACTCAAACCTTTTATGCAATTCGCTTGCCTTTGTGCCACACATCAAAGTAATGATCCAGATGTTTCAGTGGCTGCGATCAAGTCAGTAATAATATACAAATCTATTTCATACTGGAAAAAAGATACATGCATTACAGAGTGGCAAACTGACCGGTAGCTAGCACTAGCTGTTATGAAGACTTGGGAGAAAAACCACCATGGCACCATGATAATAATGTTTACTGTCAACTTGTAAATATACTTACAGTGTGGAGGTAGCAGTCATATGTAAATCATAACTTAGTGTTGTGACAGCAATATTTCCAGGACACTATAAGCTACTTTATGTGTGATGTGATAACACTTTTACAAACAAAAATGATTTTGTGCAAGCGCACGGGTGTACCATACTTCAAAATCAAATGCCACCAAACTGATAATTACCTGAAAGTAGCAGGAGATTACAGTAGAACTCTGTCGGTGACAACTTATCGGACAGGTCTTGCTGTCTTCAGAAACTCGATGCCATGCTGTGCATTCACCAGTTTCAAGTCACCTGACCTTGTGACAGCCCTGCTGTCTAGAAACAAACCATAAACACAGTCATGGATGGACAAAACCTGTTGAAAAAGAAATAAATACAGAAAATAGGCATGTGTGCACATACGCATGTACGTGTGGCTTTCTAAAAATGGCTTAGTCACAAAATAGCAGCACATTTGAGTGTTATGATATGGAGCAATATATACATACATGTATTTACATGATTCACAGAAAAACTAGCAATAAAATATTTTGGTATACAAGAATGATAGTATAAGTTTTTGTCACTCATATTTCTCCTGTTCATAAGCTTGTGGTTTCAGGAAAATATGAGAAATACATTGTATCAGTGGCAAGCCAACTTACAATAGACCACTTATATACCTGATTGTGAGTTTCATAATGAATTATGCACATACATGTATTGCTCTATTTCATCACACTGAAATGTGCTGTTATTTTGTGAACAAATATATTTTAGGTTGATTATAGTGGTATAATTATTTTATCCTTACCTAGACCTGTTGATTATATTCTCATCCAGACAATTGCTGATGTTGTTTTCATACAGCGAGCAGCTGTACATTTGTTTTCATTCAGACAGCTGAACATTTTGTCTGTGTTCAGACAACTGCAGGTATATTTTGTTTTTTATTCAGACAGCTGTATATTTAATTCTATTCAGACAGCTGTATATTTTGTTCTAAATATAAGCCAGCTGTACATTTTGTCCCAAGCATACACACACACACACACACACACACACACACACACACACACACACACACACACACACACACACACATTTTAGGTTCACAACTTACCTTGCCACTGCGATTATCTGTTATGTATTGTGATGAGATTGGGCGTTGTTCCATTACTGATGCACCTTCACTTTGTACTAGCTTCACAAATGTATCCACAGAAATAACACATTAGCTGCTTGCTGCTCTGTGAGCTCATTTGGTGTGGCACTGAAAAAGAATCAAATGACTGGTATTTGTATAGTTATGTAATGCACACACGGGTCTTGTACTAGAAAATGGCGTGGCGTTCTGAAGATATTTACACAAAAACTTGACAACCACCACGAACCCCCAAAACAAATCGCAACTAAAAGTGGAAACTTCTAAATGTACATCAGACCAGAGCTCAGAATATATCGCATATTTCATTATGTATATAACACAAATATGTGTAATAGAAAATTGCCCAGAAACTATTACACTTATTTATAAAGGAGAGAAAATTTTAAAACAAAGTTTCAGGCTGTTACTATAGTGACGTATATATAGTAACTACAGAAGAGACGAACAGTGAGGCTAAGATTTCCAATCTATTCTTCGTCTTGTTCATCGATGTATTCTGCCTACTTCTCACCACTGTCGTCTGCTGTTATTTCCTCAGTCATCATTTCCCCCGAAATTAGTGTCCTGTACACCAGAACACACATAACATTACGATCGCTAGGGCTTCTTGTTGTTGACAAGGAAGTGGTCATTAGAGTGGTGTCCCCTGATAATACATATTTACGAGTACCTTCCCTTTGTAAACACGACGTCAGCTACACGCGCATAGGTGTTTGTTGTTGTTGGAAATATACTTACCAACAAAAGTAATATTTGTACCACAAAAAGTGAAAAGACCACACCATATCATGTTGGACTTACCGCCACCATTCGCTGGACCTTTTTTGGACGCTCTGGACGTCGCGGCTCGGTGCAGGCTTCACCAGTGCGGCAAAATGAAAGTTGGATATTTTTCAGTCGTAGTTGCACGGGAATTGGATGTTACCGCGCACGGACAGATGCAACTGGAAGTGACCTTAGACAGCTGGATGGTGTATACCTGTTTTCGTGAACTGTGACAGCCGTCAAGGACGTCTGACACTCTACAGCAGCTATAGTAACGTGCGTGCTCGGGGATCCTATCACACGGGGCCCTATCAGGGTTGCACTTTCTGTGTCAGGTAGGGACTTTGAAATTTTTTTTTCGATGTCCTCTACTGACTAATTGCTGAACCCGGACCTTTAAAAACACTGTTGAATACTGTGACCTGTGATGGACTGATCGGATTTTAATACACGGAGAGCATTAGCAGTGTGGAGTACCAGGACCTACGGGCGAGAAATGCCAGAACGCGACCTTGTCAGTGACCTCATTAACCACCCTCCTGCTTCCGTCCCCCACCGCGTAACGGAAATCCGGTAAGTGATACTTACTGTAGGCATGCTGACCCTTATGCATGCAAGTGTGCTTCATTGGGAAAAATTACGTCTTCGTGTTATGGCTGTGGGAACTTTGTCAATTTCACAACACACACCGACATCGTACATCAACAAATTCTCGTTCTCTTTATTTTCACCATAATCTGCTACACAAGTGTAAGTCGTAATGTTGTCATATTTGGTATCGGTGTGTAGGTGAGAATTTCAACTTTTGAATGATGTTGCTTTCACAACAGTCACTTTAGGCTAAGATGTTATTAATACAAACGTGTAGGTAGTTGTTATAGCGGCAGAGCGCCGGTCACGCGGTGTACCACAAAGTTGCAAGTGCGATATAAATAGAATGAGCGCGCGACAGTGGAATTTGACCTCGCCGCGCCTCTCTGGCAGCCTAAAGCGAACTAAGCTACGCGCAAGCGCTGGCTGGTAAAGCCCGTGTCTGAGGAACACAGCTGCATATTTCTAGATGCAATAACTGTGAATTGAAATGAACCCTCATGAGAATTATTGATCATGTGCCTCGTTCATTTCAGAAAGCTTTGCTGCTTCCTACGAGGCAGAGCGCAGATTAAACAGCAATGACTCCCTCGAACACCGCAGCTGTAAATTCCGGCACAAATTTAACAAAAGTCCCCTCTATACCTGCTTATGAGAATCTATGCTTTAAATGCAGGTGGTGTCTGTTCGGGAGGCACGCATTGGTTTCATTAAACTCGACATCGAGACGGCTGGTGTTAATGATAGCTGTCAGGTGTGGCAGGGGCGAGGGGAGGAGGGTGCGTTTCCCCACTCATCCAGCTTCAGTATTTTGCCGCTAGATTGCGCCGGAAAGTATTTATGACAACTTTGCACCAGTCACCGCACCACAACCCCTGTATTCTAAACCGACTTCACGATCCAGTCAAAACAACATGTTTTGGGTGTCACCACATTGAGGTTTGCAGTTCACTGTTACCTCATTCTACCCCATCACCGAAATTTGCCGTTGTCCTCTGAAGACTGCATTGCAGTGCAGGACACAGATCGACCATGATAGTTCAAGGGTGATACCCATAGGCGCCAAGCTATTCTGGCATCACCCTTGAACTATCATGGTCGATCCTTAACTTGCTGTGGTGTGTCTGGGGTAGAATTAGTTACAGCATGTTTTCACTGAGATGACTCTCACTGACAAAGCCCCAAATACACTGTGCAGGAAAACGGGTATGTTTGAAAGCAGTCGAATCGAAAGCAAAAAATCGGCCACCCGACAACCGTCAAATTTAACTAAATTTCATCTAGATCGCACCATAATAACTATTACCTTGTCAGAAGGGTTTTGAATCTACTATGACAGAAAATGTGACCTGGGATTGTTCCGCGTGTGTTTTCAGCGTCTTCTTTCATCTTCGCACAAATATGTACCATTTTGTCACTATAATCCTTATACAGCTAAATGAAGCTGTCTGTATGGCATCAAAAGTGCCAACATGGCATTAAAAACACCTGATATCAGCATAAAAAGCAAAAAGATGTCGATTTGGTGGCACAATCTCCTTCCAAACACCAATAATAGGAAAGTTGACTCTGCCTAGCACACGGGCCACACAGGGCAATTATGTTACGCCCCCTTTCACACACTCTTCTCTAGTAGCCTCTTGCAACACAAAGCTATGAACGAAGAAACTTGAAATCCACGTGAAGCACATCACATGACAGGAGAAACATTTCCAGCAATTATTTCTGTTAGCGTTTTCCGCAACACTCTAATGCACTATTTAGTACCCCATGACAAAACTCCCCCACCCGGGTCTGCCCTGGGGGACTTGGGTAGGCCGGGTTACTGAACTACTTTTTAGTTCCCAGGGTCACCCTGGTTAGCCCGACAGGGGTAGGTTTTCTGCTCTATTCTGCGGCATGTGTTTCTGTCTACCCTTGGTCGATTCACCTGTATTTCCCTTTTTTAAACTCTCCCTACTGTCTGCGCTGCCTGTAGCTCTTAATATTGGAAGTGTGTTGTTGCTAAATGGTCTTAGGTTTATTTAGCGTATTACTGAGGCCGGTTGGCGACATAAATTCAATATTCTGTTGTTTTGTTTTTTTGTTTGTTTTGTTTTCACAAGCAGAGCAGGCAGGTCCTGAGAAAGTTTGCATTTAGTCACCATCGTCGGGCCCCTATGACAAGGTTGACTAACATTACACATATTTTGCTCTTTTCACACCACCTGTCGTGCCTTTTGCTGCTCGGCCCCCAAAAGACCAAATGGAATTGAAGTTTCACACCCTAAAACAATTGCAAAAAGGGAGGATTTTTTTTTTTTATTTCTTGCAGAAAAGTTACCATATGTAAATAATAAATAATAATAATAATACATAGTTCTTGTATAGCGCTGTTCTCCAGGAAAACACTGAACTCACTGCGCATGCACAACAGCACACCCTTTCTCTCTTAGACACACACGCACAATTATACACTACTTTAAACCACCCCATCCCTTCCCCACACCTTACATTCACTTCCTCTGGGATCAAAATAGGTGGCAGTCAGTCAACAGTTAGCTAAATATGAGCTAAGCGTTAAATGCCCGACAAAAAAGAAAAGTCTTTAAGTGAGCCTTGAACTGTGACAATGTGGGCAGATTCCGCATTTCCGTTGGCAGCGAGTTCCACACACTTGGGGCAAAAAAGGTGAAAGAACGCTCCCCGACAGTTTTCATGTTAAGCTTCGGGATTTTTAACAGCTTTTCACTGTATATGTACCGCGCGGCCCTGTGTGGCCTGTAATAAGCCCAAAGCAGCTGTCGGCTGCAATCAAAACTAAGTCAATGATAACCTAACCCTATAAAATGATACACTGCTAAGTTTCAGACATGAATAGCTGTTGGTTTTAGAGCTGCATACTACCTGCACCCCTTGGTGCCAGGAGTACCAATGGCGCCTGCGGCTGACCGTCAGCACCACAAAACACTTATGTTCAAGCTAACAACTCCATATTCTGCATTCAAGCAGAGACACATGCTACTCATCCAAAACAACCAGCAACTCCAAATTTCAACAGTGGGTTATTTTTGGCATTTTGTTTTCTTTTTCTATTCCCCCCCCCCCCCCCCCCCCCCCCCAAGCAGGAACAATTTTGACTAGTATTTTTTTCAACTTTGAACCCAACCTGACAACATAGAAAAGCCCTTGCACTGTTTGAAAATATTCAGCAAACTGCTTAACCACAACTAGCCTGCATGAGGTGTCCATTTTATTTGTATTCCCTCCTCCAGCTTTAAACAGGGCTGAATATACTGCTTAACAACTAACTTTTTCTGAAAACGAATCACCGGCCATCATGCTTTTTCTTGCAAAAAGCTACAAATCCTTAAACGTCTTCGGGCCCACGACGGTTGCGGTAGGCCCACACACAGTCATGCGCAGGCCCACAGAACTCATAAAAAATGCCACGCTAGCATTTCCTATTGGAATCCTGCATCTCAATTATCTGTGTGTGTCGCAGGCTCTGGTAGAGAAATGGCATTTTCACTATGTACAATTTGTTCTCAAAATTTACATTCAGTCTTCTTTGACAGTAAAAAAAATAAATTAATCCATTCAGCCCTGACGCACTACAGCAGGCCTGTCGGCGCCAAGCTAATCTGGCAATACCCTTGAATTATCATGGTCGATCCATCTCCTGCAACAGGTGCATGGTCGTTCGTTAAATGACGCCTCCAAAATTTGGGAAATACGTGTTTTCCCGCAAGGTCAGACTTGCTCTGATCTGCTATTACGTATGCAATGGACTGTGTGAGCCGGTCAACACACACACACACACACACACACACACACACACACACACACACACACACACACACACACACACACACGTCAGTCGCAACAAAAAAAAAAAAAAGAATAAAAAATAGTCTGTCGTGGTTGCTAGTAAACCATGACGTGTTGTGATGCTAAGCATAACAGAAAATTAAAAAGCATCATATCTTAAATCCGTCGAGCTGAGCTATCAACAAGAAGCTCGAAGCCCACTGGAAAATAAGATATCCAACCTCAAGCCAGAAATGATCTGTAAAAGTATATCGACTGGAAGTTGAGCTTTCCAAACATAACATCATGTTGGTGCTGATGAAACAACAACAATAACTAACAACGAACGCAAAAAGCACACATAAAAAGGAATATTCCGAACGGAAAGGTGATTTCCTTCTCTTAAATCTTGTGGACGAAACAGCCATCCATCTAAGAAAGATAGAGAAGGAAGAACACGAAAAATACGTGAGAACGCACGGACCCCTCCCAGCCTCGTCCCACGGACATCTGGGAATTACCGTTGAGAAGTCTGCATAATTGCAACTGACGCATCACACCAATGGATATAACCCAACACGGTCACCCGCCGTGGTCAGAAAGACACAGATCTTCATACTATGGGAGCCTAAACAGTACTCCTTAACTAATGTACATCTACATTAGACTTGACAGGCAGAGTTGCCTGCACACTGCGGTGCCGGGAACAAATAAGTGAAGGCGGCACAGAGCCGTAGTAACAATTGGCACAGAAGTAAATGCGGAAAAAAAGGAGAAGAGACAAGAAAAAAAATGTACAAGCCAACAATACGGCAAACAACAACAAAAAATTGATTCTAAACACAGAACAAAACAACAACAAAACAGAAAGACGGTGGGACACAAACAAAAAGGTGCCGACACCTGTGAAAAAAAGAAATACAGTTTGAGACTGAAAAAGCAAAGAATTTAAAGTACAAAACCGTCTGAGCGAAATCATACGTGTTGAAAACGCTGAACACTGTACCTAGGTACAGAGGATATTATAATGCGCGTTATTATTTGCGGCAGGGGCCAAAGCTACCCATATGCCACTGACCGTGCATCGCACTACTACTTCACTACTACTTTCACAGTGTAGTGGTAGAAAGGTGGTTGTAACAGTACGTAGCTACGAAAGTCAGTGCCGGGCCTGGCATGAATGGACTATCACCTGCCTGGTCCACATTGTCCTTGGTGGGTGCACACATACACGTGAACGTAAGAAGAGCCACGCTTAGACAAAAGACAAAACGACATAGCCATCACGTAAAAACAAATTTTAAAAATAATAATAATAATAAAATTAATTTTTAAAAAAAAAAAAATCTTCAAATCATAGTTATGGAAAAGACACCCCACAGTCCAAAACAGAAAAAGCTTTCCGCCGAAGACGGGGAAAAGAGGAAAATATGAGTACGTGGGAGCAAACACACAAACCAATACCCAGCCCCATCACAGGGACATCTGGGATAGTTTGGTCGTTGTCCTGCAAACTCGCTTCTGGCAAAACTTAACGTCAAACTGGTCAGTTCAAACCAAGATTCCTCAAGAGATAGATCCGCTGGGAACAAGTGCGGCCGTAAGAAATTGAAACCAGCAATAAATCCCTTCCATCTAAAAACAGAGAAGACCTTCCACCTAGGGCGGGGGAAAGAGGATACGTAGGAAAACCAATACCTAGCCGTGTTACAGGACCTTCTGTGGAATGCAGTCAGTGTCCTGCAAACTCTCAACCGGCATAACTCGACGTCAAAATGGTCAACTCAAACCACAATTCCTTAAGAGGAACATAGATCCTCTGGGAACAAGTGCGGCCTTAAGAAACTGAAACCAACGTACATCTACAAAATGCAAGCAAGAGATACACAAACACTGAATGGGTGTCGAAAACCAATAAGTGAAGATAGGACCCCCCCCCCCCCCCCCCCCCCCCCCCCCAACAAGCTTCGCAAGACAGTGCTAAATCACACACAGAAGTCAATCTGACCAACATAAGGAAAATAAAATAGACTGAACATTCAACCCATATATGCTTCAAATGCCAGGAACGCTGACCGAACGTCGGAACGTCCCCCTCCCTTGCATAATAACGAAGACAGGGAGGAGAAACAAAAACAGACCGTCCCACTAAAAGGGACACAACCTCAATTAATGTGGGGCCAGAGCACAACGCGAAGCGAAAGTAGATCTGCAGAAAACGACACGGCAGAAATTCAGGTATACACATAAATTCTGTAAATGAGGAGCGATGAGCGGGAACAAAACCGAAAATCACGACAATGGTTTACTTGCTTGGTACATAGAAGCAAATGTGGCCAGCATAATAAAGAAATACGAAACATCAGCAGTAAAACGAAGGGAGGAAAGAAACAGACAAACAAAAAAAAAAAAGTAAAAAAAAAAACTATAAAAAACTATATACGTGGTTTAGAAAACCACACAAACATTAAGCAACCTTCGTTTTGGTTTTTCATTTTTTTCATCGAAAACCGAATCATTAAGAGTGTACATCCATGCCTGCCACATAAAGAGTAGTCTGGCAAAGACACCTACAACGTAGCCCTAAAATCAACCACAGGAAGCCAGCCTATTGGAGGAGGTTATAGTCAAACAAACAGAAATCACAGACTAAGCCCCATGGAAACCAACACAAACGAGATGTTGACCCTAAAGAAATATAACAAAATAACACGGCTACTTAGAAGGCGGAGCCTCAAGCGCCAAGAACGTGGTTTGGGCACAAAGAAAACAGCGGAGACCTATTTAACCACCTCCAAAGTGAAGGTTCAACAATTCGACTAAATCACCGATACCATGGAGTATAGCAATGACAACAGCCTTGATTTAGAGGAAGATGTGACAGAAAGGGACCGAATAATCATAATAATAATACATAGTATTTATATGGCGCATTTCTCATATTTTTTTATAACTCAATGCGCAGGACATAGCCGCGAACTGAACCCAACAAGCACGCTCACGTGAATCATGCGCATTCCCTCACACACTCAACTGTACATAAACACAGAACATTCACGTGGTGCTAAGGGCAAGCTCAAGCGAGTACTGAAATTTTTGGGAAATTTAAATCGTTTTTTATATTTTTTTATATTTTTGAAATTTGATTAAGTGGACTGAAACATGATTAATACCAAATTCGTGGGGGAGGAAAGAGCCGGAGTACCCCGAGAAAGAACCCCCGACGGTCCGCCCGAATGAATGGTGACACTTACTAGAGGAGAAAAGTCCGACGCCGGAACCGGGTATCGAAATTTGCACCTCCGGCTTGCACTGGTGGCAAGGCAGAATACCAACAGCGGTTTCAGCCTGAGGCCGGCCGGCAATATACCTGAGCTAGATCTGACAGGCCGCCCTAACTTGGACATCACAGCGCCATCGACCTCCACAGCCACTGCCGAGCAGCCACTGACAGTGCCTTAGATGAGCGCACTCATTCTATTGTGAACACGTTAACATGCAGTTGCTAGACTGAACCATCACAACCCGTGTCAGTTTATGCATACATGTACTGAAAACAATTATAAACATCTGTCGATGAAACAGGAGCTCTCAATTCAATTTCAAGTCAGTTAGTTCTTATCGTGCAAGTGAAACAACAAACACTGATTTGAAATCTCTCTCTCTCATGAGTCAATCATCCTCGAAAATACTGACGAAATATTTCAACGTTCGTGCCTTTCTAGGCGTCACATTAATCAGGCAGTAACGCTGAGAGTGTCACATGAAGGCAGTCTATCCATCCAGGGAATAAAGCAAAGTCAATCAATAAATCAATCAATCTACAGCGATTTATAAGCAAGCAGTGCTTCTAAGATGTGTGCCCCTCATTAGTGTCTGAAGTCGGGAAGGATACGCACAGTGCTGACGCAATAACCAAAAAGGTCCTCCGATCGATGTCGGCCGCAGCCGGCCCGCGCACGGCCATGTTCGGGCCGGCTACGGTGGACGTCGGCCCGACGACCTTTTGCGTAAGAAGGAAGTGTACTAACAGTGTCCGCATGCTGTGGGTTCTGAAGGTCGACTAATCAGCGCTGTCCATGGACAGGACACCCCGCTCAAGATTATTCATGTCCGCAACTCACACACTACGACTGACATACAGACCGTCCCCACTGCCGGCCAAGCTGCATTCACGAGCACATTATTTTTCTTATTATATGCTTATACGTCTGCTCAAACAGCACCGCTGACCATGACAGTTGACAGCTTGAGGTGCCGCTGTCTGGATAGTGTTATAATAATATTTTTAAAATGGCATATGCAATCACGGACTCCCTCGGAATAAAAAGACGAGTCCCTTACTTACCTCATTCTGTCCGTTGCAGAAGGCTTAGTCTGCAGTCAGTTGTTGTCGTCCGGAAGTCCCCGTGTGCCGGAAAAAGCAGAGTATGAAGTTGAATTCGCGTCGGTCTTTGTAGCGCGCTGATGAATTTAAAAGCCGCACAAGACTGAAAAGTTAACTTTTGCTGCCGAGTAAAAGTAGCAGTCACTGATAGGCGAACTCCGTCTAATGTTACACAGTTGCCGAGTTGAGCTTTCCGCGATTCGGTGCGGCGCGGCGTTTCTCCTCTTCTCAAAGTCTCTCTCTCTCTCTCTCTCACTGAAGTCCCGGCGCCCAAACTGTTAAAGCGCATGGCTTGCACGTGGGAGAATGACCCTGCGGGCGTAATAGCGCGATTAATACCTCCCCTCTGCCGCTGTCACGTCGCTCGCTCAGTAGCCTAGCCAATGGCAGCGCGGCATCTTTACTTATTCATGACCCGCCGGCCAACCGGCGAGGTGTAGGTGTCTGTGTTATCGCGAGGGTTGTAGTCAAACTCTCCTCAGCCCCGCGTCTTCTCTACGCAGCTAAACCCCGCCCCTTTCCCGTGCCTTGCGCTGTACGCGGCGAAACTTGACTGAGCCGCTTCGCTCCGCAGACAATGCCACTGATAATCGGCATTCTTAAAAGCCTGACCGTGACAGCGACATCCGCCTAGAGTCCGAAATAGCTCAGGCGGTTTTAAACGTCGGAGCAGGCGAGCGAAGGGAATCGCCGGGTCGTGGGTTCGAATCCCGTCCCGGCCCCGGTAGCTGGACTCACAAAGATCCAGGGGGGAAAAACGGATTTGTTCAATAGCATGTCCGTTGACTGAAAGGTCCTGGTAAATCAAAGTGGCACAGTTGGAGTGCGCCTGAGTTGATCAGTGTTCAGGTCGTACTCCTTAGGCAGTAGATTTCCCTGTCCCCCATAACCCGCCCGTCAGGGCCGTCCATGATCACCTCGGTGCTGTGGACGTTAACATAACCCGAACTAACCAGCGACACCCGCCATGTGCACCTAGGTCCCCCAAGGACTTATTTCGGCGTCCTGACTGTGCAGTGTTCATTTCATTCGGGCTTTTGTGCCCGCGGTTCTCCGGCGACTGGAGCCGCATTTTAAGTTGATTCACTGGCATGCAGACCCTAGCAACAGACATCCCAACTGAAGCGCGAACTGAATGTAGACGACACAGCGATATTTTAAATCTGTATTTTGTTTTATATTATACCGAGGATTTATTAAAGTGCCCTCAACTGATCTTTCTACGGCCACACTCCGCGCAAATATTAACTTTCTTGTAGCGCGGCCCGGACTGAAAGCTGAATACAGTGATGAAAATGCAGTATACAAGGGCGATTACACAAATCACTTATACCGGTTTTGAAAGTAGCGGCCGGTTGACGATACTTTGCTAACTGAGAAACTGACCAGAAACGTTTTCACCATCTACGTCCTTCGTAACACGACAAGACTGAACTCGGGAGGTTGAAGAGAAATGCCACAGGCTGTTACGGCTGATTCAAACTTTCCCTGATTGTCATTTGTATCTTGCATGACATCAGTAAACACAAATTACTTTTCTCTAATTACTTTTCCCAAGCAAAAAGTTTGGCTTCATCGGCACGTTAATTTCACGGAGAGTTTCCAAAACTGACGGCAGAGTCGATTTGGAATGGTCACTCAACACATTTTCTCTTTGTTTAAATTTTATGTTCTGGCTGAAAACACCTGCCGCCGGGCCGTTAAAATACTAGTACAGTAACGAACAGCACTGAATTTGCACGTGTTTCCTAGCTGGCAAAGTGGACAACAGTCGATTCAGTTGTGTCTTTCTTCACTGTTGCCACACTTGGCCAGTCTTGCCCGGCAGTAGGAGTTAATTACTTTTGCAGGCGGACCGGCCGCGATCAGCGCCGTATAGTCACCCATGTTGCATGACTTTAGCTGTAAACTGTCTGCACTGAGACTGATTGGCAGTAGCATAGATCCGCATGAGCACTGCATGAGCTTATGAGAATGTAGGCTGTACTTCAGTGGATTGGTATTCATTGCTTCATCTCCATCCGCGCTTCACGTCGATACTGTCGCTAAGGCCCCACTGTTGGCGAAATCCCGCTACTCAGTCGTTTATGCTGAGTGACATAGACTTTCCATAAACACCCGCCGTCTCGGAGGGCTCAGTAAAGCCTAAGCTTCCTGTCCGCGGTTATTTGACGCCGTGTTATTTCCGATTAGAGACTATCGCATCCTAAGAGTAGGCTCGCGTTAGATAATGATTTTCGCTCCTTACTCATTCAGTCAAGTCCTAGAGGTATAATTGTGCACTGTAGGTCTATGTTTTAGTTGAATCAGCGTCCCCATGCGGACTATTTTCATCCCGTTGCCATGTTTTACCAGACGTAAAAAAAAACGTGTTTTGTTCAGTGTAGTCTATTATCTCCCTGGGAAATGTCGGACTGACCTTTTGAGTGACTGGCGTTATGTTTGCAACATTTTTGCGGAGGTTTTGTATGACTGGCGTTATGTTTGCAGCATTTTTGCGGAGGTTTTGTCTGACTGGCGTTATGTTTGCAGCATTTTTGCGGAGGTTTTGTCTGACTGGCGTTATGTTTGCAGCATTTTTGCGGAGGTTTTGTCTGACTGGCGTTATGTTTGCAGCATTTTTGCGGAGGTTTTTGTCTGACTGGCGTTATGTTTGCAGCATTTTTGCGGAGGTTTTGTCTGACTGGCGTTATGTTTGCAGGCATTTTTGCGGAGGTTTTGTCTGACTGGCGTTATTGTTTGCAGCATTTTTGCGGAGGTTTTGTCTGACTGGCGTTATGTTTGCAGGATTTTTGCGGAGGTTTTGTCGGTTGACGTAGTTTCATTTGTCTCTAAGTGTATTGAAGTCACGGGTTTAAGTGCATGATCAGTCTCTCATCCAATAATAAAACACACCAAACGTATGAAAAACGTACGTAAAACAGTGGGAGAGAGACATACAAAAATGAATATGTATACAATTAACTACAAGCGGAACCAGGGTGAGGATCGGGAGGGAAAGAAAGAAAAAGCTTTGGGAACAGCAGGGTGCGAGAGGACCGCTGCCAAAATGTATGAATTAGGAGCGGCAAAAACAGGGGCATGCATACTATGGACACCTACAAATTAAGAGATGACTGAGACGCAGTTGAAAAGATTCCTTAATATCTCAGCGGTTAAGCGTCGGAGCAAGAGAGCGAAGGGAATCGCCAAGTCGTGGGTTAGCTGGACTCGCAATCCAGGGGAAAAAAGACGGGCTTGTTCAATAGCATGTCCGTTGAAAGGTCCTGGTAAATCAAAATGACAGCGTTGTTGTGAGCCTGAATTGATCAGTGTTCGGGTCGTACTCCATAGGCAATAGATTTCCCTGTCCTCCATAACCCGCCCGTTAGGGCCGTCCATTATCACTTCGGTGCCGTGGACGTTACACTCCGAACTAACCAAGACAGTTGAAATGAAGGGAACAGAGACTGACACATTGACCATGTGAAAAACTGCTACCTAACAAAACAAACCTAAAACAAACACGTGTAGCCGTACGGCTGAGAGGTGTGCAAAATGTGGGGGGGGGGGGGGGGGGGGGGGGGGGGGAATTAAAAGAGAGTCAAAATGTTAGTCATGGTGTTTTGTATGTATTACTACCACAACATTAAAAAGGCAGTACCTGCAAATACCGCATTGAGTTATATTATAAATATGAGAAATGCGCAATATAAATACCATATATAATATATAAATAAACAAACGAAATAATAAGTACTTGTGCCGAAATACAATGAGGAACTTAAACTAAACTACGAACAAAATAATGTATTACATGGCGAATTAAAGTATATGGTGACATAATATGCGACTAATTGAAATAAAATCATAAAAAACATAACCAAATGTCATGCAAAATAAAATGTAGAAAGGTATGGATGAATAAGTGACACATGTGATGAATAATTTCCTAGTCCTATTCGAAACCAAGAGTGAACAAGAAAACATAATGCAATCTTAAACCTTTAAAGTGAGCTGCACACAACAACCTTTGAGGTCGCATTACAGCAGCGGTGCCGTATCGTTAATTTGATAACAATACTGGAGCACGCTATTTGAGGTCGCATAATACAAGATATTCTGCATCATAATTATAATTATATGTACGAAGATGTGCTACTTGAGGTCGCATAACAAAAGCGTTCTCTATCATTTACAATGATAAGAACACGCTATGCATAACACAAGCGTTCTCTATCATTTACACTGATGATAAGAACACGCTATGCATAACACAAGCGTTCTCTATCATTTACACTGATGATAAGAACACGCTATGCATAACAAAAGCGAGCGGGCCATCGCGATACAGATTTGGAATCGCAGAGATATGTCACTGCGCCAGTTGGTATCTCCCCTCAAACTGAGGTATTACGCACGTGTGCAAAAAGAAAAGTATCTAGTCAATGAATTGAATAAGCCAATAGATCAATAACACATGATTCCTGAACTGACTAATACATAGCTGGGCACTAAAGACCTTACTAATAGTACACAGTGCACAGAGTTACTAAACTAGTTTGCCAATAAAGAAACTTCAGCTTTTCATGCAAAAATAATACAAAATCATGAAGTCGTAAGTCACCGATTGCCAGTCTTCGATACGCAAATTAGATTTCTAGGATCTCCTGCCATGCAATAGTCTCAAGCAGGAAACAAATACACAATCTCAGTTGTGCCGACTATCCTACAGGCCACGGACCACAGTGCCGTTTCCGTACTGTCCAGTCTCTTAGCCTTAGTCAGTCCCAGTCATCCCCTAATTTTTCAATTCCCTAAAAAAACACTACCGCCCACCAGCTGCACATTTGCCATGCACAAAATACAACCAAAAAAAAAAAAAAAAAAAAAACAGCACATTGACAGTCTCATTTCTTGGCTATGAAACTGGTTCCTTACCAACCCCACACCCAAGCACAGCTGAAATCAGCGTGCCCCTAAATCACTACGTCAAAGGCAACTCAACATAGGCCCACAATTGTCCACTGAATAAGCTCAGGATGGTATGAATCAAAGAACCAAACATGTCTCCTCTCAGCTAACCACAAATTTCCAGCAAATTCCAACATTCAGCCCAACTGCAAATTTTCAAACAAGGCAAAAATTATTTTTAAAAACACGGGGCCTTGCACTGCCTGAACTTCCCAATTTAAATGTATAACGTGACCTACAGTTGGCTGCGCTGCTGGGCAGTTACAGCAGTCCCAGCATGCTATCCTCACTGGTAGGAAGGTCAGCTAATGCATTACTTGACGTTGGTTCATCTTACCAACGGCTCTAGACATTTTCAGCTGATAATCTCCGATTTATATTCTGTGATCGAAATGTCTCATCACAAATCTGGGAGTAACAAAAGGTGAAATACCACTGACAAAGTTACAGCAGTTGCAGTATCATGCATGATCTATCGGCGAGACCTGGCAATCATGAAGAATGACCATCAATGAAAATCATCAAATACACAAAACACAAATATATAAAAATTGTAAAAAAAATTCTACTTACAGGCCAGAAACGTAAGTCAGTTATAAAAAAAAAAAAAAAAAAAAAAAACACAATGCAGCCAAATGCCGGACGCCCGCAAACACAGGCTGCAGGAACGCCAGCCACCCAGAACCAAAAAGACTGGAATGCGCTTAGTCAGTACTATATCAAGGATGGTAAAACGTATGCACGTGTCGCTGGTCACCGTAGGCCATCTACAGACAACGCTCGTGCGTAATTAACTCATTCTACCCCAGACACACCACAGCAAGATACGGATCGAACATGATAGTTCAAGGGTGATGCCAGAATAGCTGCGCTATAGCGCCAGCTGGCGCACCTACTCATTGGGCTGCATGCGCGCAACGGCATGGGGCGTGGACATTCACCCCTTACACAACGTATCGCATATGTCAGGTGATCAGTGCTTGGCCTGCGCCACTGGCTCACCTGCTATGTCGACTGTGCCTGCATGCAGTCTTCAGAGGACAACGGCAAAATTTAGGGATTTTGGTGATGGGGTAGCAGAATGAGTTAAATTAAGAAATAAGTGCTGCACGCGCGCAGCCGATAAGGTACTAGAGTACGGTACTATAATGTGTTGTCCCAGCTAGCGGCTGAACGCAGGTCCAAGCCGCGTTAGGGGGAAAAAATTGCTATGTGCGGGTGATGATAATTAGGAAGGCAAAACCAGCTCTGTTACACACAGAACAAAGGCACTTTCATTTGCAAGAGGCATAGATTCTCATGAGCCCTTGCTGTCAATGTCAGTTTTGCTCGTGTTCTTTTCATCACTGCAAACCAATTACTGAACTACGTAAACATAGCAACATGAAGGTAATTCGTTACGAAAATAAATACACACAGCTTCTCACAAATGAGCTCCTGCACTCTGCGCGGAACGTATGAAGATCCGCGATGCTTCTTGGAGAGTTTTGTCTGTGGTTATAGGCGAACATTGCTAAATAGTGAATGCCATTCGTCTGAAAAAACAAAAATATACACTACGCATGAGGAAATGAAGAAAAAAAATTACAAAGTTTTGGAGACGATAACTTAGAATGAACAGTTTTGTACAAAGCCTAAAGGAATGTCCTCGCGCTGGGACCATATGGCGTTGAGACGCGTCCCCTGGGTAGTGGTGGATAGGGGGTCCCTCGTGAGAGGGGTGCACCGAATGAAATAAGGTGCCGTGAACCAACATGGTCTAAGGGAAGGTGACCCCGACAGAAAACCCCTGGTCCTCCTAGTAAGGGGGTTGGGCGTGGGGGTAGCTTCCCCACCCTACAAAAAAGGAAATAGCTACAAAAACGCCGACGAAAAGACAAACAGTAATTCCTTTCCTGGAGGAGGAAGGTTCTTCTACCAGAAGATTTATGACGTCCTGTGGTGAAACCCGGAAGTCTTCGGAAGCCACAGGACCGAGCCGCCTCTCTCTATCCAGGGGGACACAACCATGGGCACATGGAACGTCAAGACCATGTACCAGAGCGGCAAGGCCGCCCAGATAGCAGCGGAAATGCAAAAGTACAACCTTTCCCTGCTAGGTATCATTGAAGCCAGATGGACGCAGTCTGGCCAGAAAAGGCTGTTAAGTGGGGAGATGATTCTGTATTCAGGTCATGAAGAGGAGAATGCCCCCCATACAGAAGGAGTAGCGTTCATGCTGTCACCAGTGGCACAGAGAGCGCTGATGGGCTGGGAACCTCTTGGGCCAAGAATTATCACAGCAGCCTTTAGAACCAAGAAAAGGCTCAAGCTGAACGTCATCCAGTGTTATGCGCCCACTAATGACAGTGACGAGGAAGAGAAACAAGAGTTCTACGACCGACTCCAGAGTGCCGTGGACAAATGTGCGGAGCGAGACATCACCATCGTCATGGGCGATTTTAATGCCAAAATAGGGGAGGACAACACCGGATACGAAGAGGTGATGGGGAGACAGGGACTAGGCTCAGAGATGAGTGAGAACGGGGAGAGGTTTGTAGACTTTTGTGCTCTAAACAGACTTGTCATTGGAGGCAGCATCTTCCCACACAGAAGAATACACAAAGCAACGTGGGTTTCACCTGACTATACTACAGAGAACCAAATAGACCATATCTGCATTAGCAAGAAATTTAGAAGATCCCTTCAAGTTGTTCGAGTGAGGAGGGGAGCAGATATCGCCTCAGACCACCATCTGCTCACCTTAAGAATAAAGCTCAAGTTAAAGAAAAGCCGCACAGAGACAACAAGAAGACAGCGCTATAATGTAGGCCTCCTGAGAGAGACTGGAGTGAGAGAAGAGTTCAAACTGGTGCTGTCCAACCGGTTTCAAGCGCTACAGGAGCTAGTAAATGAAGAGGAGGCGGTCACCTCAGAGCAGCAGTGGAAGGCAGTTAGAGAGGCGCTGAACTCAACCTGCAAAGACACTGTAGGGTTCAGGAAACACCATCACAAGGACTGGCTGTCGGCACAGACCTTGAAGAAGATAGAAGTGAGGAAGCAGAAGAAAGCAGTTGTCAACAACAGTCGCACGAGAGCAGCCAAAGCAAGGGCACAGGAGGAATACTCGGAAGCCAACCGCGAGGTGAAGAGGAGTATCAGGGCAGACAAGAGGGCCTACACAGACAGCCTGGCAGCAGAGGCAGAAAAGGCAGCAGGCAGCGGCAACATGAAACAGCTCTACGACATTACCAGAAGATTGTCGGGCAAGTATGGCCATACAGAAAGACCAGTAAAAGACAAGGAAGGCAAGCCTATTGCAGACAGAGCAGACCAACTCGACAGATGGGCCGAGTATTTTGAAGAGTTACTGAACAGACCCAGCCCACCCGACCCCCCAGACATCCAGCCAGCAGAGACCGACCTACCCATCAGCTGTGTGTTGCACTACTGACGCGTGCCTCCACATCCGGCATCTGGATGTAGTTTCCGGTCATGTAACACATGGGTAGCGTCTGTATGTAACTACCGGACATGACGGGCCACCTTAATCAAGATAACGGACCGGCCCTCCGGAAACTGTTACTATATGGGAAATGGATGGCATCTAATTAACGGGACCATCGGCACGTGGGGACGCCATAATCACGTAACGGGACCGGCCCTAAACGAGGGGCGGGTCCTAAGTGGGAAGATGATTGATAAGGGCAAGGGTATATACATACTGGGGGACAGACAAAACAGACAACGAGACACACAACGAGAGAGAGAGAGAGAGAGTACACAACGAGAGGAGAGTGAGAGGAGAGTGAGAGAGATGGACGAAAGTAGAAGAGAGAGCAAATAGTGAGAGAACGACCGAATTGTAGTCTGTGGTTGGTCTTGCCCAACCCCAGACAATGCTCTTTAGACTGAAATAAACACGAGAGAAAACCATCACTGGACTTCAGTTGTTTTACGTGTTCATAGTGCAACATGTGACAGACCCAGCCGGGAAGAGATCAGAAGAGCAGTGGCATTTTTGAAGAACGGCAAAGCAGCAGGGCCAGATGGCATCCCAGCGGAGTCTCTGAAAGCAGACCTAGAGACAACAGTAGAGATTCTGTACCCACTGTTTGGAAAGATCTGGGAAGAGGAGGTGATGCCGGCTGACTGGAAGGAGGGGTACCTAATCAAGCTTCCCAAGAAAGGTGACCTCAGCAAGTGTTCCAACTATAGAGGAATCACCTTGCTGTCAGTACCAGGAAAGGTCTTCAACAGGATCATCCTGGAGAGAATGAAGAGCTCCGTTGACCCCCAGCTGAGAGACCAGCAAGCAGGATTCAGGAAAAACCGATCATGTACAGACCAGATCGCCACTCTCCGCATCATCGTGGAACAGTCTCTGGAGTGGAGCTCCCCGCTGTACGTCAACTTTGTGGATTACGAGAAAGTATTTGACAGAGTGGACCGAGAGACTCTGTGGAAACTCCTACGACACTACGGTGTACCCACAAAGCTCGTCCGCCTGATCAAGAGCAGCTACGATGGCATGACATGTCGCGTGATCCACGAAGGGCAGTTCGCCAGGGAGCTCCAGGTCAGAACCGCTGTCAGGCAGGGGTGTCTGCTGTCTCCGTTCCTCTTCCTACTGGCCATAGACTGGGTCATGAAGAGGACCACAGAGCAGAGAAGAAGCGGAATACAGTGGACACTGTGGACACAGCTTGACGACCTCGATTTTGCAGATGACTTGGCATTACTGTCCCACACGCATCAACAAATGCAGGACAAGACCACGAGGCTTGCTGACATCTCGTCCCAAGTGGGCCTCACCATCCACAAACAGAAAACAAAGACAATGAGGCTGAACGCAACCAGGGAAGAACCAGTCTTGCTTGCTGGCACCCCGTTGGAGGAGGTGGAGTCCTTCACCTATCTCGGGAGCATCATAGACAAAAAAGGCGGCACTGATGCAGATGTCAGAGCACGAATCGGTAAAGCCAGAGCAGCCTTTCTCCAGTTGAAAAAAGTGTGGAGTTCCAGAGAGCTGTCACAAAACACCAAAGTCCGGATTTTCAACTCCAACGTAAAAGCAGTTCTCCTATATGGAGCAGAGACTTGGAGATTGACAAAAACCACTGTCAACAGAGTACAGATCTTCATAAACAGTTGCCTTAGAAGAATGTTGAAAATCCACTGGCCAGAGAAGATCAGCAACATCAGACTCTGGGAGAGAACAGAGCAGATAACAGCAGAGAATGAAATTGGGCGAAGAAGATGGGGATGGATTGGTCACAGTCTGAGAAAGCCAGCTTCCAGTATCACTAGGCAGGCATTGTCATGGAATCCCCAGGGAAAGAGGAAAAGAGGTAGGCCGAGAAACTCCTGGCGTCGAGACCTCCAAGCAGACATCAAGAGAATGGGAACCACCTGGAGTAAAATCGAAGGAGAAGCACAGGACAGGAGTCGCTGGAGGTCTCTCGTCGACGGCCTATACCCGGGTAGGGGTGACAGGCGTAAGTAAGTAAGTACAGGAATGTGCGGGACAGGCACCACATCAATGTCATAGTTTTGACATGTACTCACATGTTTCTTCATCAGCCGTCCTATATTGTGCCAACTGTGTGCTGGTCTGCGATTTTGGGTAGAGCCACTATGGCAAACAAAATAAAAGTTGCGCGCTGTGATAAGCGCGACCCAATTCCGGTAGGCCGGAAAGAGCAGGTATAAGAAATTATTGACTTAAGCTTCCTGGCCACCAGAAATCTTTCTTGTCAACGCGACACAAGAGTCTAGTCCTGACTAGAAATGGTGTGCAGGTCTGTGATTTTAGACCTTGCGGCCTCTGACGGTAAGGTCCAAAGTCACAGAGCAGCACTACACGTGTTTTGAAAGCCAATAGGAGTCGCATTAACGCAAGTCCCCACCCCAAGCTGACTGTCGTAATGTATTTGTGTAACGTGAGTCATTGTGTAAAGCGTGCGCATGCGTGCGCGAGTTGTCGGAGTGCGCGCTTAGAGTTATAATTATTATAAGATAAGCGCATTATAAATACCGTAATTATTATTATTAATTATTAATTATTTAAGTCCAACGAACAAGCACATAAAATTTAAATCTGTTGAGGCTTGGCCCGTACAAAAAATGTTGACTCAGTCTAAAACAATGACCCGCAGTTCTTCCACAGATGCCGCTCTTACTTACTTACTTACGCCTGTCACCCCTACCCGGGTATAGGCCGTCGACGAGAGACCTCCAGCAACTCCTGTCCTGTGCTTCTCCTTCGATTCTACTCCAGGTGGTTCCCAGTCTCTTGATGTCTGCTTGGAGGTCTCGACGTCAGGAGTTTCTCTTACTTACTTACTTACGCCTGTCACCCCTACCCGGGTATAGGCCGTCGACGAGAGACCTCCAGCAAGTCCTGTCCTGTGCTTCTCCTTCGATTCTTGATCTCTCTTGATGTCTGTTTGGAGGTCTCGACGCCAGGAGTTTCTCGGCCTACCTCTTTTCCTCTTTCCCTGGGGGTTCCATGACAATCACAGATGCCGCTCGGTGGGACGTTTTCTTTATTTCGGCCGTCGGCATGAGTCATCAGAAAGATGCATAAATTTTCATGAGTCCCTGCAGTCGCAGGGACTCATGAGAATCTGTGCCTTTTGAGGGTAGATTTTTCGGCACTAGGATAGAGGCACAGATTCCTCATGAGTCCCTGCGACTGCCGGCTCGGTCTCGTGAAAATCTATGCATCTTGCTCAGTGATGACTCGGGCTGACCGAGAAATAAAGAAAACGTCCCCAGCCTCTTTGGGAGCAACAGTAGCAAGTGAACGAAAGGAGGACCGACAAGAGGTCCTGCGGATGAAAAGCCAGATACATCTAAAGGACTGCGCTCTGCCTGTAAAAATCACAGATGTAAAAAAGACAGGCAGAACCGCCAAATTTCTGTCAGTCCCCTCGACTTACACTGTTAATGAGCATCTATGTTTCTTAAAACTGAAAGGCGTTGAGCGGCTGCTGGTCTTCAGTGTTATTTTGCGATTTTGGACCTTACGGTTATATATATATATATATATATCAAAATGAAGCCATCGGGACGAAGGCGACCTTTTGCGCATTAAGAACATTGTGAACATTCGCATTTTAGCACATACATGAGATTGTTTTAAGTATGGGCTAGTGGCCGAGGAGACTTTTTTTTTTTTATTTATTTATTTCTTATTGGTGTTTCTCTTTTGTTTCTTTTGCCAAAGATCACTACGGACTATTTTTAGCTAGTCTTGCACTAATAGCGTTGTATTTTAAGAAAGGAGTGGAGTCATTGTCGGGCCGTTCAGTTCGCGGCAGCTCTTTGAGCCAAATTTCAATTGGGTAAAGCGCCTATTTAACCCATATCATACTGAGGCTAAAAGTTTCAAATGTGTACACTGCCATATGCAAGCTACATTATAGTACTTACAGATAAGGATGTAGACCAATGGCTTTAGTTCAAGGGTGGTGCCAGAATAGCTTGGCGCCTAGAGGCGCCAAGCTATTCTGGCACTACCCTTGAACTATTTTAGTCAAACTTATTTCACACACTGGTGTATTCCGAATGATAAGGGTTAATCCGCTGATTTATTTATTATTTATTATATTGTGCGCGCGACCGGGGATTCTGGACGGCCGAAAAAACAGGCCATTGCTTCGATAGTGTGCGATGTGATATACATTTTTACAAACTGATCATTGGTGTCTAACACCGCCCGTGTTGTTCCGCTAGGTCAGACTCCGCTCTGATCCGCTATTTTGTATGCAATGGACTGTGATGACTGAGCCGGTCGAAACACTCTCACACAAGTCAGTCGCGTAAAATAAACCAAACGCTTTGATGCCAGCGTACGAAAAGCATTGATATAAAACACGTCTTACAGCTGTCTAACAGCAATCACAAGAACGTTAACGAAATAAAGTTAAAAACAACTCCATAGTGCATCACGGGCAACAGCCGGACACGCAATGGAATATAAGGTTGGATGACCAAACAAACAAATCAACAATTAAAAAGAAAAAGATCGGTTTAAAGCTTAAAGAAAATTAAGCTGCCGGCACTAACGAAAACAGTCGTCACTTGACTGGGGAACCCAGAATCAAATAGGTGACAATGTTTCGTAACAGAATGAACTAAAAACAGACCAATGCATCTTGCTGCGTGTGATGTGCGGACTTGAAACACATCTGTACACACAGCAAAATCAAGCCATAAATTTGCTGGAATATCAGCACGATCAAGTACAAAGAGGAACGGGAGGAGGGGAAGAAGGAAAACAAAGAAGATAAAGGAAAAGAGCAGCATGAATCATCTCACTAAGGCAGGCAGCTAATCTACATGTATGCCGGCACCTTTGCGTGTATCGCGCTACTACTTTCCAACGTAGTAGAAGGGTGTTGGAAAAAAGGTCGTTGAATTACTGCCGGGCCCGGCGCATGGACCAATACCCTTGACCATCTGCGAGACATGGGATCTTTTGCAATGGGCACATGCATAAATGTATGAGGAGCCTGACTAACAGAAGACCAAAAAATCGAGAGCTGATACCCCAGCACCGTGAACACTAAAACTAAACAGAAGGCCTCGCGATCAAAAGAGACACAAAAACAACCCAACCTGAACTCATAAAAAACATAAATGCAGTCTAGCGACAAAGTACCGAAGCTGGATGAGTGGGGAAACGCACCACCCTCCTCCCCAACACGTATCCCCCGCCACACTTGACAGCTAACATAAACACCAGCCCTCTGGATGAAACAAGCCGGTCGACACCACCTTCCGCATTTAAACAGCATAGATTCTCATAAGCAGGCATACAGGCGGCGTTTGATATATTTGTGCCATCCGTGCTCGCTATGTGAGAGAATCATTGCTGTTGAATCCGCGTCTGCTCTGTATAAGCAGCAAAACTTTCTGAAATGAATGAGGCACATGAGTAATTCTCATGAGGGTTCATTTCAATTCACAGTTATTGCATCTAGAAATATGCAGCTGTGTTCCTCAGACTGAGTTGATTTTCAGATCAGTACTTATAAAGACAGCAAGAGAGATAACAACCATCCACTGCAACGAGGCAATGGATCCTCTGGACTTACTTACGCCTGTCACCCCTACCCGGGTATAGGCCGTCGATGAGAGACCTCCAGCAACTCCTGTCCTGTGCTTCTCCTTCGATTCTACTCCAGGTGGTTCCCAGTCTCTTGGTGTCTGCTTGGAGGTCTCGACGCCAGGAGTTTCTCGGCCTACCTCTTTTCCTCTTTCCCTGGGGGTTCCATGACTCTGGAGATACTGAAAAACCTCCCTGCTCACACTTTTCTCTCCGCTAACTATGATACAATCTTTACTTTACAGGGAATTTATTGTAAAATTTTAGACTGAGCTACGCAAACGGATTAAAAAGTGTAAAACAAAGAGAAGGTGGTCAGAGAAAAGGGCAAGATAATAATAATAATAATAATAATGGCTACTTATATAGCGCTTATCCTTAAATAAGCTATAAGCGCTGTACAAATAAAGAGTGGCAGTGGAGGGGGTCATAAAACCAAAGAAACAACGGATTCTACAATACACACTCGCGCGCACGCACACACACACACACACACACACACACACACACACACACACACACACACACACACACACACACGTGCATAATGACAAAGAACTGAGATAAATAAATAAAAATAAATAATAAATAAATGCGTCCAACTTGTCTTTTTCGGAAAGAAAATGCAAACACCGCTTCGCCCACAAGTACGATGTTTCAGACTAAAAATTTGTGCGGTTGTGAAACATAAGGGTAGATCGGTCTTTAGATTTAACAAACAAGTGTATTTGAAACTGTCATCGGCCTATTTCAGCTTCAGGAATACAGACGTAAATGTCAGTACAAGTTTACTTTTAAATATTTCCTTAAGCCCTTGAATCCTGCTTATACTTTCGTTAGTTACGTCAATAACCAGGAAGGGGACGCTCTTCTATAGGCTGTGATTACGAACTGTCAGTATCACTCACATCACACATCAATGGCGAACTCTACTTCTCTGTTACATTACTCACAAACCAGATAGGTGAGGCGAGCGCTGGCAGAATTGTACAACAAACCAAAGGGAATTACTCAGCGCTGGACAACAGTTAGATCCCCTGCCCCCGCCTATCAGGCACCCAATCGCCAGCCCACAGAGAAATACGCAGGTATAGAATAAGACGATCATTTGCATCTTCAAATAAGATGCATCAGGTCTCTTATATAACCCATGTCTTTCTCCGGAACTTAGGAAGTAGGCAGGGCCGCCCATTCTACCTGCCGAGGGAGTTCTCACGTGTCATTTTGACTGCCGTGTACATCCCACCACAAGCGAACACGGAAGCCGCGATAGCGCAGCTGTGTGATGTTGTTACACAGGCGGAGAACTCAAACCCGGACTCTTTTGTTGTAGTCGCTGGCGATTTCAATAAAGCTAATCTTAGCAAAGAGATGCCTAAGTTTGCACAGCAAGTATCGTGCCCCACTAGAGACGGTAAAATTTTAGATCACTGTTACTCAACCCATATGCATGAAAGGCGCTTACCGCCGGTTCCATCGCCCGTGCTCCACTCGGACAGTCAGACCATGCCATGATTTATCTTGTGCCAGCATACAAGCAACAACTCAAAAGTGCAAAAGCAAAAGTAAAATCAATCAAACAATGGTCACCTGAGGCAGCTGAAACACTCCGTGGCTGTCTAGAGTGCACTGACTGGGATGTGTTTAAGGAGGTAACATCAGACATTCACGAGTACTACAGAGGCTGTCACTGACTACATTGCCTTCTGTGAGAGCCTCTGTATTCCCACCAAGACCTGCAAGAGTTTTCCTAATGACAAGCCATGGTTTACAGTAGACATTAAACGCAAACTCCACGAAAAACATGACGCATACAAAGACAATGACAGAGAAAGGTACAAACAAGCCAGGTATGCAGTACTAAAAGCAATTAAGACTGCCAAGCGCAACTTCAGATACAGACTAGAACAGAAAATCGCAGCTAGTAACCCTAGGCGGAGATATTTGGCAAGGCCTCAAAGACATTACAAACTATAAACCAGCTTCCAAGACTGCTGATGTTACTGATGCGTCTCTTCCAGACACTCTGAATGACTTTTATAGTCGTTTTGACAAAAAGAATATGACCCCACCTCCTTCTGTGGAGAGGAGTCATACTGAGAACCCACCTTTCATTATTCTAGACGCCGATGTCAGGTGCATGTTTCAGCGTCTAGACAGCAGGAAAGCTGCCGGTCCAGATAACATTTCTCCACGCTTACTCAGAAACTGTGCGGACCAGTTCTCGGGCGTCTTTACTGACATTTTCAACATGTCTCTCTCTCAGTGCACTGTTCCTCAGTGTTTCAAAAGGTCCACCATCATTCCTGTTCCGAAAAAATCCAAAGTGTCCTCCCTAAATGACTACAGACCGGTCGCTCTGACCTCAGTTGTCATGAAGACGCTTGAGCGCCTCGTCCTCCGGTTTCTGAGAACATTTACCGACCCTCTGCTGGATTGTTTTCAATTCGCGTATCGCGAAAAACGTTCCGTGGAGGATGCGGTGTCACTTGGTTTGTTTTATGTTTTACAACACCTTGAAATCCCAAACACCTATGCCAGAATTTTATTTGTTGATTACAGTTCTGCTTTTAACACCATTATTCCATCCAAATTGTACCAGAAGATCCAGCAAATCGGAGTTCCAGAGACATTGTGCCTCTGGACCCTCGATTTCCTGTTGATGAGACCACAGGTCGTTAAAATTGGTGGAAATGTGTCATCCACCCTCACTTTATCCACGGGCACGCCTCAGGGGTGCGTGCTCTCCCCTATGCTCTACTCCCTGTTTACTTATGACTGTGCTTCATGCCATGCCAGTACTAAAGTTCTGAAATTTGCAGATGACACCACAGTGGAAGGGTGCATTACAAACTCAGACGAATCCGCTTACCGTAGTCAGTTTGAGACTCTAATTAGTTGGTGTAATAACAACAACCTTGACTGAACTGAACTCTGGCAAAACAAAAGAAATGATTGTGGACTTTAGAAAGAAACAGTCCCCTCCCCCTCCCCCTCTTGTGATCAATAGTGAAATCATTGAAACAGTCCAGAACTTTAAGTTTCTTGGCACTACCCTGTCATGTGACCTGAAGTGGGAGGAAAACACTCGCCTTATCGTCCAAAAAGCACAGCAGCGCTTGTTCTTCCTGCGACGTCTGAAAAGTTTCGGTCTCGGTGCCCACATGTTGATGCAATTCTACCGAGCTGTGATTGAGAGCGTGCTCACCTTTTCGATCACGGTTTGGTATGGTTCCATCACGGCCAAAGAGAAAATCAGACTGAGTAGGGTGGTCAAGACCGCTTCAAAAATCATAGGCAGAGATCTTCCTAGCCTGGACTCACTGTACCAGCAGCGTCTCTTACGTAGAGCACGTCTTATCTCCAGTGATTCCACCCACCCCGGCAATGAGCTTTTTCGAATTTTACCATCAGGGCGCAGGTACAGGTCCATCAGTACCAGGACCAGCAGATTCCGCAACAGTTTTTTCCCTCTTGCTGTTCACGCTTTCTCTGATCAACCGGACTAATTGGAGAGAGCGCGAGTGGCGAGTGAGAATGATTGTGTACAGTCAGTTTTTAACTGTATCAGATGTTTCTCTCTCTCTCTCTCTCTCTCTCTCTCTCTCTCTCTCTCTCTCTCTCTCTCTCTCTCTCTCTCTCTCTGTGTGTGTGTGTGTGTGTGTGTGTGTGTGTGTGTGTGTGTGTGTGTGTGTGTGTGTGTGTGTGTGTGTGTGTGTGTGTGTTTAGCCTTAGTAACTGACATCAAGACAAATTCCAATGTTTTTATTGTTTTGTACATGGAAACATATGGCAATAAACCATCTTATCTTATCTTATCTCAACTGACCCAAGATCTAGACGTAACCACTGCCAAAGGGGTTCGTGGTTCCGAAATACTAGAAGCAGGGACAACCCATATCGAAAACCGAGCAAGGCTTTTCATTATGTTTATGCATGTGCCCACTACAGAAGGTCACATGTCTCGCAGGTGGCCACGGGGTATTAGTCCAGTCGACGCCGGGCCCGGCAGTTACGTAATCAAGTACTATTCCCAACACCCTTCTACTACTTTTGAGGAGTAGTAGCGCTTTTCTTTGATAGCGGCATAGAGGTAGCCATGTGCTGCCTGCCTACTAGTAGGATAGCGCATGCGTATCTCTTCACCGTGTAGTTTTCAGTTTTTTCCACATGAAATTTAGCTCTCTGCTTTTCTTTAAGAACACTGTGTCATTTTTATAATTCTGTCTTGTTGTCTGATTGTTTTCTTTATTGCAAGTCTTTCGGTTTTGATAACCGTTTCTTGCTGTTTGTTGCTTCTTCTTTTTCCCCAAAGTTTAAAATTCATCCCGTACACACTACAGCTGCTGGCTGTGATACACTGTGGGGATTTTTAAAATTTATTTATTTAAGTTTCATTTCGTCAACGTTGTTCTGTTCGCTGTTAACAGCTACTGTCTTTGCAGTTCAGTGACGGATTTGGTACGTTCGCATCAGAGTGTCAGGTTTTTCATAGCCCAATTCATTTCGATGGACTGACTTATCTCATTCTACCCCAGACACACCACAGCAAGATATTGATCGACCATGATAGTTCAAGGGTGATGCCAGAATAGCTTGGCGCCTATGGGCGCCAAGCTATTCTGGCATCACCCTTGAACTTTCATGGTTGATCTGTGTCCTGCACTGCAATGCAGTCTTCAGAGGACAACGGCAAAATTTGGGGATTTCGGTGTTGGGGTACAATGAGTTATGTGCATTGGTGTCGACCGATTCGGGCAGTGTGTCAGTGTAGATGTGTTTCACGAGTCACATCGAAGCAGTGGCCTGTTTTTTGGCCGGTCGTTAGGAAACAGGGGTGCCTGAAGGCGCCAAGCTAATCTGCACTACTATCCTAGAATTATCATGGCTGAGATAAAAATCCATTTATTTCATTGTCAGAACTTCATTAATTTAATTGCTGCACTTTTGTCAAATCCATCATGACTTAATTTAACCCCCTCCCTGTCACAAGCCAAAATATGAAACAACACGGGGGGGGGGGGGGGGGGGGGGGGAAGCGTGTGTATCAAAACTCGCCAATATATCACCCCTGGACCCGCCTCCCCTCCACCCCCCCCCCCCCCCCCCACCCCAGATCTGCCCCTGCACCCGCAGTCTCGGGGGCTCAAAAGACTTTCTCCGCATGAGAATCGTAGATGTGCATGTGGAGTCACAGTGTTTCCAGTCAGGGTCAGCAAAAGGCCTAAATTCTCACGAGAAGACAAAAAATCAAGATATAGCCCTATATCCTAAATACTCAAACAAAACAGTGTCAACTCAAATACCCATCGCGGTCAAAAGAGGCATAAAACAACCCAGCGGGAACTCTATCTCACGTTCAATTTATGTCTGTTTCCTCAGACAACGAAAGGATGGGGGATGATGGCGGCCATGCAACACCTCCCGCCCGCGGCTCCGGCAGAAATAGTCGCCACCCGCAGTATTTTAGCAGTCCATTGTGCCTTCGTTGATATATGATGTCGGTGGTGTTTCTGTTTGATGACTTTTCTATTTTGTGAATTTGATGTGCTGTGGCTGTTAATTGGATTCTCAACCGTAGTTTCCTCCGCCGTCAGTGCAATGCTGGTAGTTTATACACGCCGGCTGATAGTTTGTTAGTCAGTACCATGGGCGAAATCGGATCTCAGAGGAACAGCGCGCATTATGCTGTGGCAAAGAACCAACGTGCTTTTCTCCCCTTTTAATCATCTCAGGAGTGGCTCTTCCCACGCCACGCTCCACACTTCGGGCCCCCACATTCCAGCCGAGTGATGTGATGACGGACACTTCCCCGACACAGTGACTGTATTTCTTACAACACATAAACAGCGTGTGCATGTGTGTACTGTGGATTAGGAACAACGTGCTTTTCACGTTAATGTTGTAGTTTTATTATTATTGCTTCAAAAATGAGTAGGTGTGTAGTTATATACTACTTAAGTTATAATTAAGGTGTGGTGACTGTTTATGCCGGAGCGAATGTCTGTCTAATAGCCGGCGCTGTTCTATAGCGACGGGCCTCCAGGTAGCAACTGTGGAAGTATAATTTTTCTTTTTGTTTTGTTTATGCGTATTTACTGAAAAAAAAATTTTTATTTGTGAAACTAGTCTCAGCCCAGCAGGAAGTGTAAAAACATTATATTACGTGTTTAAGAGATACTATGATACGGCTGTCCTTAGTCTGCTTTGTGTTAAACTGAGAAACTATTATGCCTCCACCCTTACCATCCTGCCTATCTTTCCAACTTACTTCACCCCTACACTCCTTCCCGCTCCCTTCGCTCCGCCTCCGACCCTCTCCGTCTCCACATCCCCCGCACCAAACTCAGCACTTTCGGCCCCCGCGCCTTCTCAGTTTATGGTCCATCCACCTGGAACACTCTCCCACTCTCTCTCTCCGTCAGAAAGACTCTCTCTCCTCCTTTCAGTCCGCCCTCAAAACTCACCTCTTTCAATAGTTCTAGCACTATATCACCACACTCCCCACAAAAGATGACTGTCGCAATATATTTCACCATTTGTTGTACGTGAGTCGTCTAAAGCGTGCGCATGCGTGCGCGAGTTGTGAGTGCGCGCTTAGAGTTATAATTATTATAAGATAAGCGCATTATAAATACCGTAATTATTATTATTATTATTATTACGCAGTTCAAAGCAAAGTTAAAAACCTACGGTTTTAATATCTCGCAGACTTTCGTGTAATCTCTACACCCTCTGCAGACTCTGTGTGTGTGTGTGTGTGTGTGTGTGTGTGTGTGTGTGTGTGTGTGTGTGTGTGTGTGTGTGTGTGTGTGTGTGTTTTCCCCTGCACATTGAGTTATATTATAAATATGAGAAATGCGCCATATAAAATACCATGTATTAATATTATTATCACCGCGACCTGAAGGACGGAGGATGGCGGAACTGCCGGAAGTTATTTCAAGCGATCAGGCAGGCGTGACCACTCGGCGACGTGATGTTCGCCGCCACGTCAGTGAACTGATGGTTTCGCCCAGCCGTCCCGGCCTTGTTGAGTCACAGAGAGATTTCGGCTGAAATAGTCTCTGAGAGTGCAAGGCAGTTACTGCGTGTTGCCCTCCATCTGCAAGAGGCAATGATTATCATGAGCACCTGCGGAGGAAGAAGCTCATGATAATCCTCCTCGCTGCGAGCAGGCTATCTTGGTCACTGTCAGTCTGGCATCAACTGTCTGACTTTCTCTAGAAGTAAAGTTTTTTTTTTTTTAGTGTTTTAATTCTTTTCTGAAAATAACTATATAATTATGCACCACTTTTTTTGACTTACTTTTAAAACAGCCAACATAACATAGTGGCTGCCGCATACCATAGCAGCAGGTGCCGGGCTGGTTCATAACATAGTGGCTGCCGCATACCATAGCAGCAGGTGCCGGGCTGGTTCATAACATAGTGGCTGCCGCATACCATAGCAGCAGGTGCCGGGCTGGTTCATAACATAGTGGCTGCCGCATACCATAGCAGCAGGTGCCGGGCTGGTTCATAACATAGTGGCTGCCGCATACCATAGCAGCAGGTGCCGGGCTGGTTCATAACATAGTGGCTGCCGCATACCATAGCAGCAGGTGCCGGGCTGGTTCATATCTTTTTAGTAATAAACAAGACGAAACACATTTTTATGAAGGTATATAAATTAAATTTCAAGATCTATGGCTGGATGGTGGATAGGGATTGATTGATTGATTGTGATTGATTGATTGATTGATTTTATTACTTGATGTCAAGATGTAGAGAGATATTCAGGGTCCGGTGGAACCAGTAGTTATGGTGTGACTGTTGCAGCGTGAGAATGTTTACCGTAGGGCAGAGATGCTGCCGGGACGTGGTGAAGGCTGAGTAATTAGTTATAGTGGGGACAGGGGTCTGTCAGATGTCACAGATGAAGGGGGCGGGTAGTTTGAATCAAGAGGGAAGGAGAAGAATGAGTTAGTTGAGAGCTGCCCCGGCAGAGAAGGACTCAGTCAGTCTCCAAACTCGAGTTTGCACTGCCGTGAACCTAAAGGGAGCATGAGCATCGCGCTATTCTACGGTTATTCTACGCCGCAGTGCCGGGACGGTCGTCGAATCACACGTGTTGACAGCCATGGGTGTTTTGTTTTGGGCTCGGTGGTCGCGATTTTATCCCGGCTGCGTAAACATAGCAGCATAGAGGCAACACTAGCCACCAAGATACATACAGTACATTTAGCTTCTCACAAGCCCCCGCACTCTGCGCGGAACTCATGAAGATCTATGCCTCTTGGGGAGTTTTGTCTTTGGTTATGGGCGAACATTGCTAGGCAGTGAATGCCATCCGTCTGATGTAAAAACAAGAATATATTATCCTCGTGAAAGCCGGTTTGCGGTAACGGTGGAATGAATGTTTCTTGATAGGTTCATTTGTCTCTGTGCATATCAGATGGAACAGAGAACCTTCTGCCATACCATCTGACGGCAGTTCCGATGAAAGCGGCCTTCAAGGCAGGCTAAAGCTGTGTACTGTCTCCAGCCCTCAACCAAATAATAGCCCTATCCAAGACCATTTTAGTATATATTTAATTTTTTATTTGTAAGCTGGCTTTTAAATTTCTGCCCGTATATGTGCCTCAGCAGATACAAGTATATTCCGTAGTGAACCCGACTCTCTCTGTACCAGAACAAAAGAGGGGGAAAAGTGTGTTCATTTATAATATGGCCATTGATGTACGGTTACTAAAAAACAAAAGAAACGGCTGAAACTCACTGCAAAACACAATAGCCCATCTCGCTCCCTTTCCCCCACTCAGCCTGGAAATTAAAATTGTGTGAACTGAAAAAGCAAAACTTAGGCACAGATTCTCATGGGTCACGGTCCTGTAGCTTGCGTGGCGGACATTTGAGGATCTATGCCTTTTCTCATCTGTGGAAAGGACCACTATCACACTGAATTAGATACAGTCAATGATAAACCTACACCTCCTGTCTCGAATAAACATAGATCCTCATTACGCCCGCAGATACGAAAGCTAATGAGAATCCTGACTCTTGCCTGCCTCTATCATTATGTTGGTCCTTGCATACAAGAAGCTGCGCGAGCTGATTCAGTGACTGCCTTCCGCCATTGTATTAGACGCGATGACAGCAATTATAAACAAACCGCTCTGCTGGAAAAACTGGACAGAAACCGAGAAGAGCGCGAGCTCACATTCCATCGAATCAAAATGATGAGTCACTGAGTTGGAACTGTGTCAGTGTTTGTGTGCCATCGAGTGGCCGATCACGTGGGGTACGGTGCATTAGAGCAGAGAGAGAGATGAATCAGAAGGATAAGCAGAAAATAGGAACAACTCTGAATGCTCCTAAAAGAAAAAACGCACGTGAGCTCAAAACAATACATTAGACTTTGTTTAGCGCTGCGCCACAAAGCAAAATTCATATTAGCAGGATTGCTAGACCCCGAGTGCTATCATACCTTGGCTTGGTATGTGTGTGGGGGGTCTATGAACTAGTTAGTTTTAGGTCACACTTTGGCTTCAACTTGTTCTTACGTCAGTGAGAGTCAGTTGACTTATTTACAGCGTTACTGACACAACAAATACAAGAAGCGCATATTTTAAGAAGCAAAAACAAAAAAACACCATACACATTAAAAAAAAAATGCCTTTACTGCTGATATCAAATGGCTCCCAGACACCGACAGCCAAATGGTTAATAAATAATCGCCACAAAAAATGATACATCATTAACTTTGACACATCAAAAGAATTACATTTTAAAATGATTTAACCCCTTGACTGCTGAGAAAAAGTGAACATGTCCTAACCGCAAGAGACATAGATCCTCATGTGCCCACGCAGTTCAGGGGGCTCATGGTGACCTATGCCTCCTGCTGACATCACTTTGGTTCCATGTTACTGCAGATTGTTTCGGCTCTTCTGCGTTGAATTAGCCCTTATCAGTCGGAATACACCAGTGTGTGAAATAAGTTTGACTAGAATAGTTCAAGGGTAGTGCCAGAATAGCTTGGCGCCTCTAGGCGCCAAGCTATTCTGGCACTACCCTTGAACTAAAGCCATTGGTCTGTATCCTTATCTGAAGTACTGTAATGTAGCTTGCTTATGGCAGTGTGCAGATTTGAAGCTTTTAGCCTCAGCATGATATGGGTTAACAAAGGCTGCAGAAACGCAATCTACGTCAATTGACAGTCAATCAAGGGGTTAAACATATAAGAATAGAGAAACACACAGACCAGAGCCAAGCTATAACTGCAGTAAATCATATTAACCCTTTGCCGGTCGGTAGCAGTTTTTGTCCTGCAGGAATCATTGTGATAAAAAGCGCTACTGAAAGCCACAGGATTGTGTATGCATCCACCTGTACGGTAATTAGTAATGGTTAATGCATGTGTAAGGGATTTACTTTGAGAAGGCAGCAGCAAGGTGTCATGAGTCTGAATCAGCATTGTCTCCAAAATAATATTGCATGTATACCGACGAGCAAAAGAAATGTAACATTAATGGAATCATCAGCAACACTTAAGTGTTTCCGATGATTCCAAAAATGTGACATTTCTTTTGTCCGATGATTCCATAAATGTTGCATTTCTTTTCCTCGTTAGTATATATACATGTACGTATCTCAGCAATAACAATAAAGAAAAGATGAACAATGACAACCAAATAACAAACACTATAAATACCCCCCCCCCCCCTTTTCCAAAACAAAACCAAAAAAAAAAAACACACACAAAAAACAACAAAAAAACAACAAACAACACAACATTAATTCTAACGAAAGGATAATAACCTTACAAAATTAAATGATACATATTTAACACACTGTGCGTGCTTAACAACATGACAGCAACTAATAATATACATTGCTGTGATGCATTTCTAAAACACGTAACATGAATGAGTATCACCAGCTGCTCTTTTGATAAATAAACCTTGAGACACGTTGAGAGACACTGCGTCCTCATTTACCGAAATCGATGTTAGAAAACTATGCCCAAAGTGAAAATATCACAATTTTAACCCGTTGGGTGTCAGTAGAGGTTTTAGTCGCGATGATTCCTACAGGACCAGCACCCCGACATCCTACGGGAATCATCGCGACTAAAACCACTACCGACACCGAAAAGGTTAACCCCCTTGACTGCTGAGAAAAATAAAATCCAACTGGAAGAGACATAGACGCTCATGGACCCCCACAGCTGTGAGGGCTCATGAGGATCTATGTCTTGTTGACACCACTTTGTATCCGCGTTCCCTGGACAGTGGGGTTCTTTAACCCTTTCACCCCCAAGGTCCCATTTCTCAAATTTTGGAGGTGTTGCCTAAGGACTATGTACCAGTTGCAGGAGATGGATTGATCATGATAATTCAAGGGTAGTGCCAGATGAGCTTGGCGCCTGAAGGCGCCAAGCTCATCTGGCACTGCCCTTGAATTATCATGATCAATCCATCTCCTGCTGCAGGGTCCCAGGGCTAAACTGAAGAGTAAACAGTGAAATAGCTCCTTGCCAATGGATGATGACTCAAGTCGCTGCAGGATTACTTCCCCTGGAACACTTGGCAAGATGCGCCCAGCCAGGGTTCACTGGCATGGCGTGCGCTTGGCTAATTTCAGCGCTGAATGCCCGTTTGTTTTAGCCCATCATATACTGAGGCTAAAAGGTTCAAATGTGTACACTGCCATATGCAAGCAACATTATAGTACTGACAGACCAATGGCTTTAGTTCAAGGGTGGTGCCAGAAGAGCTTGGCACCTAGAGGTGCCAAGCTATTCTGGCACCACCCTTGAACTCTTTTAGTCAAACTTATTTCACACACTGGTGTATTCCAAATGATAAGGGTTAAAAGCCACTTTTTGGCATGCACACCAGATCCAAAAATGAACTCTTGATAAAATTTTCTACCTTTGGCAGAGTACACAGTACAGAAAGTTACTCAGCAGGCAAAGAGTTCACATATATGTTTCAAAAATTAATTTTTCTCTAAAATGTATTTTTTCGAAAAATACTTACCGATGACATGACTGTCCGGAAATAGTCTACATGCTTACCAATTTCAGCCTAAGACCCAAAGGGTCCCACCCAGGAGGCTCTCGGGGATCCCTAACAGGGACGAGAGTAGCCTCCCTTGCCCATCCGGTCACGTGCCAGGTGGAGCCTCCTTTAGCCAGTTGTCTACGGAGTTACCAGCGGCAAGCGGGGAGGGGGGAGGGACCTCCGAGTCATGTCATCGGTAAGTATTTTTCGAAAAAATACATTTTAGAGAAAAATTAATTTGTTTCCTCAAAACACATTACCGATGACATAACTGTCCGGAAGAATGGCAAAGAGGAGGAGGGTGCCGCAGAATCCCCTTCAGAAATCTCTTAGGGACGAGGGCGGCCCGTCGCTCCTGATCACACACTCCCGACAATTTCAGCGAAGTGCATACCTAAGGCGCCGGGGGCGCCCGGAGGGAGTGTTGAGCCGCAGAGATGTCGCCCACGAGTGAGAGGTTGACGCGCTGGAACGTCAGGTCGCGGAGGTAGAAGCGGGCAAAGGTGGATTCGGCCCGCCACCCCACTGCAGCCACAATGTCCTTAACGGCGCAGTTGCGGTCCAAGGCCAGACTAGCGGCCATAGCGCGAACTTCGTGGGCTCGTATCCTGAGGGCCTCTGCTCTCTGTGGGGAAAGGTCGCAATAGGCGGACCGAATAACCCAGCGGAGCCAAGAGGAGATCGTTTGGGCGGAGATGTCAGTTCTGCCGGCGGAGAGAGGCAAAAAGAGGCGAGTCCGTCCCCTCCGTACGGACTTGGAGCGCCGCAGGTAGATACGGAGTGCCCGCACCGGATCTTGCTGCCGAGTCTCCCGCGGAAGGTCGGGGCCTTTAAGCGGGCGAATAGCGATGACCTGAGGCGCCGTCAAGGGAGATCTAGTTTTGGCGAGAAAGGAAGGATCCGGGAGGAGCTGAACGGAGCCGTCCACTCGGAACTGCAGGCAGGACGGGCGAGACGAGAGCGCGTGGAGCTCACTGACGCGGGCTGCCGTGGCGAGGGCCACCAGGAAGCAGGTCTTTCGAGTGACATCCGCGAAGCTGGCCAGATGGAGCGGTTCAAAGCGGTCCGAATTCAGCCAGGTGAGGACCCAGGGCAGGTCCCAGCGTGGAACGAGGGAGCGGGAAACTGGACGCTGCAAGCCGAAATGTGCCATAAGGTCGGCCAGGTCCTTGCAGGTCCCCGGGTCGGGACGGCCGAGGTGACGGTAGGTGTCGGCAATCATGGAGAGATAGCCACGGATCGTGATGGGAGCCAAACCTTGGTCTTGGAAGAGCCAGAGGAAGAAGTCCGCGAGCTGAGGGGTCGTCAGGTCGACGGGGGAGAGACGACGGACGGAGCACCAGGCACGAAGCACTCGCCACTTTCCCTCGTAGACACGTCTGGTGGAAGGTCTGCGGGCTGAAGCGATAGCGTCCACTGCCGCACTCGAGAAGCCTCTAGCGGAGAGGGCGTGCCGCACAATCTCCAGGCGTGTAGGAGAAGTCTCTCGGGGCAGGGGTGGAAGAGTGGCTGGCGGGGTTGCTTGAGCATCGAGCGAGGGGTGGGAAGTGGGAGGGGCGGATCCGTGGCGAGACTGAGCAGGTCGGTGGTCCACGATCTGTCCCAGGAGAACGGGGCCACCAGGAGAAGGACTGCGTTGCACCCCCGGAGCTTGAGCAGGACTTTGGGGACCAGGACCGTCGGAGGGTAGGCGTAGGCAACGAGACCGTCCCAAGGGATCGAGAGCGCATCGACCGCCCAGGCCAGCGGGTCGGGAATCGGGGAGACGAAGAGGGGAAGCTGGTGGTTCCACCTGGTGGCGAAGAGGTCGACCAGAGGAGTCTCCCAACGCTCGCAGATCAGGCGGAAGATGTCCCGGCGTAGGGTCCATTCTGTGTGAAGAAGCTGGCCCCGCCGTGAGAGTGAGTCTGCCAGAACGTTCAGGTGACCTGGAATGTGACGGGCTCGGAGGGAAATGCCGCGGTCCTCGCACCAGCGAAGGAGTCGGTAGAGGAGGATGCAGAGATCGGGGGAGCGGGTCCCCCCCTGCTTCTGTATGTAAGCGACGACCGTGGAGTTGTCGGAGAGGACGAGGAGGTCCTGGGTCCGAAGATCGGATTCCCACGCGCGGAGGGCCTGCCAAACTGCATTCAGCTCCAGCCAGTTGATGTGCCGCGACGCTAGGTCCTCGTTCCAGCGGCCGGCCGCGTAGCGAAAACTCGGGAGAAGGTGAGCGCCCCAACCGGAGAGGCTGGCGTCGACGCAGAGAGAGAGACGGGGCAGAGGTGAGGACAGAGGAATCCCGGAGCCGAGCCAAGAAACGTCCGTCCAGCGAAGCAGATGGGGCCGCAGCACAGGAGAAACCGGCACCAGGGTGGAGAGATCGCCGGAGGACGGTCTCCAGTGGAGGAGAAGGTGTAATTGAAGAGGACGAGAGTACAGACGACCGAGGGGAAGGAGATCCGCCGCCGCACTCATCAGGCCAAGGAGCTGGAGCCACACCCTGGCGGGGACAGCTGCTTCCTGGGCTACCAACCGGGCGAGATCGGCGAGTTTCTGGATCCGAGGCTCGGGTAGACGCACTAGGTTGCGGTCGGTCAGAAACTGCATCCCCAGGTGCACGAAGTGGCGAGAGGGAGTGAGGTCGGACTTGCCCGCGTTGACCAGGAAGCCGAGGCGAGACAACAGGAGGAGAAGAGAATCTCTGTCCAGGCGGAGAGAGGTCACCGACTGGTTCCGCAGAAGGAGGTCGTCCAAGTAGTTGGAGATCGGGCTGGAGGAAGAACGTCGGGCTCTGGCTACCACCGCGTTCATGATCCGCGTGAAGACCCATGGGCTGAGGTTGAGGCCGAAGGGGAGGGCCCGAAACTGGAAGACAGTCCCGTCGATGGCAAAGCGGAGGTACCGGCGCGAGGCTGGATGGATCGGAACGTGCAGATAGGCATCGGACAGGTCCAGGCTGACGGCAAAGTCCATGGGCTGAACGGAGGCACGAAGGGACCGGGCTGTTTCCATCCGGAAGGCCGGGGCGGCGATGAACCGGTTCAGGGCGGAGAGATCGATGATCGGCCTCCACTTGCCTCCAGGCTTGGGGACTACGAACAGTCGGCTGTAGAAGGCGGGAGTGTCGGAGAGAGCGACGACCTCTGTAGCCGCTTTCCCGAGAAGTGCAGCGACTTCTCCACGAAGGGCATCGGCTTTGGGCGGATCCGCCGGGATCTCGGTCCACAGAGGAGAGCGCCGAAGCGGAGGCGGGGAACGGAAGGAGATGAGAAGACCTTCGGAGATGACAGAGAGGATCCACGGGTCGTCCGGGAACAGAGAGCGCCAGACGTCTCCGTGCAGGGCGAGCCTCCCGCCGACGGGGGACCTGGAAGCGGACGGCGGGGGCGGCGGCGGGCGGTAGTCAGGGGGCCCTCCCACGCCCAGGGCGGCGGGCGGGCTTGGGCCAGGCCGGAACGGCTGGGCGGGCAGGACGGGCGGGGCGGGCGTGGCCAGGCCCTGGCGCACGAGGGGAGGGGCGAGAACGGGAGGCCGAGGCGGAAGCTGGGGCCGTGGAGGTGGGTCTGACGAACCGCAGGGCACGACCCAAGGCCTTGCGGGCTTGCGGAAAGCGAGACGAGGGAGCGCTGGGCCAACGGTCCTTGTTGGCTTCCTTCAGGGCCTGCCAGGAAGGGCCGAAGAGGAGAGGAGCGCCGACTGGAGCCCGGCGGAGCTGCGATCTCACATCAGGGGGAAGACCCGGGCAGGACTGGAGCACCGCATCACGCCGCATCAGATCGCAGTTGGCGGCGGCTGTCATGGCGTTGACGGAAGAGTGGTAGGCCGCTCGATTGGCTGCAACTGCCAAGGAGTGCAGGTCCGACAGCAGTGGAGGAGCGGAAGGAAGCCAGGCCGCTTCGATACGGTTGATGAAGGCTTGCGTAAGCAGCTCCAGGAACCCGGAACAAGCGAGAGCGTTGCGGACGAGGCAGGCAGTACGGTCCAATCCTCGAGGCAGGACGCGCTTGAGCTGGGAAGCGCCGCCGGCGAGCACTAGGGCAGGCGGATCCACGGGAGGCAGAGGGCATGAGAAGGACTGCGAGTGGCCGGCGTACCAAGCCTGCCGAAAGGCGATGTCAACACCTGAAGGCCAGCGACGGTCGGTGAAGAAGTCCGAGGCCGGCGCGGCGTCTCGCTGGAGATGCGCAGAAAGGGCGTCTGACAGGTCGCGGAAGGAAGGCGGCTGGGGAAGCGACTTGAATTTCTTCACCTGACGCGCAGCGTCCACAAAGGCGGCCGCTTTCCTCTTCAGTGGCGGGGAAGGAGGGCACGCATCCGCGGGCAGGCAGGCCGCTATGAGCCGGGCGGCGTCGTCCAAGGCACGGAGAGTCTCGCCACGAGGGGAGGCCAGGGTAGCTGGAGACGCCGGGTCCTCCCCGAGCGAGGGGGAAGGACTGCCAGACCCCAGGAAGGCCGAAACAGAGTCCTCCGGCAGCAGGCTTAATGTCTCTCCATCGCTGGCAGGAGGGGGGTGGGGAGGCGCCCGAAGCACAGGGGGCAAAGCGGCGCACACAGGGGGCGGAGGGAGAGCCGAAGGGCTAGGCTGCCGACGCCGAGAGGAAGATGAAGGCGAAGGGTGCGAAGAGCGAAGCGAGCGCCGGTCCCGATGGGAGCGACTACGCCTAGAACGAGGTGGCGCCCTGACGTCTCTATGACTCCTACGAGGGGAGCGCGGGGAGCGGCGCCGAGAGGACCAGCGGTGTGGCGAACGACTGCGCCGACGGTAAGTATAGGAAGAAGCCGAACGTGACGACGAAGGATGCCGGGGGCTACGAATCCTATCGCCGCGACGGGGGCTAAGCCGACGATCCCAAGAGCGGCGCGTGGAAGAACGGGAGCGGTCTGTCCTGTCGCGCGCCGGCGGACGAGGAGACGAGTGACGCGGCGCCCGGGGCGCACGTAACGGGCTATGCGACTGGTCATAGAAGTTTTCGGCTGTAGAAGGGGGGGCCATACGGCCCACACGTCTAGGAACCGGCGACAGGGGTCGCAGTTCACGGGGCTCCTTCACAAGGAGCGGGGCACGACTAGACGGAGAGTCTGAAAGGCCGATGCGTCTGCGAAGAGGCGACAGCGGTCGCGGTGCTCGGGGCTCCTTCTCGAGGAGCGGGGCACGCATAGACGAAGAGGCCGCGCCTGTACCCACAGGCGACAGCGGACGCCGTGCACGGAGCTCCTTCACACGGAGCGGGGCACGAGTGGATGGAGAGGCCAAAGGATCCAAGGGTGTACTCACAGGCGACAGCGGTCGAGGTGCACGGGGCTCCTTCACGAGGAGCGGGGCACGCAAAGACGAAGGGGCCGAACGGCCAACGCTTGACCTCACAGGCGACAGCGGAAGCAGTGCACGGAACTCCTTCTCAAGGAGCGGGGCACCAGTAGACGGAGAGGCCGAAGGACCCACGTGAGTACTCACAGGCGGCAGCGGTCGAGGTGCACGGGGCTCTATCGCAAGGAGCGGGGCACCATTCTCATGGAGGGGGGCACTAAGCCGGCTAGGCGACTTGCCAGGGGTGTCAGCGGGCAAGGGCGGTGCGGACACCGTAGCAGCAATAGTCTTACCGAGAAGATGAGGCGTGCGTATCTCCACGTCCGAGGGGGGGAGTTGGACCGGGTCCCGGCGAGCTGTGACAGGTCGGTCCCGCCGGTAGAACCTCCAAAGCTCCGACCAACGAACCTCTGGCCACGAAGCGCAGACAGAGCAGGGGAGGTCCGAGGAGCAGCCGAACACGGGAGACAGTACTTATGCCGGTCACTCGGCCACTGAAAGTCGCCGCACAGGGGACAGGTGCGCACAAGATCACTGCAACACAAACCAAAAGGTGAGAGGCGACCGGTGGCGGGAACTAACCCGCCAAATACTTTCTCCAAACGAAAGTAACGAATGCAGCACACGCCGAAACGCGGAAGAAACAAAACAGGTCGAGACGAGACCGCCGTCCAGCCCAGCCGGGCGAGACGAAGGACACGGCCGAGACGTTACCTTTCCATGGCGGCGCCGAAGCGCAACCACCGTGAGCGACGAGAAGACGCAGTAAGGCCCCAGGCCCGGCAACAGCACGAGGCGCAGACGAGGGCTGGTAGCAGGGAGGCCACGCTAGAAGAGGAAGCCGAGAAGCTAGGCGAAGGCAGAGCGAACGGCCGGTCGAAGTGTACAAGTACGAAGGGTCAGAGGCTGTGAAAACGCGTGCGAACGCTAGCAGCGAAGTAGACAACTGGCTAAAGGAGGCTCCACCTGGCACGTGACCGGATGGGCAAGGGAGGCTACTCTCGTCCCTGTTAGGGATCCCCGAGAGCCTCCTGGGTGGGACCCTTTGGGTCTTAGGCTGAAATTGGTAAGCATGTAGACTATTTCCGGACAGTCATGTCATCGGTAATGTGTTTTGAGGAAACAAATACTGTTGCACTGGTGATGAAGGGGTGATTTGGCTCCGATGTCCTGCAACTGGTACTCAGTTGCTAGGAAATGCCTCCAAAATTTGGGGAAATATGACCATGAGGTTAAATAGGTTAAAAAAAAACTTTTGAAATTAGAATATATAATATTCATCACAGAGTATTATAAATGCAATGCAACCAACTACAAAAACAGTTTCTTCTTCAAAGGCATACATCTATAAAATGAGTAATGCTACGTTTCCATGAGCATGAATCTAATGTGAATATGACCCGAATCCCAAGCACAGAACAGTCCGTGCAAGTCATTTTCATGTTGTATGTTTCCAACTGTCCGATGCAGTACTGAATTTTCACATCCGACTGCGCAACAAACATGATACCATTTTTTTTTTTCTTCGGTTTGCTCAAGGGAGATTTTTTTTTTTTTGGAGGGGGGGGGGGGGGGGGGGGGAGGTGGGGGGATGTTGGATATGTTCGTACTGAAAGTATAACTTAAATTTTGCCATCTGTTCAAACTTCTCATGTCATTCCGATCGTTGCAATATTGCAGTGGTTCCCACAATGGCAGAATTCGTACGTTGCACGTTTTGTTTGGAAACTCACTCTCCACGAATTCTGGCTGAAAATTGCATTGCCGTATTGGTTTCTGGTCATATGCGTATTGCATTCATGCTTACTGAAACATGGCTTAAGAATATATATGTACATGCAGTATACTGTATATCAGCCCATTTGAAAAGGATGGGTCCAATATCCCTGAAAAGAAAACATCCCACAACAGAGGGGAAAAAAATCTATAAAATCATGCACATAGAAAAAAATTAACCCATTTAGCCCCAACACCCTTCAGGCGCCAAGCTAATCTGGCACTACCCTTGAATTATCATGGTCAATCCATCTCCTGCAAATACTGCATAGTCGTTAGGTAACACCTCCCAAATTTTGGAAATGCGGCTGTGGGGCCAAATGGGTTAATGTGTGTTTATCACAGTTTGTTCACATCACTTGGAGATCATCACCAGATCTGAAACACAGAGACACACACACACATGCGCGTGTCTCGTTGGCTAGCGAATGCTCACACTATCACAACTTTATCCTGAGATCTGTTCCACAGAGGTACATCCCAAGTAAGCAAACAGTCTTAAGGCCGACATCAGCTGTAGCTGGTGCACACGACACCGTGACAGTTCTGGCCAGCTGCGGGCAGTGTTGCCCCAAAAATCATGCTCACCGAGTCAAGTTACCCGTGCATTGTCATCCTGAATTATTGATTTTACAGTTCGTGACTTCACTAATACCGAGGTCACGAGTTCCCCCAAACTAACACGCTCTTTAGTGTGAGAGGTGAGAAAGCGCAGCGGTCTGTGGTCAAGACAACATGTCACTGACTACACATGATTGGCAGCGTGAGCAGGGAAACCGTACAGAAACAAATTATTTTCGTGAAAACACCCAATATTAGCGGAGTCTACATGAATAAAATGCATCTACTGTTGGTATCACAATGTTTAATAATAATCACCAACTATTAAAACGAGATGGCGGGCCATTTTCCGAAAGGCACCGTGACTGCTTTTATTGCTGTAATCCAGTTTTTGTGAATGTTGAGAGCATGAATTTGTAAAAAAGTTTTATTGTTACGACTGTGCGATCAGGAAGCATTCGTCGACAGTTCTTTGTCAATTTGAGCTTAAATTTTGCTGCATGTTGCACACAGCAAAGTGGTATTGGCCAAGCGTAGCAGCTAGCCGAGGTGCCCACATTTCGTGGCTCGCCAAGCCTAGTCTCGGCTCAAAGTTGCATAATCTAACGACCATTCTCGCGCTGCTCGTGAACTCGCAGCCGGCCTATTAATCTCTATCCTAACCCCTTCACTGCCAGGAAAATGCTGACACCACCCAGCAGCAAGAGGCAAAGAACCTCATGAGCCCCTGCAGTTGCAGGGGCTCATGAGGTTCTTTGCCTCTTGCTGACACTATTCAATCTGGGTTGCTTTGGGATTAGGCTGGTTGGTCGTACATTGCTTAACGTCCCGACAGCAACAAGACTTTCTCAGGACGTGCCTGCCCTGCTTGTGTAAACAAAACTAAACAGAATGTATGTCGCCAGCCGGTCTAATACGCTAATAAAAAACCTAAGACCATTTAGCAACACACATCCAATATCAAGAGCTACAGACAGCGCAGACAGTAGGGAGAGTTTCAAAAAGGAAAATACAGGTAATGGACCAAGGGTAGACAGAAACACATGCCTCAGAATAGAGGGGAAACCCACCCTGTGGGGCTGACCAGGGTGACCCTGGGAACTAAAAAGTAGTTAACCGCACCCAAGTCCCCCAGGCCAGACCCGGGTGGGGGTGGGGGTGGGGGTGTGGGGGGGGGGGGGCGGCTTTGGGATTAGGGACAGGACTATTCTACACTGAATTTGTCATGTTTTTAAGGGCATAATTTCGCGTCCACTGACATTGAAGGTGTTAAATGCTAATGGCTTCTTCTGGGAAAGCACAAAGTTAAAGCAGGCACCATCATCAAACAGTAGCCATCGCACAGTCATTCCATCTCCAATTGTTGTGCTCCTGGCTGAACGAGAGAATACTTTTCCCAATGCACAAAGGGTCATTGTTATGACATCAGGCACTGCTGGCATGCGCACAGCTGACGCCAGCCAGATAGCATTTCTTTGCATACTGGGGTATACTTATCACAATTGAGCCATTTAGCAGTCATCCTCTGAGATTACATGACAGTTCTGGAGACAGGTCAATGGTAGTGCCTTGGACAGCGTGGCACCTGGAGGCGCCAGCTATTCTGGCACTACCTTGAACTATCGTTTTTGCTTCTTCTTCTTTTTTTCTTGTTTTGTTTCCTTCCAGTCTGTAGGTTCTATGCTACAGCGTATAACCTGTTTTGAGTAACTGTTTCACCAGCAAAATTGGTCTTGAAGACAAACTTGTGTTCTCTCACGAGAAGGGCAGAGAGTGTTACCTGTCATTAAAGGCCGCCATTTGGGTAAAAATGTCACCTGTCAATACAGACCTTCATCTACCGGGCTATAGCCACATAAATGATGGTCTTTAACCCAAGAGTGGCATTTCCCAAATTTTTGAGCTGTCACTTAACAACTATGTATTGACCATGATGATTCAAGGGTAGTGCCAGATTAGCCTGGCGCCTGAAGGCGCCAAGCTAATCTGGCACTACCCTTGAATTATCATGGTCAATCCGTCTCCTGCAAATGGTATATAGTCATTTGGCTCTGGCGCCCTACAGCAAGAGATGGATGGACCATGATAATTCAAGGGTAGTGCCAGATTAGCTTGGAAATGCAGCTGTGGGGCTAAATGGGTTAATGTGCGTGTATCACAGTTTGTTTTCACATCACTTTCAGGAGATGTATCCACCATGATAATTCAAGGGTAGTGCCAGATTAGCTTGGCGCCTGAAGGCGCCAAGCTAATCTGGCACTACCCTTGAATTATCATGGTCGATCCGTCTCTTGATGTTGGGCGCCAGAGCCAATGGGATAATGACAGATGATCTTTCGTCGCTCAAAGCGTGCTCTGCTGTCGTGGCAGGTCCTTGAGAAGAGAATCTCACGCACGAGTGAATCCCTTTATAATCAGTCACGCACTGGTTGTCTCCCTTGATTCGCCACCGCTGGTCAGCCGTAACGGATCAAGGGAGACAATCAGCGTGAGTGCAGTCCTCAGGCTAGCGGCAAGTCGTTGAGGGCGTCTGTGAAACTCATGAGTCCGGACAGTGTCCCGATCTGCAGTTTCTTCTCCAGCGTGTTGTAGAAATACTCAGGGGCCTGAGACAGAACAGACAGGATTGTACAGCAATCTTCTATAGTGGTTTTAACCCATATCATACTGAGGCTAAAAGCGTCAAATTTGTACACTAGCTGCCATATGCACGCTACAGTATAGTACTTACAGATAAGGATATATAGACCAATGGCTTTAGTTGAAGGGTGGTGCTAGAATAGCTTGGCGCCTAGAACTATTTTAGTCAGACCTATTTCACACACTGGTGTATTCCAATATGATAAGGGTTAAATTATATTCTGTATTTTATTTTATTTTTATTATTTTATTTTTTCTTTCATTTGTTTTTTTTTTTCAATTTTATATGTGTGCCCGCAAAGTGTTTTACCACACCTCACCCACCCACATTCTTGCACAAATGGAGCCCAGACAAGACTGGAGGATGAAAATGCCACTTTACTGCGATGCAACCTTAACTATTTTAAATATGCTATTCATCTTTTACTTTATGAAATATTATCTGTTTATTTGTCATTTATTTATTTATTCATTTATCTATTTATTTATTTATTTGGTCCACTATTATTTGCTTTTTCAAATGTTTTAAACTTCCTACTTAACACATTGAGCCCTGATGCACTACAGCAGGAGATGGGTCGACAAAGATGATTCAAGGGTAGTGCCAGATTAGCTTGGCGGTGCCAAGCTAATCAGGCACTGCCCTTGAATTATCATAGTTGATCCATCTCCTGCAACTGGTGCATAGTCATTAGATGACGCCTCCAAAATTTGGGAAATCCGGCAGTCGGGCTGAATAAGTTAAAGGTCCTGGTTCAGCAATTAGTCAGTTGAGGACAGCGAAAAAAAATTTCGAAGTCCCTACTGACCTGACTTGAAGTGCAACCCTGACAGGGCCTCATCAGATGGGATCCCCGAACATTCACGTTACTATAGCTGCTGTAGAGTGTCAGACGTCCTTGACGGCTGTCACAGTTCATGCAAACAGGTATACGCCACTCAGCTGCCAAAGGTCACTTCCAGTTGCATCTGTCCGTACACGGTAACACCCACAATTCTCGTGCAACAACAACGAAAGATGACTATCCAACTTTCACTTCTGGGCCGGTACTGGGAAGCACTGAGCGACGTCCACAGCGTCCAAAAATGGCCCAGGGAATGGTGACGGTACGTCGAACATGCTATATCGTGGTCTTCTCATTTCTTATGTCCTCGCATTTATCCAAAACAAGGTTTCCTCGAAAGCGTTTGCAAACAACAAGTCTTTATGGTAGTCGCCATTTTTACGAAGGGAAGCTACTAGATAATGTGTGTGTAAGGGACAGCACTCCCGTGCTAAGCAACGCGCAAACGCCCACCTCAAAACGATTTTATTTTTCACAAAAGCCTGGGAGATAATTTACAGGTCATCATGCAACAATGTGATGTGCATGGGTGACAGTGCGAGAATATGAAATGAATGTAAACGGGACATAAATATGCCCCATAAATCCATGGCCAGCAAGCGATATACATTCCCATGAGCTCCTGCGGATGCAGGGGCTCATGAGAATGTATGACTTTTGCATTTGGAACAGGCTGGCTGAAGGCCTGTTCTGTCTGAACCAAACAGCTGAAATTTAGCTTTTCGGGATTTTGAAAAGCTGAATCAGCTTCTAGGAGTGAAGACGGTCACCCATTGATGTGATTGTGCCTGTTCGTGTGTGTTACACGGACATAAAATGTGATTCCATTATAAGAATCTAAGCACTAGGTAATATTTTGCTTTGTCGTTTACTTCTCATCTTGTTTTTTTTTTTTTTTTTTTTTTTGTATCACAAAAGATAATTACCGTCTGCAAACTTGATGAGTTCAGTGATAATATTTTCTCCCCAGACCAACTGCTGTCTATGCACACGCAATGCACCCTGCCCAATGCATACCTCATGCAGGTGCCTGACAGCAAACACCGATACACCAACTACAAGCTAAAGGGTGCACGAGCAAACGAGAGGCAAGTTTCAAAATAATTAGATACAGGGCCGCAGCAGATGGTTCTGGCATTCGCCATACCAATAATGTATACATTTTTTTGACAAGACCATATAATTATGTCTGTTTATGCCCTCGACCCAAATTAATTTAAATGTTACTAATTTTTCCATTTTTGGGGGGTTGTGCGAATTCTTCCCCCCCCCCCCCCCTGCCCGATTGACTTTAGGAAGCAGATGAAAGCAAGCTGGCATCATGCAGGCATGCACCCCTTCGGCTGGAGCATTAGGTTTCTTTCACCTCCTGCTATGGTTATGAGATATGAAATAAATGTTAGGAAACAGATATATATATATTATGTAATTGGTATTCTAACCACAATATATTTCATTCATAGTTTATCTAAGTTTGCACTGACAGCAAACCATGTGGGATTTATTTCTGATTACTCCATATAGCAATGTTCTCTATCAGAAAACTGAAATGACTCAACCCGCAAAAATAAATATCAAGGAAATATATCAGTTCACAACAGCAAGAGGTATATCTCACTTGATCTTCATTTTGTGACAAAAACATTGTTTTCAAATACACTTCAACGTATGGTTTATTTGTTTATATCTGTACTGAGTGAAACTGTTAAAAATGCCTTTCATTGTGAGGCTTCTCTTATGAGTTTACCAAAATCGTCAAGTACATCAATAAGTGTCTCTTGGCTTGACTTCACGAACGAAGATTCTATAGGGCTTGCCCACGTCGTCTGCAGGCATTTTCGTGGCTGCGGAGGCCAATCCGGGACAGGCAGGTTTACATCAATAAGTGTATACATAAATAAAACACAATTACCATAATTGTCATAATTCCTAAAAATACAGCTGATTTTTTTTATGAAATGAGTATGTCTATCCTCAACAAGACCAAGTAGTCTATGTACCCTACAGAACCACATAGTCCAGATCAAAATGGTGACTGCGAAGCGTGTGTAATGCAGAGACGAACTCAACGAAAAAAAGAAAGACGCTTAGAAAAGACAGCTACAACACAATTTTATTCATATTATCTAGTAATAAATTGTGTTGTAACTGTCATTTCTAAGCGACGTTCTTTCCTCATAGGGTTCTTCTCTACAGAACAACATACATGTGCACTTTTACTTCCTGCACCATATATAACTGTAATAATACATGAGGCAAAAACACAAACAGAACAGAGACAACCATTTTAATTATAAAGAAACAATTTCAGTGATGTCATTGAATTATATGCATGGTATATTTTGCTTATGATGCTGTCATTCAAACTTGGTCACTGTGTTTTGGTAAGTGAGGGAGAGGGGGGGGGGGGGGGGCTGGAGGGGGCGGGTACACATGCAGGCATATATATATATATATATATATATATATATATATATATATATATACCGCAACGATTTCCTAATGTAATGTTACATATGGCAATATAGTTCTATCATCATATGCTAAATTTTGCTATCCACCAAAATGCTAATATTGCCATGATTCCACAGCAGACAGACAGCCTTCATGGACAGGTCCAACCAGAGAAGAGACAACAGACTGGCCAGTGTCAAACATGTCACCAAACTGCAGGGGCGTTAGCAGCAATGTCACACAGAAACTTTGGAACAGCAAACAGCCTGATGCAGTGCAGTGTGCCCCAACTTGCTCTCAGCAGGCAGCTGCAAGACAAGAACAAAGGTCAGTTAGTACATGTGAAGATGTACTGCAAACACTGTTCTAGATGAGTTTACTTGGCTACCGGGTATCAGCCAGTATAATCTACTCAACATGAAACCAACCGTAATGAATCAATCACAGCCAGTGTAATCAATAAACTCCATACAAGACAGATTTGCAAAATAACTTTTACAAACAATTTCTTTGTCTCGGTGATGGTCAAACGATTTATACAGTTTTGTTCTAATAATAAAAGACATTGTAGCTTTGCAATGCTGCTTGGTAACATGATATTATATGAATATGTTTTCAGGCCAACATAACCAACTTTTCCCTGGGGGAGACTAAAGATGCACTCAACCGATGAGCAGCCCCTGGTGACCATATCGAATGTGGGAGTAGAGGCGACACCTTATCAGCGCGTGACCAGTGAAGACAATCCGGCCTACTGTTTGTGTGGGAATCATCTAATAATAATGGACAACAAGAACTACTGAATTTGATCCAGCTGATCGAGTTAACAGAAGAACCAACTTTTCTAGATATTTGTAAGAAGCAGACCGAAGTCAAATTTTGCAGCGTCAAAAATTATAGCATCACATTTGCAAATAAAATTCCCACATTATAATAGCAATCAAACATCACCAACACTCTACATACAGATTTTTTTCAGTTGTGGCATGAGAGCCATATGGGGCTTGGCAACAGCAAACACTGTTGCTCTTGTCAGGTGGCCATAATCAGATGGCAGTTTCTAAGCCCCAATCTAAACTACCTGAGGGCACTATCTGGTTGTGTATGTGTGTGAAACCAACCTCCAAGTCTTTACTTCTGCTGAAAAACCACATCCACTCGTCGCTCAATCTTGTCATCTGTACTGCGTAGGTAATGTAACAAACTGGAGAGCTTCTCATCAGTGAGGCATTGGGGATACAAGGCCACGGAGCACATTCCTTGATGAGAAAAAACAGAATGAAGAGAACATTTTCATTAACTTTTAAAATTTACTTTCTGTCATGGAGATTGTTTACATCTGTTTGTACAAGTAGTTGGGACATGAATAAATGGACACATGCATGTAATATATACTCCATATTGTGCACTTTGTACTCTCTATACAAGAAAGTATTAAAGTTGAATGTAAAAGCAAAATGTTGGACATATTTTGTTTTCAATACATTTGGACATTCTTCTTCATAAATTGCATACATGTCTGCTTTCATTTTTCATCCTTGTTATAACTACATACTGTAAACAGTGCACATGAACAGGAATTCTGCACCTGACTTGCCATAAGAAAGAATTAGTTTTCATGGTCAGTGTCACAATCCTAAATAGTATATTTCTACAAATACATGTACTGTAATGATACTGAAAATGACATGTACAATACTGCACTTGTACCAGAAATTGCACAAGTGTGTAACATACATGTACTATGCATATTTCTGCTGTGCTACCTGGTATGCCACAGAGTGCCTGTTGCTAATCTTGGTATACTGCTTGCATACTTGGTGGTTGAAGTCAAGGATGGTAAGCCTGTTGCGCATTGTGTAGCCTTTGTAGCCAATGAAAGTTTTTGGGGGGGCCATTTCATTTTCAGCCACATAGATACATCCCCTTGACTAACACTCAAAACACTCAATGATGAGACTGAAACATATCTAAACTCTAAGTCAAAATAAGTGCATAAATAAGACATGATACCTTGATCATGCCTGGCAAGGACACTCGTAATGTGTGGTGATGGTTGATAACAGGCTTTATCCCTTGTTTCAAGTGGTGTTTAGCCTTTGGCAGCAGCAAAGAAACTGAAAACAGATGGCCAATATAATAGATAAAGCAAAACCTGAAAGTAAAAAAAGCACAAAAGTGAAAATGTACCAGCAGCAGTTTATACTGAGTAGGTTATTTCGATGACAGGACAGTTTCGTGTGTTTTTGTTCTGCATACACTCAAGGATATAATCCTCCATGTAAACACACAGCTCAACTCAAACCTTTTATGCAATTCGCTTGCCTTTGTGCCACACATCAAAGTAATGATCCAGATGTTTCAGTGGCTGCGATCAAGTCAGTAATAATATACAAATCTATTTCATACTGGAAAAAAGATACATGCATTACAGAGTGGCAAACTGACCGGTAGCTAGCACTAGCTGTTATGAAGACTTGGGAGAAAAACCACCATGGCACCATGATAATAATGTTTACTGTCAACTTGTAAATATACTTACAGTGTGGAGGTAGCAGTCATATGTAAATCATAACTTAGTGTTGTGACAGCAATATTTCCAGGACACTATAAGCTATTTTATGTGTGATGTGATAACACTTTTACAAACAAAAATGATTTTGTGCAAGCGCACGGGTGTACCATACTTCAAAATCAAATGCCACCAAACTGATAATTACCTGAAAGTAGCAGGAGACTACAGTAGAACTCTGTCGGTGACAACTTATCGGACAGGTCTTGCTGTCTTCAGAAACTCGATGCCAGTCTGTGCATTCACCAGTTTCAAGTCACCTGACCTTGTGGCAGCCCTGCTGTCTAGAAACAAACCATAAACACAGTCATGGATGGACAAAACCTGTTGAAAAAGAAATAAATACAGAAAATAGGCATGTGTGCACATACGCATGTACGTGTGGCTTTCTAAAAATGGCTTAGTCACAAAATAGCAGCACATTTTAGTGTTATGATATGGAGCAATATATACATACATGTATTTACATGATTCACAGAAAAACTAGCAATAAAATATTTTGGTATACAAGAATGATAGTATAAGTTTTTGTCACTCATATTTCTCCTGTTCATAAGCTTGTGGTTTCAGGAAAATATGAGAAATACATTGTATCAGTGGCAAGCCAACTTACAATAGACCACTTATATACCTGATTGTGAGTTTCATAATGAATTATGCACATACATGTATTGCTCTATTTCATCACACTGAAATGTGCTGTTATTTTGTGAACAAATATATTTTAGGTTGATTATAGTGGTATAATTATTTTATCCTTACCTAGACCTGTTGATTATATTCTCATCCAGACATTTGCTGATGTTGTTTTCATACAGCGAGCAGCTGTACATTTGTTTTCATTCAGACAGCTGAACATTTTGTCTGTGTTCAGACAACTGCAGGTATATTTTGTTTTTTATTCAGACAGCTGTATATTTAATTCTATTCAGACAGCTGTATATTTTGTTCTAAATATAAGCCAGCTGTACATTTTGTCCCAAGCATACACACACACACACACACACACACACACACACACACACACACACACACATTTTAGGTTCACAACTTACCTTGCCACTGCGATTATCTGTTATGTATTGTGATGAGATTGGGCGTTGTTCCATTACTGATGCACCTTCACTTTGTACTAGCTTCACAAATGTATCCACAGAAATAACACATTAGCTGCTTGCTGCTCTGTGAGCTCATTTGGTGTGGCACTGAAAAAGAATCAAATGACTGGTATTTGTATAGTTATGTAATGCACACACGGGTCTTGTACTAGAAAATGGCGTGGCGTTCTGAAGATATTTACACAAAAACTTGACAACCACCACGAACCCCCAAAACAAATCGCAACTAAAAGTGGAAACTTCTAAATGTACATCAGACCAGAGCTCAGAATATATCGCATATTTCATTATGTATATAACACAAATATGTGTAATAGAAAATTGCCCAGAAACTATTACACTTATTTATAAAGGAGAGAAAATTTAAAAACAAAGTTTCAGGCTGTTACTATAGTGACGTATATATAGTAACTACAGAAGAGACGAACAGTGAGGCTAAGATTTCCAATCTATTCTTCGTCTTGTTCATCGATGTATTCTGCCTACTTCTCACCACTGTCGTCTGCTGTTATTTCCTCAGTCATCATTTCCCCCGAAATTAGTGTCCTGTACACCAGAACACACATAACATTACGATCGCTAGGGCTTCTTGTTGTTGACAAGGAAGTGGTCATTAGAGTGGTGTCCCCTGATAATACATATTTACGAGTACCTTCCCTTTGTAAACACGACGTCAGCTACACGCGCATAGGTGTTTGTTGTTGTTGGAAATATACTTACCAACAAAAGTAATATTTGTACCACAAAAAGTGAAAAGACCACACCATATCATGTTGGACTTACCGCCACCATTCGCTGGACCTTTTTTGGACGCTCTGGACGTCGCGGCTCGGTGCAGGCTTCACCAGTGCGGCAAAATGAAAGTTGGATATTTTTCAGTCGTAGTTGCACGGGAATTGGATGTTACCGCGCACGGACAGATGCAACTGGAAGTGACCTTAGGCAGCTGGATGGTGTATACCTGTTTTCGTGAACTGTGACAGCCGTCAAGGACGTCTGACACTCTACAGCAGCTATAGTAACGTGCGTGCTCGGGGATCCTATCACACGGGGCCCTATCAGGGTTGCACTTTCTGTGTCAGGTAGGGACTTTGAAATTTTTTTCTTCGATGTCCTCTACTGACTAATTGCTGAACCCGGACCTTTAAGCATACATTGTTCCTTTCTGCTAAGAACCTGTTGTCTATAACCACCTTCTCTGCAAGACAAAAACTGGTCTAAAAGACAGGCACTCTCCCAAGCGAAGTCTTCCAGGCCAAAAAGTGTCACCTGTCATTAAAGACCATCTTTCAGGTGGCGACAGCCACAGTCACAGCGACAGCCACAGTCACAGCGACAGCCACCTGAAAGATGGTCTTTAATGACAGGTGAACTTTCATATAAGTGTTCACTTAACGCAGGTTCTTCGCTATTAAAAGAGGGGTGGGGGGGAGGGGGGGGGGGGGGTTGGTGCGAGGGGGGGTGAACTAGTATGCGTACATGCACTAGGGATCATGGACACGCACACACACAGTAAGCAAAACGTCTTCGGGGCGCTATTAGCTACAGCTGGCGTGTGCACACAAACTGGTATATAACATAAGAAAAAAAAAAAGGAAGCAAAAGCTGCTTCATCAAAGGATGATAATTATATGGTACTGACTTCGTTGCGGAGGTTGTGAAGAAAGACGATCTCTTTCCCCGTGAGTCTCTCCAGCTCAGTCCTAAAATCACACAGGCGAAACATGACAATGGGTGATGCAAATTGTTGACCTCAGCTTAGCTAGCATGTCTACGAAAAGCAGATTGAAATTAAAAACAAATGAAATAAAGAATTTGTTAAATGTTTCTTGAGTACCGTACATGAAGGTTTATAATAGTTATGAAAGTATCTGTTGACACCTTATTCTGTTAACCCGTTACATCCTGAAGCTGATTTAAAAAAAAAAAACTTTGCCTATTGTCCTACGAAGGGTACAGGAGATAGATCAACTATAATAGTTTAAGGGTGGTGCCAGAATAGCTTGGCGCCAGAGGCGCCAAGCTATTCTGTCACCACCCTTGAACTATTGTAGTCAAATTTATTTCAAGCAGTAGTGCATCAGGATGAAAAGGTTTAACAGCCAAGACCAATCACATTAATTATGGAGCAAAAGCCAAACAAGAAATAAAACTGCATTATCATTTACTTAATTTTAATAATTTAATAATTCAACACTGACTCACAACAGGAAATGAATCAACCATAATTGTTCAAGGGTGGTGTCTGAACAGCTAGGCGTCTCTCAAGGCGCCTAGCTGTTCAGGCACCATTCTTGAAATATCATGGTTGACCTGTCTTTCAATTGTCTTGTAGCATTTACAGGACAGCTCACAAGTAGAAATTTGGACGCAGTGTGCTGAGAATTGCAAGAGAGCTCATTGCTGTCCTTAGTCAGTGTTTCAGTGAAATTCTGACTTGAACACATTCAATCTCACCCATCCAAAGTGTGCTTCTTCAGCCAAGTACGTATGTCATCATGATTCCACTGTGCTATTGTTGCAGCGTCGACAGCCTGCAGCATCTGGTGGGGTGCCCAAGATGGGGCGGACGAATACACCACTGTCTGACTTGTGCTGCCCTGTGATGTGAAAAGCGAAAATCAAAAGAAATGAAAACATACATAAAAAACACAATCACGCTTGCACGCATGTGCACAGTAGCACATCAAGATTTATGCTTGTGTAAGGGCACTTGTGTGGATGATGTGCGCGCTAACGCCTTGGCTTGTGTGCATCACTGCTTGCAGGCGCTTTGTTAACGCCCATCCAGTGACGAGTCGGACTGAAATCACATGACCCACTGACACCTGGCTGGAGTGGATACTGTGTCGAATAGCGTCCTTTCTGACTGGGTCATGGTTCCAGCAAGACAGGCATGCATGTGCACACAAACACATAATGTAATATGTATGTATGCTCACATGCCTGCGCACACACATGAATGCACACGTACGCACACACAAACAAGCACGGTCTGAGGATATAACTGTTTGTCCAGCAAATAAACTGTTTATATTTGGGTCAAAACAATTTGTGATCATCTTTATGCTGAGGCAATACGCATTACAGTTGGACGCTGTGTAACGAACGCCTTTGGGGCAGGTTTCGGTCGGACGATGGTGTGATGTCATTAGCAGTTGGACCGAATGTACACATGCGAATAATGTAGAGATAAGCATTGTTCACGAGCGGTAATGTACAGATAAGCCATGTTCACGTGCGGTAATGTAGGTGAGCGATGTTCACGTGTCACGTGTGGGAGTGACAGTGTAGTATCGGGAATAATTGCCAGTTAGAGATGCTATACCAGTCGAGTCGAGTGGTCGTTTTCGCTAGGGCTCTGAGGAAGAATTCTGGCTAGAGAATTCGATAGCTGTATATTGAATACAGGTATTTATTCTTTTATTACCGGTATTTATAATGACCTATTACGCTATTCAGATGAAAAAGGAAAGTATTGTTTTATGAATTATTATTAGAGTGCAGAAGAGCCATGTTTGAAGGAAATGTGATGGCTCGTGTCAATACTTGTTTAGTCATGTAATTATGTGATATAGTTTATAACTAGGATGTCATGTTGTATTCATTCATATGCGAAGATGTGGGACTGAAATAGGAATAGAATTCAGTATATATTTAGGTATACCTAATGATGAAATGTGCAGTAATATGTTACGAATTGAAGGTGAGCTGTGATTGTAATATTTGGCTCATAATCCATTGGGTGTAGGTACGTAAAATGTGTGTAAAGTATTAAAGTGGCTATAGGAATTGTGTGTACAGTGTTAAAGTGGCTATAGGAATTGTGTGCACTGTGTTAAAGTGGCTATAGGAATTGTGTGCACTGTGTTAAAGTGGCTATAGGAATTGTCATAAGAATTATGACAATAGTGACTGTGGTATGGTGGCATAAAGAAGACATTTTTCAGAGGAAATGCTCTAGAGCGCTCTGAAGTATAATAATGTGTCGAAGACACATTCAGACCTTTTGGGTATAAGAGCGAACATTTATGAGTGTATAAATGTTGTGTACAGCGGGGCCGGTACGGAGCGGACATCCCTGGTGTAGGGCCGATGAAGCTGTCCTGAAGGCATCACGTACGTGACCAGGTGCGGACATCAAGCCTTCATCTCTCCTTCGTCCTACCATCACTGGTGCTACGAGCAGCAACGGTAGCGAAGTAAGCCACAGATTCGTGCCACAGGACCACATGCAGTGTTCCGTCAGTGTAGCTATTGTCGCCTAGCGCCGTTAATTTCACGCCTAGGAATGTTCTAAATCTGTGAGTAGTCATTGAATAGTAATATTCAGTTCGGGAATCTCCGTCAAGTCGTCAATGTGATATTGACTGTGTCGACACTAGTATAAAGAGGAGTCGAGTGACGTCTCTCGAGAGAGACAACGACCTCTACGGTAGCGAGTGAATGTGTGAGCGCTGAAGTTGTGAATAACCTATATGCCACTTGTTAGTTATTTGTGCAGATTGGTTTATATGATGTGAATTGTTATTGGTGTAGATTGGTTTATATGATGTGAATTGTGTGGTTTAATGTATGCTATGAGTGTATGAGAATAAGTTAAACAGAGGGCAAAGAGAGATAACCGTGTGGCCTTTGTCCTTGTTTGTAAGCGTGTGTGTGGTGGATGAAAGAGTCTAGTAAACAGAGATAGAACACCCACCTTTATACAGATTGGCAGAAAGCCCATGCACACACTCATTCCATAAACGTTTATATGTAACAATTTAGTTCAGTAGTACACTAAAACCACCGTCGTTACATTTGGTGACCCTGACGTGATTCGAACACGCAACCTTCTGATTTTAACACTAAAACCACCGTCGTTACACGCTGTGAACCCTTTAAACTGCTGGAGAGCATGGAAAAACATGCAGCTGCAAGAGGCATAGACCGTCATGGGCCCCCGCATGCGCGGGGGCCCATGACGGTCTATGCCTCTTGCGGCCCTCATATATATCTGTGCGTCACAGTCTGTTACTCTGTGGTGATCTGCATCAGTTGTCGAGGTGTCATCTCAAACCACTGGCAGGCATGGGGCTGAAGTGCATCATACTGCACACGGGAGGCCATCGTCACCGACTTTCTTCATTATTTACCCGTTCCAAAGCGTATTATTTTTCCACAAATCCGTTATCACCATTGCCTCTGGAGCTGCAGGTTCCGGATTTTGTCAGATAATGAAAAAAGAAATTACCGTGAAGGAGGTAAGCTCAGCAAAACATGATTCCACGACAAAACATATCATTCATGAGGTTGCACACGAACACCATCCAAGTTTATCCTACTACCGGTACGACAGGCTTTACCTCCACTTGTCTGGTCGGCTGCTCTGATGGATGTCCGTCCACGCTGTCAGACCCGCCCGTGTACCCTGCGGCTTCCCACACGGCTTTTGTCAGGGCAGGCATGCGCGACTCGAATGGGTACTTGCCACTGAAGTCGTAGAAGAGCTTGGCGCCGAGAATCATGCCCAGCCAGCCGTCCGGTCGATAGCCCTGCTGCATGATGAGGGGGATGATCTTTTTTCGCTGCTGGAATGCGTACTCCGCCTCTGTGGATTTAGAAATACAGAGGAAGCCGCTCAGTTTGCCATCTCTAATTATCTTATGCCCATCAGGCAAAAGGCCATTGTGCCGACTTTGGCTGCAGTCGGCCCGCGCTGTGCACGGGCCGACTGCAGCCAGCGTCGGCCCAAAGAGTTTTGGTGTAATACCCAAAACCAAAATCTTTTAGTACGTGTTACGCTTAACCCGATGACACTGACAGCAAGTTCCCATCATCCCTCACCACAGTGTAGTCGCAATGACGGTGAAGGGGTCAATTTGCTATAAAGACATGTACGATTTCACCCAGCAAAAATCTACCCAGTGTGATTCAACCCAGGCGTAAATCCTGGAAGGGTAGAATTCCTATACTGTGATTCCATGCACTCATATGTCTCATTCTCGTGACCCCACCCGGGTCTGCCCTGGGGGACTTGGGTGGGGTTAGGTATTTTTTAGTTCCCAGGGTCACCCTGGTCAGCCCCACAGGGTGGGGTTTTCTCTCTATTCTGGGGCATGTGTTTCTGTCTACCCGAGGTCCATTCACCTGTATTTGCCTTTTTAAAACTCTCCCTACTGTCTGCACTGCCTGTAGCTCTTGATATTGGATGTGTGTTGCTAAATGGTCTTAGCTTTATTTAGGCCCCATGTGTTAGGTTTATTTAATGTGTTTGACCGGCTGGCGACATACATTCAATGTTCTGTTTAGTTGGTTGTTTTTTTTTTTCACAAGCAGTGCAGGCACGTCCTGAGAAAGCCTTGTTGCTGTCGGGACGTTAAGCAATGTACAATCAATCATTCTCGTGCACAGCTTCACGTGACACCGCGTTCTTTCACGATAAAGGAAGCGCATCATTTTGCTGAAACAGCATGAATTGTGTCGGCTGACAAGACTTTGAAACCTGGGTAGATTTGTGCTCTAGGTGGATTTGTGCTAGAGTGACCTACACTCGTTAGATTCACTCTGGGTAGATTTTAAAAATGCACCAGTGTAGTTCCTGACCTGAACGGCAGCTGGGGCTGTCTTTATACTTCTGAGTCATGCACACCAGAACAACAAACGCGTGCTCAATCGCCTCCGCCATGGCCTGCAAGGTGGACCCACCCATGTTGTCAATGTCCATCCACACAGTGATGCCCTGAAATCAAACACCATACATCACAAAAAAATGATAATAATAAAAAGACAACAACATCACCACCATTCATCAAGCACAATCCAGTTATTTGAATCTTACCCATCAGCGGAACCTGGTCTGTGGTTAAACCGAAGGCGCACCTTCGAGACCAGACCCTTTAAGTTTAACCCTCTGATTGCTAGTGATTTGAGATGATTCTCTGCAACTGATGCAGATCACCGCAGAGTAACAGATATATATGAGGGCAGCAAGAGTCATAGATCCTCATGGGTCCCTGCCTGCACGGGGGCCCATGAAGATCTATCCCTCTTGCCACTCCCTGTTTTTTCATGCTCTCTGGAAATAAATGGGTTCGCAGCGTCCAACTGTGATGCGCATTACCTCCGTGCGAAGATGGTCACGGATTGTTTTGACCAATTCCTGGTCAGCCCATTGGTAGGACAGCATCACATGACCAGCAGGTGCTTTGGCGATTGGTCCAGCTGTTGTCTGAACTTTTCCAGTCTCCTGCACTTTACTGGCTGAAGATTTCCGATCCGCTTGTGGCTTCGTCTGGAAGGCCTTGCCTGTTTGGTGAATTAACCAAAGCTTATACTTCTAAAATTCATAAAACATTTTTTTCTGTTTTCACAAAAGTTCTCATAACAGGCATGTGATGAGAGGATGAAGCATCCCTGCACTCATATGCCTGCATGCATGCATACATTAACAAATATATTGACGAGTAAAAGAAATGCAAGCTTTTTTGAATCATCAGAAACACTAAAGTGTTTCCAATGATTCCAAAGATGTCGCATTTCTTGTGCTCGTCAGCATACATGCATATGTGAAAGAACAATGCCAGCTTGCATAAGCACACATGCATGTACGTACAATCTGGTACAAGATACAAACAATAATTACATTGTGAGCAGACCAAAACAGACCAAATAAAGGAACTACAAGACATTTGTCTTCACTAATAAATTGTCTGCCAGATCACAAAATATCAACCAAAACCTTTATGCAGAGGGATACTGCCGAAAATTCTGTTTCAATCAACCTTTAAAAGGATTTACGCTTGCTTAACCGTTTTAGCCTCCAAGGTCCCATTTCTCAAATTTTGGAGGTGTTGCCTAATGACTATGTACCAGTTGCAGGGGATAGATTGACCATGATAATTCAAGGATAGTGCCAGATTAGCTTGGTGCCTTCAGGCGCCAAGCTAATCTGGCACTACCCTTAAATTATCATGGTCAATCCATCTCCTGCTGTAAGGACTCAGGGCTAAAAGGGTTAAGGACATTTATGTGGACGATGTGCAAAATGATTCCTCAGGCTCACATGCGTCACTGAGCCAACCGTGCTTTATATCACCCATCCCATGACAGATCGGACTGGTGTCACATGACCAACTGACCCACAGCTAGAGAGTGAGAGAATAAGTAAAGTATCATATAGTGTCCTCTCTGACTGGGTGGAATAATTATTTCAGTTAAATGCCATTTGACAAATATCAAACTCGCTGTCAGGATGTACAAAAAGCAAAGCTTGGGAGGAACCAGCACCACGGAAATGACGCTGCATGTTTTGTAAAGATATAGCTCCAGGGTTTAAAATACTTTTCAAAAGGATGGGGCCCTTCGGGCGCCCTGTTAGTAAAAGTAAGGGGCCCCACAGGAAAGTCAGGGGCTCATGAACCGTCGCATGATTTACAGACAAGACAGCGAAACATAAGAACTATCCTTCACGGGAGGAAGCGGCTTTAGTTTAAAGAAGAATAGCGAGCTGCAAACAGCAGAGTGAACGTATCACACTAGACCGCTATGCAGCAAAGAGAGGTTGATGTAATGTGTACCGTGCTAAACATAGCCAGCCAGGCGTGTTCGGTGAAAAGTTCATGACCTGTATCGGGACCGTGCTGATGAGCTGAGTACCGCCTACCGCTGCTTTGAGACAAAGTAGGTCTGAAAAGAAGGGCGCACGTCAGGCCCCGTGGAAATGAAAGCAGATGGCCCGAGGCCAAAGTAAGAGTCTTTTTGCCCCGGGCCCCTGGTTATTTCGAACCCTGAGCTCACTGATTTCTCTGTATTTGTCCATCTTGCCCAGCTCCTCCCTGAGTTGCCACAGAATTCCCTGTGCGGCATGGCGGCAGGCGCGCGGCTGTGAGTGATCGTGGAAAGCCGACATCACCTGGTCCAGCAGTGACTCGTCCTTCACCATTTCTCCCTTGTTTGTGCCGTCAAAGCTCAGCACCCACAGGCACTGCATGCACTCTGAAAATGAGAGAAAATTATTTGCCTGTGAAGTTAAAGATATAAGTGATTGAGAAGTAACTCCATATAATTATAGTGTGCAGAATGAACACTGCCGGAGCAGACCAAGCACTACCCAGCTACAAGAGACATAAATCCTCATGAGCCCCCGCAGTTGCGGGGGCTCATGAGGATTTATGTCTCTTGTTAGTCTCTGCCTGTTTCTGGCCCCATTTGCATCCGTTTCTTCACACGAATGTTGGTCAGCGTCCCGTGGTTTCAGAACAAAACTTCATGATCACAGGCTGCAAACGAGGTTAAAAGCAGACAAACGTGTGCGCAGGAACAGGGGAAAAAAAGCCCCAAACTCTAGTCACATGCACAAGACTTGCTCGCAGTGCACCGAGCGCGATGTGACCGGGTCGCCACAGTGAAAAAGAGCGTCTGCTACCCAGGGTGCCGGGAGAGTGGAATAAGGAACAGCAAACACCGGGTGGCTGAAAACTGGGGGTGTTAATTACCCCTTGACTGCCACAAGTGAACAAGATCCAATCGCAAGAGGCATAGAGCCTCATGAGTCCCTGCAGCTGAAGGTCTCATGAGGATATACACCTCTCCTAACATCACTTTGAATCCACAGTTCCCTGGTGCAGGTGGGACTCTTAATTCGGCCCTTTGAATTAACGCGGATCTCACACACACAGTCTGCATCGACTGGCGGTTAAAAGGTTCAAAATAAGGGTAGTTCATTGTAACCCCTTCACTGTCGGGGCAAGGCGCATGCTACCCGGCTGCAAGAGACATAAATCCTCATGAGCCCCCGCGACTGCGGGGGCTCATGAGGAATTATGTCTCTTGTTAGTCCTGAGTTCTTCATGTCTATTTTGGCCATATTTACACATGCTCTTCACACGAATGTCAGTAAGCGTGCTGTCGTTTCAGATGTGCACTTCGTGGTCACTGACAATGAATGGGTTAAGGAGTTAACCCCACATTCAGTACTGAAGCACAAGAAGAAGAAACGGATCAACCATGATAGTTCAAAGGTGGTGCCAGGAGAGCTAGGTGCCTTCTGGCACCGAGCTATTCATGCACCATCCTTGAACTATCATGGTCAATCTGTGCCACAAAATGCAAAGCAGTCTGCATATTCTTGTCTGTACCACAAAATGTGGTGTGGTCTTTAATATATATATATATATATATATATATATATATATATATATATATATATATATATATATATATATATATATATATATATATATATATATATATATATATATATATATATATATATATATATATAAAACAACAAAAAATGTGTGAATTTGGACCACATAGAATGTAATGTTACGAAGGTAAGAAATTAAACAGCACATCATTTTGTCCTACCTGTTGTTTCATCGTCAAGGTTACTTTGAATGCCCTCTGCCAGCAGAGGGAGAGCACCCTCCTCCACCAACAGCCGCTTGTTGGCATCATTGCGCCCCAGTTGTCGCACGGCTGAAACACAGACAACGACGCTAAACCCCCTTGGACATATGCAGCCAGTGGTATTGATCACATTACGGGCGGCAGACTGCACAACTAGGTTAACGCATTCTACCCCAGGACCGAAATCCTCAAATTCTGAAGTTGCCCTCTGAAGGACTGTATTACAACTCTAGAGACAGATCGAGCATGATAGTTCAAGGGTGGTGCCAGAATAGCTTGGTGCCTATGGGCGCCAAGCTATTCTGGCACCACCCTTGAACTATCCTGCTTGAGCCATGTCTTGTTGTGGTGTGTCGGGGCTGAAGGAGTCAAAAAATAGTTCTCAAAGGCCCGCACACAAACCAGGATGTGGTCAGTGCCCACAAAACTCCATTATCTGAAAAAAACAACAAACAACAGAACCACTGCAGCTGGGACTACTGGGGCTCATGAGAATCCATGAATCTTTTGCTGGTGTTTTCCATGGGTGTTCCACTGATGGCTGGGATTTCTTGACGTTTATTTTCAAATGATTTCAAACGCATCGAAACAGTGCAGCCTGTTTGTATCTACACACCACAGTCGACCTTGCTTACGACAGTTTAACCCTTTCAGCCCCAGATCCCTACAGCAGGAGATGGCTTGACCACGATAATTCAAGGGTAGTGCCAGATTAGCTTGGCGCCTGAAGGCGCCAAGCTAATCTGGCACTACCCTTGAATTATCATGGTCAAGCCATCCCTGCAATTGGTACACAGTCGTGAGGCAACACCCCCGAAATTTGAGAAATGGGACCTTGGGGCGAAAAGTGCTAAACAAAAGTTCAGTCATAAAAGAGAAAACATTTCAGAGAAGTTCCAACTACACTGTTTCCATGTAAATTACTTGACACATTTTAACCCATTTCACCCTGACACCATGTAGCAAGAGATGGACTGACCATGATGACTGCAGGGTAGTGCCAGATTAGCTTCGCGCCGTCAAGTGCCAAGCTAATCTGGGACTACCCTTGAATTATCATTTTCGATCCACCTCCTGCAACTGGTACATAGAGGTTAGGCAACACCTAAAAAATTTGGGAAATGTGGGCGTGGTGTTAGACTGGTTAATATGAACAGTAATTATATATTGCTTCCAGCAAAGTCAGACATAAGAAGTCGGAAATACCAGTAACAAGTCAGATATAACAAAACAAAAGTTGGACATACCAAGTAGATATATATATAACAAAACTGTTTTAGAGGCCCTGACTAGGCTGTATAGCCAGACTTATTCACTGAAAACAAATACGGGACACAACAAACTATTTGTTCCTATAGTGCTTTGTTGTATCCAAAGTTGACCACCATACATGCATGAAAATGTACCTCTGACAAGCTCTGTGATGCTCCAGCCCTGAAATCGATGTGCCTCATCATGAATAGCTCCCTTCAAGCGGTTGAGCAGAAATTGAGCAGTTTCGGGCGTTGCGGCAAGCTTGTCTGCTTCCTCCTCATTCACAATGTCTGCAAGGCTGGCAATCGCCGACAACCTGCATCAGCAACATTCTTATGTACAATGTGAGTGGACTTTAGTTACGGGATGTTTTCTTATGGTGTAAGACACAATGGGCAAAAGGTATTTGAGCTGACGTCGGGCCCTTTGTACACTGGGTACTTACCTCAGAAATGTCTGAAGAGAAAAAACTCGGAAAATATCAAGGACATGTCCCAAAAGCGTGCTTTCAACTGCAGTACAATGACATCATTATGTGCATCGCAAAACAACAGACTAGGGTTCTTATAGTACAAAAGCCAGGTCTAATATTGGGCACCTCCTTGCTGTCTGCCAGTTAACTCATTCGAGACGTGCCACCTCCGGATACGCGGCTTATGCCGCGTATCCGGAGGCGGCACGTCTCGAATAAGTAAAACCACTTCATTGTCAAGAAAAACATGGACACCATATCCAACCACAAAAGATTAGATCCTGGTAAGCCACCTGCAGTTGCGAGGGGCCAATGAGGATCTATGCCTCTTGCTGAAAACACTTTCTCATTTTTTTGGGGCGGCTGCATGGGGGTGCTGAATTTACAGTGCTTTCAGAAACACAATGTGCGTCCACTGGCGGTGAAGGAGTCGAAAACAATGTCCCCACAGGTGTGCTGGTCCGTGCTTCTGCCACTGGGTTTACATGTGCGACGGTGCGAAAAATTGGAACGACTGAAAACGGTCCGCAGACTATAACCATGCCTCATACTCCATGACCAGCAAGAGGAATAAAATAATTCTCATGAGCCCCTGCGTCTGCAGTACTGTACTGGTGTGTCTGCAGGGGCTCATGAGAATTTATTCCTCTTGCAGATAGACCAGGAAGGCTGAAGAGTTGAAGAGCTGAAATCCAGCTTTCTGGGCTTTTCAAAAAGTCAAATCAGTCTCCAGGACAGAAGACCAACACCCGTGGGTCCAGAATCCCCCAGCAGCAGACACAAACACGCTCTTACTTAGTTTTCTCCTTTGACGTCTGTAGATACGGGAGGAGGACCTCGCTGGCGTTGAGCTGCCGGAAGCGCTGAATGTTGTCGTCTCTCATGGCCGTGTTGTGGACGACAGACATGCAACTTGACAGCAGGTAGTCCTCTGCTTTCTGACAATCAGCATCACCATCAGAATTAGTGTCATTATTGACATCATCATCGTAATCAACTGTCACGGTCATCATTGTTGTGGTATCATAACCATCATCATCATCATCAAGTGTCATTGTCGTCATCATTGTCATATTATAGCCATCATCATCATCATAAATATGATAATGAGATGAGGACAACAACACACAACAATACAAACTAGTTATAGCTTAACCCATTTCATTCGGAATACACCAGTGTGTCAAATAAGTTTGACCAAAATAGTTCAAGGGTAGTGCCAGAATAGCTTGGCGCCTCTAGGCGCCAAGCTATTCTGGCACCACCCTTGAACTAAAGTCATTGGTCTATATCCGTATCTGTAAGTGCTATAATGTAGCTTTAATATGGCGGTGTACTAATTTGAAGCTTTTAGCCTCAGTGTGACATGGGTTAAGTGAGCACAAAACACATCACAGAAAAGTCAAATGGCAAGCTTTCGCAGCATTTAGTGCATTACCGCAGTGAACTAAACGTCCAAGGGCTTAATCCCTTCACGGGCGGAAAAAAATTGAACCCAACCCGACCCAACCACAAGAGGTATAGATCCTCATGAGCCCCCGCAGTTGCGGGGGCTCATGAGGATCTATACCTCTTGCTGAAACCAGTTTGTGTCCATGTTTCTTAGGCAGCCTGAGATCTCCGATTTTGAATTTTTAGTGATTTCAAAAACAGTCTACATCCGCTAGCAGTGAAGGGGTCAAATTCCCCAGACTGTGAAAGACAGATGCTAATCAGCTCAGCAAAAGGCAATGATTGCAGAGGTACCTGAGAGTTTATGCTTCTTGTCAACTGATGGTCAAGATGAACTAAAACCACTTGCCCAAATGCCAATGGATTTCTTGTCGGGCAAGGTAAAGTTGCGTATCGCAGACGGCAAACGCAAATTTTACATTGCATGCACATGCAAAATTGTTCAGGCAACCAGGAAAAAAATTGGGCTCCCACATTTAATTTGGGCGGTTGTCTGAACGACTAACAAGGTCCAATTTAGAAACAAGATTAGCCAAAGAATTTGCATCAACTTATTTTCAAAACTTTTTAACTCATTCAGCCCGACGCACATATTTGTCATCTAACGACTATGCACCTGTTGCAGGAGATGGATCGACCATGATAATTCAAGGGTAGTGCCAGATCAGCTTTGGCGCCAACAGGCTCTAAGCTAATCTGGCACTACCCTTGAATCATCATGGTCGACCCATCTCCTGCTGTAGTGCATCAGGGCTGAATGAGTTAATCTTTCCGTTTGAAACTGATGTGATACACAGTGGGAGCAATACACTCCTTATTACCTTTTGTTTGGAGACAAAATACCCACTGGTTGCGGAGATCTCGACGTTTACAATGTGGCATTCATGGATATTCACAGCAGACCGATTTTTACTTCTATAAATTCATCTATTTTAATCGTTCTTAAACTCATTCTCTGTTCTTCTACATGTATGATTTTAATAAAATATTATAGTGATGGCATAAGACTAGAAGAATTTGAAGTTACGGTTCCAAAATATCTTTTAGTTTAGGAGTTTATCAAGATTTTTTACTGTCTGAGACAAACTTTGTGTTCGCTACTGATTTGGCTTGTGTTTTGAAACACCTCACACCACCTATTTATCCTATTTTGTTGCAAATTGTTGTCAAATTGTACACAGGAAGGATCAATGTTTTATCTGCAGTTAAAAGAATTAACAAAATGTTGTTTATTTTGCAAGTAATAATGTGTATATTTTCAAGTGTAATATATCTCTTGTTCACCAACTTCGGTTAGTTTTCACTACCAGTACCGTGAATTGTGTTTCCTGGAACATGTGATGACATTTGCTAAAATTAAAAGTCTGACGAAGTGCGGGAAAACACACACACACACATACTCACATGAAGTGCATTACTCATGTGTAGTGAGAACCAGTCCTTAATCTTCGTCAGCAGAACCAACAGAAATCGTTCGTGGTCTCGTATTGCATAGGTCACTTCGTCACTGGCATCCGAGAAATTCAAAATCGGCATAAGCGCATTTCGTAGTCGATCAAAAGGTTTCCCGATTAACTTCTCTTCGGCTGACATGTAGTTCCGAGATTCCAACCCGAGGATGACAATGTCACAAAGAACGGGCATAACTCCGTGTTCTACCAGCAACTTTCCAGCCTCTTGCCTCCCCTTACGCATCAGTTTCAGCGGTAACTTTTTGAACTTGAAGTATGACAGTTTGACCGACTTCAACTTTGTCAAAAAGTCATTGATGTATAACCCGTGCTCTCCCACATGCAACATGGTGCCAGTGGTTTTGTACAGCACTGAGAGTTTCTCCAGTATAGTCTTCATCTCCTCCTGTAGCTCGGCCTCTGTCTTCGGAGGAGATTTTGTCTCGTTTTCATTTTCCCCACCGTCATCAGAGTCTTCTGTTTGTGCCGGCACAGCGGCCTTTGTCACTGAAACAAACAGAGAATAACTCATTGAAAGCGCCCCACATTAACCCATCAGAGTCTTCTGTTTCTGCCGGCACAGTGGCCTTTGCCACTGAAATAAACAGAGAATAACTCATTTAAGCTGCCCCACATTAACCCATCAGTGTCTTCTGTTTGTGCCGGCACAGTGGCCTTTGCCACTGAAATAAACAGAGAATAACTCATTTAAGCTGCCCCACATTAACCCATTCAGCACTGACGCACTACAGCAGGAGATGGGTTGACCATGATAGTTCAAGGGTAGTGCCAGATTAGCATGGTGCCTGCCGGCACCAAGCTAATCTGGCACTGCCCTTGAATTATCATGGTCCACCCATCTACTGCAACAGGTGCATAGTCGTTAGATGACACCTCCACAATGTTGGAAATACGTGCGCCGGGCTGAATGAGTTAACAGCAGATGGCAACGCTTTCCTAGCTATTGATGCCAAGCACCTTAACCCCTTCCCGGCCACTGTAGGTGCGCTATACGTGTATTTGTGTTTCCTAAAATCTGGGTTCATCCAATTGTGGTAGAGTGATCTTTGATCGTGCAGTAAAATAAAGGGATGAACGTATTTGGTCAGTATTTTTCGCTGATTATGATCTGTAAGTTAACGATGTTAATTAATGGTAGTTTGATAGTAGCTAGAAAGTAGGTCCAAGCTATATTGTATATGATATTATGATATATACTTATAACCTGTAATGTTTGTTGCAGGGTGGATTAAGGCATTGATCTAATGCCTAGGCTTAATGCTGCGAACTGACTCGCAATAAAAAATATGTTCTTGAAGTGAGCCTCTTTTTGACCCGCACGGAAGCGAACCCCCGGTGGTGTGAGTGCGTGCGAACGATCCCACACACCCCCCCTACAACACAATGACCGCAAGCCAACACTGTCCAAGAAACATGGATACAAACTGGTCTCTGCAAGAGGCATTGATTCTCATGAGCCCCCACAGTTGTGGGGGCTCATGAGGATCTATGTCTCTTGCACTTGGATTGTGTACACGTTTCTCGGTAGTGAAGGGGTCAATCAGTAAATTTACCTAACAAATTTAACCACCTTCTTCCTGCTGCCACTGGTAGCGTGTGAGCAGTACTGGCGGCTGCATGAGTTACGCTGAGTTCACCCACAAAATTTAACCCCTTGTGCGGGCAGTCACAGCACGTCAAACGTCTTCATGGTGTTGCAAGGCTCAGTGGCAATTATGCGACTTTCTTTGAATTCTAACGTACAGCAACTGTCAATGTATCCCAGTGGGCAAAAATCCATCGGACCGACGTAGCTTGCTGTTCACCCAGGCATAGGCCAGCCGTGACCGATGTCGGCCCGATAACCTTTTATGGGATGTCTTTTTCTGGTAATAATTTCATGTCGCTCAATTGTCAAGGTCCTACGCCATGCAAGGAAGCGCCTTAGTGCACACACCCCTCCTCCTTAAAATTAAACAGCGATTCGAGAACTTTTTGATGTCCTAGCTGGTGCAAACAACATATTTTTTTCAGTGTAACTTGAAAACCTCATGTCTGACACATATATTTCAGTGTTTCTGATGATTTGAATAATGCCATATTAAGTTTCAAATGGTTTTTGAAGAATGTCACATTAATTTTTGAATGATTGAAATGAAGTCGCATTTCTTTTGCTCATCAGTATATGAAGTGTTTCTGGTGATTCAAATGATGTTGCATTTCTCTGGCTTGTCAGTACATATGTGTTGGATACAAGGTTATACCAATGATTAGTGAGGAAGTTCCAAGCCTTAAAGCGTGCCAAACATACTATCAATTGACTTCTAATTGATCCCGCATCTCCCTGTTTCCCAGGAGACAAAACTCTTTATTGTGAATGTCCAAAATTATTAAGTAGCCATGGCGGATGATGGTTACTATTTTGTGGGAAAGAGATGGTTGGCTCATTTAAATTTCAGTTTTCAAAGGAAAAATTTGTAGTATCTATTTTGCGCAGTTTTTTAACCACTGTGCTTACATCAAACTACAAGTTACTGTGAAATGTCACTGCAAGCGCAAGGGGGGTTAAACCTTTTGCTGTCAGTAGCGCCTTTTGCTGCTTTTGCTACTTTCAGGAGTCTCCTTGACCAAAAACAGTTACCAAAGCCAGAAAAATAACCCTTGGTTTATCAGTAATGCTTTTGGTGTGACGATTCCTGCAATAGTAATGCTTTTTGTTCCCTGCAGCAATCACACTGGCAAAAATAAAATACTAACGGCAGAAAGATAACCCTTTGGCTGTTGGTAGTGCCTTTTGTCATGATGATTCCTGCTGGACAAGAAGCACTACCAACAGCAAAAGGGTAAAGTAACTCAATAATGGCAACTACCAGTACTTATGCAAATATAAAATCTACCTGTGGATACGTTTTTCTTGTGATCTTGTATGACGGCCCTCTTCTGCTCTCCATCGCTCAATTCTGCTGCTGCAGCACCAGTGTTCAGCACAGGAAGCATGACCCCTTCCACTGCTTTTTCCACGGACACACTTGTCATGGACGCCAAAGCAATATCACTGTTACTCCTGTGACTATTTGGAGGGTCCCGCAGGATGGAAGGAACAATTCTATTAGAGTTGCGCGATGACGCTGACCCTTGTCGGATGCCAGATTGATCTGTGTGTTGTGACTTTCCGTTCTGAGTTGCCAGGAACTTCATGGGCGAGTTGCGGAGGCTGCTCAGCTGTTTCTGTGGATCAACGACCGCTTTCTAAATTTGTTTGTACATCCCCTTGTGTATGCAGCCACTGGTACTGTAAACAGTGTGTGTGGTACTGTAAACAGTGTGTGTGCTACTGTAAACAGTGTGTGTGGTACTGTAAACAGTGTGCGTGGTACTGTAAATGTACTGTAAGCAGTGGGTGGTACTGTAAGCAGTGTATAAACAGTGTGTGTGGTACTATTCAGTGTGTGTGGTACTGTAAACAGTGTGCGTGGTACTGTTAACAGTGTGTGTGGTACTGTTAACAGTGTGTGTGGTACTGTAAACAGTGTGTGTGGTACTGTAAACAGTGTGGGTACTGTAAACAGTGTGTGTGGTACTGTAAACAGTGTGTGTGGTACTGTAAACAGTACTGGTGGCTGCATGCACAAAGGGGTTAATTTTACCATGCTGGATGTTTACATGCACAAGCTGTAGCACTTTCCTGTTCATATCTCTGTTTACAAATTTAACCTTTCCATTCTGATACACTACTGCTTGACATTAATTTGACAATGATAGTTCAAGAGTGGTGCCAGAATAGCTTGGCATCTGAGGGTACCAAACTTGAACTAAAATGGTTGATCTGTCTCTTATGTAATGTAGCCTTCATAAGCAAATGTAAAGAAATCAGCCTTAGGATGTAATGGGTCGGGGGACCAAACTAGTGAACTCTGGATATTGTACGTAACACAATAATACCGGGGGACCTAGACTATTTCGGTATTACAGGGAGTACAAGGTATGTCATGACAAAATTTAACCCTTTGCTGTCTGTAGTGCCGTTTTGTCTTGATGATTCCTGCAGAAATTACTTTGAGAAAAAGCACTGTGGAGAGCCACCCCCCACCTCAAATGTTTATCAGAAATTGGTCGCCTCCGAAAGGTGGCCTTCTTAACCATAGTAACAAATTATAAGCAATAGAAAAGAAACCACAGGTGGTCACCAGAGAAAAGCGGTCACCTTTAACAGGTGGTCACTCCGACATTTTGACTGTGTGACCCCACTGGGAAGATTTATTTTGAGATAATTCGTGCTCGGTACATTCAAGACCTAAATAAAGTTATGCTGACATTGTAAACATTAGTGAATACTGCAAAGCTGCTCTCCGCGTACCTTATTCTGAATCACCCTAGCATCCATATTTGCCAGGATATGGCCATAGTTGCCTGCCGTCGCTAGTGGCAACAAGACCCCTCTCCGTGGTGCAGCTATCCCTCCACTGACAGTAGGTGAACTTTTTGATGAGGCTGCATGTGGTGGCTGTCGCGGCAAGGACAGTGTTGGAAGTTGGGTCCGGGCTTTATAATCACCAAGATGAGGCTGCAGTTTTGAAGGGTGTTGTGAGGCCATCAAACCTGGAAACTGACAGAAACACAACTTTAACCCATAAAGCCCTGACACGATGCAACAGGATGTTGAATGACCACGATATTTCAAGGGTGGTGTCGGAATAGCTTGGCGCCTGGAGGCGCCAAGCTATTCTGACACCACCCTTGAAATATCAGGTAGGCCTCAGATGGTGCTTTTAAAATTTGATACTTCGTCTCGTGGCTTAACGAGTTACGTGTTTAAAATAAGGAAACAATTAACCTTCCTGTGCAAGCAACCACCTACACTGAGTAAAGTACTGTTGGCTGCATGCACAGGAGGGTCAAACTTCTGTCACTCTTCAGGTTTGTTCTTTATGATGTCGTACCGACCAACTTTAACCGATTGAAGACTACAAAATATCTGAAAGACTAAAGCCTATATTGTCAAGTTGCAATATTATATATATGCATGTTGTTTGACTGTTTTCCAAAGCACCAGCCCTAATGAACTTTGTCTATCTGTGCAGTTGGGATTTCTAATAAATATGCACACTTGTCTCAGTGATGACTGAATGTTTGCTGTGTGAAGGCGGACAGGTATTGCAATAACATTCCATGCAAGATTTTATTTAGTTGAAGTATGAAAAATCCCCACATATTTCGGCCCTCCAAAGAATTGAACCAAGAACATTCACAGTACTAGCATGAAGTGCCACCGACTGAGCTATATGTACATAGTCCTCGGGTCCATACTAATACATGCTGCACGGACATACTACAGTAGCAGAGGAATTGGCCAGAATAGAACAGTAGTAGTGCTAGGGTAGCTCAGTGCTGTTCTGGGGGACAGCCTAATGTCTGTAAGATCCCATGACATGATAAGCAAGTAGGCCTACCCAATAAGGATTCTTAGGATTACTTCTTGATTTAACCGACAGCAACAGTCCAGTATGACTTTCCCCTCAATTGTCTAATATAAATAGGGTCCGGGAAGTGGACATCATCACGCTAGTCATGGCGGCTATCTTGAGAGGTCAGATACGTGACTCATGCGCTCATAGGGAAATCGCAGTCAGGACAATGTCAGGAAAGTCCTGACGTGATATAGGCAATAACAGCAAGTCTTGCCATCACCGTAGAAAACCGCTAACCAGAATCTGTTTTTGTTTGTTTCCAAAGAGGAAGAAACATGAATAAAAACATGCTGAAACACTATTTCATTACTACCTTAAGTCTATCGCCAGCAGTGCCGGATCAATCAGTTTTCAAGGGGTGGGGGTGGGGGGGGGGTGGAAGGGGGGGGGGGGGGGGCTCAACTTTTATTTTTTTTGTATTCCCATGGTTTAGTATATATATCAAAACACCACAACCAAAACTGTTCTTCTGACGTTTCTGAAAGTTTATAACTGGTGTTAGTGTTACGTACGGCACTGACACAAGCGTTACAACTCAATTTGAGACGCACGTATTTATAGTTTGATGCCAGCCGAGGGGGGTGTAGTGCCAAAGCAACCTTCCTCCCCCCCCCAACCCCTCCCACCCTTCCGCGCTGGATCCGGCCCTGGCCAGGCTAGCGCGTCCTCTGAAGATGGCGGCACGGAAGCCGACGCTCCTAGGCAACGCGGGGAACTTCCCGAGCCCTATAACTCAAAGCTTGCATTTTCCAAACTTTTGAGGTGTCCCTGAACAACCATGTACCAGTTGCAGGAGGATCGACCATGATAATTCAAGGGTAGCGCCAGTCTAGCTTGGCACCAGACGGCGCCAAGCTAATCTGGCACTACCCTTTATTTATCATGGTAGATTCTCCTGCTGTAGTGCGTCAGGCCTGAATGGGCTAATCTTGAGACCTCAAATCCGAATACTTACCCGGGTACTTAGAACGAAGAACACAGTTGTTGTATTACAGGCAAAGTGCTGGAGCACAGCTCTGACACGTCACAAAAGCACAACAACCGTCACACAGAGTTAGCCAGACCAGTTTGGGAACCATTCCTGTTTATTAAGAAGATTATATAACATAGGCGTTATTTGATAATACCTGCGCCCCGCATTGGGGAAGACACACGCACTTCTGCGGTTTTGTTTTGATTGGACGTTCATGGAAACGGAAGTACTGTAGGGGAAGGAAAGCTTTCTTCGAGAAATAATTAATAAGCGGTTAGCTCCCTTAGACCAGTTGGGTCAATCTGTCGGGTCCCAGTATGATCCCGCTTGGGGTCGACGGCCCAACCTCGTACATATAATTATTGTTCACAAATAGTAAGCTATTTTCAATTTTAAAGCTTGCATTACTCAACGTTCTCAAAATAGATATAATAAAGGTATATCTGTGATTAGCCATCCCATTGGCCCGCTACACTGTAGTCGGAAGTGCAGTCTACATGAGAGAGGTTACCGGCCGCGGCGGCTACGCGGAATCACTTGAAAACTTGACACTGACTGATAATTTGAAGTTATATTTATATCGTTTCTATTTTTTGTTTTTTTTTTTTTTGTTGTTTTTTGTAGAGTTGTCCTACGAGCTCAATAAGTTGGAAACAAAAATGTATCTGAAGTCCGTACTCCGCCTTGGCATATGATGCACACACTCCACCGGCACAGTCAGAGAAATAATATACAGGGTCACTGAACCGCTGTACTGAGTGTGTGTATCACTGAAGTTGTGTCCGCCATAAGCGGCGTCGGAAATTGTACGTGTTTCGACGAAAAAAAAAGTGGATTAAAACTCCGGACAATCCATTTTGACATAAATTTTGATCAGTCACCGGGCACGGCGCCGCCGTCTGATTTCTGGAGATCATCTATTCCAGCCGGCCCAACTCATTTGCACACATACTTGAAAATTCTTTTTTCTTTTCTTTGTGTGTGTGTATGGGGTGGGTGGGAGGGGGGAGGAGTGATATAAGTTGTGTGGGACGTTTGCAGTGTGGCTGGTTGTTAGGCTGACCTTCAGCTCTGTCTTGCTGGGCGTTTTCTCTACGTCGTCGCCGCCATTAGGCCTACTACTTTACTAGTGTGCAGTAGCCAGTAGTGATACCGGAAATCAGATTGTTGAAGACAGAATACCGACAACTACAATGAAGTGATATGCAATATGATTGGGCGGACAGGAGGTGTTGCATGGCCGCCATCTTGTCATGATAACATGTATAGTCGCTAACTCGCATCCACCGTTTTTAAACTCTTAACTGCTGGGGAAAGCGAACGCTACCAGGCTGCAGTGAAGAGACATAAACCCTCATGAGCCCCCGCAGTTGCTTAACATCTAACGGTGCAGTTGCGGGGGCTCATGAGGATCTATATGTCTCTTGCTAGTCATATGTTCTTTGACCTTCTGGTCCCATGTAAGCTGCAGTTGCGGGGGCTCATAAGATCTATGTGCCTTGCTAGTCATACTGTTCTTTACACCTTCTGGTCCCATGTAAGCTGCACTGAGTTGCGGGGGCTCATAAGATCTATGTGCCTTGCTAGTCATATGTTCACTTTACACCTTCTGGTCCCATAGTGTAATCTGCGTTCTTCACGAGGATATCGGTCAGTGTGCAGTGGATTCAGACGCGAAATTTAGTCGTGATCATTGCCAGTAAGGGGGTTAAGGCAGGAGAATAACAGATATGTGTGAGGGAAACTGATAAAATCAATATAATAATAATAATAATAATAATAATAATTATTATTATTATTATTATTATTATATTATTATTACCTTTTCTCTAATTAAAATACTTACCAGCCCTCTCGCTCACTGCGTTCATCGGGAGATAAACTTTTCAAAGTTCCATGACAAATCTGCAGGTTCTTTCTCCGGGTACTCCGGTTCTTCCACCCCCCCCCCCCCCCACCCCCCCACCCCAACACACACTTTGGTACCGGTTTCAGGCCACTTTACAAATTTCAAATACAAGCGATCAAAAATCTCTGTAACTTCAGTAGCTGAACTGGCCTTTCGTCTGTCTTGTACTGTGTTTGTCTTAACTCATTCTACCCCAACACCGAAATCCCCAAATTTTGCCGTTGTTCTCTGAAGACTGCATTGCAGTGCAGGACACAGGTCGACCATGATAGTTCAAGGGTGATGCCAGAATAGCTTGGCGCCCATAGGCGCCAAGCTATTCTGGCATCACCCTTGAACTATCATGGTCGATCTTTATCTTGCTGTGGCGTGTCTGGGGTAGAATGAGTTAAATGGCGTAAATCCGTGTCTGTTACGTGAGTGTGCGTGTTGGGTTTCAGTTCGCGGCGCTTTGAGTCGATTTGCCCAAAATTGAGGAAAAGCGCCTCTATAATAACGGTATTATTATTATTTATTATTATGAACGCTCTTTCAGATATACTGCTCCATTAATTTGGAATTCCTTACCGACTGAGCTCAGAAATGCCTCCACCCTTACCCAGTTCAAAGCAAAGTTAAAAACTTACTTTTTCTTGCAGACTTTTCGACGTCGGTGTCACGAAAATAGACATGCCGCGGACAGGTCCCGACTCGAAATTTGTCACAATACAAAAATATAAAGGGCCTGCCTGAAAACTTGGAAATATTTCACCCTACCGTGATTTCACTTCACAGTAACGATATCCGTGGACAAAATCAGCGCGTTCCCCACAAATGCAGTTACCGAGCACATAATCTCAACGCCTTTTTTTGCGGTACGGTTTTCACTCGCGCCGCGTTTTCGCATGATAGAGATTTATTACAAGAGTGTTATTATTGGGTTGGTTTCAGCGTGTATAGCTTGTTTTTACCTGATGTAAGCCTGGATCATTTCGTATACTGTATAACATTTATCATTGCAACTAAACAGCGGCTCTGGACGAACGACAATAATAAGATAAGAACTCCATTGTCAACAAATGATTTTTTACAAGTGTTATTATTGGGTTGGTTTCAGTGTGTACTAACTTGTTTTTATCTGATGTATGCCGTCTTGATCATTTTGCAAACTTCTGTAACATTTTTGTTACTATAAAGTACACTTTGCATACTATGCATTCTATCAAAAGTCACAGGAAGCATAAACTTTAGCTGAGTTGGTATGCCTTGCCCTTTAGGTTAAACGCACCAGCGGCGCCATTGTTGCTATTTTCGCACCAGACCAGTCGCTCGGACCGGTCACTATGTGCACCAGAACTGCGCGCGCAGGTAGGCTTCTACACTTGTAGTGTGGTCTCGTACGTTGACTCGGAAGATTGTGATCGCAGTCGAAAAAGGGGGTTTACCTCCCCTAACACGCCAGTTTTGTGTAGAGATGGCGGAGGCTTGTGTCATGCTCCACGCCCCTGAATCAAGTCCATTGTACTTGTAGTGCGCTCATCTCTCGAACTTCAACTATGACGCTGCTTTCTGCCGCAAACGACGCAGATGTCGCAAAATCACACCACCTTTGAGGCAAAAAAAACCCTATTTTTCAAATCTGCCAAATCGCGTAATGTTTCGTGGTGCTAGCATAAGGATGGATGCATTATTGCCGGATTGCATATGGGAAACGGTTTATTCTTTATTCACCTTATTTTGCAGCAATCAAACGATGATCACGTGATTTTTTTTTCTCCGAGATTGACCATTACAAGGTACATAAAGCACACGCTCTAAACCGAGCGACCGCCGGGTCTGGTGCAGAAGTCGCTAAAACCTTTTACGTGTTTTCAAACAATTACTGTGTTTTTATAAGTATACACGTTTGATGTGACTAATAAAGGCTGAAGTTTCAAGTGATTTCCTATGTTGTCCGAGTTAATTAATTAATGTCAGTCTCTGTTTTAGTCATTTTAAGTGTTAGTTTCTTCCTCTGAGTCCTTTCCAATCTTTCGTATTTTTCTACACTTTTTAACCCGTATCATACTGAGGCTAAAAGCTTCAAATTTGTACACTGCCATATGCAAGCTACATTACAGTACTTACAGATAAGGACATAGACCAACGGCTTTAGTTCAAGGGTAGCGCCAGAATAGCTTGGCGCCTAGAGGCGCCAAGCTATTCTGACACTACCCTTGAACTATTTTAGTCACACTTGTTGCACAAACCGTATTCCGAATGATAAGGGTTAATATTCAAAATGCTCTGTTGCTGTTTGTCTCAAACTCCAGAGCACATAAAAATGTCCCTTAATTTTCAGAATACATTCCCTTGATTCGCACATAAATGCCATGATAAACTGTTTTGTTTTAGAAGGACAAAAGGTAGCCATGTTTAAAAGATTCCCTCTGTGAAAATCATAATCTAAAGGTTAGGGGCCAGTGTTCATTCAATTTTGCACAATAAAATGTTTAAAATGTTAATGCATACATACACATTAAGTTGAACAAAATAAAGGTGGAAAAAAAGTATTCCATGAACTTCACCTTATTACAGACGCCTAGTTTTCTGAAGACACCCATTTTCACTGTAATGCCAGTTTTTGTGTGAGAGGCATCCACTTTATTGGTAGAAACCCATTTTTTTCTCCATCCATTGGCTCCGTTTTTTTTAAGAAAATGTCTATTTTATTTTAAGTTATAGAGCTTAGTTATGAGGTGAGTTCTAAACATTCGCATCAACTCCAGAGCCCTAGAATAAATAGAAATATGGGAACCCATTTTCACATAAAATGGTAGGTTTGTCTCTGTGTGTGTGTGTGTGTGTGTGATGGTGTGTGTGTGTGTGTGTGTGATGGTGTGTGTGTGTATGTGTGTGTACCGGTGTGTGTGTGTGTGTGTGTGTGTGGTTTTCGCCTGCGCATTGAGTTATATTATAAATATGAGAAATGCGCCATATCAATACCATGTATTATTATTATTATTATTATTATTATTATTATTATTATTATTATTATTATTATTATTATTATAAAATACTATATTAAAAATTAGTAAAAATAAACTGTCGTTGAAAAACTACATTAATTAAGTGATTCTAAACTAAATGCCCGTGTAAAAAAATGAACTTTACAGAAAACAAGCCTTTGTCTATATGTTGGGATTATAACATTAGAAAGTCTGACACTTCGCTTATAACTAGCTCCGCTTATAACAACAACACAAATCTTGGTCCCGTGCATCTTTGTTATATCCGGAGTTTACTGTATGTCACTTGAATCTGATGGAGACGTTTTCTCACTTTCTTTGCGGTTTGTAGTCAATATATTCTGATCCCTACGTAGAATGCTTGCGATAGGTTGGAAATCCATATGTAATGCATGTAGTATGGACTGCCGACCAATGAAAATGTCTGATTGCGGACTGTGTGTTTCAGGATCGTGGGACCCGCCACCACCATCGCTGTCCACTGTGTCACTCCGCCACGCGTGGAGGTGCGCACTCTCGGAGAGGCGGTGTCGGAGCTGGGGGAGAGGCTGGCCAGGGTCGTTTTGACCACCGCCCAGCTCCACCTTATAAACCGGCTCCACTGCCTACCCAGGGTGTGTCTGGTGGGGCCGCCCGGCACGGGCAAGTCGTTAGTGCTGATGCTGGTTGGTCTGCACTGGCTGCGGACGGGTCACGATGTCCTCGTGCTCTGTTACAAGTCTCGCCGTGTCACACGTCATCCGCCACCAGCTGGAGATGACCCTCCGTGAGGACCCCACACCGTCAGCCGGCACTGTGCGCTTCCTTCAATGTGACTTTGTGTCGGCTAATGAGACAGACGTGAAGGCAGCAGTCCAGTCAGTGGCGGCCACAAGGACTCTACACATCCTGATGAACGAGGCCGTCTTTACTAGCGAGTATGTAACACACAGTGTCCGGGTATAGCTTCCAAGGATGAATAAGATTGCGGGTTATACATACCCAGTGAGCAAAAGGTCGTTGGGCCGTGCGGGCCAACGGCGGGCGACGTCGTCCCGATGGCCTTTTGCGCATTGGGTATGTGCACTGTGATATTTTGAAATGTGTTGTTGCGATTGTATGTACAGTTAACCCCTTAACTGCCAGTGGCCGCAGGTTGTGTTTCTAAAACCTTTCTGAAGTCCACGCCACAGAGACCCAGCCGTCCACGGAACATGGATATAAAGTGGCGTCAGCGAGAAACAGAGATCTTCATGAGCACGGCGACTGCGGCGGCACATAAAGATCTATGTCTCTTTTAGTGTGATCGTGTTCACTTTCTCTCGGCAGTGAAGGGGTTAATCCATGCGTGTCTTTGAGTAGTCAGTATGTGCGGGTGCACATGAGCCCCCACAGTGACAAGGGTTCATTAGGATCAATGTCTCTTGCTACCCTCATTCATATCCGTGTGCCTCAGGCAGACAGACGATCCGGTTCTCCGGAAGCAGCGCCATTGTTTCAAAGCAGAATTTCCAGCTGTTGTCAGTGATGGGGTGAATGTGTATGGTTCTCATTGTTTCCATTGAATTGTTTGTTGGTGGTGGTGTCCGGTTTGTAGCTTCCATCATCCACCTGATGACATGTCTCCCCTTTCCCTTCTGTGTTACAGGGCCGGTCCTCGATATCGGCAGATGGTAGATGAGCTTTTCCGCTGTGTTCCCGGTCTGTCTCTGTGGGCCGCCACAATGCGTCTTACAGACGTACCGCCAGGCCTGCATGTGGAGGCGCTGACAGTGCCATTTAGATCGGCGCCAGTGATTGTGAGGGAAGTGGAGTGGGCAATCCACATGGCATCAGGCGACATCCACGGTTACACGGCCAGCGTCATCCCCTCCGCCAGTGACGGCCCCGCAATGATCAGGCTGCGTCACGAGGGGGGACAACACGCAGGCCGCTGGCCGATAGACGGCTGTCATCAGTGCGGACGGGAGGTGGCCCACGTGTTGAGGCATCAGCTCCGTGTCGGCATCACCGGCGACAAGCTTGAGCTTCGGGTACACGCGGACAAATTCAAAACTAAAACATTTTACCTTGTAAGAGTTTGAATCAGTCTGCATAGTTCCAGGTAACAAGGCTCACGTGCGGTAGAAAGCGAATGCAATGTCTCACCCTTTAACCCTTTGCGTGTCGGTAGCGGTTCCTGTAGGAATCATGGCGACAAAACCCGCTACCGACACGCAAAGGATTAACTAAGCTCCCACCGATGATTTAACCACATAATGCATCGCACAGTGCACCGGTACTCACATCAAGCCGCCATCGGCCAGTAGCTGATTATACGCGATGACGTCATCCCGCTGCCGATCACTCCGCGATAAAGGTCTGAACTTGTACAAGTGAACTTGGGATGTAACAAAACGCCAGGGAACATATTGTTTTGCTGTTGTAATATCCAAATGTTGTGATAAGCGAAGTAAGTTACATAGAAAAACTGGGGTCGTGACCTCTAAACCGCCTTGGTATATCCCAATGTTGTGATAAGCGAAGTAAGTTACATAGAAAAACTGGGGTCGTGACCTCTAAACAGCCGTGTTATATCCGACACTGTTATATCCGACACTGTTATGAGCGAAGTGGACTGTAGTTCTACGTGGGTTGCCTCCCTGTGTACACTGGGTGTGTCCGAATGATTGGCACTCAACATTTATAAACAAACAGTTATAAGTTATTTCTCGTGAGTCCAACAAACAGTTGTGTTTTGTTTAACCCCTTCACTGCCAGTGGTCATGCACTGTCCTTCGTCCATTATTTTTAATTAAACGGCAAAGAGCCCAGTTCATCCAGAAAACATCGACACAGAGTGGTGTCGGCAAGAGGCATAGATCCTCATGAGCCCCCGCAACTGCGGGGGCTCATGTGGATCTATGTCTCTTGCAGTTGGATCTCATTCGCGTTTTCTCGGCAGTGAAGGTGTTAAAGTTGTTAACCCTCTGGCTGTGGGTGGCGGCTTCCTGCGGGAATCATGGCAACAAAAACCGCTATCGACAGCCAAGGGGTTAAGTTATTATCGTCGTTTGTCGGCAGGTCCGGTCACCAGCGGAAGCACAACCACCAGCCCCCCGCCTCTCCAATACCGGGACGTACTCGTGGTGACGCGGGAAGAGTTGTTTTATGATGACGTCAGAGACAACGAGGGTAACCGTGATTACACCAGGTAGTGGCTTTGTGACCGGCCTTCGCGATGCGGGCATACCGGTCGGCGTCATTAGTAAGAGAGATGGAGTCTATCGTACAGCTGAAATAACTGACATGGCGGAGGCGCGGACTGACCAAGTGACTGTGACAAACTTTACATATACAAACAGACTGGAGAGAAAGGTGGTGGTGTAGTATCTGCCGGGCAGGATGCTGGGTGTTGATGACAAGGTGAGCGTTGGGATGATAGAAAATCATGACAAGTTGATATCCGTGTCCCGATGTAGCAGCCAGCTGGTGATGGTGGACGAGCCCCCTGCTGCTGTTGGTGAACTGATGCACCAGGCGCTGATGATCAGACAGTTTATGGTGGCCTACAACCGTGTGATCAGGAACTTGGTGATGGCGAGGTTGATTCGAGAGCTGATGGCAGCGTATGAGAAGCACCGTGCCCGTGACAAAAACGCTGACAATGACAGCGACTGACGTGAAACGTGTGGATGAAGAGACGAGTGAAAGAGGTCATTGAAAGTACAAGGGAGACGACCCACCGTGAATGGGATGACTGCCTTGTTATCAGTAATATAGACTGTATTTAACCCTTTGGCTGTCGGTACCGCTTTTGTTGCGATGATTCCTGCATGAGTCATTGTGACATAAAGCGTTAACGACGCTGTAGACAAAAAAGTGACCACAATCTAATCGCAAGAGACATAGATCCTCATGAGACCCATGAGCTGTTATTGGAGCACATGAGGCTCTCTGCCTCTTGCTGACGTCACTCTGTATCCACATCCCGTGGACGGCTGGGGCTCTGTGGCGTTGAACTGACCGAGATTTCATACACAAGTTTGCTTCCACTGGCAGTGAAGGGGCTAACAGCGATTCTGCTTGTGGCTGCGTGGCAGCACGAACTGATTGGCACGTGGCAGCACGAACTGATTGGCACGTGGCAGCACGAACTGACTGGCACGTGGCAGCACGAACTGATTGGCACGTGGCAGCACGAACTGATTGGCACGTGGCAGCACGAACTGACTGGCACGTGGCAGCACGAACTGACTGGCACGTGGCAGCACGAACTGATTGGCACGTGGCAGCACGAACTGATTGGCACGTGGCAGCACGAACTGACTGGCACGTGGCAGCACGAACTGATTGGCACGTGGCAGCACGAACTGATTGGCACGTGGCAGCACGAACTTACTGGCACGTGGCAGCACGAACTGATTGGCACGTGGCAGCACGAACTGATTGGCACGTGGCAGCACGAACTGATTGGCACGTGGCAGCACGAACTGATTGGCACGTGGCAGCACGAACTGATTGGCACGTGGCAGCACGAACTGATTGGCACGTGGCAGCACGAACTGATTGGCACGTGGCAGCACGAACTGATTGGCACGTGGCAGCACGAACTGATTGGCACGTGGCAGCACGAACGGATTGGCACATGGCAGCACGAACTGATTGGCACGTGGCAGCACGAACTGATTGGCACGTGGCAGCACGAACTGATTGGCACGTGGCAGCACGAACTGATTTGTACGAGTGACAGCAGCGAAAATGAGCTGCTGGAGGTGGGTGACGCGCTCAAAATGGTGTTTGGGGTGAAGGCGGAGCTGGGGATGGGAGTGGGCAAGGTGGCGGCACAGGTGGCTCACGCGGCTCTGGCTCTGTACCGTATCATGATGGACAGTGGCCACGTGCACACCGAGATGCTCATGGCGTGGGGACAGTTGTTGTTGTGTAGCTGAGTGCCTAACCGTTTAACTCCAGAACTGAGTGGCTTCCATTTTAAAGAATGGGAGTCATTGAAATCATGGGGGGGAAAGTTTAACCCATCGAGGCTCGACGGATTACAACAGGAGATGGATCGACCATGATAATTCAAGGGTAGTGCAAGATTAGCTTGGCGCCATTAGGCGCCAAGCTAATCAGGCACTACCCTTGAATAATCATGGTCGATCCACCTCTTTCAACTGGTAACAGTCGTTAGTTGACGCTTCCAAATGAGTAATGCAGGCTTGGAGTTAAATGGGTTAAACTCTGTGCTAGCTTATAGACAAGGTGCGTGTGTACTGATGGACGGTGGGCAGGTTCACAACGAGATGCTAGCTTATGGACAAGGTGCGTGTGTACTGATGGACGGTGGGTAGGTTCACAACGAGATGCTAGCTTATAGACAAGGTGCGTGTGTACTGATGGACGGTGCGTGAGTAGGTTCACAACGAGATGTTAGCTTATGGACAAGGTGCGTGTGTACTGATGGACGGTGAGTAGGTTCACAACGAGATGCTAGCTTATAGAAAAGGTGCGTGTGTACTGATGGACGGTGGGTAGGTTCACAACGAGATGTCTAGCTTATGGACAAGGTGCGTGTATACTGATGGACGGTGGGTAGCTTCACAACGAGATGCTCATGGCGTGGGAACAGTTCGGATGAGTCACTCTGAGTGTTTTTGTGCAGTTCATGGTTCGCCAGTCCCTTTCTCCGTCACTAGGGGCACGTCCGAAGGTAGGACGTATAAGTAAATTGACAAACAGCGGCAAGTGTACAAAATAAAATATGTCCTCCTCCCCTCCTGTCATCCTACGCCTTCCCTTTTCCCAGTAAAGGAGAATCGGTCGGAGGCTGGAGTCGCCACTGCGGGGGCGCACGAGGCGCCGCCAAGCCTTTCTGGCACCACGCTTGAACTATCATGATTGATCAATATTTTCATTGCAGCTAGGCACGCAAATTTTTTAGGCAGTTAGCGGAAATCCGGTTTTTAAAGATCTTGGAGTCATTAGACTGTTTAAAGATCACTCATTTAAGTTGATGAGAATCGTGCACACAAGCAGTGGACATGAATTCTCGTGAGTCACTGCAGTCGCTGGAGCTCATGACAATAACTGCTTCTTGCAGATGGAGGCTAGGTAAGAGATTGAGTCGTGCCCATTTCAAGTTCCGCCTTTTTCAGAATTTCAGGATCACGTGCCTGGTAGCGTGTCAGACTGAGCTGAGTGGGTTTAACCCATTTAACCCCAAGGCCGCGTTTCCCGAACTGTGGAGGTGTCACCTGACCACTATGGACCAGTTGCAGTAGATGGATCGAATTTGATAATTGAAGGATAGTGCCAGATTAGCTTGGCGCCTAATGGCGCCAAGCTAAACTGGCACCACCCTTGAATTATCATTGTCGATCCATCTCCTGCTGTAGTGCATCGGGGCGGAATGGGTTTAGGCGTGTATGGTTCCCCGAGTCCACATTTTAAAAATGTTTAGTGCCTACGTAAGTGACGGGTTGACCTTGATAATTCAAGGGTCGTGCCAGGTTAGCGTGGTGCCATCTGAGGCCATCGGGCACCAAGCTAATCCGGCACTACCCTTGAATAATTATGGTTAATCCATCTTCTACTGTAGTTGCGTCGGGGCTAAAACGTGGGTTAATGGACTTTGCCATTGCATGTGGCTGTGTACCCGGTATACGTGGTGACAGATTGTTATTATTGTTTCAATGTACTTTGCGCTTGATTTGTGTCTATGTCATTATGTATAATATTAATGTACTTTGCGCGTGATTTGTGTCTATGTCATTATGTATAATATTAATGTACTTTGCGCTTGATATGTGTCTATGTCATTATGTATAATATTAATGTACTTTGCGCTTGATTTGTGTCTATGTCATTATGTATAATATTAATGTACTTTGCGCTTGATTTGTGTCTATGTCATTATGTATAATATTAATGTACTTTACCCTTGATTTGTGTCTATGTCATTATGTATAATATTAATGTACTTTGCGCGTGATTTGTGTCTATGTCATTATGTATAATATTAATGTACTTCGCGCTTGATTTGTGTCTATGTCATTATGTATAATATTAATGTACTTTGCGCGTGATTTGTGTCTATGTCATTATGTATAATATTAATGTACTTTGCGCTTGATTTGTGTCTATGTCATTATGTATAATATTAATGTAATTTGCGCTTGATTTGTGTCTATGTCATTATGTATAATATTAATGTACTTTACGCTTGATTTGTGTCTATGTCATTATGTATAATATTAATGTACTTTACCCTTGATTTGTGTCTATGTCATTATGTATAATATTAATGTACTTTGCGCTTGATTTGTGTCTATGTCATTATGTATAATATTAATGTACTTTGCGCGTGATTTGTGTCTATGTCATTATGTATAATATTAATGTACTTTGCGCTTGATTTGTGTCTATGTCATTATGTATAATATTATTGTACTTTGCGCTTGATTTGTGTCTATGTCATTATGTATAATATTAATGTACTTTGCGCGTGATTTGTGTCTATGTCATTATGTATAATATTAAATGTACTTTGCGCTTGATTTGTGTCTGTGTCATTATGTATAATATTAATGTACTTTAAACTTGATTTGTGTCTATGTCATTATGTATAATACTAATCATGTTCATCACACCCTGTTAACCCTCTGACTGCTACTCACGATACCGCCCGGCAGACAAGATGCGTATCTACACGTCTTTTCTGCCCAATGGTAACGTCAGAAGCAGTCACGGGGTTAACCCTTTGGCTGTCAGTAGCGCTTTTTGTCGCCATGATCCATGTAGGAACAAAACCCGCTACCGACAGCCAAAGGGTTAATATTGCATCATTCAGTCTAAACAAAAAACGTCTATTTAGACCAAAAAGGTGACTGCCAAGCGTGTAAAATGCATAGAAGTACCCAACGGAGAAAGAAACACGCTTAGAAAAGTCGGGTACAACACAATTGGCGTGAAATAATGGCTAAAACTGTGCATGTCCTCAAACACACGATGAAATCCCACTGAGGAATCCAACATGAACATCGACATAACAAGATTTACATTTCTGTCACGCGTTCAACTTGTAAATTCCTTCATCTGGTTGGCGGCTGTTTGTATAGTGTAGTAGTGTCCTCAAACAACCGCCAAACACGCAACCAATGTTGTGAAAATGGCGGCCAGTGACGTGGCTAGTCGATGGCATAACTCATCATTTTGCCGATTTGGAAAATTCTCAATCATTTAAGTTGAAATCTTAACATCCCCTTCTTTTTGAGCACAGTATACATATAGTGGAGGTTTGCACCGTGCCGTGCTTTCATTGCTTGTGTTGAGATATTGACTTATCCGCCATCACGTCTTGTGTATGTGGGCGTGACAGTGTTGTGACAACCTTGTTATTAACACAACGTCTTTACTTGTATTCATATTCCGCTGAGGGCAGTTGTGGAATACTTAGTGCACTGTTTTCCTGAAACAATGGTGAGGTTTTGTTTGCACGGAACGACTCGCAACAACGAACGACAGCAACATCGCGCCGGTTACTACAAGCATAGACGACGCTCCAAACATCTCCAAGAGACATGGATCCTCATGATCCCTCCAAGGTCATGAGGATCTATGTCTCTTGGAGATGTTTGGAGTGTTGTCTGTGCTTATGGTACAAGCTGGTTATCCGCCGTGATTTCGCTCTCGTTCGTTGTTGCGAGTCGATTGTCGCAAACGGGACCTCACTAATAGCTGTTTTTAAGCCGTAGTATTGGAAATGAATGACAAAACACTAACTGTGGACAGCGATGGACTGTTTAACTGACGTCATCATCTAATAGTCTGATTGACGTCTGTACCTGACGTCTGTAATCGGTGTTTTCCTCAGTGCCCTGACACTCACACCGCGTACTGACATAGTGACGTCAAAGACGTGACCCACTGCGCTCCATTCTGACGTATTGTTGCCGTGTGCGTATTGTCAGTGCACACGTGTCATATTGACCTAACAATCACTTGAGCCTTGTGTCAGCTGAGGGCTCGGCGCTCAAACGGAAGCTGTGACAATTGAGTATTCTAATGCGATCAGTTCTGTGTTTTTATCACTGTCGCTTGACTAACAGTTGGGGTGATTGTCACAGTCTGAACGCTTTGTGACTGCACAACTCTAGTTGGCATTGTTCGTGTTATTTTGATTTGATCATCAGTCGACTGACGCTTTGTGTTGTGACCACTCTAGTTTGTCGCATATTAGAGTCCTTGTTCAAGGGTGGTGCCAGATTAGCTTGGCGCCTTTACAGGCGCCAAGCTAATCTGGCATTACCATTGAACTATCATGGCTGATTTTTTAAAAAAATTTTACATTTTGAGCTGTAATGCTGCAGAGCACTCTGAATGTCGACAATGTCAACAGGTGTTTAGCAGGTACCAGTCTCTTGAGGCCATGCGTGTGTGTCATTCACTTTCCGCAACAACTGTCCCGCGGGAGATGGATCGACCATGAACGACACTTGTAATGATGTGCTTGATTAGCTTGTCGTATAGAAGGCTGTAGAGGTGGCCAGCTCATCAGGCACTTCCCTTTAGCCGTCATGGCAGATTTAAAATTGAAATTAAAGCATGTTTTTTTCCCGTTTTTCCCTGGGAGTGAAATTCCGCGGAATTCTGTGAAAGCCCAGCATTATGCATGTTTTGAGGATGGTTTCACAACAAATGTCAAACCCTTGAAATCTCATTTTCTCTAAGCTTACTGAGAGTACCACCAGTTTTAAGTTGAATTCATTGTAATTTGTAACGTATTGTGTTATTTTGTAATGACCTTTTAATGCGTTTCTTGTCTTATGCTTTCTTTTCTGAATTTTGTACATGACTGTGCAGTTTCTGTGTACAATACATCCTTTCGGAGTTCCAACTGCGCATGCGCTATCGTTGTACCAACAACAAAACAATTATGCGATAAATGTACGTGCGGAATGTCTTTTATGAGACACCCAACCAACGTCGTGTTTCATTCTCTTGTTACGGTGACTAAAATGGGGCGAATCTGACTTTTGAGCCCATAATTTTTGGTCCCCGGGAGTGCTTCTAACTTGTTCTAATGATTCAGAACGGGCTAAATATCATTTCAGATCGCTTTATTTCCACGGGATTAGCAATAAACGCAACTTTTAAAAGTTGATCAGTGAAATCAGCGATGTCACCGGCACTTGAGAATGTTGCAGGAGGTAATGAAGCTGAATGCCCGAGTTTTCCGAAAGTGTTTTGACAACACGAGCCCTCTGAGTCTGTTTGGTACAACACGCGCCCCAGCATGCAGTACTTGTCTGAGATTCCGAATGGGTGTATTGCATGTGGTTGTGTACCCGGTATACGTGGTGAGAGATTGTTATTACTGTTTCCATTTACTTTTCGCGTGATTTGTGTATATGTAATATTAATCATGTTTAGCGGGCCCTGTTAACACTGTGACTGCTGCTCACCATACCGCCCGGCAGACAAGTAGTAATATTAATCATGTTTAGCGGGCCCTGTTAACACTGGGATGGCTGCTCACCATACCGCCCGGCAGACAAGTAGTAATATTAATCATGTTTAGCGGGCCCTGTTAACACTGTGACTGCTGCTCACCATACCGCCCGGCAGACAAGTAGTAATATTAATCATGTTTAGCGGGCCCTGTTAACACTGGGACTGCTGCTCACCATACCGCCCGGCAGACAAGTAGTAATATTAATCATGTTTAGCACTGTGACTGCTGCTCACCATTCCGCCCGGCAGACAAGTAGTAATTAATCATGTTTAGCGGGCCCTGTTAACACTGGGACTGCTGCTCACCATACCGCCCGGCAGACAAGTAGTAATAGTAATCATGTTTAGCGCGCCCTGTTAACACTGGGACTGCTGCTCACCATACCGCCCGGCAGACAAGTAGTAATATTAATCATGTTTAGTGGGCCCTGTTAACACTGGGACTGCTGCTCACCATACCGCCCGGCAGACAAGTAGTAATATTAATCATGTTTAGCGGGCCCTGTTAACACTGGGATGGCTGCTCACCATACCGCCCGGCAGACAAGTAGTAATATTAATCATGTTTAGCGGGCCCTGTTAACACTGTGACTGCTGCTCACCATACCGCCCGGCAGACAAGTAGTAATATTAATCATGTTTAGCGGGCCCTGTTAACACTGTGACTGCTGCTCACCATACCGCCCGGCAGACACCCTCTTGGTTTGACTTCGCGAACGAAGATTTTATAGGAGTTGCCCACGACGTCTGCAGGCTTGTTCGTGGCTGCGGAGGCCAATCCGAGACAGGCAGGTTCGACCGCAGTGGCTGCAGGGGAAGGTATGGCCAGGGTTCTGAGCTGCGGCATCTCTGTTTTTTCTCCTGAGCCGCTTGTCCTTAAGGCTAGCTCTGCGAGAGTCCTCAAAGGAGACAGCTGCCTTGTAAATGGTGGAGCGCCAGGTGTCACGGTCCGCAGCAAGCGAAGACCACTGGTGGTGGTCGATTTGGCAGGCACTAAGTGACTTCTTGAGACAGTCTTTGTATCTCTTCTTTGGTGCCCCTCTGTCACGGTGTCCAGTAGCAAGCTCGCCGAACAGGGTGATCTTTGGTAGGCGATGATCCTCCATCCTGGAGACATGCCCCGCCCAGCGGAGCTGTGTCCGCAGCAGCAAAGCCTCGATGCTCACAGTTTCAGCCTGTTCAAGGACCTCGACGTTGGTGACATAGTCACTCCAGTGAATGCCCAGGATGGTTCGCAGGCAGCGCTGGTGGAAGCGTTCGAGGAGTCGTAGTTGGCTGCGGTAGAGGGCCCAGGACTCGGAACCATACAGCAGGGTGGTGAGGACCACAGCTCTGTACACGCTGATCTTGGTGCCTGTTTTCAGCTGTTGATTGTGCCACACCCGCTTGAAAAGTCGCCCGAAAGCGCTGTTCGCTTTTGCCAGCCTGCTGTCAAGCTCCTTGTCCAGCTTGGCGTCCGACGTGATAATGCAGCCAAGGTAAGTAAACTGGTGCACTGACTTTAGTTCAGACTCGCCGATGGTGATGTGAGGAGGGCGGTACACTGTCTTGGGTGCCGGCTGATGGAGGACCTCTGTCTTTTTAAGACTGACCTCGAGTCCAAAGAGCTGGGCAGCATCTGCGAAGCAAGACGTGATGCGCTGCAGGGCTCTCTCTCTGTGTGCAACGAGGGCAGCATCATCAGCAAAAAGCAGCTCACGAATCAGTTGGTCTAGGGTTTTCGTGTGGGCTTGCAGTCGTCTGAGGTTGAACAGGCTGCCATCGAGACGATACCTGATGTACACTGCATCGTCATCATCGAGGTCCACTGTGGCCTGCTTCAACATCATGCTAAAAAAGATGGTGAAGAGGGTCGGTGCCAGCACGCAGCCCTGCTTTACACCGTTGAGAATAGGGAATGGTTCTGAGAGGTCATTGTTGAGTCTGACCTGGCCTTGCTGGTCCTCGTGTAGCTGGACAATCATGTTGAGGAACTTTGGGGGACAGCCAAGTCGCTCCAGGATCTGCCACATGCCTTGCCTGCTCACAGTGTCGAACGCTTTTGTTAAGTCGACAAATGTTACATACAGCCCTTTGTTCTGCTCGCGGCACTTCTCCTGTAGCTGTCTCAGCACAAAGACCATATCGGTGGTGCTCCTGTTTGCTCTGAAGCCACACTGGCCCTCTGGGAGTTGGTCTTCAGCGATGGCAGGTACCAGCCGATTCAGGAGCAGCCTTGCAAGGATTTTCCCAGCAATGGACAGCAGGGTAATTCCCCGATAGTTGGAACAGTCAGACTTCTCGCCTTTGTTCTTGTACAGGGTGATAACGACTGCATCACGGAGATCTTTTGGTAGTGTTCCTTCCTCCCAGCAGCAGAGAAACAGGTCATGGAGCTTGTTGTGCAGTGCTGTGCCTCCATGTTTCCAGATCTCTGGCGGTATTCCATCAATGCCTGCTGCTTTGCCACTCTTGAGCTGGTGGATGGCTGTGAGGGTCTCTTCAGCGGTGGGCGGTTCGTCCAATTCAACCTTTACTGGGAGGTGTGGAATTTGTAGGACGACTGCTTCTTGAACAGTGCGCTCAGCGCTGAAGAGGCTCTGAAGGTATTCCGACCAGCGGTTCAAGATGGAGGTATTATCTGTGAGGAGTGCCTGGCCGTTCGCGCTTCGCAGGGGACTTTGTACCAGGTGCCTGGGGCCATACACTGCTTTCAGTGCTTCGTAGAAACCCCTGTAGTCACCATTGTCAGCGCAAAGCTGGGTCCTCTGTGCAAGTCTGGTCCACCACTCATTCTGGAGATCTCTGAGCTTGCGCTGGAGACTGCTGCAGACGAGGCGGAAGGCAGACTTCTTCACAGGGCAGGAAGGCTGGGCTAGGTGAGCCTGATGGGCGGCTCTTTTTTTTGCTAGGTGTTCCTGGATCTCTACATCGTTTTCGTCAAACCAGTCTTTGTTCTTCTTTCTGGCGAAACCCAAGACTTCTGCAGAGGATTTTGCAATAGCAGTTTTTAGTTGTTCCCAAAGTGTTTCAGGGGAGGAGTCTACTGGGTCTGCTGTGTCTTTGAGCCTGCGCTGTAAATCTGTCTGAAAGGCAGCTTTCACATCGTCACGCTGAAGTCTGGCAACATCAAGCTTTTTCTTGGGGGGCCCCCATTTCTTGGGTTTTGGCTTGAAGTGGAGCCTGAGTTTGCAGCGGACAAGGCGGTGGTCAGTGTGGCACTCTGCGCTGGGCATCACTCTGGTGAGGAGGACGTCACTGCGGTCCCTCTGCCGCACTAGGACATAGTCGATAAGGTGCCAGTGTTTGGAGCGAGGATGCATCCAGGTGGTCTTTCGACTGTCCTTTTGCTGAAAAGTAGTGTTGGTGATGACCAGTTGCTGCTCCGCACAGAACTCCAACAGTAGGCGGCCATTGTCATTGCAGTTCCCCACGCCATGCTTGCCGAGGACTCCTTTCCAGGCTTCAGAGTCCTGGCCCACTCTGGCGTTGAAGTCGCCAAGGATGATGACTTTGTCGTCTGCTGGGGTACTCTGTAGGAGGCTGCGCAGGTCAGTGTAAAACTTGTCCTTTTCAGCAGGCTCTGCCAGGAGGTTTGGGGAGTACACACTGAGAAGGGTGACGTGTTGCTGGTGTCTCAGTGGGAGGCGCATGGACATGATGCGGTCTGAGTGGCCCGTTGGTAGGTTTTCCAGCTTAGTCGCAATGGATGTCTTGACCATGAAACCCACGCCTGAGAGCCGTCTTTCTGATGCAGGCCTGCCTGACCAGTAGAGGGTGTACCCAGCACCAAGTTCTTGGAGGCTGCCTTCGTCCGGAAGGCGTACTTCGCTGAGTGCGGCGATGTCGATGTTTAAACTCCGCAATTCATGGGCAATGAGGGCGGAGCGACGTTCAGGGCGTCCGCTGTCTGCTTTGTCGAGCATGGTTCGGACGTTCCAGCATGCTACGTTGAGTCCGGTCGTGGTCGTCATGAGAGTAGATCCGTTATTCTTTCTTGTTTTTTGACCGCAGGAGAAGATGCCCGTTGACCGCGGCTAGCCAACTGGGGTTGCGAGGGGACGAGCTTTGGTTAGGCCACCTTTTCTAGGCCCCTCTCCGTATGGAGCAAGCAGTGCTGTCCCTAGAGAAGGCTGCTTGGTCGTTCAGGGTGTGCCGAGTGATGTTGTCATCCCCAGGTCAACATCAGGCGACCAATATCCTGAACCGCCTGCATGCAGGTTTGAGACTGCGGCTTCCAGTGACATCTTTCACCTGCCGTTTCGCCCCTCGCCCATCGCTACAGGACTTGGAATGGTCAGTGTCATGGTCCGTGGACGTTTCCTAAAGCCTGCGCGGTGGAGCTTTTTGGTGGAGTGCAGTGTGCGCAGTACTGGCCCCACCCTTTAAACCCTTGGTTCTTCTGCCATGGCCTAGCAAGCTGGGACGATGGCATCGAGGTCCTCGGGTCGTAGGTTTTATATCAGACTGTCCTTGTCCTAGTCTCTGGCTCAAAAGCCTTCCCCGGAGACACGGGGGCTTTGATGTCAGGGGTTTCCTCCCTTAGCCTTTCCGCAGCCAAGCGGCCAGGCCTGCAAGGCAGCAGGCGACTCGTGGAGGGCGGGGTCATCTATGTCCCGTGCAGATGTGAACATCTGCCCACTGCCCCTGACAGATTGATTACACAAACAACTTTTACAATGTTTACAATACACATGGAGCGGATGTGACACAAATATCAACAGTGTTTCCTGAATCTGTTCAAGGACTCTTGTTAGAATTTTCTGGTTCTGGTGACCATTCTTCATCAGCAGAATCATCAAGATCTTACTGGTCTTACTCATAATCACTTTCAGCCCCTTCGCAATCTCATCGTTGGAAATAAGGCCAAAAATCTCTGGTGCAGTGAAAGCACATTTTCAAACTTACAGCCATTTTTGTATGCTTCGCTTGTTGTGAAGGGAAACCCCCACTACGCATCAGGTTCTACCACTTCAAACTGTGTTGGGGGTGGGGGGGGGGGAGGAGGGGGGAGGGTAGGATGTTGTGTGTCACTGGCGTCAGTTATGCCAGGAGAAACACTGTACCGCAGGTACAGTCCCTCCATGTTGACTGTAGTCGCCCATCAAGTCAGATTCAGTAAATGAAATTGGTCCATGATATAATTTACAAAGTATAGTAATATGTTCATGTGACATTGCAACTCAAGTGGAACCCAGTGGTTTAACCCTCTGGCTGTCAGTAGCGGTTTTTGTCATGATAATTCATGCAGTAATCATCACGACAAAGGCCACAAGCAGCCAAAATGTACAACTTTAAAAGAGTCAAAGTAACTAATAAGGCAAAAACAACAACACTGGAACCAAGTGTCTGAAGAGGAGCCAGGAAGCTGAGGCCTCACACCACCTTCTTTCACACACATTTACATTAAACCTGAAAGGTAGCTTTGTAAAGTACTGCCAAAAAAAGCACAAGTGACAATGTGTACTAGCTACACAATAGTTAAAATGCCTGAACAACTGCATATTTGTTTGCACACCTCATTCTGTAATGTCAATTTGACCTGTATCGCTGACGGCTGGGACTATCACTTGTTTTCAACCATTAGTGCTCAACTGGCACGCACAGGTGCATTGGTACACACCTTTCCACTATTAAGGGTGGAAGATGTCAGTCTACGCTCGACGCATGTTCCATGCACACACTGGCAGTCAAGTCAAACTCTTATCTTCTGAACTGAAAAAAAGGGAGCGCGGTGGTGTTGGTGAGGGAAGAGAAGGGGGAGGGGGGATGTTGGTTGCATGTTTTTCTCCTTGGCCCTGTTTCTGAATCTTGATTAGTTGGTAGGAAGAAAAGCGGATTAGTTTAGATGAGACTCCATCTTTCACATTCTTTATTCAGCCCAAGACTGTGGAAATGTGTGAACCCCCAAGACTGACAGCATGTTGTGCCACAGGAGTGAGTGATATGGGATGAAAGCCTTCTCTACTGGTCAGTGTTTTTGTACTCCGCAGATCTCCAACATTCAGTCAGTCAGTCATTTTTACCATCTGATTTTCCATTCCTTAATACAATGGTAATAAAACACTTTTTCATAGATCATTATAAGCAAAAGCTGCAAAGTGCAAGGGAGATGGAAAACAGCAGCTCTAAGGATTATGACACTGATCATGTGTGTGCATACTTAGCACAATAACTGCTATACATATGGTCAAGAGTACGACTAGGCGTCGAGTGCCAGTTTCGCTACCCGACTGACAAAACAAAGCCTTCAAACTCAAAATCGGGCATGCATCTCACACAACCATATATCAACTGGTTAGAAATTGAACATACCTTCTAATCCTGTGTCATTTTTGCATACATCCGATAGGATAAAAGAGTTATTCAATGGTTTGTGTGATCGAGCGGCGGAAGCCAAAATTTCGAAACGTGACATCACTCGCGTGTGTTCGCTTTCAGATAAAAAATTTCGGGGAATGAAATAGAATATCGAAACCAAGTTTAGGTCTATAGAGCCAATGCAAGTTACTAATTTGTTACCATATCGTCGAGTTTTACAGGTGTCTAAGTTTAAAGTAGTTTGAGGGCAAGTAAAGGTGAGAATGAACATAACGTGCGTTGTAAATTTCATCTCAAAATGGCCGACAATTCCAGAAAATCACGCGTGTTGATGATTGCGAGATTTTTTTCCCGTGTTTGAACATAACGCAAAATTTACAACTTTTGGGTTGAAGAAGTTTAAAATGCAGCCTTCTTAAGTTCTCAAAAGGATTTCAAATTTGTTTACGGTAATCAGAATGAAGAGTAATGTTGTCTAGGATATATGTTAATTAGGTGCCTCACGGAACATTTTTTTTGTGCCCGGCAGACAAGTAGTAATATTAATCATGTTTAGCGGGCCCTGTTAACACTGGGACTGCTGCTCACCATACCGCCCGGCAGACAAGTAGTAATATTAATCATGTTTAGCGCGCCCTGTTAACACTGGGACTGCTGCTCACCATACCGCCCGGCAGACAAGTAGCAGTCCAGGCGTTAACCCTTTGGCTGTCGGTAGCGGTTTTTGTCGCCATGATTCCTGCAGGAAAACCGCCACCCACAGCCAAAGGGTTCACTCATTTGCGGCCAGCCGCATCCGGATGCGGCTGGCCGCGAATGAGTTAATCTTGTATCATTTAGGCCTGATTTGCCTGTGTTTTTAGGTTTTTTTTTCAGAAGCGAGTCCAATGTGCTGTATTAAGCTACGGCGCCATAAGCACGAATCCTGCAATACGAATACGATCCGAACCCGATGTGATGACGCAGTTTTCCTTCACATATTGCGTCATTTTCGTTCGAAGCCGGATGAGATTTCGTTTCCTCATCGGGCATATGGAAACACACACACACATGAAAAGGACTTGCACGAACTTTTCTGTGTATGACCCGCTTTGGATTCGGGTGAAGTTCGTTTTGGATTCGTGTTTATGGATCGCTCACCTTACGTATTAAAATTATTTATTTTGGGTTTTTTATGTTTTGATTTTTTTAACGTTTTAAACGTATAGGCAAGTGACGTGTGCATTATCATATGCAATTCACTTTATGTGAGTGAGCCCCCGCGTGCGCGAGACACATATAATACAATAGAAGGTCGGAAATTGCGCCAAGCTAATCTGGCGCTAGGCTTGAACTATCATGGGCAGTCAGAGCAAAATGAATGACGACAATGTCAACAGGTGTTCACCAGGTACCAATCTTTGTCGGCCATGCGTGTGTGTCTCGTTCACTTTCCGTAACAACTGTCCCGCGGGAGATGGGGTTGACCATGAAAGCCAGCCCTGGGGCAGTGCTTGATTAGATTGTAAAGAAAGGCTGGAGAGGTGGCAAGCTTATCAGGCACTACCCTGCAGATATCATGCTCCATTCATCTGCAGAGATGGAAATAACTGACAACAGTACATTGTAAATGTTGATTGTATGTAACAATAAAACAAGTCTTTCTTTAACTCATTCGAGACGTGCCGCCTCCGGATACGCGGCTTATGCCGACACAAAGTCCTGGTTTATGCCGACACAAAGGTCCTGGCTTATTCCGCATATACGGAGGCGGCACGTCACGAATGAGTTAAATAAATGCTGGACACCCCACAGGTGTATGCTTCTCGCACTCTCTCTCTCTCTCTCTCTCTCTCTCTCTCTCTCTCTCTCTCTCTCTCTCTCTCTCTCTCTCTCTCTCTCTCTCTCTCTCTCTCTCTCTCTCTCTCTCTCTCTCTCTCTCTCTCTCTCTCTCTCTCTGTGTGTGTGTGTGTGTATGTGTGTGTGTGTGTGTACATCTCGCCCGTCTGGGGAACATGGATGTGAATTAGATTAGCGAGAGGTGTAGATCCTCATCCTCAGACGCGGGGCTCATGAGGATCTCTGCCTCTTGCAGCAGGATGTTCAGGTTTACTGTCCCTGGGACAGCAGAGTGTACAGGTGAGAAGCTGGATGTTCAGGTTTACTGTCCCTGGGACAGCAGAGTGTATAGGGGAGAAGCTGGATGTTCAGGTTTACTGTCCCTGGGACAGCAGAGTGTACAGGTGAGAAGCTGGATGTTCAGGTTTACTGTCCCTGGGACAGCAGAGTGTATAGGGGAGAAGCTGGATGTTCAGGTTTACTGTCCCTGGGACAGCAGAGTGTACAGGTGAGAAGCTGGATGTTCAGGTTTACTGTCCCTGGGACAGCAGAGTGTATAGGGGAGAAGCTGGATGTTCAGGTCTACTGTCCCTGGGACAGCAGAGTGTATAGGGGAGAAGCTGGATGTTCAGGTTTACTGTCCCTGGGACAGCAGAGTGTATAGGGGAGAAGCTGGATGTTCAGGTTTACTGTCCCTGGGACAGCAGAGTGTATAGGGGAGAAGTTGGATGTTCAGGTTTACTGTCCCTGGGACAGCAGAGTGTATAGGGGAGAAGCTGGATGTTGCTGAAGGGCTTCAATTATAAAGGTGCTCGGGCCGACGCCTTACCTGGCCCACAAACTGCTGTACTCATCAGGTCACAAGGGCAACAGGTCCTCGCTAGGGCCGACACCTTACCTGGCCCACAAACGTCTGTACTCATAAGGTCACAAGGGCAACAGGTCCTCGCTAGGGCCGACGCTTTACCTGGCCCACAAACTGCTGTACTCATCAGGTCACAAGGGCAACAGGTCCTCGATAGGGCCGACACCTTACCTGGCCCACAAACTGCTGTACTCATCAGGTCACAAGGGCAACAGGTCCTCGCTAGGGCCGACACCTTACCTGGCCCACAAACTGCTGTACTCATCAGGTCACAAGGGCAACAGGTCCTCGCTAGGGCCGACACCTTACCTGGCCCACAAACTGCTGTACTCATCAGGTCACAAGGGCAACAGGTCCTCGCTCGGGCCGACACCTTACCTGGCCCACAAACTGCTGTACTCATCAGGTCACAAGGGCAACAGGTCCTCGATAGGGCCGACACCTCACCTGGCCCACAAACTTCTGTACTTATCAGGTCACAAGGGCAACAGGTCCTCGCTAGGGCCGACACCTTACCTGGCCCACAAACTGCTGTACTCATCAGGTCACAAGGGCAACAGGTCCTCGCTAGGGCCACCTTACCTGGCCCACAAACTGCTGTACTCATCAGGTCACAAAGGCAACAGGTCCTCGCTTGGGCCGACGCCTTACCTGGCCCACAAACTGCTGTACTCATCAGGTCACAAGGGCAACAGGTCCTCGCTCGGGCCGACACCTTACCTGGCCCACAAACTGCTGTACTCATCAGGTCACAAGGCCAACAGGTCCTCGCTTGGGTCGACGCCTTATCTGACCCACAAACTGCTGTACTCATCAGGTCACAAGGGCAACAGGTCCTCGCTCGGGCCGACACCTTACCTGGCCCACAAACTGCTGTACTCATCAGGTCACAAGGGCAACAGGTCCTCGATAGGGCCGACACCTCACCTGGCCCACAAACTTCTGTACTCATCAGGTCACAAGGGCAACAGGTCCTCGCTAGGGCCGACACCTTACCTGGCCCACAAACTGCTGTACTCATCAGGTCACAAGGGCAACAGGTCCTCGCTAGGGCCGACACCTTACCTGGCCCACAAACTGCTGTACTCATCAGGTCACAAGGGCAACAGGTCCTCGATAGGGCCGACACCTTACCTGGCCCACAAACTTCTGTACTCATCAGGTCACAAGGGCAACAGGTCCTCGCTAGGGCCGACACCTTACCTGGCCCACAAACGTCTGTACTCATCAGGTCACAAGGGCAACAGGTCCTCGATAGGGCCGACACCTTACCTGGCCCACAAACTTCTGTACTCATCAGGTCACAAGGGCAACAGGTCCTCGCTAGGGCCGATACCTTACCTGGCCCACAAACTGCTGTACTCATCAGGTCACAAGGGCAACATGTCCTCGATAGGGTCGACACCTTACCTGGCCCACAAACTGCTGTACTCATCAGGTCACAAGGGCAACAGGTCCTCGATAGGGCCGACACCTTACCTGGCCCACAAACTTCTGTACTCATCAGGTCACAAGGGCAACAGGTCCTCGCTAGGGCTGACACCTTACCTGGCCGACAAACTTCTGTACTCATCAGGCCACAAGGGCAACAGGTCCTCGCTAGGGCCGACACCTTACCTGGCCCACAAACTTCTGTACTCATCAGGTCACAAGGGCAACAGGTCCTCGCTAGGGCCGACACCTTACCTGGCCCACAAACTTCTGTACTCATCAGGTCACAAGGGCAACAGGTCCTCGATAGGGCCGACACCTTACCTGGCCCACAAACTGCTGTACTCATCAGGTCACAAGGGCAACAGGTCCTCGCTAGGGCCGACACCTTACCTGGCCCACAAACTGCTGTACTCATCAGGTCACAAGGGCAACAGGTCCTCGCTAGGGCCGACACCTTACCTGGCCCACAAACTGCTGTACTCATCAGGTCACAAGGGCAACAGGTCCTCGCTAGGGCCGACACCTCCTGGTCCACAAACTGCTGTACTCATCAGGTCACAAGGGCAACAGGTCCTCGCTAGGGCCGACACCTTACCTGGCCCACAAACTGCTGTACTCATCAGGTCACAAGGGCAACAGGTCCTCGCTAGGGCCGACACATTACCTGGCCCACAAACTGCTGTACTCATCAGGTCAAAAGGGCAACAGGTCCTCGATAGGGCCGACACCTTACCTGGCCCACAAACTGCTGTAATCATCAGGTCACAAAGGCAACAGGTCCTCGCTAGGGCCGACACCTTACCTGGCCCACAAACTGCTGTAATCATCAGGTCACAAAGGCAACAGGTCCTCGCTTGGGCCGACGCCTTACCTGGCCCACAAACTGCTGTACTGATCAGGTCACAAGGGCAACAGGTCCTCGCTAGGGCCGACACCTTACCTGGCCCACAAACTGCTGTACTCATCAGGTCACAAGGGCAACAGGTCCTCGCTCGGGCCGACGTTAGCCTTAGTGTGACCACTGGCGGCTTTAACCAGAAGACCGGACCTAGATCCTCGTGACCCTGTACAGTGCGTGGTCCCTCCATCCCGTCATGCAACGCGCGTTACAATGGCAAGACAAACTATACGGACGAGCAAAGGAAATGCGACATTTTTGGAATCATCGGAAACACTAATGTGTTTCCGATGATTCCAAAAAAATGTCGCATTTTTTTTTGCTCGTCAGTATAGTTCACAGCCGTTTAGTCCTCGTCGTTGCAAACCGCTTGTGGTGACTCGTGTGGTCAATACTTCGTATCTTCCGCTGTTAATACGGCCTTCCTCACTCTACCACTCTCACTCTACAGCGCGTCCAGAACAATGCTGCCCGCCTCGTCCTCAGAAAGAAAACATCCGACCACATCACTCCCTGCTCAAGCTCCTTCATTGGCTCCCCATCCCCCAACGCATCCAATACAAGATTCTGTCTGTGCTACAAATCCCTGAACAACTACGCTCCTACCTATCTCTCCAACTTACTTCACCCCTACACTCCTTCCCGCTCCCCCCGCTCCGCCTCCGACCCTTTCCGCCTCCTCATCCCCCGCACCAAACTCAGCACTTTCGGTCCCCGCTCCTTCTCCGTCTACGGTCCATCCACCTGGAACACCCTCCCACTCTCTCTCCGTCAGAAACACTCTCTCTCTCTCCTCCTTCCAGTCCGCCCTCAAAACTCACCTCTTTCAACAGTTCCAGCACTATATCACTACACTCCCCACCCCAAGCTGACCGTCGTAATATATTTTCACTTTTTGTGGTACGTGAGTCATTGTCTAAAGCGTGCGCATGCGTGTGCGAGTTGTGAGTGCGCGCTTAGAATTATAATTATTATAAGATAAGCGCATTATAAATACCGTAATTATTATTATTATTATTATTATTATTATTATTATTATTATTATTATTATTATTATTATTATTAATGTCTGGAAGCCGTTATTATTATACAGGGACAATTAAAATGATTCAGAAAATGTCGTTAGATGCATTTGTACGTCCACACAGGTGTAATTTTTATCACTGCGTGATAAGTCAGTATCAGAATGTATTCACTTCTTCCGAAGTCAGGTGTGTGTGTGTGTGTGTGTGTGTGTGTGTGTGTGTGTGTGTGTGTGTGTGTGTGTGTGTGTGCGTCCGTGCCTGCGGGTGTGTATGTGTGCGTGCGCGCGCGCGATTGCGTGTCTGCGTGTGTTGTATTGCGCGTTCGTGTAAGAGTGTGTTTGTATATGAAACAAAACGATAGAAAGAGACAGAGGCTGACTTCAGCGCTGTGCGAACAACAAATGCTTGTATCTCACGCTCTCTTTCTCACGTCCTAATTGAGACGGGGGGGGGGGGGGGGGGGGGGCTTTGGTGATATCGTGACACTGTGTTGCATCAACGTGAGACGGGGGGCTTTGGTGATATCGTGACACTGTGTTGCATCAACGTGGGGGTGGGGGGGGGGGGGGGCTTTTTTGATATTGCATCGTCAGACGGGGGGCTTTGGCGACATTGTGACACAGTGTGTTCCATCAATGTGACACGGGGGCTTTGGTGACATACACAGTGTGTTGCATAAACGTACAGTAGACGATTAACTTTGGGGACGTTTTACAGAGAACATAATGTAAAGCAAAGTCCCGCAATGTCTGCTTGTCATACTGCTTGTTTTACAGAGAACATACATGTAAAGCAAAGTCCCTCAATGTCTGCTTGTCATACTGCTTGTTTTACAGAGAACATACATGTAAAGCAAAGTCCCGCAATGTCTGCTTGTCATACTGCTTGTTTTACAGAGAACATACATGTAAAGCAAAGTCCTGCAATGTCTGCTTGTCATACTGCTTGTTTTACAGAGAACATACATGTAAAGCAAAGTCCCGCAATGTCTGCTTGTCATACTGCTTGTTTTACAGAGAACATACATGTAAAGCAAAGTCCTGCAATGTCTGCTTGTCATACTGCTTGTTTTACAGAGAACATACATGTAAAGCAAAGTCCCGCAATGTCTGCTTGTCATACTGCTTTATTATTCATGCTCCCGGTTGTGCACAATAACTCCATGTCACTGACCGTCCCGCCCGTGACTCGCACCGAGTATGAGAACAAAGAACGGCCTTGACATTGTTGGGGGATTGCGGGAGCTAGTCGACGCGACCGAGACAGCTCAGTTGCAGTTGTTGTTGATCCAGTTGACGTAGCCAGCAACACGGGTGTAGACACTGGGGTAGGCGCCGCTGCACGTGCTGATTCCCCATGACGTCACACCCACGATGGTGTTGCCGCAACGGGCGGGGCCGCCGCTGTCACCCTGTTGATGACGACAGGATGTGAGTGTCGACAGTGGGAAACAGCAGTTTGGGAATTTGAATTTGGATATTTACCATTTGGGAATCAAAATGTTTGAGAATAATCAATTTTGGGATTAGGGATAGACAAACAGTTTACAGATTTGACTGTTTGAAAATTGTGACAATGTTGGCTCTCGAAACAGTGGCGACAGCTGTAAATGTCTTCTTTTTTTTTTTGTCACAGTTATTCTCTGATGACAATTGTATAGTTACGGTGTGAGTTATTTGATGGAATTGCAACTTTGAACAGTTTCAGTTTTAAGCGAGTGTCATTTCGACGATGTATGTTAGCATCTTATGATTGTGTCCCAGTTGTAGTACGATACCACAAATCAGAGTATTCCCAGAATTAACCTTTTGTGTGTATAATGTTCTGTTCCCAGGTGTGCTGGTTAACCCTTCACCTGCCGAGAAAACGTATACATGATCCAGTTGCAAGAGACATAGACCCTCATCAGCCCCCGCATTTGCTGGCTCATCAGGATCTGTGCCTCTTTCTGGCACTAATCTGTACCCATTTTCTCTGCGCGGCTGGTCTTCTTTGGCGTAAGATTAACAGATGATCTCAGAAACGCAATCTGTGTCCACTGGCAGTGAAGGGGTTAAAATACTAGGCACCGCACGTACAAGGGGTTAAGGCCAGTTACCCTTAAAGCCCTGACACGACGTGACGGGATGGGCATCGACCATGATAGTTCATAGGTGGTGTCAGAATAGCTTCAAGACACTCCCGGCTCACTCACTAACTGACTGACTGACTGACAGAATCCAGAGCGCCAAGCTCTTCATCGAACGACCAAGAGTCCAACATCATCCAAACAACATGGATACACACTGGTGTCAGCAAGAGGCATAGATCCTCATGAGCCCCCGCAGTCGCGGGGGCTCATGAGGATCTATGCCTCTTGCAGTTGGATCGCGTTGCCTTGTTCTCGACAGTGAAGGGGTCGCTGGGTTAAAGACAGGATGGGGGACAGCTTACGTTGCAAGCGCTGTAGCCGGATCCCCTGTAGAAGCAGATGTGGTTGCTGTTGATGGTGGCGCCTGAGACACCCGCCCATCTGCTGGCACACTCGGTGTTGGCGATCTTGGTAATGCTCACCCTCTGCAGAGCGTCAGGCGTGGAACCGCCGCCTGTACGGACAGATCACACTTCAGGAGGAGGGGAAATCACCATTACAATATCATAGGAAATAACCATTAGTGTCAAAGGAAATCACTACTGCCATGTCAGGGACAATCACCGCTACAGTGTCAGGGCAAATCTCTACTACAATGTCGTCGACAGATCAACACTAGAGTGTCAGGGACAATCACCACTAACAGGAGGAAAATCCACACGAACGTTTAAGGGTAAACTTACCTTTTGGCTATAATCATCACTAAAGTATGCGGCGGGAACACCACCACGAGTAAATGGGATGATCCACATTACAGTATAAGGGGAAATCACCATTTGTATAAGGGGAAATCACCACTGGCGTATGGCAAAATCACAACTACAAAATCCTCCACGGTCTGAGTGAGCATCACCACGAGTATTATGGGATAATCCACACTACACTACAAGGGGAAATCACCAATTGTATATGGGACAATCCACACTACACTATAAGGGGAAATCACCAATTGTATATGGAAAAATCGCCACTGCAGCATAGCGGAAACTCCCCACTAGCTTAGCATAAAATGTACACTACTCATACAGGAAATAGCTACTAGTATAAAGGTAAATCACCACTGCAGCATGGCGGAAACTCACCACTAGCTTAGCATAAAATGTACACTACTCATGCAGGAAATAGCTACTAGTATAAAGGGAAATCACCACTGCAGCATGGCGGAAACTCACCACTAGCTTAGCATAAAATGTACACTACTCATGCAGGAAATAGCTACTAGTATAAAGGGAAATCACCACAGCAGCATGGCGGAAACTCACCACTAGCTTAGCATAAAATGTACACTACTCATACAGGAAATAGCTACTAGTATCACTCACTCTACCCCAGACACATAGCGGAAACTCACCACTAGCTTAGCATAAAATGTACACTACTCATACAGGAAATAGCTACTAGTATAACTCACTCTACCCCAGACACATGGCGGAAACTCCCCACTAGCTTAGCATAAAATGTACACTACTCATACAGGAAATAGCTACTAGTATAACTCACTCTACCCCAGACACACCACAGCAAGATAAGGATCGACCATGATAGTTCAAGGGTGATGCCAGAATAGCTTGGCACCTATGGGCGCCAAGCTATTCTGGCATCACCCTTGAACTATCATGGTCGATCTGTATCCTGCACTGCAATGTAGTCTTTAGAGGACAGCGGCAAAAGTTAAGGATTTCGGTGTTGGGGCAGGAGATAAGGGGAAATCCATGTAGTATTAGAGAAATACTCATTAAAATAGAAGGACTAATACACACTAGAGAGCAATCACAAATGCACAGTGTCAGTATGGACACTACAGAATAGCTCCCCCCCCCCCCCCCACTAGTGAACATCCCATCGGTAATATCTATTTGGGTGATTAACCCATTCAGCCCTGATGCATTACAGCAAGAGATGGGTCGACCGTGATAATTCAAGGGTAGTGCCAGATTAACTTGGCGCCTGTCAACGCCAAGCTAATCTGGGTACTACCCTTGCATTATCATGATCGATCCATCTCTTACAACAGGTGCATAGTCGTTATATGACGCCTCCAAAATTTCGGATATACGGCCGTCGGGCTGAAAGAGTTAATAACAGGTGGAGAGATAAATGGAGATTGAGCAAATGATCGATGAATGGACACAAGAAAATGGTCATCAGATCAGTCGGTAAAACACCAATAGCTAAATCACTCAGTAAATAGATCAATCAAAAAAGCAATCCATCGAAACAAATCAATCAATCAATCAATCAAGCCAGACCCTGCACTCTAGAGTACGAACAAGTCTGCCCCAGCCCGACACTCTAGCCTACCAACAAGTCTGCCCCAGCCCTACTCTCTAACCTACCAACAAGTCTGCCCCAGCCCTACTCTCTAGCCTACCAACAAGTCTGCCCCAGCCCTACTCTCTAGCCTACCAACAAGTCTGCACCAGCACTACTCTCTAGCCTACCAACAAGTCTGCCCCAGCCCTAATCTCTAGCTTACCAACAAGTCTGCCCCAGCCCTGAACCCTAGCCTACCAACAAGTCTGCCCCAGCCCTAATCTCTAGCTTACCAACAAGTCTGCCCCAGCCCTACTCTCTAACTTACCAGCAAGTCTGCCCCAGCCCTGTACTCTAGCCTACCAAAAAGTCTGCCCCAGGCCTGCACTCTAGCATACCAACAAAAATTAGTCTGGTCTGCCACCAGCCCTACACTCTAGCCTACCAACAAGTCTGCCCCTCTAACCTACCAACAAGTCTGCCCCAACCGGAGAGGAAGCACGACTGTCCCTGCCAGCTGCTGCCGGTGTCGAAGGTACCCGGGGTGACGAAGTTGTTGCCGGTGTTGATGGTGGTGGTGGTGCGCATGCAGGCGATGTCGTTGGGGTAGCCAGGGGCGTTGCCGTTGTAATTGGGGTGCTGCACAAGGACACGGGCTTCAGTTAACCCTTTGGCTGGCATGTAGCGCCTTTTGTCCACGTGATCCCTTACCCATTTGGCTCTCCGTAGCGCTTTTTGTCGAGGTGATTCCGACAGGAATGTCAGCATGTCAGGGTGTTTTTATTCCTGTCGGATGTCAGGGTGTTGTTATTCCTGTCGGATGTCAGGGTGTTGTTATTCCTGTCGGATGTCAGGGTGTTGTTATTCCTGTCGGAATCACCTCGACAAAAAGCGCTTCGGCCAGCCAAAAGGTTAACCGCCTTGTGTACGCAGCACCGGTAATGTCACGTTGACAGTGGCCGCATGCACGGACCATTAGACTAGAACAATAGAATTCTTCCATAAAATAGTCGCATAGGATGCCGATGTGTTTTCTGTTCCGCAAAGGTTCATTCTGCAATAGTCTGTTACACTATACTGTTGCAAATGTGTGCTACAAACAACTCCAGTAGTGTGCCTGTTGTTTCAAACAACACAACGTAACGTTGTACTTTATGACGTTTTGTGATCTTATATGGAACAAAGGCGGACTGGTTTCCGAGACATGTCACAAAGAAACTTGCAAGAAGTCCGCCATTAGTCGCTACAAGCGTTTTTGTAGCGAGGTCACATGGTACGGTTTGTGCTAACGGATTGGTCGTGTGACGCAGGAATGAAAACAAATATTTTGCAGCATAAGCCGCTAGGACAGTGACACGGTAGCAATGATGACAATCTGTGTCCTTACGTTGGTGTAGGAGGTCACGTCGTGGATGACCTCATAGGCGTCCGCCACGCTCATAAGGTGGTTTCCAACGACAATCCTGTAGGTGTTCGCACTGCAAATAGGTATGTGGACAACACAGCATAGCTGTTAACACTGTATACAGGTATGTGGAAAACATGGCATAAAATGTTCATGTAGCTGTTAACACTGTAGATAGGTATGTGGAAAACACGGCATAAAATGTTCATGTAGCTGTTAACACTGTAGACAGGTATGTGGAAAACACGGCATAAAATGTTCATGTAGCTGTTAACACTGTAGACAGGTATGTGGAAAACACGGCATATAATGTACATGTAGCTGTTAACACTGTAGATAGGTATGTGAAAACACGGCATATAATGTGCATGTAGCTGTTAACACTGTAGATAGGTGTGGGAAAACTCGGCATAAAATTTCATGTAGCTGTTAGTGGGGAAGCACAGCATTAATGTTCATCTCCCCCACCCCGCCACCCCCCCCCCCCCCCAAAAAAAAAAAAAAAAAAAAAAAAAGACAAATACAAGTGAGAGCTATTCTGTCAACGTGGACCTTTGGCTCTAGTTGGTCTGTGATTTTGGACTTTATGACTATGGAGTCGGAAGGCGGAAAACACCCGAGCAAGACACGAGTGACGACTGAGGGGTGTGACTTACGGGTAGGACGGCTTTGGGTGTGACTTACGGGTGGGAGGGTTAGGGGTGTGACTTTCGGGTATGACAGGTATAATAATAATAATAATAATTACGGTATTTATAATGCGCTTATCTTATAATAATTATAACTCTAAGCGCGCACTCATAATTCGCACACGCATGTGCACGCTTTAGACAATGACTCACGTAACACAAATAGTGAAGATACATTACGACGGTCAGCTTGGGGTGGGGAGTGTGGTGATATAGTGCTAGAACTGTTGAAAGAGGTGAGTTTTGAGGGCGGACTGGAAGGAGGAGAGCGAGTGTTTCTGACGGAGAGAGAGTGGGAGAGTGTTCCAGGTGGATGGACCGTATACTGAGAAGGAGCGGGGGCCGAAAGTGCTGAGTTTAGTGCGGGGGATGAGGAGGCGGAGAGGGTCAGAGGCGGAGCGGAGGGAGCGGGGAGGAGTGTAGGGGTGAAGTAAGTTGGAGAGATAGGCAGGAGCGTAGTTGTTCAGGGATTTGTAGCAGAGAGACAGAATCTTGTATTGGATGCGTTGGGGGATGGGGAGCCAGTGAAGGAGCTTGAGCAGGGGAGTGATGTGGTCGGATTTTTTCTTTCTGAGGACGAGGCGGGCAGCATTGTTCTGGACGCGCTGGAGAGTGAGAGTGGTGGAGTGAGGAAGGCCGGAAAGGAGAGAGTTGCAGTAGTCGACGCGAGATAAGATGAGAGAGACAGCGAGTTTGGTGGCAGCTTCGGTAGTGAGGTATTTTCTGATCTGACTGATGCGGCGGAGGTGAAAATAACATGCCTGGGCCGTGGCGGAGACGAAGCTGGTCATGGAAAGAGAGGAATCGAGGATAACGCCAAGGTTCTTGACCGAGTCAGAGAGGGAGATAGGGGTGCTGTCGAGTTGAAGGTGGAGAGAAGGAGGGAGCTGGGAAAGTTTCTGGCGAGTGCCTACCAGCATGGCTTCTGTTTTATCGTCGTTCAGTTTGAGCTTGTTTGCTGTCATCCAGTTGTCCACGTCTTCATAGCAGTCAGCCGTGCGAGTCAGTAGTGTCTGAGTGTTGTCGAGTTTGTCTTTGTCTAGTAGTTGTGAGTCGTCAGCGTAGACATGGTGGTGTATGTGTTGAGACTGGATGATGTTGGACAGGGGGGAGGTGTAGAGTGTGAAAAGGACCGGGCCCAGGACGGACCCCTGTGGAACGCCGCAGGAGAGCCTGACTGGGTTGGAGGAAACGCCGTCGATGGTGACGGACTGCTGTCTGTCGAAGAGGTAGGAGAGAAACCAGGAGTGAGCAGAGTCAGTGATGCCAAAGGAGTGGTGAAGGAGGTGGAGGAGGATAGAGTGGTCTATGGTGTCGAAGGCGGCAGAGAGATCGAGTAGCGTAAGAAGGGAGATGTTGCCCTAGTCAGTGGAGAGAAGCAGATCGTTTAAGATATGTAGAAGGGCAGTTTCAGTGCTGTGATGTTTGCGATAGGCAGACTGGAAGGGACTGAGGAGGTTGTTGTCGGCGAGGCGGAGGTTGAGTTGGTTGAGGACATCCTTCTCAAGAAGCTTGGACAGGAAAGAGAGATTGGAGACTGGGCGGTAGTTCTTGAGTTCGTTTGGGTCGAAGTTGTGTTTTTTGAGAAGAGGACGGACGATGGCGGACTTGAAGATCTCGGGGACGGAGCCATTCTCTAGAGATGTGTTGATGATGTCGGTAATGAAGGGCAAAAGTTTTGGGAGGCCGTCCCGGTAGAGGGAAGCTGGGAGGGGGTCTAGTTCGCAGGTTTTGAAAGGCATGGACTTTATGGTCTTGATGACTTCATCCTGAGAGACGGGGTGGAAGGACGAGAGGGGAGTGTCGGAAAAGGGGGGGGGGGGGGGTCAGGAAGGCAAGGCGAAGAAGGCAGTGTCGAGTGTGTTGTGCAGAGTTTGAATTTTGTCGGAGAAATAGGAGGAAAAGGCGGACGGAAGTTCTTCTTTGCTGTGTGTGTTGGGAAGAGGAGAGTCTTTAGAAGTGCCTAGGAGTGTGTTCATGGTAGCGTAGAGGGTTTTGGAAGAAGTGGATTCCAGGATTTTGTTTTGAAGGTGTTTGCGTTTGGAGTCGGAGATCATTCTGCAGACTTTGGATTTGGTGGTTTGGAAGATCTCTCTGTGAACGGTGAGGTCGGATGAGCGCCAGCGGCGTTCCGCTTGTCGACGCTCGCGCTTGGCCTCAGCTATGTCGTCAGTGAGCCAGGGGGAGGGGAGTCGGATGGGTATGGAGCAGGTATGGGTGTGACTTACTAGTAGGACGGGTAGGGGTGTGACTTACGGGTAGGACGGGTAGGGGTGTGACTTACGGGTAGGACAGGTACGGGTGTGACACGGGTAGGACGGGTAGGGGTGTGACTTACGGATAGAACAGGTACGGGTGTGACTTACGTGTAGGACAGGTAAGGGTGTGACTTACTGGTAGGACGGGTATGGGTGTGACTTACGGGTACGACGGGTAGGGGTGTGAATTACGGGTAGGACAGGTAAGCGTGTGACTTACGGGTAGGACGGGTAGGGGTGTGACTTCTGGTAGGACTGGTAGGGGTGTGACTTACAGGTAGGACGGATAGGGGTGTGACTTACGGGTAGAACAGGTACGGATGTGACTGACGGGTAGGGGTGTGACTTACGGTTAGGACGGGTAGGGGTGTGACATAGGGCAGAACGGGTAGGGGTGTGGTAGGACGGGTAGGGGTGTGACTTACGGGTTGAACAGGTACGGATGTGACTTACGGGTAGGACGGGTAGGGGTGTGACTTACGGGTTGGACAGGTACGGATGTGACTTACGGGTAGGACGGGTAGGGGTGTGACTTACGCGTAGGACGGGTAGGGGTGTGACTTACGCGTAGGACAGGCAGTGGGCGGCGGTGACGATCTTGCGGTTGCTGTAGATGATGCAGCCACAGATGTGGAACCACGAAGTCCCGGACCTGTACTGCAGCGAGCAGATGTACGGGTGGTCGCCATAGGTGGCCGTCGTTCCACCCACGATCTTCTGGCTTGGCTCCTCAGCGGAGACGTAGGCTGCATGGGACGGTAAGGGATAATCTTAGATCAGAATTCTCACAGCGTGGGCGTAGGCTGCATGGGACGATAGGAGTTAATCTTAGATCAGAATTCTCACAGCGTGGGCGTAGGCTGCATGGGACGATAAGGGATAATCTTAGATCAGAATTCTCACAGCGTGGGCGTAGGCTGCATGGGACGATAAGGGATAATCTTAGATCAGAATTCTCACAGCGTGGGCGTAGGCTGCATGGAACTGTAAGCGTTAACCCCTTCACTACCAGTGGACGCAGATGGCATTTCGGCAAACTTCAGTAATTCATCGCCAAAGAGCCCCGGAAATATGGATGTATTTTGGTGTCAACAAGAGGCATTGCCGATCCTCATGAGCCCCGGCTATTGCCGGAACGCATGATTCTCTACGTCTCTACGTTTCAATCCGCCTACTGCACCGGTGACAGCCAGAAGACGGCTTTGCTTCGTGTTGTGAACGACCTGCTCACAGCCAGTGATGAAGATAATGTTTCTGTTCTGGCCTAGATTTGTTTGAACAAACAACTATCTTCTCATTAATGCCCGCATGATTTTTCATAAAGAGTGTTTGCATTAGCCTGCTGCTTGTCCCGGTCCTGGGGTAGGATTAGGTCAAATTATGACCTGTAAGCCCTAGGCGTGAAAATCAGCAAAATAATCACAAGGTTGATTCTCTGATACGTCAAATATTAGTACTGCGATGAGTGACGTATAACGTCGAGTCGTCACTATGAACACGGCGTCGTGGGGCTAATGATGCCATGACGTGAAGCTCTAAGTGACGTCGTTTCGCTGCTCGTGCTATTATTCTTCTTCACAAAAGCTTTACTACGCCAGACCACAGAGCTTACGAATGGCGGGAATCGCCGTGTGCTCGTCTTTATTTATGTGTGCCAGTGTGTGTGGATCAGAGGGTGGGAAAAGTAGTTGATGGATTCCCGTCGCTACACCAGCCCACAGAGCGTACTAATGGCGGGAAGCGTCGTGTGTCCGTCTTTATGTGTGTGCGCCGACGTGTGTGTTGATCAGAGGTTGGCTTAGAGATGAGGGAAATGGATCGGCATTACAAGCCTAAAAATATGAACAACTCTGAATGTTCCTAAAAGAAAAACGCACCTGAGCTCCAAACAATACGGTAGACCCGGCTTTGGGATGAAATCCTCATCTTGTTTGAGTCTTACCACTTTGGAAGAAAGCAAGTAGTGTCTGTGTTGGAAGTAGAGTCCGACCCCACTGAGCTTGTGTACGGTGTTCCCCAAGGCTCTGTTTTGGGGCCGATCCTTTTCACATTGTATACCCAGCGTTTATCCAGTGTTATGAAACGTCACTCTGTTTCAGTCTCACCATTTGTATGCTGATGACACAGAGCTGTATGCCAGTGCACAAAGCAGACATGTTAGATGTTCCAGGCTTTAGAGTCCTGCGTCCCAGACGTTCAGAATTGAAACACGCAGAACAAATTGCAAATGAATAGTGACAAAACCGAGAACTTACGATTTTCTTGTTCCACCTGCACTGATCTCCCAGACTCGATCAGAGTTGGTCAGAACAGTATCCCTTTGCTGAGTCCGCCCGTAATCGTGATGTTATCTTTGACAATAGGCTGACCATGAGAGAGCATGTCAACAAGGATTGCCAATGTTCCTTCTTGTAATTGAGGAAGATCAGTTCTATTCGACACCTTCTCACTACTAACGGCAGCTAAAAAGCGTGTTACCTCCCTTGAATTTTTATATTATTTTGTAATTCGCTTGTTCGCATTGATTTTTGTATTTCGCTTTTGGATGGTGTTTCTTTAGAATCTTGATAGATAAAACTTCAGAAAGTCATGAACTGCTCTGCCCGACTAATTTACAGAGTACCGCAACGTGGGCACATAACACCCTTACGTGTTGACCTGCACTGGCTGTCTGTATCTCAAAGAATTGTGTACAAGGTTTCTGTTATTTGTTACAATACTATTACCGGTTCTGCTCCCCCATATTTGTCCGAACTGGTTCATATTTACACGCCTTCAAGATCCCTGCGTTTAGCGTCAGACACGCGTATTTTCAGGGTTCCTAGGCGAAAGAAGTCTAGCCAGGGCCAGCGTGCCTTTTCTTATTTCGGTCCATTTACGTGGAACGACGATTCCAGCCCATGTCAGACATGCTCCAACTTTGTCTGCTCTGTCAAATCACTGCTCAAGGTCCAATCTTTTTTCTTATGCATATAGTTAGATGCATTTTTCAGTGCGTTAGCAATCTTTGGCAGAAACAATTCTTGTAACGGTGTGTGTGTATGTATGTGTGAGCAGCTTTTGATATGTTTCACTTAAGTTTTTGTAACATGTATTGTAGCTTTTACCTTTTTGTACTTTTTGTTGTGATTTTTATCTTGTACAGCGTTTAGAGCATCATTCGTTTGGAGTTTAAGCGCTCTTTAAATGTACAATACTATTATTATTATTATTATTATTATTATTATTATTATTATTATTATAATTATTATTATTATTATTATTATTATTATTAAAGAGAATAAAGCCTCATCTCACCCAGCGCCACGATAACAAGCAGAGCGATCATCATGATGTCGGCTGTGTAGCGATGTCGCAGTCGATGTCACCAACTTTCAACCGGCCCGTATTTATACAAAATACAAGCTACACGCACGTGCTTTTTTCACACCCTCAAATTCACTTTTCAAGCATCTCCACATTTGAAGTGTCGTAAAAACTTTTGACGCCAGATAGAAAGAAAGAGACAGACTTACACCATGGTACTCACCTGTCTAAAGCATAGAGTCGCGGGTTGTAAAATGTTACATTTGAAGGATGCTTTACGTTCTGTGAAACAAAGGCCTGCGTGCTTTGTCGGCCACTTGATAACAAAAAGTTGGTTTTGAGGCTGGGGATGTGTACAGCAGTAAGTTGTGGTATCGCTTTTAACCCTCTGTGTGTCGGTAGCGGTTTTAGTCGCGATGATTCCTACAGGACTAGCACCCTGTCATCCTACAGGACTAGCACCCTGACATCCTACAGGATTAGCACCCTGACATCCTACAGGACTAGCACCCTGACATCCTACAGGACTAGCACCCTGACATTCTACAGGACTAGCACACTGACATCCTACAGGACTAGCACCCTGACATCCTACAGGACTAGCACCCTGACATCCTACAGGACCAGCACCCTGACATCCTACAGGACTAGCACCCTGACATCCTACAGGACTAGCACCCTGACATCCTACAGGACTAGCACCCTGACATCCTACAGGACTAGCACCCTGACATCCTACAGGACTAGCACCCTGACATCCTACAGGACTAGCACCCTGACATCCTACAGGACTAGCACCCTGACATCCTACAGGAATCATCGCGACTAAAACCGCTACCGACACGCAAAGGGTTAAATCCTTGACTGCTACGGACGCAGACTGTGTTGTTGGACTTAACGCCAGCTAGCCACCGCCGTCCGAGAAACATGGAGACATGATAGCGTCAGCAAGAGGCATAGATCCTCATGAGCCCCCGCAGTCGCACTAACTTATCGCAGTCGCGGGGGCTCATGAGAATCTATGTCTCTTGCGGTTGGATCGTGTTCACTTTCCCTCGGCAGTGCAGGGGTTAAAATATGTGTGCGTGCTTTCAGAGTAAAATGTTGGACTTTTCATGGTTAATTTTCTTCATTCTGACTGTCCCCTCATTTTCACTCCTTGTTAGAATAAGCAACGTTGACTTGTAAAATAAACACGAGATAGATAAGAACAGAAACAAGATGAGGATTTCATCCCAAAGTCGATCGTATTGTTTGGAGCTCGCATGCGTTTTTCCGTTAGGAGTATGCACAGTTGTTCATATTTTTAAGCATTTCCTTCTGATCCATTTCCCTCCTCTCTAAACTAGCCTCTGATCAACACACACGCCGGCACACACAAATAAAGACACGGTGCTTCCCGCCATTAGTACGCTCTGTGGGCTCGTGTAGGGACAGGAATGCTAAAGAAGAATAGCACGAGCAGCAAAATGACGTCACAATAAGCTTCACGTCACGACATCGCTAGTTTCACGACGCCGTGTACGCAGCGACGAATTTGAAGTTTGACGCACGCAGCCTCTTCCAGGGCTGACTGTTTTCTTCCACACAGCCTCTTCCAGTGCTGACTGTTTGATGGGGATATATAGTGGATCCAAACTGGCAAAAATGAATTTATTATTATTAAAAAATTTAAAGAGGTACAACGCTGGATTACGAACTCATCTATTATCTATTTCAAAGCTAGCTGTATCCAAAATTCCAAGTGAATAGAACGAAAATTACGGACTCAAATTTGGAGAAAAACAAAGAGTGTGTAGATCATGATGTGCAGTGTAAGTGTGGACAATATGATGACTTGTTAGAGAAACATTTCAGTTTCAGACCTGTACGCACACAAACACAGGAGAAAGTCGTGTCTACACACAGACACACACACACACACACACACACACACACACACACACACACACACACACACACACACACGCACACACACGCACGCACACACACACACACACACACGCACGCCGGCGCGGACACGCGCTTGCACACACTCACACACACACCCACACACACCCACACCCACACACACGATAGTACGTAAATCAGAGTTAGGTCAGACTCCGCTACGGCTCAAACATTGGATTAAAGGCCCGGACAAACGTGGTATCGTGATGTATGTCCGGGGCCTTCAACCAACGCCCGCGTCAGACGAAGCACAGTCCCGACCCACGTCTGGCTAATATGTATTCCTACGGTACATGAAATACAACTACATAATAAACACATATATAGTATACATTGCACACTGATAAGACTACATTCGGTACATTGAACACAAAAACTGTAAGCATAAACGTCAAGATTATCTAGACGTTTTACTTCCTCCTGACTAACCCAACACACACATACATGCACGCAAGATGCACGCACACACATACATACACACACACACGCACACGCGCGCGCGCACACACACACACACACACACACACACACACACACACACACACACATGCAGAGAGAGAGAGAGAGAGAGAGAATTACGTCATATTTAGAGTATTGCGTCAATGTCTGCGTGGTGACGGAGTTGCTTCTTTTACGTCGCCGCCACTGTCTGACTTTCTTCAGAAGTCAATGTTTCATACTGTTTTAATTTTTTTCTGAAAAGAATTAATATTATTTTTTACTGAAGAAGTTGAAATGATACAAAGCGAGCTAACGAATTCATCCAATGTCTTTCTCAAAACTAGCTATCCAAAATTTCAAGTAAATATGATAAAAATTACTGACTCTAATCTGGGTCAACCGACTCTATAAAAAGTGTATTTTATGTCTTCAAGGAAGCATCCCGTTACAAAATGCTTGGAGAATCTCTTAGCCACCCCTTAGAGAAAATATTTCGCCAAGTTTTAAGCTTGTGCGTACAGCAATATCGGAGATGCTCGTGATTATACATGCATACGCACACACACACACACACACACACACACACACACACACACACACACACACACACACACACACACATTCATGCAGACATACACACACACACACACACACACACACACACACACACACACACACATACATACATACATACATGCATACATTCATACATACATAGGCACACACGGCACTTCGCGCCAAATGTACGTTCAGCAGCGAGGTTGGCGTAACTAGACATGTCGTAAATTTTATTGTCTACCGTATTTAAAAAATACGGTAGACATTGAAATGGGGTTGGGTCGGGCGCATTCCGGAGCATGCATATGACGTTTTTGGCGTGCGACGCAGAAGTTGGGAGACGTCTTGGGGTGTCCCATTCAGTGATCCAGAGGCTGCTGGCACGATTCCAAGAAACTGGATGGGCAGAACGACGACCTTGCTCAGGACGCCCGAGCTGCACCAGCAAAAGGGAGGACAGATACCTCTGTGCGGCGGCTCTGCGCGACCGAACTGTCACGTCAACCACTCTGCGACGTCAAGCTGTAAACGTTAACATCAGCAGAAGCACAGTCTGCCGACGTCTGCGCGAAATTGGCCTGGTTTCATGCAGAGCAGCAGTGAGAATACCCCTCACTCCAGCTCGTCGCAGAGCCTAGGTTGCCTGGTGTTGTCAACGTGTGAGGTGGAACAGACTCCAGTGGACTCAGGTTCTGTTTACTGATGAGTCACGGTTCACTGTGTCCTTCAACGACGGCAGGGTGATGGTCTGAAGATGCCAGGACGAGCGATTTACGGATGGATGCGTCCAAGAGGTGGATCGCTACTGAGGAGACTCAGTCATGGTCTGGGCAGGCTTCGGGCAGGACCGCCCTCCACGTCATCCAAGGCACCCTGACTGGACTGCGCTATCGGGACGAGATTGTGCAGCCCCTCATCCAACCAGCTCTCCAAGCCATACGCGACAATGCTGTTCTGCAGGACGACAACGCTCGACCTCATCGCGCCCGTGTGGTGGATGAGTACCTTGAGCAACGGGGCATCATGAGGATGGAGTGGCCAGCTCGTTCACCTGATCAGGCTCCCATCGAGCACCTCTGGGACGTGTTTGGGCAACGTGTAGTCAGCAACCACCCCCCCACCTCAAGGCGTCCCGCCGCTGACTCACTTCCTGCATCAAGAGTGGGAAGCGATCCCTCGACATGTTCTCCGAACCCTGGTGAACTCCAGGCGTCAACGCTGCATTGAGTGCTTGGCTGCAAACAGTGGGTACACTCGCTACTGACTGGACCAGTCTTGTGTGAATTTTCAAATGAGGGGTGGAGAACATTCTAACGTACTGCTGTTGTTACAGTTGCTTGATTTACTCAAAACTTAAATAAAATTTTTGCTGAATAAATTAGCAAAGTACTGACTCCAAGTATTGTTACATTATTTGTATGGTGTTGTCGGTGCGTCTGCGATAAAAGGTGACCCTTAAGTTTTGACCATTAGTATAGGTAGATAAAAGGGACATATTGAATGCGTTCGTTAACCAGCATTGGACCTCTCGAACCTTTGAGTGATAATTAAATATTTTTTGTTACTTCAGTTGTCAGAGGATTAGGTCTGCCCGTTTTGACATCATGGACATGCTATTAAATTCGTCCCACCGCGACCCGTCCTAAAGAGTCCCTTCTATAAATAGAAGGGACTTTAAAAAAGCGCCATTGGGCCGCGTCGGCCTGTTGTCTTGTGCGTACTGAGAACCGCCGTGCTGGGAACGGTCCAATATCACAGAGCAGCACACATGCCTATATGAATCTGAATTTGGAACCGGTTTCAGACGACTTTATAATTTCAAATACAAGCGATCAATTTTTTGGAAACTAAAGATGAGCACCGCGTGCCTGTCCTGTGGTTTGTCTTGTACTGTGTGTGTTATCAGAGTAAATGCGTGTGAAACACGTGAGTGTGCGTGTTGGGTACAGTTCGCGGCGCTTTGAGCCGACTCTTTGTTTCTTTGGTTGGTTGGTTGGTTGGTTGGACGGCTGGTCGGTTGGTTGTTTTTTTTTCCCCCGTTTACACGTTCCTTTCTTTCTTTTGTTGCTTTTGGATTTTTTCAGTGGGTGGGTGGGTGGGGGGGGGGTGATGTATGTTGATCAGTATATATATATATATATATATATATATATATATATATATATATATATATATATATATATATATATATATATATATATATATATATATATATATATATATATATATATATATATATATATATATATATATATATATATATATATATATATATATATATATAAATTTCATACATTTTTCTCCCGGCAATCATCTTTTGTGTCTGAATTTCGTCGTCATTTTAATGTAATTTTAACCCCATCACAGCCAAGAAAAAACACAATCCAACAGCAAGAGAGATAGATCCTCATGAGCCCCCGCAGTCGCACTAACTTACCGCAGTCGCGGGGGCTCATGAGGATCTATGCCACTTGTTGAGATCATTTTGTTTCTATGTTTCTTCGGTGGTTGGGGGATGGGGCATCCAGCACCCCCCACCCCTCATGTTTTCATTTAGCCCCCCCCCCCCAATTCCTAAGCCACTGGGGGAGGGGGGAGGAGGGGGGTGTCGGGTACCATGTGTTGGAGGGGGGTGGAAAGGGGGAGGGTGCGAAGAGCGAGTGGATAATGTAAGTCTTAGAACAGCTGCGGTGCGCGGCCTAAATTGATCAGTGTTGCGATCGTAATCAATAGGCAAAAGCTGTCCCTGTCCGCCATTACTCGTCCGTTTGGGTCGTACATTATCACGCCGGTGCCGTGGACGTTAAACCCCGAACTTAACTGACAGTTGAGAAACGTTCCTGCCATGCAGAAGAAACTAGCAAGTAAAAATAAAAAATCCTGTCAGGGGAGAGAATTGTGAATTATCCACCAATGATCATAGACCTACTTTGGTCAAAGCACCAAAACAACGGATGGGAAAGAGGGGTGCGCTAAGTGACTGGAAGCAATGAATATGAAGCCCTTCCCCACTCCCCCGGCCCCCACCCCCCCCCCCCAGCCCGACCCCACCCCTCCCCCCAAAGGGGGGGGGGGGGGCGTATCAAATATACATTTGATTCATGGAAATGTAGATCTAGGTCCTCCAAGGGGTGTCCAAATTGTATCGCCAGTGTGGACAGCTGTTTCGGTCTAGGCGACCTCTTCAGCACACCATCGGCAACACTGGAGGAAGAGATGAACTTCTGCCTACTTGCAAAAAAATTTACTGTGGTGTATGCAGGGGCATACATGTCATGCCTCCACCTAGAGCCAAATTTCCATGCATCCTAAGAGAGAACCTACTAAAAAGGGGGAAGTGGTTGCAGTCGAAATTGTAGTAATTGTTTCTTCTAAATTACAAGTAATGTCAGTCAACTCTCTGGTCTCTATGCGTATACCGTGCGATCTCAGCATCTGTAGCCATGAAACTGTCGAGACGGTAAGAGGCTTGTAGAGCCGCCTAGCTGAACACTACAGGACACTCGGCCCACTATATAACTGCAGACAAGAACTTATGGTGCTGGAAACTCACGCCCTGTGAGACATCTGATATATTCACAATCACGTGCCGGTCTGTGATTTTGGACCTTACGGCTTTCAAAATCAAGGACCGGCACACATTGACAATACACAACTGTGTGTACAAGACAAGCTTACTGTAAGCGCGCGCGCACACACTCACACACACACATAAATACGCGTATATAGTCACACACGCATTTGCACGCACGCACATTCGTACAGAACACGCTCACACACACACTCGCGCGAGCGCGCACACACACGCACACATAAACAAACACATTTTCGCTTGCATATGGACATACGCATAAGTTCACACACGCACGCACGCACATAGACGCGCGCGCGTACGCTCGTCTGTGTGACTGCTCTCTTTAAATAAAGTACAAAAAACTCAGCCGACTCTTTTTTCAAGTTGTTTATTGGGAAACTATGGAAAAAATTAACCCATTTAATCCCACGGCAGCATTTCCCAAATTGTGGAGGTGTTAACTAGCGACTGTGTGACACTGACTGATCATGATCATTCAAGGGTAGTGCCAGATTAGCTTGGCGCCTGAAGGCGCCAAGCTAATCTGGCACTACCCTTGAATGACTATGGGTAATACATCTCCTGCTGTAGGCGTCTGGAGCTAAATGGGTTAAAGCGACCTACTCCAGGCAGAAAAGGTTCAATAGTTATTTGGCCATATCACCTTCATTAATGTCCTTAGTGCTGAATGTCTTTAGATAATGCTGGAGAAAACGGCTCACTTCAGTTAGAAGAAGTACCCAACGGAGAAAGAAACACGCTTAGAAAAAACGGTACAACACAATTTTTGGTCACCTTTTTGGTCTGGATTGCTCACTTCAGTTAGGATTCTGAATGTCGTTAGTGCTGTGTCTTTAGATAATGCTGGACAAAAGGCCTCACTTCAGTTAGGGGCAGGGCCCACGCTACCAGAATTTGTGACTAGCAATGTGTTGTAAGCAACAATTTGCCACCTGCCACATCGGCTTCGTGGCACACGTTTCAATGTGCGCGCAATGTGTTGTACTGACTGACCTGCCATTACCATACATGGAACAGCTCTCACGTGCGCCGGCTGAAATGTTCGGAGCTGCGGGAGCCCCATATGCATGGGAACTCTCGGACAAGGTTGATCAATTAACTCACTGGAGATGTGCCGCATACTGATCCGTAGTTATTCGCAGAGTTTCCGCATGCGGCGCGTCTCCAATGAGTTAACAGTCTCAAAGCCGTCGCTCAGCTTCTCCGCCATTTTGTCCGGCCCCGGAAGATAAAGAAACGGGGAGTGGCGCAAGAACACCGCTGGTTGGCGGCAACATTGCTCGAGCCTTGCCGGCTACCACAAAAGAAATAGACTCGGTTTGTATCGGGTCGCAATTTGTGGCGGCAATATTGTAGGCGCCCTAATTATGGCGGCAACATTGCCGCCACAAAATTGCGCCCGGCAATAGGTGTTTGTGGTAGCGTGTGCCCAGCTTCTAAGATTCTGAATGGCCTTGGTGCTGAATGTCTTTAGATAATGCTGCACAAACCGGCTCACTTCAGTTAGGATTCTGGCCTTAGTGTTGTATGTCTTTAGATAATGCTGCACAAAGCGGCTCACTTCAGTTAGGATTTTGAATGTCCTTAGTGCTGTATGTCTAGATAATGCTGGACAATGCTAATGCTGTCCTTAGTGCTATATGTCTTTAGATAATGCTGGACACTTCAGTTAAGACTCTGAATGTCCTTAGTGTTATATGTCTTTAGATAATGCTGGACAAAGAGGCTCACTTCAGTTAGGATTCTAAATGGCCTTAGTGCTATATGTCTTTAGATAATGCTGGACAAAATGCCCCCCTTCAGTTAGGATTCTGAATGTCCTTATTCCTATATGTCTTTAGATAATGCTGGACAAAGAGACACTTCAGTTAGGATTATGAATGTCCTTAGTGCTGTATGTCTTTAGATAATGCTGGACCAAACGCCTCACTTAAATTAGGATTCTGAATGTCCTTAGTGCAGTGTCTTTAGATAATGCTGGACAAAACGCCTCACTTCAGTTAGGATTCTGATTGTCCTTCGTGCTGTGTGTCTTTAGATAATGCTTGACAAAACGCTTCCATTAAATTATGATTCTGAATGTCCTTAGTGCTGTATGTCTTTAGATAATAATGGACAAAACGCCTCACTTCAGTTATGATTCTAATGTCCTTAGTGCTGTATGTCTTTAGATAATGTTGGACAAAGAGGCTCACTTCAGTTAAGATTCTAAATTTCGTAAAATGAAAGAATTTTCTGCTCTTCTTTTTCTTTCTACGCACAAGCTCGACTTCCTTCCGGTACGCTCAAACAAACCAAAAAAAAAAGACAGTGGAAAACCTCTGGTAAGTGTGCCTATCCCCGCGGACTGTGAAAAAAAAGGGTAAAGTGTGCCTATCCCCACGGCCTGTGTAAAGAAGAGCAAAGTGTGCCTATCCCCACGGCCTGTGTAGAGAAGAGCAAAGTGTGCCTATCCCACGGTCTGTGTAAAGAAAAGCAAAGTGTCCCTATCCCCACGGTCTGTGTAAAGAAGAGCAAAGTGTACCTATCCCACGGCCTGTGTAAAGAAGAGCAAAGTGTGCCTATCTCCATGATCTGTGTAAAGAAGAGAAAAGTGTGCCTATCCCCACGGCCTGTGTAAAAAAAAGAGCAAAGTGTGCCTATCCCCACGGCCTGTGTAAAGAAGAGCAAAGTGTGCCTATCCCACGCCCTGTGTGGAGAAGAGCAAAGTGTGCCTATTCCCACGGCCTGTGTAAAGAAGAGAAAAGTGTGCCTATCACCACGGCCTGTGTAAAGAAGAGCAAAGTGTGCCTATCCCCACGGCCTGTGTGAAGAAGAGCAAAGTGTGCCTATCCCCACGGCCTGTGTAAAGAAGAGCAAAGTGTGCCTATCCCCACGGCCGGCTTAAGAAAGAGCAAAGTGTGCCTATCCCCACGGCCTGTGTAAACAAGAGCAAAATGTGCCTATCCCCACGGCCTGTGAAAAGAAGGGTAAAGTGTGCCTATCCCCACGACCTGTGAAAAGAAGGGTAAAGTGTGCCTATCCCCACGGCCTGTGTAAAGAGCAAAGTGTGCCTGCCCCCACGGCCTGTGTAAAGAATAGCAAAGTGTGCCTATCCCCACGGTCTGTGTGAGGAAAAGTAAAGTGTCCCTATCCCCACGGCCTGTGTAAAGAAAAGCAAAATGTGCCTATCCCCACGACCTGTGAAAAGAAGGGTAAAGTGTGCCTGTCCCCACGGCCTGTGAAAAGAAGGATAAAGTGTGCCTATCCCCACGATCTGTGTAAAGAAGGGTAAAGAGTGCCTGTCCCCACGGACTGTGAGAGAAAGGGGAAAGTGTGCCTATCCACGGCATGTGAAAAGAAGGTAAAGTGTGCCTATCTCACGGGCTGTGAAAAGAAGGGCAAAGTGTGCCTATCCCCACGGGCTGTGAAGAGAAGGGCAAAATGTGCCTATCCCCACGGCTTGTGTAAAGAAGGGTAAAGTGTGCCTATCCCCACAGCTTGTGTAAAGAAGGGCAAAGTGTGCCTATCCCACGGCCTGTGTGAAGAAGAGCAAGGTGTGCCTATCCCCACGGCCTGTGTAAGGAAGAGCAAAGTGTGACTATCCCCACGGCCTGTGTAAAGAAGAGCAAAGTGTGACTATCCCCACAGCCTTTGTAAAGAAGAGCAAAGTGTGCCTATCCTCACGGTCTGTGTAAAGAAGAGCAGTGTTTGCCTATCCCCACGGCCTGTGTAAGGAGGAGCAAAGTGTGCCTATCCCCACGGCCTGTGTAAAGAAGAGCAAAATGTGCCTATCCCCACGGCCTATGTAAGGAAGAGCAAAGTGTGCCTATCCCCACGGCCTGTGTAAAGAGGAGCAAAATGTGCCTATCCCCACGGCCTGTGAAAAGAAGGGTAAGTGTGCCTATCCCCACGGACTGTGAAAAGAAGGGCAAAGTGTGCCTATCCCCACGGACTGTGAAAAGAAGGGTAAAGTGTGCCTATCCCCAGGGACTGTGTAAAGAAGAGCAAAATGTGCCTATCCCCACGGACTGTGAAAAGAAGGGCAAAGTGTGCCTATCCGCACGGACTGTGAAAAGAAGGGCAAAGTGTGCCTATCCCCACGGACTGTGAAAAGAAGGGCAAAGTGTGCCTATCCCCACGGACTGTGTAAAGAAGGATTGATTGATTGATTGATTGTACATTGCTTAACGTCCAGACAGCAACAAGGCTTTCTCAGGATGTGCCTGCACTGCTTGTGAAAAAAAAAAAAAACTAAACAGAACATTGAATGTAAGTCGCCAGCCGGTCAAATACATTAAATAAACCTAACACATGGGCCTAAATAAAGCTAAGACCATTTAGCAACACACATCCAATATCAAGAGCTACAGGCAGTGCAGACAGTAGGGAGAGTTTTAAAATGGCAAATACAGGTGAATGGACAAAGGGTAGACAGAAACACATGCCCCAGAATAGAGAGATAAACCCACCCTGTGGGGCTGACCAGGGTGACCCTGGGAACTAAAAAATACCTAACCCCACCCAAGTCCCCCAGGGCAGACCCGGGTGGGGCTGTAAAGAAGGATAAAGTGTGCCTATCCCCACGGACTGTGTAAAGAAGGGTAAAGTGTGCCTATCCCACGGCCTGTGTAAAGAAGGGTGGAAAGTCTTAGTTGAGTCCAGACAACATTGGTCACCCGTTGTGTCGGTAATTTCAGCAATCAACGTCCGATCAATCAATTGCCAAGTATTAATTGTATTTCAGCAATCAACGTCCGATCAATCAATTGCCAAGTATTAATTTGTATTTTAGCAATCAACGTCCGATCAATCAATTGCCAAGTATTAATTTGTATTTCAGCAATCAACGTCCGATCAATCAATTGCCAAGTATTAATTTGTATTTCAGCAATCAACGTCCGATCAATCAATTGCCAAGTATTAATTTGTATTTCAGCAATCAACGTCCGATCAATCAATTGCCAAGTATTAATTTGTATTTCAGCAATCAACGTCCGATCAATCAATTGCCAAGTATTAATTTGTATTTCAGCAATCAACGTCCGATCAATCAATTGCCAAGTATTAATTTGTATTTCAGCAATCAACGTCCGATCAATCAATTGCCAAGTATTAATTTGTATTTCAGCAATCAACGTCCGATCAATCAATTGCCAAGTATTAATTTGTATTTTGCCTGAAGCAGAATGCGTTAACCCATTCAGCCCTGACGCACTGCAGCAGGAGATGGGTCGACCATGACAATTCAAGGGTAGTGCCAGATTAGCTTGGCGCCTATCGGCGCCAAGCTAATCTGGCACTACCCTTGAATTATCATGGTCGATCCATCTCCTGCAACTGGAGCATAGTCATTAGACGACGCCCCCCAAATTTGGGCAATACGGCCGTCGGGCTGAATGAGTTAATGAATCTGCTTCAGGCAAAATACAAATTAATACTTGGCAATTTCTCCTGTATATATGTTCACAGTGTGTCTTCTCCCGCTCTTTGCCAGCGGACGCAGGCTGTGTTTCTGCAGTCTTCGTTAATTCAAGACTAAAGACCCTGAGATGTCCGGGGAACATGGATTCAATGTTGTGTCAGCAAGAGGCATAGATCCTCATGGGCCCCCGCAACTGCGGAGTCTCATAAGGATCTATACCTCTTGCAGTTGAGCGGTGTTTATTTTTCTCTCTCGGCATTGAACGGGTTAGAATAACGCCACACAAAATGTCTAACTAAACTTATGATATTATGAAGTTTGATTTTCGTAAAATGAAAGACTTTTCGTCTCTGTTTTCCCCCTCCTTCGCAGGAGAATTCGGCCGGTGCGCACAAGGATCATTACAAAACCTGTTACGCGTGCCTGCTCACATGCATTGTGAAAACAAGGGTAAAAAAAATTCGTCGCTGAAGATCAGAAAAATCTGAGCCGAGGCAAGACATAGTCACAGCCCGTAGTAGGGCGAAGTTTAGCAGTGAAAGCCCACCGTAGAGCAGATCTAAATGTTTGAAGTGTGAAAGTCGCCAATGAATCACTTGAACTGCTTTTTCTCTCCCTTGTTTGTAGGAGAGCTTCACCGACGCATACCAGGGGCAGGAGAAAGTCTTTGGCAGTGCGCCTACTCACATCGGATGTGAAAAGAAAAGGGTAGATATTTCTTAGTTGAGGCATGACGACGTTGAGAGTTCTATGTATCGCCGAATTTTTGCAATCGAAGCCTGCCATGGAGTAGATCGCTTTAATAGTCAAATGAAATAAAACGTTAAAATTTACTTAGCTCTCATCTGGCATTTATCCAGCTTTCATGCTAACTGCAAACTAAGTGAGCGGATAAAAAGTGATGCTATTTTCATTGTATCAATAGTTGCAATGGACAGGTTACTGCTGGTCTTGAAATATCGTTGCTGGCGCTCATAAAATGCATAAAAATCGGAGCGCATTAAAAGTGTTCAAGAATAAAACAATATAAAAAATATGCTGTACAATAAGTTATTATAAAACAGCTTACAGCGGGACAGGAACAACAACAAAATCAACAATAGCTGAGCGGTTCCAAATCACAGATCTGCATACGCTTAATTTTGTTTTTAATATATTTTAAACATCTGTATTCAGGTGTGTGATTTTGGACCTTACGACCCACACCCGTAAGGTCAAAAATGACAGACCAAGGCAACTTTAACTTTGTTTCATGTATGGCACACAGAAACTGGTGAGATTCGAGGCTGGTCGAGAGCGGCCTAACCACGTGATACGAATACTTAGAGGTTTCCTTACAAAGAGTGTTCACCAGAGTACGCAAAGGCCGGAAGTCGGCCGCATTGGGCCCGCGCACATGCTGGCCAAGACCGGCCTAACCACGTGATACGAATACTTAGAGGTTTCCTTACAAAGAGTGTTCACCAGAGTACGCAAAGGCCGGAAGTCGGCCGCATTGGGCCCGCGCACATGCTGGCCAAGACCGGCCTAACCACGTGATACGAATACTTAGTGGTTTCCTTACAAAGAGTGTTCACCAGAGTACGCAAAGGTCCGAAGTCGGCTGCATTCGACCCGCGCACAACTGTGCGCGGGCCCACTGCGGCCAATCACCATGACAACGGGTAAAGACCCGTTGTCATGGTGACACTCTTGTTATTCGCTCCCGCTGCCATGTTCATGGCCATTACTTCCCCACCCCCCACAAGTACAAACCCCCCACTCCCACCTCCAACACACCCCACCTCACCCTCCGCTGACGTTTATTCTCCCGCTTTACTGAATGCACCGATTGCCCAAATTATGGTGCCCCATTTTACCCACGGTCAAGGTGATGCCACTGCACTCCGTCTCCAGTTCTCCATCGTCCTCTGGCCAACGTCGGCTGCAGTGGCCCGATGACTTTTTGCATAGCCTCTTCCTGCTGCAAAGGTAATGCCAACTTTCATCTGCAATGATATGACTCTCCTTGTCATTCTTCTTGTTGCCCTGGTGGTCGAAGCTTCCTCTACTCTGCGCTGTCAGTGTCAAAGTATTGTCAAATATGCTGCAAAGGAGATACCCCTTTTCGTCCTGAGCATGGTGCGTCTTTTCCCTGGTTGTCATAGCGAATATTTTAACACCCAACGCGCCCCACCCCCCCCCCCCTCTGCACCATCCGCCACACCAACCCCAAATCCAAATCCCCTCCGTTGTCATGATGATGCACTTCTCTCCCCTGTTGTCATGGCGATGCCTTCTCCTTCATTGTTATGGTCATGCCCATTTTTCTTCCTCTGTTTTTACGGTGATGCCCTTCTCAACTCAACCGCTGTCGTGGCGATGCCCGTCTCTTCTTGTCTGTTGTCATGGGTATGCCCTTCTCTCCTCCCCCGTTGTCAAGGTAATGCCCTTCCTTTCTCCATTGTCATGGTGATGCCCTTCTATGTCTTATAAATATATGGTGACGCCCTGTTCCCCTGCTGTAATGGTGATTCTCTTCTCCCCGTAGTGACAGTGATGTTATTTCGTCTCTCGATCGCCATGGTGATGCCCTTCATCTCCGTCGTCATGGTAATGCCCTTCATCTCCGTCGTCATGGTAATGCCCTTCTTCCTCGCTTACACGGTGATGCCCTTTTTCCCCGTCGTCAAAGCGATGCCCTTCTCCCCCGTCTCTCTGGTGATGCCCTTGTCCACCGTCGTCATGGTGATGCCTTTCTCTCCCGTCTCTCTGGTGATGACCTTGTTCACCGTCGCAATGGTGATGCCCTTGTCCACCGTCGTCATGGCGATGCCCTTGTCCACCGTCTTCATGGTGATGCCCTTCTTCCCCGTTATCATGATGAATGTGATGGGGGGACTCCACCCACACCAGCTGGCCCGTGCACCGCGACATGGCCAACAATCGGTCCTGCGCCCCCCTCGTGTCCACGTGACCCACCCCAACTACCACCCGCCTCTCCAGACCCAGAATCAGCATGTAGTCAGTCACTAAAATCTCGTCTCTCTTAGCTAAAGCAACGTCGCGCATTGTGTCAATGTCTCTGACGTCATCGCGTTGTACGACGAACACAGGAAAGCCAGATTGACGTAAGCCGGTTATGACGGGGGTTGTGCGTGCGTCTCCGTGACTGTCACGTTCCGGTCTATCGTCATGCGGGTCGTGAGACAGGACCAGCACGTCACGATACTGCAGGGCACCTTGACCTTGACAATGTAAAGCCACAAGAAAACAGTACACAACTGAACTCAGCTGTATTATTAAGTAACTTAGATCGTGTATATAAGCCGAATAACGTAAATAATATGTTGGGCTATTTTTTTTTAATGAAATATGATCAACAAAAAATACAAATTGATTTAACATTATATTGAATTTAACTGAACTGAAAATTAACGATTTCTATGTACCTTCGGGCTTCACGTCGAGTTTCTTAAGGACCTCAGCAATATTCATGCCGCACAGTTCGCAGTTCAAGGGATACAGGTGAGCAGCGTGACCTTCAGTGTTGTCCTTGTGACGGAGTTGTATGACCTGCAAGCCGTCAGTCGGGGCAGGAATAGACGCTTGGCTGTACCTGTACACGAGGCCTGCCTTAAACTCCGCGGCCTGTTCCACCTCTTCCATAACTTTTCTGGGACACCTGGAGAAATGAAATCAACTGAAATCAACTGAAATCAAATGACATCAAATTACATCAAATGAAATCGAATGAAATCACATGAAATTAACTGAAATCAATTAAAATTGCATCAAAAGAAATCGATTGAAATCAAATGAAATAAACTGAAACCAAAAGGAAATCAAATGAAAACAAATGAAACCAAACGAAATCAACTAATATTTTCAAGAGATTAAAGATTAGGCGTGGGGGCCTTCTTCTTCTAGCTACGTGCAACAAGACAAAACAAGACAACAAGATGAAACAGCACCAAAGTCCACAACGCTTTCGGGCCGCAGTCGGCCGCACTGGGCCCGCGCACAGTCGTGTTAGTGTAATCTACAGTCGTGTTAGTGTAATCTACAGTCGTGTTAGTGTAGTCCACAGTCGTGTTAGTGTAATCTACAGTCGTGTTAGTGTAGTCCACAGTCGTGTTAGTGTAGTCCACAGTCGTGTTAGTGTAATCTACAGTCGTGTTAGTGTAGTCCACAGTCGTATTAGTGTATTCCACAGTCGTGTTAGTGTAGTCCACAGTCGTGTTAGTGTAGTCCACAGTCGTGTTAGTGTAGTCCACAGTCGTGTTAGTGTAGTCTACAGTCGTGTTAGTGTAATCTACAGTCGTGTTAGTGTAGTCCACAGTCGTGTTAGTGTAGTCCACAGTCGTGTTAGTGTAGTCCACAGTCGTGTTAGTGTAGTCCACAGTCGTTTTAGTGTAGTCCACAGTCGTGTTAGTGTAGTCCACAGTCGTGTTAGTGTAATCTACAGTCGTGTTAGTGTAGTCCACAGTCGTGTTAGTGTAATCTACAGTCGTGTTAGTGTAATCTACAGTCGTGTTAGTGTAATCTACAGTCGTGTTAGTGTAGTCCACAGTCGTGTTAGTGTAATCTACAGTCGTGTTAGTGTAGTCCACAGTCGTGTTAGTGTAGTCCACAGTCGTGTTAGTGTAATCTACAGTCGTGTTAGTGTAGTCCACAGTCGTATTAGTGTATTCCACAGTCGTGTTAGTGTAGTCCACAGTCGTGTTAGTGTAGTCCACAGTCGTGTTAGTGTAGTCCACAGTCGTGTTAGTGTAGTCCACAGTCGTGTTAGTGTAATCTACAGTCGTGTTAGTGTAATCTACAGTCGTGTTAGTGTAGTCCACAGTCGTGTTAGTGTAGTCCACAGTCGTGTTAGTGTAGTCCACAGTCGTTTTAGTGTAGTCCACAGTCGTGTTAGTGTAGTCCACAGTCGTGTTAGTGTAATCTACAGTCGTGTTAGTGTAGTCCACAGTCGTGTTGGTGTAGTCCACAGTCGTGTTAGTGTAATCTACAGTCGTGTTAGTGTAATCTACAGTCGTGTTAGTGTAATCTACAGTCGTGTTAGTGTAGTCCACAGTCGTGTTAGTGTAATCTACAGTCGTGTTAGTGTAATCTACAGTCGTGTTAGTGTAGTCCACAGTCGTGTTAGTGTAGTCCACAGTCGTGTTAGTGTAGTCCACAGTCGTGTTAGTGTAATCTACAGTCGTGTTAGTGTAATCTACAGTCGTGTTAGTGTAATCTACAGTCGTGTTAGTGTAGTCCACAGTCGTGTTAGTGTAATCTACAGTCGTGTTAGTGTAGTCCACAGTCGTGTTAGTGTAATCTACAGTCGTGTTAGTGTAATCTACAGTCGTGTTAGTGTAATCTACAGTCGTGTTAGTGTAATCTACAGTCGTGTTAGTGTAGTCCACAGCCGGTCGTGTTAGTGTAATCTACAGTCGTGTTAGTGTAATCTACAGTCGTGTTAGTGTAATCTACAGTCGTGTTAGTGTAATCTACAGTCGTGTTAGTGTAATCTACAGTCGTGTTAGTGTAATCTACAGTCGTGTTAGTGTAATCTACAGTCGTGTTAGTGTAATCTACAGTCGTGTTAGTGTAATCTACAGTCGTGTTAGCGTAATCTACAGTCGTGTTAGTGTAGTCCACAGTCGTGTTAGTGTAATCTACAGTCATGTTAGTGTAATCTACAGTCGTGCGCGGGCCCACTGCGGCCGACATCGGCCCGATGGCCTGTACATGTGCAGCAGCCGCATCTCCACCCGCTGCTTGTTCGGACACAGACGTTAACGCCGGCAGACGGCTGCAGACGGAGATCTGGAAGAGTTTAACTCTGGCTGACGGTAGCTTGTTTAGTCAAGCTGGTTCCTACAGGAATCACCTCGACCGACAGCCGACTGGTTAACTCATTCGCGGCAAGCCGCATCCGGATGCGCGGCTTATGCCGCGCATCCGGATGCAGCTGGCCGCGAATGAGTTAATCTTCTGCAGGCCATTAAGAGGTTTGCTGATTTCAACCCCACTCCCCAATGGAAAAAGCAACGAATTCGCTATGAGGCCGCAACGATAGAATCTTTAACAAGTTGAACCCACAGCGAGCCTATCCTTACCACGAGCAACACAGAGCTAACATTCGTAATATATCCCGCGAGAACATTGTTAGTACGGTCTAAATGATGGACAAAGGGGGTTAAGGCGATCTGCTCCAGGGCGGGCTTTGACTGTTATAATTCGCCGATAGAGCGGGTTATCAATGTTGTGTTGCTCAGCTAATACTTTTCTCCCCTTCTTTTCACAATGATATGAGTTGGCCACTTCCTGTTGAGCGTAACGGAAGGCGACGGAACTCTCCTACGTATAAAGGAGAAGAAGAGCAGAAAGATATTTCATTTTACCACATTCAAACTTCCTGATTTGAGTTAACCTTCTTATAATAATAATAATAATAATAATAATAATAATAATAATAATAATAATAATAATAATAATAATAATAATAATAATAACAAAGGAGATTTGTTAAGCGCTTATTCTAAAAGTATCTCTAAGCGCTGACACAATGAAAAGGCTAACAACTAACATGCACACACGCACGCACGCATACACACACACACACACACACACACACACACACACACACACACACACACACACACACAACATACGCGCACACACACATATACGTGACAGTGGTGATGAATTGTGCATGGCTAGGGAAATGCACTAGTGAAAGGCAGCGTTGTAGAGGTGGGTTTTGAAAAGTGATTTAAAGGAGGAGAGCGTTGACAGTTACGTACAAGGGCGTGGCGGCTGTTATAAGTGGCGGGGCCGTGATGGGAGAAGGCGCGACCGCCACGTGTTTTACATTTGAAATTGGGAGGGCGAAATTTACGTGTGTCAGAGGAAGAGCGGAGGGAGCGAGATGTAGTACACAGATGGAGTAAGTCAGAGATATAGGCAGGGGAAGTCAGGCTGATAGAGTTGAAGCACATGCAGGGCAGTTTATACAGAATGAGTTCTTGTACAGGCAGCCAATGGAGTTTCATAAGGGCCGGGCGGAAATGGTCACGCTTACGCAAGCGCATAACTAAACGGGCAGCACTGTTTTGCACTCTCTGCAGTTTATCTAGCTGGGTCTTTAGGCAGACCGGAAAGGAGAGAGTTACAGTAGTCTAACCCTGATAAAACAATATTATGCATTATTATTGTAAAGCATACAAGAACATTTATAAAGGAGACATTGCGATCCAGTAATCCTTTAGTGCCTTTAACCTGCGACGTTTAAATGTCGTAAAAACAAAAGACTTTTCTGTCCTTTTCCTTTTTACGACATGGGTCAGCAGCAGTGCGTGTGCATATCCACGTAGATTGTGAGTAGAAGGGTACAGATGCATATGCTGAGGCAAGCCAACATTGAGAACCTGTTGCATAGGCAAATATTACGGGTCAAAGCAGATCGCTTCAAGGTCAATATTCTCAATTAGGAACGTTTTCTCTGAAAATTGCATTACAGTTCGGTGGACACATAGACCAGGATAGTTCAAGGGTGGTGACGGAAAAGCTTGGCGCTTCCAGGCGCCAAGCTTTTCTGGCACTACCCTTGAACTATCCTGGTCGATCCATAGCTTGTGAATGGTATGAAATCTTCTAGGGGTTAATGGGTTAACCTGAGAGAAACTGTGAGGCGTTGCTCCTCCAGACACTCAGGACGATGTCCATGATGCACGGCGCCCGCCCAAAGGTGAAGGTCAGGGACAGCTTGGTTTGTCACAGAAGTCCTGGAACTTGCCCGGACCACTGGACACATTGACACAAATAAACACATCCTGGTGAATCACAGAATGACAGTGACAGTCATAAGACAGGTAGAATGAATTATATTTTATGATTTTCATACATATGACTGAGAATGTCATATATAGCAAAACGCAGGATATTACAATGAATGCCTTTTCAGAAGTCCCTCAGAAAGCACTTGAACTGCGTACCAGGGGTGGATCTGGTGTGTATGTGTATGTGTGTGTGTGTGTGTGTGTGTGTGTGTGTGTGTGTGTGTGTGTGTGTGTGTGTATGTGTGTGTGTTTGTGTGTGTGTGTGTGTGTGTGTGTGTGTGTGTGTGTGTGTGTGTGTTAGGGGGGGGGGGAGGGGAACACTTTTTTTAAAATGCTATATCAAAGTCCCTCCGTTGTTTGATTTTTCGGTCGCTAGGAATGTATTTTGTCTTGGTCCCACCCCCACCCCCCCCCCCACCCCCACCCCGGTCCCCCCCCCCACCCCCGCCTTCTTCCCCTACCCCCTTTTTTTTCTCCTTCCTACCCCCCTTCTCCCCCCTCCCCCCCAAATCCCCCCCCCCCCCCCCCCCCCGCCTTCCTATGTCATTTTTCGGCCGTTGGGAAGTAAGGTCCAGCGTCGAGAGGCTGATGAGTCAGGTTCAAGGTCCCAAACAGACAGGGAGGTAACTGCGTAAATTACTTATCACTTATTAACTCATTCGAGACGTGCCACCTCCGAATACGCGGCTTAAGCCAGTGTACATATGGAGCAGGCTTAAGCCGCGTATCCGGAGGTGGCACGTCTCGAAAGAGTTAAGAACGTCGGATATAGCACACAAACCAGTCCGGGACCCTGTGGACGAGGGGGGATACGCAAAGGTCATCACTGAACAATCATACTGGCACAACGTGGCACTGGGACAGGGGAGACAAACCTGTCGCCATATGGCCCCGCTTCGTCCACGATGGCGTAGAGTGCACATTTAGTGTCTGCTTCCTCGGACAGCCGCGCTGTACCTGCTTCCCCAGTCAACTTAGCATGTGCTGCCTGACGCAGCTTCCGCACGGCCTCTGTAACGTACAGTATACATCAATATGAATAACTAAATGAACAGTACGTGATTCACACTCAGGCGATTATTTTTATTTGCTCTGATTATAGTTCTTGTTTCTTGTTGATAGCGTGTACAATTGCTGCACACTGCACGGCATAGAATGTGCGCTGGTCGGTGATTTTGGGACCAGCACACGTGACGTATAAATGATGAAGTGCACGTCACAGCCGGCAGCCCCTTGTCACGGTTCTACGATTCGCTGACGCCAACTACCCGTGAGAAAGGTCTTGCACCTGCCTCGCGTCCTGCACACCCCGTTTTCATCCCTCTATTAAACCTGAGGTTAACCCCTTCGCTGCTAGCGGACGCGAAATGCGCTTCTGAACTCACTGCAAGCTGACCGGCATTGGCGTGAAGAACACAACGTGACGCGGACCCACAACAGACATAAAGAACGCAGGACTAGCACGAGACATAAACCCTCATGCGACAGACATTGGCGTGAAGAACACGTGACACGGACCCAAACAGGCATAAAGAACGCAGGACTAACACGAGACATAAACCCTCATGCGACAGACATTGGCGTGAAGAACACAACGTGACGCGGACCCACAACAGACATAAAGAACGCAGGACTAGCACGAGACATAAGCCCTCATGCGACAGACATTGGCGTGAAGAACACGTGACGCGGACCCAAACAGGCATAAAGAACGCATGACTAGCACGAGACATAAACCCTCATGCGACAGACATTGGCGTGAAGAACACAACGTGACGCGGACCCACAACAGACATAAAGAACGCAGGACTAGCACGAGACAGAAACCCTCATGCGACAGACATTGGCGTGAAGAACACAACGTGACGCGGACCCAAACAGGCATAAAGAACGCAGGACTAACAAGAGACAGAAACCCTCATGAGCCCCCGCGACTGCGGGGGCTCATGAGGGTTTATGTCTCTTGCAGATGGATATCCTTTGCATTTCTCCGGCAGTTAAGGGGTTAATCACGTGACACTGTGCATATCTCGCGCCCTGAAAACCCCAGATCGTTACTCTTAGGTGTAATAGGTAACTCCGTTCTCGTCACTGTATTTCAGGTAAGGTCAATCGTGTGAGAGCAGCCTAAACTTGGGCCTTGCAAAGCCCTCCTCATCACACTAAAGCTACGTTTCCATAAGCACGAATCCGATACCAATCCGATCCGAACCCGATGCGATGATGCTTTTTTCCTTCAAGAATTGCGTCATTTTCGTTCGAAATCGGGATGCGAATTCGTTTATCGCACACACATGAAAAGGCCTTGCACGATTTATTCTGTTTCGGACCCGCTTCGGATTCGGATCGGTTTCGTATCGGATTCGTGTTTATGGGTAGCCGCCTTAAGGCGTGTTACAGTCAATCGTAAAAGACACCCAGCCCTGATTTGCATCGACCGTAATAGTTCAAGGTAGGTGCCAGAATAGCTTGTCTCCCAAAGGCGCCAAGCTATTCTGGCACCTACCCTTGAACTATCATGGTCGATCTGTCTCCTGAACTCATTTGCAGTCTCGAATGACAACTTCAAGATCTGGAATTTTGACCTCAGGGTTCAGTGAGACGAGTTCTGTCGGTCATACTTCCTACCCGTAGAGCTGCTTAAAAAAGATGGGATGAACCAGCCCACAAATTTTCTTCAATAGGCCTGTGAGTATGCATGTGTTTTCCCACTTTTTGCACAGTACGCTGGCAGATATCATAACAAAGATAGAGACTGTCTTCCTAACTAAATCAAAGTGTCAGAGAGAGGGAGAGCATTGCGTCAATACATACTGACGTGCTGGCCCATTGCGTCATTTCAGGACATTAGTACGTTTTACAGCTGGGTTTGGTAATTTTTGTCTTGTTGCTTCACTGTCAGGGTCTGAGTCCTGCCCGCCTATGTTGTCATGTGCGTGCTACTGAAAGCGACCACCCTCCCCCCCCCCCACCCCCACCCCCCTCCTTCCGCGACCCATCCTGAAACGTCTCCTCTATAATAAATAAGAGAGACTTTAAAAAATATAGAAATTCTTTTTAATTAAAAAGAAAGAAAGAAAGAAAAAGACACGGCGGAACTATGCCCAATGCGCAAATGGCCATCGGGCCGACATCGGCGGCCGACGTCAGCCCGAAGGCCTTTTGCACATTGGGTGTGTACGTGACATTTGTAAATATCTGTGTTTCCAACTCACCATCCACGTTCTCTTTCCCCTTATCTTGATCGTCAAACTCGAACAAATGCAAGCAGACTTGTGTATTCACGTTAAAGCTCTTCCGGAAGTCATCCAGCATCACGTTCAGGTGATGCTCGATCAGGAAGGCGGCGGCGTGGCCACGTGACCAGGAACTGATCACGTGAACATCATGGCCGTCCAGGAGCCAGCGCGCTGCCTTCAGAACGAGAACTACGGTCTTCCCAGTGCCCGGCGGGCCCGCCAGAAAGACTTTGGGATACCTTGAATTGTCGTTGATCAGACTAACCTGCCCGAGAACACAAGAACCCGTACATCAAGATTAATTGACCCCTTAAAGTAATTACCCCCCTCCCCCCCCCCCCACACCCCCCGGTGCATGCGCGGTACTGTTTACTGTTACTGTTACTGTTTACTGTTAATGTTTACTGTTACTATTTACTGTTTACTGTTACTGTTACTCTTTACTGTTACGTTTACTGTTTACTGTTACTATTTACTGTTTACTGTTACTGTTACGTTTACTGTTACTGTTTACTATTTACTGTCTACAGTATCGGTTGCTGCATGCACAAGGGGAGTAATTACATGTCCATCGTCATTTGATTGAGTCCAAACTACTTTGTCCTACTGTGTCTTTGTCCTGCTTACTTCCTAAGTTCCCGATAAAGACATGGGTTAAATGCATGACCTGATGCATCCTTTTCAGGGATGAATATGATCGTCTTGTCATTTACCTGCGTATTTTTCAGTGGACTGGCGATTGGGGGCCTGATAGGAGGGGCAGAGTATCTAACTGTTTGTATGTCCAGAGCTGAGTAATTCCCCTTGGTATGTGTACTGTTCTATCAGCGCTAGCCTTACCTGTCTGGTTTGGGAACAAACTACTTTTGTTTCATTTGATTTGTTTGTTTGGTTGTTGTTGTTGTTTTTTGTTTTTTTTTACTTCCCTTTGGTGAATGTTTGGTAAGAGAACAAAAACAAAAAAAAGCAAAAACAAAACAGAGAAGGAAACACGCTTTAGAATAGACAAGATAAAAACAGTTAAAATCTAAATTAACTCCTTTGTCAAAGTACACATCGCCATCGCTGACATCAATGGTCTACTATAACGATAGTCTGCCATAACAATAGTCTGTCATAACAATAGTCTTCCAGTATAATAGTCTGCCATAACAATAGTCTGTCATAACAATAGTCTGTCATAACAGTAGTCTTCCAGTATAATAGTCTGCCATAACAATAGTCTGTCATAACAATAGTCTTCCAGTATAATAGTCTGCCATAACAATAGTCTGTCATAACAATAGTCTTCCAGTATAATAGTCTGCCATAACAATAGTCTGTCATAACAATAGTCTGTCATAACAGTAGTCTTCCAGTATAATAGTCTGCCATAACAATAGTCTTCCAGTATAAAAGTCTGCCATAACAATAGTCTGTCATAACAATAGTCTTCCAGTATAATAGTCTGCCATAACAATAGTCTGCCATAACAACAGTCTTCCAGTATAATAGTCTGCCATAACAATAGTCTGTCATAACAATAGTCTTCCAGTATAATAGTCTGCCATAACAATAGTCTGCCATAACAATAGTCTGCCATAACAACAGTCTTCCAGTATAATAGTCTGCCATAACAATAGTCTGTCATAACAATAGTCTTCCAGTATAATAGTCTGCCATAACAATAGTCTGCCATAACAATAGTCTGTCATAACAATAGTCTTCCAGTATAATAGTCTGCCATAACAATAGTCTGCCATAACAATAGTCTGTCATAACAATAGTCTTCCAGTATAATAGTCTGCCATAACAATAGTCTGCCATAACAACAGTCTTCCAGTATAATAGTCTGCCATAACAATAGTCTGCCATAACAACAGTCTTCCAGTATAATAGTCTGCCATAACAATAGTCTACAATAGTCTGCCATAACAATAGTCTTCCAGTATAATAGTCTGCCATAACAATAGTCTACAATAGTCTGCCATAACAATAGTCTACAATAGTCTGCCATAACAATAGTCTGCCATACAATAGTCTGCCATAACAATAGTCTGCCATAACAATAGTCTGCCATAACAATTGTCTGCCCTAACAATAGTCTACAATAGTCTGCCATAACAATAGTCTGCCCTAACAATAGTCTGCCCTAACAATAGTCTGCCATAATAATAGCCGGCTACGACGCCTATTCTGAAGTGCCGAGCATATCTTTCTACGTACCTTACTTCAGTTATGTCAAACTTGGGATGTAAAAACAACAAAACAGTTCAGGTCCCGAGTCACTTTGTTATATGAAGAGTAGATCACACAAAAATGAAATTGACACAGCATTTACGTTGGGGTTGTTTTGTTTGTTTGTTTGTTTGTTTGTTTGTTTGTTTGTTGTTGTTTTTTTTCTTCTTTCATTTTTTTAGGAGTGGGTGGGGGTGGGGGGGGGGGGATATAGCTGATTTTAGGAGCGGGGTGGGGGTGGGGTAACTGTTTTTGTTAGGAGCGGGGTGGGGGGTAGCTGTTTTCGTTAGATGCTGGTGAGGGGGTGGGGGGGTAGCTGTTTTTGTTAGGAGCGGGTTGGGGGGGGGGGTTAGCTGTTTTTGTTAGGAGAGGATGGGGGGGTAGCTGTTTTTAATTCCTTTTGCCTCTTGCTGGTCTCATTTACATGTGTGCACCTCAAGCAGGTAGGGTTAACTCTTTTGTTGTCGGTACCGCTTTATGTCGGGGTGATTCCTTCAGGAATCGCCTCGACAAAAAGCGCTACCGACAATTAAATGGTTACCCGGCATTGGATCTGCAAAGAGACGTCAGTTCTCGCGGCTGGCAGTTAAGGGGTTAAGACATCTCACCTGGTCAGGTAGCAGTGTCAGCTGAGCCATTCTCCGTCCTGTCTCGGCGGCCGCCTGTCCTGCTGTCCGTAGTTGCACAGCTCTTCTCTGGGCGCCCATTACTGGCACGTCAAAGGTGGTAGCCGGTCCGCAGAACCTAATAATAATAATAATAATAATAATAATAATAATAATAATAATAATATAGTTATCAGAAGTAGAAATAATAATAATAATAATAATAATAATAATAATAATAATAATAATAATAATAATAATAATAATAATAATAACAAGTAGTAGTAGTGGTAGCAGCAGCAGTAAACTTCGACGCCAGGTGACCAAAATGTGTTGTTTAGTAAGAAGTGTTATAAGCGAAGTAATTTGTGTGGATAGAGTGTAGCCCAGACCTTTGAAAAAGTGTTGTTATACCCGAATTCGTTATGTCGAACCGTTATGAAAATTTACAATAATAATAATAATAACAGTAATAATATAAAAATAATGATGATAATAGTAATAACAATAATAATTATATTACTGTTATTGTTATATTATTATTATTATTATTATTATTATTATTATTATTATTATTATTATTATTATTATTATTATTATTATTATAAGAAATCATTTTTTATCTTTATTATTATAAATATAATAAAAAGACTTTATTATTATTATTATTATTTACTACAGTGCCTAACTCGTATCATTTCACTGTGGCTAGCGGACACTAACCGTGCCACCAGTCTTTCGTAAATTTCTTTCGTCATGGCTGGATCTTCTGCAACAATGTTCCGCCACCATGCCCCCATGTTGCTGACAGCCTGGTCCGTGACGGCGCATGCCGCTGTACTAGCTAGCATTTGGTCCGCGCACAGACACTTCCTCACTGCAGCCTCTGGTGACTTTTCTTCCACGCCAAGACAGTCGCACAGGGCCTGACGGAGAGTTTGGCACGCACACACGCACACAGGCAAGTACGCACGCACGCACACACACACACACACACACACACACACACACACACACACACACACACACACACAATCTTATAATAGGTCACTTATGAGTTTGAATTTGAAATTATGTTAAACATGCATTTGCAATGCTTTTAGAAACGCAGTCTGATAGTCGACAGTCAGGGTGTTAACCCAATTACTGCCAATAGACTCAAATCATGTTTGTTTGTTTTTTCAAATCGGCGTAAATTAAACGTCGGAGATCCCCAGCCATCAAAGGAACATGGATACAAAGTGGTGTCAGCAAGAGATGTAGATCCTCATGAGCCTCCGCGACAGCGGGGGCTCATGAGGATCTATACCTCTTGCAGTGTGTCGTGTTCAATTGTTTCTATCGACAGTCATCGGGTGTATAAGATACAATAGTCAGCATGGTCTAATTACCGCCTGGTCTACAGACCAACACAGAGGTAAGGCGTGTACCTGCAGGACCGCGGTGTCGGTGCCCAGTGCGGCCAGCAGCTGACCGGAAGACACGTAGGGCAGGATGACAGTCGGCGTCACGCGGATCTGGGCGAGGTCGGTCACCAGGTGGTGCAGCATTTCTATGGCCTTCGTCAGTTGCCTTACGGCTGTCTGCACCTACAGTGAATGAAAGAATGAATAAAAACGTTAAACTTTTAGGGCTTTACGTCTTTTGCCCACCATGAAGGTGATTTCAAAGACGGGGCATCGAAATATGGTCTGAACAAAATTTGACCCCAGCTGGATTCGAACCCGGGACCTTTCGGACAAGAGTCGAACGCTTTACTACCGAGCCACCCAACTACTCCGAAAGAATGAATGAATGAACAAACGAACGAACGAACGAACGAACCATTGCAGGGACAGACGGACGGACGAATGAATGAACGAAACAACGCACAAACGAACGAATGAACAAACCATAAATCAATCAATCAACCAATCATTCAGTCAATCTATCAATCTGTCTTTAACTAGCCAGCTTAGAAAGCCAGCCAACCAACCAACCAGTCAGCAACCAGTCAATCAACCAGTCAATCAATCAATCAACCAACCAACCAACCAACCAACCAGCCATCCAACCAACCAACCAACCAGTCAATCAATCGATCAATCAATCAATCAAATAACCAATCAATCAACCAATCAATCGATCAATCAATCAATCAAATAATCAACCAATCAATCAATCATCCAACTAATAATCAACTAATCAATCAATCGATCGATTGATCAATCAAACAAACAATCAGTCAATCAATCAACCAATCAAACAACCATTCATCTATATAAATAAAAAAAAAAAATAAGCAAACACCAAGTCACAAAAATAAACACAACAAACAAACCCGTTAAAACACATGATCGTGATCTTTGTACGATCATTTTATCAAGAGAGAAAACTGCTGTGACCTTGTTGACGATTGCAGACAAGTCGTTCTCAGCGCAAACCTCTTTGCAAGGGGCGCAACCCACGGACTTGACTTCCGCTACGATTATTCCGTAGGTACGATGCAGCAAGAGAACATCAAACTCCCCCTGCCTGTATCTGTGGGGAACAACGTGAACCAGCAATTATACAAATGTAATATACGAGTATGTGCTGGCTTGCGATTTTTTGTGTAACTCATTGAGCCCGAGGTACGACATATCCACATTTGGAGTTATCCTCCGAGGACTGCATTACAATTCAGGAGACAGATCGACAATGATAGTTATAGGCGCCAAGCTGTTCTGCCACCACCCTTGAACTATCATGGTCGAGGCATATCTTGCTGTGGTGTGTTGCGGGCAGAATGAGTTTAACGTTTAGAACGCCTCACATGGCACAGACTTGTTCTTACAATAAACTTTCGGAAAACAGAAGTTAGGCACAAGTCACAGTACTGGCGGCGAAAACTTACCGAAATGACGAACATGAGATTTGCTACACTTCAATATACTCACAATAACTCATAAAACAGACCAACATTAATTTCTTAATTTTTCAACTACACATTAAACCTGTATCTTTCCAGAGTAGAATTTAACAATAATTTGCAGCAAAATAAATAGGTGTGCTTTGAGGTGTTTCAAAACATAAGCCACATCGGTAGCGACCATAAAGTTTGTCTCAGGCAGCAATAAATCTCCAGCACTCCTAAACAGCAAGATGCATCTGATATACAACTTCAAATTCTTCTAGGCCCACGCCATCTACGTCACGTTTGCACGTGCAGAAAAACAGTCCAGATCATCCTATAAGCCTGTGGCTTGTTTTGATGTGATGGAAATTTCTGTATATCCTGTTATGCATTTTGCAAAGCAATAAACTATTTAAACCAGAAGAACAGACGATATGTTTTATTGCAGATTGAAATAATAAATATTGTCGAAGTGCAAAAGGTCTGCTGTAAATCTCCATGTTCGCCACATTTTAAAGACCGATAACTCCGCAACCATTAGGTATTTTTTGCCAAACAAACATTAACGGATAGTGTATTGCTTCAACTGTGCATCACTACAGTTACAAACGGAGAGATTAACAACTTTCGAAACTATCTTGATGCAAAATTTCCGCTGATTTGGTTTCCAAATAACATAAATCCCGCAAGCAGGTCAACACTGCACGAGTTCCGGCGGAAGCAGTGGATTAAATGCCCGGATAGACATGCGATATCGCATATTGTTTCCCGGGATTTTAACCCGTTACCTGCCACTGCATGTACATTGTGGATGCTGAAATCTTTGTTCATTCCACGATCAAAGGCCAAAACCCTCCAAGAAACATGGATCTACAAATCAAGTTGGCCTCAGCAACAGTCATAGATCCTCATGAGCCCACGCAGTCGCGGGGGCTCATGAGTATCTATGTATCTCGCAGCTGCATCATGTTCCCTTTTTCTCAGTGAAGGGGTTAATCCACAGTTTACGTCAGGTTGACGTACTTCCTACTTCGTCTATTTTCATTATTGCCATCTTAGTTAGAACCACCAGAGACGAGTTCTGCCCCCTGGCAAAGAAACGCATAACATTGCTGACACCGAGATGACCTTCATTTACATATTTGCACATGAGGACGGTCGTTTGTCAAAGGTGCAAATTTCAATTTCATTTCCACCGTTTGATCATGGTTTTAAAGTGACCTACTCCAGGTAGTAAATGGTCAACAGTTTGCAATATCTCTGTTATAAACGTTCGTATTATGTTCTTACTTACAAAAATGCTGGATAAAAGGGTTAGCTTAAATTAATAAGTGTGTACGACAAAAGGTGTGAAGTTCAATTTTATTTTCACTGTTTGATCGTGGTCTTAAAGTGACCTGAACATGCTAGAGGACAGAACTCGACAGGCCGGACAGAGGACAGAACTGGAAACCTATCGGAGTTCTGTCCTCTGTCAACAGCTACGAGCCTCGTCAGAGGCTCGGAGCTGTTGCGAGGACAGAACTAGAACAGGTTTCCTATCCCTGTGGCTACATACTTCGGATCGAGTGTCACAGGTCTGGGAAACTCCTCAGCGGCCGCAGCGTAGGCGGGTTCGTTGAGGTATTTGCCGAAGCGTAGCTTTGAGATGACCACCATCACCTCCCCCTGCTTGCGGCCCATGTGCTCCAGGGAGACGAGAACAAGTTCCTGCGCCTGGTCATCAAGCACGTCGCTGTGAAACACCCGCGGGGCGTCGCGATCGCTCTCACACGGCACCCATACCTGACCTGTGGGTCAAAGTGCATGTCGAATGCATATCATTTGCATTGCAAATTGCGCGGGTACAATTTTAAATAACACCAGGATATTTATGACAGGAAGCGTGGAATGCGGCCCTGTCACGCAGTCCCCAACCACATGGACCACCATGGCATCATCATATCATCTCCATCCTCATCATCATGTACCCTATCGTATCCGTGAAATAATATGACAAATAGTGTGCACGTGCAAGTCGCACTACAGCCGTGGATATTTAACATTTTGGCTGTAGGTAGCGCTTTTTGTCGCTGTTGGGTTTGTTCATTTTTTTTAAAGAGAGAGAGTCAAACATTGCTAGAGCGTGTATTTCTTTGGGCAATAAACTGTCTTTTCACGTCTTGTTCAAAATACTCCAAGCTGTCATTTTCACCATGTTTTTGGGGCGGTCCGTGGCGCAGTGGTTAAGGCGCCTGCCACCAATGCCAAAGGTGCGAGGTTCGATACCGGGTTCCGGCGTCGGACTTTTCTCCTCAGGTAAGTGTCACCGTTTATTCGGGCGAACCGTTGGGGGTTCTTTCTCCGGGTACTCCACCCACCCACCCCCACACCCCCACCCCCACCCCCGACCCCCCACACTTTGGTACCGGTCTCAGGCCACTTTACAAATTTCAAATACAAGCGATCAAAAATCTCTATAACTTCAGTAGCTGAACTGGCCCTTCGTCTGTCTTGTACTGTGTTTGTCTTAAATGGCGTAAATCCGTGTCTGTTACGTGAGTGTGTGTGTTGGGCTTTGAGTCGATTTCCCCAAAATTGAGAAAAAGCGCCTATATAATAACGGTATTATTATTATTATTATAGAAAGAAATGTTAGAAAGCGTGGTATGGTTGAGCATAAACCACAAACTTGCTGAGTCAAGAGATTCAAAACAAGTAATGTTTTGACATTTTAATTAATTAATAATTAATCATTCAATCAATCAATCAATCAATCAATCAATCAATCAACCAACCAACCAAATAATTAATGAATTAATTCAGTCTGGTCTGTACGTATCTATGTTTGATACTGTTACGATTGTGGTTGTGTTGTCCTGTGAGAGCATGCATGTGTTAATCGTAGGAAACGATCCGATATTTATTTGAAACGATTACGATTCACGTATCTTTTCAGTAAGATTTTCTTTTGTTCGCGCGTAGAGGGGAATTCGCTTTGTTATGATACGCTAAGTTTAACCGGAAGCTTCTAGAAAAGTCGCACGGAGAATAGCGGTCGATCTTTGTTTTGCGTAGATTCGCGGAGTATAGATTAGAACCTTCGAGAAGGTCGCGCTGTCTTGTGACCGCGTACGTGTGTCGTCAAAAGAGTAGGTAACATTTTGCTACATTGTATTATAGACGCTCAAATAGTCATAGTTGTTTTCTGAGCGCGTGAAGTTGGCAGCCAGTCGGTGTGTTTTTTTTTTTTTTTTTTTTTGAAAGATTGTGAAACTTCTGGAAAGATTCCGGCTAGGTCGTGAACCGCCTTCCATACTTTTGTGTGATATCTTTACACACTAGGATTTGGGGCTGAAATTAGTAGCCTAATTTTTGTAGCCTATTGTATTTATTCTAGAAAATTCTTTCTTTATTAATATTTATGAGTTTCAGTTACGTGTTTCGTTCTGATTGGTTGCGTTGTATGATTTTCTTGGATTATTCTAGAAATTGGTTGCACTATAAAAGATTGGTGTTGGGAAGCACGTTCGTACATTGTTATGCATTGTCAGTTGTAGGGACACACAGTTTATCGTAGGTACGTGGCCCGTATAGGGTGTACGTTGTGAGAGACGCAGCGTAACGGTGGTGTACGTTGTAAGTGAAACGCAGTGTGTCGCCAGTGTGGACATTTGCAGAAGAGACATTGTATCAGTGTTGGTGCATTTGGAAATGCATTGTGTGGAGATCGCATCGCTGAATTAAAATATTGTTGGAACTGTTACTCCAGTATTGTCTACATCCTTAAGCCACGTGTGACGGGTTGCAGCTGAATGAAGTTTATTTAAAAGAACCTTACATGCGTGCGTCTGGTGTGTTTATCATACTACGACTACGACCCAACCACGCAACAGATACATTACAACGCATGCGCCAAGAAAGCATTCGCAAAACATGTGCCTCTCAATAACCTGCAGGGGTTTCTTCTCCATGCTGACTGGTCTGATCTGCCTCGCCTCTCTTCTTGCTTCTCCTTCTCCGCCCACGGGCCCCTGTTCCCTCCACTACCTCCCTGGGAGCGGCCTCTGGCACGTTCACTAGCTGCCCAGCCACTGTCTGAGTGGTGCAGGCCGTGCGTCGGATGTACAAGGTGGGAACGGTGTAGGTCTGTCCGTGAAGGTTGGGGAACCACTGGAGGACTGACTCTATCCACGTGGCTTCTGCGTGTTAAGCCTGCGTGAACATTACTGATTAACTTTACGCTTACGCCGAGCGACTCCCAGCAACGAACGAGCGCGAAATCTCGGCGGACAGCCAGCTTGTACAGTTCTCATAAACAACACTCAAAACATCTCGAAGAGGCATAGATCCTCATGAGTTCCCCCCCCCCCTCAGGGGGGGGGGGGTGCTCATGAGATCTATGCCTCTTCGAGATGTTTAGAGTATTGTCTATGGTAATGGTCCAAGCAGCCTCTATCCTTGGAGTGTTTGGAGTGTGGTCTGTGCGTATGGCACACTTTGCTTATCCGCCGCGATGTTGCTCTCGTTTCGTTTTTGCGAGTCGTTCGTCGCAAACGTAACCTCTGTATTGACAGAGGAGATAACTGTCGCGTAAAAGGCAAAAGACAGCAAGTCCATGTTTGTGAAAAGCGAAATGTGTATTGTAATACAGCGAAAGTCTCGCTTTTTCCAACGACGGAGTCTTTTGCGTTCACAAGTAACGGGGCAAAAATAATATCTAGTTAGCAAAAGGTCCACAGTCCACGTATCTATCCAGCAAATCAAAGGTCCTCGAGCCGACCTCGGCCTTACTTTCTGCTCTAGCGACGCCCCACTGCATACATCAAACAGACAAGCAAACAGTCATCGTTCCCTCAACTTAACACATTCAAGTCGCCCAGTATAATAGCTGCGGAAGTGTCGTATAGCGTTGCCGGCGGCAACGCTATACGACACTTTCGCAGCTATTGATGCGGGCGCGTTGAGTAAGTTATGGGAATATTAAACGAACAATAAAGGTTAATAGTTGGAAACATCTGTGAACATGTTCTTGGTGTATCTTACAGTGAATACAAAAGTTAGTTAGTTAGTTATTTGGGTTTAAATAAATCAGATAAATCAGCGCATTAAATAGGCGCTTCATCCCAATTGAAAATCGGCTCAAAGCGCCGCCGCGAACTGAACCCAACAAACACGCTCACGTGAATCACGCGCATTCACTCACACACTGTACATAAACACAGAACATTCACGTGGTGCTGAGGGCGAGCTCGAGCGAGATTCTGAAGTTTTTGGAAATTCAAACGTTTTCTATTTGAAATGTGGAAAGTGGGCTGACATTGATACCAGGCGACTAAGGCCATCTCACGGCGGGAATACAAAAGGGTTAGCTTCACTCCTGTTGACTTATGGTTAGCTTCACTCCTGTTGACTTATGGTTAGCTTCACTCCTGTTGACTTATGAAATTAATGTGAATGTCGTAAAATGAAAGACTTTTCCGCTCTTACATTTCCTGAGAGCGATCTGCTCCATGGCGGGCTTTGGTTACTAACGTCTGCCGATACAAGGGGTTATCCATGTTACAGCGCGTTGTTCTTTGGCCAAACTGTGCGCAATATTTTTTTTTTTTTAATTTTTTTTTTTTTTTTTTTTTTTTTTTTTTGGGGGGGGGGGGGGGGGGGGGGAGGGCTCCTACATACAAAGGAGAAAAAAGCAGAAAAGTGACGCTATTCAAACTCCATGTTACTTTAGTCGTCCGTGCAGTATTATTTTAGTCTAGAACATATTAACTCATTAGAGACGCGCCATATACGGATACGCGGCTATTAGCCGCGTATCCGTATACGACACGTCTCCAATGAGTTAAAACATTCATAACGAAAACCCTCATCCGGGTCTGCGCTGGGGGCTTGGTTGGGGTTAATTACTTCTAGTTCCCAAGGGTCATCCTGGTCAGTACCTGCAGGGTGGGTTTCTCTCTTTTTTTTTCTAAGCCGTATGTTTTTGTCTACGATTGGTCCATTGACCTGTATTTTACTTTTTTAAACTCTCCCTGCGCTTCCTGTAGCTCTTGATATTGGATGTGTATTGCTAAATGGTCTGCTGCACCTAAGAGATGATAAGTTATTTGTTTGCGGTTAATGCATTTTTATATCTCATTTACCTATACATACTATGTATATTGTAATGATTTTCTACTCCTTTTTGTAAACTATGGTACGATAAATTAGCATGAGGTTGCAGCGTCCCTAGCATGTCTTAGGTTTGTTTAGCATCTTCGACCGGCTGGCGACATACATTCAATGTTCTGTTTATTTTGGGGGTTTTTTTTTTTTTCAGTTTCACAAGCAGTGCAGCCACTAATCAATTTAGGCGCACTGTAACTGTGCCACTTTGATTTACCAGGACCTTTCAATTGAAACGCTATTGAACAAGCCCGTCTTTTTTTCCCTGCATATACCTGAGCTGAGAGGCGTTGGGGCCTTTGATCTGCACATGCTGGAGTGTCTGGGGTCCGTTTCTTCTTTGGTGGCTCCGCCATGCTGGCTGGTTATAGGGACGGTACGACCTGTGACAGATCTCTGATAAAGTTCCACATGGCAGTCCAGAGCAAAATGGTGACCGCCAAGCGTGTAAAATGCAGAAAAGAACCCAACGAAGAGAGAAACACGCTTAGAAAGGAGAGTTACAACAGA
>BTPG01000001.1:108512839-108795339 GCA_036245525.1 Semisulcospira habei | reverse complement strand
GTTCAAAATGGCTGCCGCGATGCCGCTTCGCGATTTGAACGATGTTTGTTTTTGTACTCCTTGCAGTAGCGACCCCACAAACAGCGTTGCGCCTCCCACAAATCAATAAAAATAGGTATTGTTCTTCGCACGAGTGAAATATCGTCGTCCGCCATATTTGTTTGTATCGGTCACTGTCTTCTTATCTCCAACGCAGAAGAGGGTAGAAGTTTTGACCAATCAGAGAAAAGGTTCGCCTTGGTTTGCTCAACACGATTAGCGAACCTTTTCCGACAGCGAACTATGGTTTGTCGAGGTTCGTGAACTACTTCGAACTAGGTTTGCCGTATCTTTAGATCGTCCAATTAAGAACCAACCTGGTTCGTCCGAGATCGTGAACTCTAGTTCGTGAGAGCTCGCGAACTAAAGTTCGTTTAATTAAGAACATGCTTTAGGTCCAAAATCACAGACCTGCACAAAAATGAAAAAGACTGAATTTTTTTTTAACTGACTGGCATGCGACCGCCACACACTCAATCCTATCACAACTGTTTCGCTGTACATTGAAGATGCAATTAAGTCTACAATGAGCCCACTTCAGCCTGAAATATTCCGACCTCAGTAATGCGCCGCAAAGCAGAGCTGCCCGCGACATGTCAGTAAAAATTATGCCTGACCGTGCAGCTCGCCTCACAACGCTCAGTGACGTATACTTTCAGTCGAGAAAATGTCGGCTGCTCCGTTTCGGTCACCGCCGGTCGACAGACTGACAGGCTAAAAACACAACTGATCTAGTCAGTAGACACGGCTGGCGTCATATCAACTATCCGGCAAAATCGAGTAGGCGGGGCCCGCTGCAGCCGTGTGCAAACGGTGACTCAGTTACTTCGGCCGTCGGTTTTTAAAAATCTTCAAGTGCCAGTCCTTCAGCCTGTGTACGCGTGAATGGTCTCTGCAATCGAGGCCGCGAAGCCGAGGTCATTGTCAATGCCACATCGATCCTTCAGCCTATTCCCAATGCGCAAAAGGCCATCGGGCCGACGTAGGCCCGATGGCTTTTTGCGCATTGGGTTTCTCTTCAAACCCAACAAACCGGCTGACGCCTTGCCCGGTAGATAGTAGTCGGGGCTTGTGCTAATTTTCTGGTAAACAGCGTGATCGTATCCGTAAGTTCTCTCACCAGTATTTTACCGTTGATCAGTCGTTGTTTTGCCTGCACTTAACCCTCCTCCCACCCCCTACAAGAACAAACCCCCATCCCTAACCCCCGCCCCCGCATCCCCCCGCCCACCCGATCTCACCCTTGCATTTTGATTTTTCGGCGACTGGGAAGCAAAGCCTGGCGTCAGGAGGACTTTATACCCCCCCCCCCACCCCCGCCATATTCACAGTCATTACTCCCCCCCCCCCATCCCCTGCATGTTCACACCTCCAACACCCCCTCCTCCCCCCCTTCCCCCGCCCCCGGGCATGTTCACACCCCCCCCCCCCCCGGCCATTACTCTCCCACCCCCTACAAGATCAGGACATGTTACATATTCAAATGACAGAGTCCGAAATAGCTCAGGCGGTTAAGCGTCGGAGCAGGAGAGCGAAGGGAATCGCCGGGTCGTGGGTTCGAATCCCCGTTCCGGCCCCGGTAGCTGTACTCGCAATCCAGGGGAAAAGAATGGCTTGTTGCTTAGCATGTCCGTTGAAAGGTCCTGTTAAAACAAAGTGGCACAATTGGAGTGCACCTGAGTTGATCAGTGTTTAGGTCGCACTCCATAGGCAATAGATTACCCTGTCCCCCATAACCCGACCGTCAGAGCCGTCCATTATCACTTCGGTGCCGTGGACGTTAAACCCCGAACTAACCAAACCATATTCAAATGAGGCAGGCGAGGCAGTAAGAGGACCTGTGTTTTTAAACATAATTGTTTGCCTTGTTTGAAACTTTGTAGTAGGGCTGAATGTTGGAATTTCAGTGCTGGAAATGTCTGGTTAGCTGAGAGGAGACATGTTTGGTGCTTTGATTCATACCATCCTGAGCTTATCCAGTGGACAATATTGTTGTGGGTCTATGTTGAGTTGTCGCTGCCATAGTGATTTAAGGGGCAGGCTGATTTCAGCTGTGCTTGGGTGTGGGGTTGGTAAAGGAATCAGGTTCATAGCCAAGAAGTGAGACTGTCAATTTGCTGTTTTTTTGTGGTATTTTATGCATGGCAAACGTGCAGCTGGTAGGCGGTAGTGTTTATTAGGGGATTGAAAAATTAGGGGATGACTGGGACTGACTAAGGCTAAGAGACTGGACAGTAGGGAAACGGCACTGTGTTCTTTGGCCTGTAATCAAACCCCCATCCCCACTTCGAACACCCAACCTCCGCCCCCCGCCCCCCCCCCCCCTCGCCCTCCCCTGCCCCCCCCCCCCCCCCCCCCCCCCGAAAAAAAATTAAAAAAAAACACGCCCTGCTTTTTTCATTTTTCGGCGACTGGGAAGTAAGATCTGGCGTTGAGAGGCCTTTTGTGTCAGACTGAAGGTCCCAAGCAAAAAGTTTCAATTCCGAAAAATCACTCAACAAGGACGAGTGGGCGGTAGGAATGGCGGGGAGGGAGAATGGCGGGGAGAGGGGGCGGGGGGAGAATAGAGGCGAGGCAGGCCTCGAAAAGAAATCAAATTATATATATATATATATATATATATATATATATATATATATATATATATATATATATATATATATATATATATATATATATATATATATATATATATATATATATATACTATATACTATATAAAGCATTTCTTTTCTCCAAAGTCGAAAAATATCTTTCGTCCACAAATAGTTGTTTTTTGGGGGTACATAATTTTAAACATTGGGAGAGTGTGTGTGGGGGCGAGGGGGATGGGGGGGGGGGGAGAATATGATACTCTGCTCTCCTTGCATTTTCTTTAGCGGGGCCAGCAGCAGGGTTCCCTCTGTCCCCCACCCCCGACCCCACCCCCCTTCCTGGTTCCTACTGCAATGGCGATTCACATAATGTCAGACGAATCTTCAATAGGAGCTGTCATAGAATATGGATCACGTCAAACACAGTAATTCGTGCATGTTAACAGCCCTACGCACAAGCAGTAGGGGTCAGTTGCATGAACGAGCTTAAATCCTTCGCAGGCCACTATCCTTCGCAGGCCACTAATAGCGCCACAACACTCACCCCGCTACAGCGCCGTAACACTCACCCCACTATAGCACCACAACACTCACCCCGCTACAGCGCCACAACACTCACCCCGCTATAGCACCACAACACTCACCCCGCTACAGCGCCACAACACTCACCCCGCTACAGCGCCACAACACTCACCCCGCTACAGCGCCACAACACTCACCCCGCTACAGCGCCACAACACTCACCCGCTACAGCGCCACAACACTCACCCCGCTACAGCGACACAACACTCACCCCGCTATAGCGCCACAACACTCACCCGCAATAGCGCCACAACACTCACCCGCTATAGCGCCACAACACTCACCCGCTATAGCGCCACAACACTCACCCTGCGATAGCGAAGCACCTTGCTTAGTGGCCTGCGCAGGACTAACTACGGCTAGATTACTAACTACATCACTGAGGGTAAATGTATACAGGACTAAGTGTGGCTAGATTACTAACTTCATCACTGAGGCTAGATGTATACAGGACTGCTTCACCCTGTCGCCGCAATCAGTTTGAACTGCGTCGTGACAAATAAGCCCGGCAGAGCACCACACAATGCGGCTGTAAATGAAGCAAATTTATATATTATATTATATTATATTGAGCAGCATTTTGCTTGATATAGTGCGGATAACAGGCAGATGTGATTACGAGACCCGAATCAAAATGTCCGAGTCGGTACGAAGAAACAATTTTGATCGGTCAAGTAATATAGTATCGGCACTGTATCAAGCACAATGTTGCTCAATATAATGTATGTACCCAATCCAAAACAAAACTTTACCAGAGTCCTTCCGATTACCGCCATTTGTGCTGAAGTGGTCAATTTCACTATATTTGGACATAAAACTTCCCAGCTTGACACTACTAACCGAAATGTACTCAGCGCAAATCCACCCAAGCGTACATCTGCACAGTGCAAATCTGTTCCTCTGATTTTCCATTTATTTTTAGAACTAAATAAACAGCGTGAATCTTCACAGCATGATTTCACCCAGCAGAAATCGACAAAGGCTTGAATTTACTCAAATAAAAAACATCGCAATGGAATAGCGACAGCACACATTCACACTGGGTAGATTTACGCCCAGGTTCATTCAGGCTGTGTAGACTTTTGCTGGATATTTTCACCTGTTTTAGGTTTGCGCAGAAACATACTGAACCTTCTTACCCCTTCAGCGCCACTGATACTAGAACTGTGTGTACAACACCTACTAGAACAATCAGGTCACCACAAAACTCTTTAACTGACGTCACAATCTAGGGCCCGCATAGTCTGGAGTTCACGTCAGGCTTTTCTGAAATGTTGCAAAGGAGGTGACATGATGTATAGTTTACATGCACACACCGTCCAACACCAAATGTATGCTTCAAACATACAGAACCGGCAACCCAGCAAATCTGACACTGCTGAACATGTTTCATCGCGGAAATTCCCTCTCGCACGCCTCCGATGTTGGAAAAAACAAGCGGATAAGCTGCCTTAGGTGCGTCCACAGACATTAATAACTTTGTCTATTTATGAACCTGGGTGTGATAATTCCGATGTGTGTTGTCTCTGTCCAAATGGTGACCCTGTTGTGTGCCACGTATTGGACTGTCGACGGACTCAGCGCGGAGATTTCGTTTGACTGTGTAGACATCAGTGCTTTCTATAATCGTGCGTGTTGTTGAGTGAAGTCTACTTGTAAATAGAACACGGATAATGCCGGAAAATGCCAGCAGGTTTGTTTATTTCGCCTTTTCTAAGGTTGTCACTATCACTAGCGGACATCAGTGTCGTCAATCTCAATAGCAAGGAGATTCGATTCGTGTCAGTGTTCGCTGCTGTCTATTCTCCGTTTATGTGTGTGTATGGGAAAGTAATTTCGAGCGTGCGTATGCTAAGACATTATTAGTGAGCATAAGGAGCTTGCTACTGTGACAGTATGCGCATATTTAGCGTTTTTGCATTGCGGACAGGTAAGCATCAAGATTGAGTCTTTCTGGTCTGCAAGGGATTATGGGAAGGAAGCATATCGAGCAAGCGCATGAATATTAATTTGCTTATTATTCAATATAATTATCAGTACATGTGTCAAAGAAGGGGACATTTTATGGAGTGGGTACCGAGCAGATGGAGCAGGCTGGCAGAGTTTCCACCAAATGTTTGAAGTCCGTGCACTTTCTGACCCGCCTCCTACAGTGTTTAACTCAGAAGGGACCTGCTCTGCCATGGCGGGCTTTCACTACTAAAATTAGCCGCAGCTGACAGAAGGACATCCCCCGCATTGGGTCATTGATGGCTTGCCTCAGCTCAGACTTGTTCTACCCATCTTTTCACAATACACGTCAGAAGGCACACGCGACAGCGGTTCTCAATTAAAAGGACTGCCCCTTGCGTGCAGCGGGGGACTTTCCTATGTACAACCGAGAGGAAGAGCAAAAAAAAAGTCCAGGCAAAAAGGCGGGCTTGTTCAGAGCCGCAGCACGTCCGTTCAAAGGCCATGGCAAATCAAAGTGGCACAGTTGCAGTGCATGTGAATTGATCAGTGTTCAGGTCGTACTCAATGGTGAGCTGCCCGTGTCCATCATAACCCGCCCGTTATCCATTATCACTGCGGTGCCCTGAACGTTATTGTACCATTACGCGTAAAGCTGAAGACACATGTCAGCATCACGTGTTTGTTATGCCTTGTCGACACACCTAATGAACTTTAACAGCAGCTGGGACACGCAGCAAAAGCACACGCGTAATCGCACTTACTAATTCTGCACAGTCGTTTGTCAGTGGGTCAATCTAATTGTAGCTGTTTTCCGTACTGATCGTAGTGGAGTCATTTGTCAGGCAGTTATTCGACATAAAGACGACGTGTGCTGAGCTGGATTCTCCTGTGCCTAAATGAACCATAGCTAGACCTGAGTGTGGCGTTTCGTGACCATCTGTGACAGAAGTGTATCTTTGAACAGTCAACGGCGGTTAGTGCAGTGGGCCTTCAAACTGACCCCGAACTAACCAACCAATCAAACGTCGTTCACTGTTGGACATGTAACCCCCTCACTGCCGAGAACAAAAGTGAACGCGATCCAACTGCAAGAGACATAGATCCTCATGAGCCCCCGCATTCGCGGGGGCTCATGAGGATCTATGTCTCTTGCTGAGACCAGTTTGTTTCCATGTTTCTTGGACGGTGTTGGTCTTTGGTCGTTGAATGAGCCAACTTATCAGAAACTAAAATGTACATACAGAGACAGGAAGGGTTTCATAAGCCCTTTTACACAGCATTAATGCAAGTCGTACTATGAACTTTTAAAAAGAAGATTTTATAGAGAAGAACTTTTTATTGGCTGCAGCAAGTCCCCTTTAACTGTCTCAGAGTATAGCGAGTGTGACGGGCGCGAAACTCCGTGAATAAAGGGATTATTTTGTGCGTGAATGTGATACTTAACACTGCTTGGTATTATGACACGCTGCAAAATTACCTCCCATTGTGACAATGACCCAACAAACCCTCCCCCCCCCTTCCCCCCTCCCCTCCCCCCCCCCCTAACTGAACATTGCGGAATGAGGAAAATTGTTGCGTTTGTTTTCTTGGTCAGTGCATCATGACGAACAGTTGCGAGAGCGAGCGTTTGTATAATCCAGGGGAAAAGGACGGGCTTGTTCCATAGCATGTCCGTTGAAAAGTCCTGGTAAATCAAAGTGCCAAAGTTGCAGTGCGCCTGAATTGATCAGTGTTCAGGTCGTACTCCATAGGAAATAGATTTCCGTGTCCCCCATAAACCCGACCGTCAGGGCCGTCCATTATCACTTCGGTGCCGTTAAACCCGGAACTAACCAACCGAGCGCGACGTAATTTTCCTGTAGCCATTAAGCCCTTCACTGCCAGTGGCATCAATTTGTCTCTTTGAAACCGTCCTAAATTCAGCGTCAATTATCCCCATCCGTAGAAGGAACATGGACACAAAGCGGTTTCAGCAAGAGGCATAGATTCTCATGAGCCCCCGCAACTGCGGGGGCTCATGAGGATCCATACCTCTTGCAGTAAGATAGGTTGTTTTTTTTTTCTCGGCAGTCACGGGATTACAAGGAACAGAATATGACACGTGATGGGTTTTCTTGTTTCTATTTATAGAATAGGACCAACATTTCAAACGGGGCGCAGCGGAGCGCTTTCAGTAGCATGTGTGCCCAATGCCAATGACATCAGTGGAGACGTGGCCTGATGCTTCTTGAAATAGTCAGAAATTACGTCATTTTGCGGTACGGCAGCCTATAGAACATACATTTGGCGCCAAGCGCCATGTGTGTGTGTGTGCGTGCGTGTGTGTACAGTGTGTGTATGTAAGTACGTATGTCTGTATGTATGTACGTATGTCTGTCTGTCTGTATGTATGTCTGTCGGCATGTATGTATGTATGTATATATCTGTATATGTATGTATGTATGTATGCACATATGTATGATGTATGTATGTGTGTCTTTATGTATGTATATATGTATGTATGTCTGTATATCTGTATGTATATATATATATGTATGTATGTATATGTGTGTGTATGTATGTATGTATGTTTGTATGTATGAATGCTCGAGTTGGGCATGAATGTGACTGCTGGGAAGGAGTGATGGGCCCACACGGGCTGGGCAAGATAAACAGCAATGGCCTGCTGCTGCTGACATTGTGCGCTGAGAATGGACTCGCCATCACCAACACCCTCTTCAGGCTGGCTAGTAAGTACAAGACAACATGGATGCACTCCAGGTCCAAGCAGTGGCATTGCATAGACTATGTCATTGTCCGCCAGCAGGAAATTCGCGAGGTCAAAATCACCAGAGCCATGAGAGGAACCGAGTGCTGGACCGACCATCGGCTGGTGCGGTCTGTCTTCAACCTGCACATTGCACCAGCACACAGGAAGAGGCCGAAGCTCACCCGACCTTCATTCAACCTGGCCAAGCTTAAGCGCCCTGACGTCAAGGAAAACTTTCAGTCCCACCTTGATGGCCTGCTAACTGCCCATGGACCATTGACGGGCAACCCAACTGAAGTGTGGAACCAGTTCAAAGACGTGCTTGGACCCAAGCAGAGGGTACACCGGGATTGGTTCGACGAAAACAATGAAGAGATCAACAAGCTACTGGAGCAGAAGCGCGGTGCCTTCATCAAGTGGCAGAATGACATCAACTCCATGTCCAAGAAAGACCGCTTCAAACACCTCCAGAGAAAATCCCAGAGAGAGCTCCGCAACATGCAGGACACCTGGTGGGACAGCAAGGCAAACGAACTTCAACACTTTGCTGAATCCAACAACTACACGGAGTTTTCAGCGCTATGAAAGCTGTCTACGGTCCTGCCAGACCCAGCACAACCCCTCTCTTTTCTTCTGACGGCTTCACCTTGCTGAAGGACAAAGGCAGCATCACTGAGCGCTGGAGAGAACACTTCTCAAATCTGCTCAACCTGCCTTCCACTGTCGCCCCGCGGTCCTGGACATGATTCTTCAGAAGCCGACACTGGATGACCTTGACCTCCCGCCCAACCTGGACGAGGTCAAGAAAGCGATGAACCAGAATAGCTCCGGCAAGGCTGCAGGCATGGACGGCATCCCCGCAGAGCTCTTCAAAGCAGCTGGACCTGAGACCATTGATGCCTTCCTCAACATGTTGACATGCATCTGGACAGAGGAGAACATGCCACAGGAATTCAGAGATGCTACAATCGTCTCCCTGTTCTAGAACAAGAGCAGCAAAGCAGACTGTGCCAATTACCGAGGGATCTCACTCTTGTCCATCGCTGGCAAGATCTTCGCGAGAGTCATCCTCAACCGCTTGATCAGCTCTGTATCTGCGGAAGCACTTCCAGAGGCTTAGTGCGGCTTCAGACCTGGCCGCAGCACAGTCGACATGGTCTTCTCTGTGAGACAGGTCCAGGAGAAATGCATTGAGCAGCACATGGACCTCTACGCCGTCTTCATAGACCTGACCAACGCATTCGACACCGTGAACAGAGACGCGCTTTGGGTCATCCTCACAAAGCTCGGCTGCCCCACTAAGTTCACCAACATCATCCGCCTCTTCCATGATGGAATGGTAGGAGTTGTCCAGTCGAACGGCGACACATCCCCACCCTTCGACATTTCCAATGGTGTGAAACAAGGTTGTGTTCTTGCCCCCGTGATGCTCAACCTGTTCTTCACGTGTGTCCAGACCCATGCAGTACGCGACCTTGAGAAGAGAGTGTACCTGAAGTACAGACTAGACGGCTCTCTCTTCGACCTCCGTTGACTGAACGCCAGGACTAAGTCCATCGAGAGACTGATCCTTGAGGCACTGTTTGCCGATCACTGTGCGTTTTTGGCGCACACGGAGTCTGACCTCCAGACCATCGTCAACAGGTTCACGAAGCCTCTCGACTGTTTGGCCTCACTATCAGTCTCAACAAGACAGAGGTCCTGCACCAACCAGCCCCAGGCACAAGAGCACCCCCACCCAATGTGTTTATTGAAGGCACCGAGCTGAAGACTGTCGACCAGTTCAGATACCTGGGGAGCATCCTCTCTTCTGACGGTACTATCGACAAGGCAATCGCAGCTTGCATCAGCAATGCCAGCCATGCCCTGGGTTGTCTGCGCACTCGTGTGTTGAACAACAACAACGTCAAGCTCTCCACCAAGATCAAAGTCTACAAAGCAGTAGTCCTCCCCAATATCCTCTACGGCTGTGCGTCATGGACGCTGTACAGAAAGCACCTCAAGCAGCTTGAACGTTTTCACATGAGATCCCTGCGCTCACTCATGGGCATCAAATGGTAAGACAAGGTGACAAACCTGGAAGTCCTGGACAATGCTGGCCCAGCGAGTGTTGAAGCCTTGATCTTAAGGACACAACGTCGCTGGACAGGTCATGTCATACGCATGGATGATTCTAGCATGCCACGCCAACTCCTGTATGGCGCACTCTCAAAAGGCCACAGGAAGCAAGGACGGCCAAAGAAAAGCTTCAAAGACTGCATTAAAGACAGCCTCAAGCACTGCGTCTTCCCGGTAAAGGAAATTGAAGCACAAGCACAAGACAGATCCGGCTGGCGTGCCGCCACCAGGAAAGCATGCACTCTCTTTGAACACAATCGGCGCGAAAAGATCACCAGTGCCAGAGCTCGCAGAAATCAGCGTCGACTCTCCCCACAGCTACGTTCCAGTGCCCCCATTGCCCTCGCAGGTGTGGCTCCAGGATTGGCTTGGCCAGCCACACCCGCACCCACAAATAGAAGTCATGCACAATGACGACATCATCGGCTGTCGATGGTCTACCCATTAAATTAATGTATGTACGTAGGTTTGTCTGTATGTACCTATATGTGTGATCACATAGACTATGTATCTGTTTCTTCAGTGTGTAGTTGCACGTAAACCAAGAAGCGGGGGAAAAAATCTTAAAATATTATGATTAAAATCGAATCGATATGTACGCGTACCAAACTACGGCTCGAAACTTGCTTCCGACATAAACCGGATGCCGGATGTAATCAGTACGTATCCGGCAGGATCATCCGGTACATCTCATCTGGAAACACGCATTTCTGTACCTATTTTTACACGGATGCTGAGGAGCAAAAGAAATGCGACATAATTTGGAGTATCGGAGAGACTGAATTAATCTGCCACTTACTTCCATCCATAGACAAGTAGCAAATCTATTGTGCACTTGTTCGTATGTCTATTTTGATAACGGGTTTCAATACGAAATATTAATCAATGGTCTTGTAACTGCGTGTTTCTTTCTTCGTTGGGTTGTTCTCTGCTTAACCCCTTCTCTGCCAATGTGCGTACATTTTTGTTTCTGAAGTATTTGTTCATCCGACGACCAAAAGCCAACACCGTGGGTACAAATTGGTCTGAGCAAGAGACCAGAAAAAAATATTAAAAAAATGAACAAACAAACAAACAACAACAAAATCATCATTTTGTTTAAATTTTTAACACAAACTTTCTATCGACGTCCCCACATTCTACCCCCGAGAGAGAGAGAGAGAGAGAGAGAGAGAGAGAGAGAGAGAGAGAGAGAGAGAGAGAGAGAGAGAGAGAGAGAGAGAGAGAGAGAGAGAGAGAGAGAGATGAATCTTTATTTATTCAGGATAAAGCTATTAGGCAACTCAATGCCTGTCTTACAAGCTGTCCTGTAAACAAACAACATAACAGGAAAATAAACAGAGCATGCAAATAATAGCAATAAGAAGAAGAAGAAGAAGAGGAAGAAAAATTACGGGGGGAAAAAAACACAATAGGTGAATTAATGAAAGGGGGAAAAAATGGTATTGGAGAATTAGTAACTGCCACCAACACAAAAAGCAAGGGAAATAAATGAGTGCATAGCAGTAATATTATACTCAGCTAAGGCAGTGTCAAAGAATCAGCAGCATCAAGAGCATATAGCGACACCGACAAGACAAAGGATTATCAGTTTACAAATGTAAGGAGAAAGAGAAAATACTTGACGTTCACGTGTTATCAGCAGTAATACTCTGATATGGCACACTGTGAATTCAGGCTGAATGGAAGTGCGTGTGCAAAGCACGTTTAAAATGGGTTTTACCGGAGCATGATTTAATGTTCAAAAGCAATGAGTTCCAGACAAAACTACCCGAAAATAGAAGGCTTGACTTGTAGAGATCTATCCTGGGTCGGGGTAAATGAAGCAAGCCATGTCTCGTGTGTAGCTGATGCCTAGGGCTGAAGTTAAATAGCGTGCACAGATATTCGGGGACTTGATAATGAAATATTTTGTGCATGAGGACGCATTTGTTAAATTTGAGTTGATCCGTCAGTGGAAGCAGGCCAAGAGCTTTTATTTTTTCGTCTGTGGAAGTAGGGTTTGGAATAATTATTTCAACTGAACGACGATACAGCGAGTTGATTTTTTTAATATGACGTTCGCTGCATTCGTCCCACAAAGAGGACGTATAGTCACAGTGGCTCTTAATGTGTGCCTGAAAGAACAATGTACAGCACTTTGTACTAAGAATATGTCTAAGTTTAGAGAGCAGAAATACATTCCTGGACAAGGTTTTGCACAAACTGTCGACATGCAACGACCAATTGAGCTGGTCGTCAATTACAACTCCCAGTAGGCGGTGCTTAGATACCTGTTGGATAGGTTTATCGCCAAGTGAAAGTATCAAAGGGGCAGGATGTAGCTGATGCTTTTGGCGGGTTGTTATCAACATGCTTTTGGTTTTAGAAGTACTGAGTAGTATGCGATTAGTAGAGAGAGAGAGAGAGAGAGAGAGAGAGAGAGAGAGAGAGAGAGAGAGAGAGAGAGAGAGAGAGAGAGAGAGAGAGAAATTACGTCATATGTAGAGTAATATTTCAATGTCTGCGTTGTGACGGAGTTGCCTCTTTTACGGTCACCGCCACTTTCTATAAAGTCAAGTTTTTTTTTTTTTACTGTTTTAATTCTTTTTCGAAAAGAATTATTTTTTACTTAACACGTTGAAAGGATACAAAGCTGGCTAACGAACTCATCCAGTGTCTTTCTGCAGCCTAGCTATATCCAAAATTCCAAGTAAATATGACAAAAATTACGGACTCTAATCTGGGTCAACCGACTTCCTGCAAACGGTTGTAATTACGATATGTTTGCAGGCTCTCGAAGCCACCCCTTTAAGAAAGTATTTCGCCAAGTTTCAAGCTTGTGTGTACAGAAATGTCGAAGATTCTCTTGTTTACACACACACACACACACACACACACACACACACACACACACACACACACACACACACACACACACACACACACACACACATACGCACATACGGCGCTTCAGCAGCGAGGTTAGCGTAACTTGACATGACGTAATTTTTATCTTGTTACTGCAACTGATTGTGAGAGGTTTAGGCCTGCCCACCTTTGACATCATAGACATGCTATTAAATTCGCCCCACCGCGACCCGTCCTAAAAATGAACAGTACGACGTCAGTTCCCGTCTTCTATGTGTTCTATCAATGCGGCAGAATGCGTCATACTGCCCGGTTATGTCCAATGAATAGGCCTACACCACTGCATTGCAGGTCGAGTCAATATGACATTCCTGTCTGTAACTGAAATACTACGTTAGATTCCAACTGAAATTCAAATGAGCAGAAGCCGGTCATGCGCAGTCGAGCGTTGCCCATGTTCTGCTTACCTATCAGTGACACGCCCGCTGCGCAATATTTCTGACATGTCAAGCTAACCCGTCCGTACCCCTAATCTATTTTGCGGGGTCACGTTTGTATTTGCTCCCTACATTTTTTGTCTAAATCTTTGTTCCCACGCTTCAGCGATCGAAAATCCGCAACCGGCGTCCAAGAAACCTGTGGATACAATTGGTCTCTCAGCAAGAGGCATAGATCCTCATGAGCCCCCGCAGTTGCGGGGGCTCATGAGGATCTATGTCTCTTGCACTGAGCTGAATCGCGTCCAGTGAGGGAGTTACAGAGTGTGCGTGTTTGAATCGTCAAGGGCACCAGGCCTTTGAAGCAACATTAACATATCATTAGCATTTAGAATGTTCCTGGCCTGTCAGGCTGAACTTTCAGGATCCGTCATGGTCGACCCGTCGAATGCAACTGGTACAAGGTCGCTAGGAGACACCTCCCAAAATGCAAGAAATGGGGCAGCGGGGTTAAATGGGTTAACCCCTTCACTGCGTGAGCACTGTGACAAAGAGCAGACCCCGAAGGCAAGAGGCATAGATCCTCATGAGCCCCCGCAGCATGAAGATCTATGCTTCTTGCTGATGAACATGTGGATCCACCTTCCACGAACGAAAAAAAAAAACTCTTTGTCGTTGAGTGAACAAAGATCACAGAACCACAGTCTGCGTTCATAGCAGGGAGAGGGTTAAGTTAGTTAGTTAGTTATTTGGGTTTAACGCCGAGCAGGCGACTAAGGCCATCTCACGTCGGAGAGAGGGTTAAGTGAATAAAGAGACGCACAGCTTTGCCCTGTAATGAAATCATTGGATTGTGTGCCTATAATTAGAGAAAATAGAGTGCGGAAATCCACGTCCAGTACCCTAATATTAATATCATAGCATTTGTATAAAACCTTTCAATAGGGCTCGGTAAGCTGACGTCATCACGCTAGTCGTGGTGGCCATCTTGAGACGATTAAATAATAATAATATTTATAATGCGCTTATCTTAAAATAATGATAACTCTAAGCGCGCACTCACAACTCGCACACGCATGCGCACGCTTTAGACAATGACTCGCATACCACAAATAGTGAAAATACATTACGACGGTCAGCTTGGGGTGGGGAGTGTGGTGATGTAGTGCTAGAACTGTTGAAAGAGATGAGTTTTGAGGGCGGAGTAGTCAGCCGTGCGAGTCAGTAGTGTCTGAGTGTTGTCGAGTTTGTCTTTGTCTAGTAGTTGTGAGTCGTCAGCGTAGAGGTGGTGGTGTATGTGGTGAGACGGGATGATGTTGGACAGGGGAGAGGTGTAGAGTGTGAAAAGGACCGGGCCCAGGACGGACCCCTGTGGAACGCCGCAGGAGAGCCTGACTGGGTTGGAGGAGACGCCGTCGATGGTGACGGACTGCTGTCTGTCGGAGAGGTAGGAGAGAAACCAGGAGTGGGCAGAGTCAGTGATGCCAAAGGAGTGGTGAAGGCGGTGGAGGAGGATAGAGTGGTCTATGGTGTCGAAGGCGGCAGAGAGATCGAGTAGCGTAAGAAGGGAGATGTTGCCCGAGTCGGTGGAGAGAAGCAGGTCGTTTAGGATATGTAGAAGGGCTGTTGCAGTGCTGTGATGTTTGCGATAGGCAGACTGGAAGGGACTGAGGAGGTTGTTGTCGGCGAGGTGGAGGTTGAGTTGGTTGAGGACAACCTCTCAAGAAGCTTGGACAGGAAAGAGAGATTGGAGACTGGGCGGTAGTTCTTGAGTTCGTTTGGGTCGAGGTTGTGTTTTTTGAGGAGAGGACGGACGATGGCGGACTTGAAGATAACGGGGACGGAGCCATTCTCTAGAGATGTGTTGATGATGTCGGTAATGAAGGGCAAAAGTTTTGGGAGGCCGTCCCGGTAGAGAGAAGCTGGGAGGGGGTCTAGTTCGCTGGTTTTGAAAGGCATGGACTTTATGGTCTTGAGGACTTCATCCTGAGAGACGGGGCCGGAAGGACGAGAGGGGAGTGCCGGAAAAGGGGGGAGGGGGTTAGGAAGGCAAGGCGGAGAAAGCAGAGTGTCGAGTGTGTTGCGCAGAGTTTGGATTTTGTTGGAGAAATAGGAGGAGAAAGCGGACGGAAGTTCTTCTTTGCAGTGTGTGTTGGGAAGAGGAGAGTCTTTAGAAGTGCCTAGGAGTGTGTTCATGGTGGCGTAGAGGGTTTTGGAAGAAGTGGATTCCAGGATTTTGTTTTGAAGGTGTTTACGTTTGGAGTCGGAGATCATTCTGCAGACTTTGGATCTGGTGGTTTGGAAGATCTCTCTGTAAACGGTGAGGTCAGATGATCGCCAGCGGCGTTCCGCTTGTCGACGCTCGCGGTTGGCTTCAGCTATGTCGTCAGTGAACCAGGGAGAGGGGAGTCGGTTGGGTATGGAGCAGGATTCGCCGCGTTAAGGCCCTCATAGGGAAATCGCTGTCAGGACAATGTCAGGAAAGTCCTGACGTGCTATAGGCAATAACAACAAGTCTTGCCATCACCGTAGGAAACCGCTAACCAGAATCTGTTTTTGTTTGTTTCCAAAGAGGAAGAAACATGAAGAAAAACGTGTTGAAACACTACTTCGCTACTATCTGAAGACTGTTATATCCTATTAAGATGGCGGCTGACGCGCCGACGCTGCTAGGCAACGCGGGGAACTTCCCGAATACGATAAAACGCCATACTAACGCTGAAATGGTCATTATAGTATACTGTTTAGGACACCGTACCCCGTGTACACTGTCCGATGTTAAACTGTACCCGAGATACACTGTCTTGCGTTAAACTGTACGCGGTGTACCGCTGTCCAGTGTTATTCAAGCAGCGAAAGGGCTCGTTAAACATACCGCGGACCCACCGGTCGTGTGGAGATTTGGCATAGATCCACATTATCCCACACATGACATAAGGGTTCATGACAATCATTGACACTCCAGAAGTATTTGAGGGTGTATTCTTACGTCCGTATGGTGTTTGCTGAATTTCGATTAATGATTGCAAACAAACACAACTACTCATCAATGCTTTTCAGCAGGGTTCACGCACAACTGCCGTTTGGCTACAAATGCTTATGATAATCTACTGCCTCCTACACTGGCGAATGGCGTTGGCTCAATGAGTGAAACACGAAAGTCAAGCCGCACAAGAAAAATATAAATTATGCTCATGAGCTAGCTTTGCTGTTGAGATCTATAGTATAGTATTCGTCACGGACGGGTGTCTGAATACACGTAGAGCTAAGCCCGTTGCAAGCTTGCGTCAGCACAATAATTATTTTGATTGTGAAACGAAACTTCTCAGTCTCAATGAGACGCACAGATCCTCATGCTCTGACCTATGCGGCATGAGCTCGCGAGAATCACTCAGGCAATAAGGAGCATGAGGATCTGTACGCAGTGGAGTGTGGAGTTCAACGTAGACAAAGCAGTGCACAAAGAGAAATCATGTCTCAGTTGTTCTGACTGGATTTGCCCCCTCGCATGATGGCCGGATGTGCAGCCTGGTCGGCTGGTTTTGTTGTCTACCGTATTGAAAATACGGAGCGCGTTCCGTAGAATGCAAAGGACATAACAGGCGGGCGGGGCTCATGGTCAGGCAAAGAAGTAACAAGATAAAAATGACGTCACGTCTAGCCACTCCAACCTCGCTGTTGAACGTTTTGGCGCCGTATGTATGTATGTATGCATGTATGTGTGTGTGTGTGTGTGTGTGTGTGTGTGTGTGTGTGTGTGTGTGTGTGTGTGTGTGTGTGTGTGTGTGAGTGTGTGTGTGTGTGTGTGTGTGTGTGTGTGTGTGTGTGTGTGTGTATGTGTGTGTGTGCGTATGTATGTAAACACGAGAATCTCCGATATTTCTGTACGCACAAGCTTGAAACTTGGAGAAATACTTAATTCAATGGGTGGTTAAGAGACTGAGCCTCCGAGCATAATTATTGTAATTGGACGTCTCATTGAAGACATAAAAGACCGTTTATAGAAAGTCGGTTGACCCAGATTAAAGTCGCAATTTTTATTACATGCACTTGAAACGTTGGATATGGCTAGTTTGTAGAAAGACATTGGATGAGTTCGTTAGCCAGCTTTGCCGTACCTCTTCAACTTTTTCGAAAATGTAAGTTCAATGCGGGGAAAAAATGTCAAAAGTAAGGCTCCTTGATTTTATCAGAAAAATCAAATAGTGACGATGACGTAAAAGCACCAAACGCGTTAGTGTTTTATACAATGTTCGTAATTGATGCAAATCACCAGCACGTCAATGTTTTACATGTGTATAAGCTGGCGCTGTTCTCCTTCATTTAGGGAGACAGTCTCTATTTTTGTATGATATTTGCAAACGTATTGTGGAATATGCATGCAAGCTCATACAGAAGAGGCTTTGTGGGCATGGGCCATTCCACCTTATTCTTCAGAATGGCTGTGGCTTACAGCCCATAGAACGTATAACCGATAGGAAGCGCTGAGTGTCTACCTCACTACCGAAGCTGCCACCAAACTCGCTGTCTCTCTCATCTTATCTCGCATCGACTACTGCAACTCTCTCCTTTCCGGCCTTCCTCACTCCACCACTCTCACTCTCCGAGCGCGTCCAGAACAATGCTGCCCGCCTCGTCCTCAGAAAGAAAAAATCCGACCACATCACTACATCACTCCCCTGCTCAAACTCCTTCGCTGGCTTCCCATCCCCCAACGCATCCAATACAAGATTCTGTCTCTCTGCTACAAATCCCTGAACAACTACGCTCCTGCCTATCTCTCCAACTTACTTCACCCCTACACTCCTCCCCGCTCCCTCCGCTCCGCCTCCGACCCTCTCCGCCTCCTCATCCCCCGCACCAACTCAGCACTTTCGGCCCCCACTCCTTCTCAGTATACGGTCCATCCACCTGGAACACTCTCCCACTCTCTCTCTCCGTCAGAAACACTCGCTCTCCTCCTTCCAATCCACCCTCAAAACTCACCTCTTTCAAAAGTTCTAGCACTATATCACCACACTCCCCACCCCAAGCTGACCGTCGTAATGTATTTTCACTATTTGTGTTACGTGAGTCATTGTCTAAAGCGTGCGCATACGTGTGCAAGTTGTGAGTGCGCGCTTAGAGTTATAATTATTATAAGATAAGCGCATTATAAATACCGTAATTATTTATTTATTATTATTATGTCTGTGTTTGTGTGTGCCATCGCCGTGCGGATCAGGAGGGGGGGGGGGTTAAAGTTACCATCGCCCACACACTATGCCATGTCATTAGATCAGCTGGCATAATTATGAGGATGAATAGGCGAAGGAGGGTCTAAAGACCCTTCTATGCCTCTAGATGACGTAAGCATGCTGCTATCATTCGAGATCCTCATGGCGGCATAGACCCTCCCTCGCCTATTCAACCTTTACGAGACACGAGGTTCTCCGGTCCGTACGGGTCCATTATCATCTAGGCCTCAGGAAATGCCACGGCGTGAGCACGGTTATTTCGAGCAAAGAACTACTCTCAGCGAGACACAGATCCTCATGTGCCAGCTTATAATGATGTGGGCGACAGTAACTCCGAGTCGGCCTACCGCTGAAACTCACAGTGGTTATGCAGAGCTATGTCTCCACAGGCCAATTCAGATTCACACAACTTTTTGTATCCATAAAAGGACATTGTTGGGTGGTGGTCATTTCAGTAGCGTTAATCAGATAAATTGCGTTCGCCAGTCTAAGTGAAACAAAGGAAGCCGACCAGAGTCTGCACATCCAGCCAAAACAACCGAGGCATGATTTCTCTTTGTGCACTGCTTTGTCTACTTTGAACTCCACACTCCACTGCGTACAGATCCTCATGCTCCTTATAGCCCGGGTGATTCCTATGATCTCATGCCGCTAGGCATGAGGATCTATGCGTCTCAATGAGACTGAGAAGTTTCGTTTCACACTCAAAATTGTCCTGACGCAAGTTTGCCGAAGGGCATAGGTCTACATGTATAAGTATAAGATAGTTTGTTGTCATGTTTCCATGTAAAAAAAAACAAAACAAAAAAAAAAAAAAAAAAAAAAAAAACAAAACAATAAAATCATTGGAATTTGTCTTGATGTCAGTTACTAGGACTAAAATAACACACACACACACACACACACACACACACAAACTCTAAAATATGATTTTCATGCCAAATACTAAGCAAATACTTGTATTAAACACGGCGAACGGGCACGCCTCACTGATTCAGTTATAAGCTGACTGTACACATTCCCATAAGTTCTCACTCGCCGCTCCGGCGCGCTTTCTCCAATCAATCCAGCTGATCAGAGAGAGCGTGAACAGCCAGAGTGAAAAAAAACTGTTGCGGAATCTGCCGCTGATGGACCTGTACCTACGCCCTGATGGTAAAAGTTGGAAGAGCTCATTGCCGGGGTGGGTGGAATCACTGGAGATAAGACTTGCTCTACGGAAGAGACGTTGCTGGTACAGTGACCTGTGGTCTCATCAACAGCAAATCGAGGGTCCAGAGGCACAGTGCCTCTGGAACTCCGATTTGCTGGATCTTCTCGTACAGGAATTCAGAACTGTATTCGGGAACAGGTGACACATATTATATAGATCTCAACAGCAAAGCTAGCGCATGAGCACCTATTTTTTTTTTTGTGTGTGTGTGTTAGCTTGATTTTCGTGTTTCACTCATTCCGCCAACGCCATTCGCCAGTGTAGAAAGCAGTAGATTATCATAAGCATTTGTAGCGTCGCATAGAAAGACCGGAGAGGTGGCACACTTTTGACGAACTACCTTGTAGCTATCAACTATGAAGTCTCTCAAATTAACTAGATTAACTCTTTCGAGACGTGCCGCATCCGGATTCGCGGCGTAAAGCCGGCTCCATGTGTACAGGTACGGCGTAAAGCCGGCTCCATGTGTACAGTATGGCGTAAAGCCGGCTCCATGTGTACAGTACGGCGTAAAGCCGCGAATCCGGATGCGGCACGTCTCGAAAGAGTTAACCAGTTCACTGCTACTGGCGATACCAGCGGTGGAGAAAACGCGCAGTTACGTAGTGACGTAGTCAGTTACGCGTCTTTTCCATCGAACGGTATCGTCTGCAACAGTTAACGGGTTAATATACCCACACACACAAAAATAATAATGAATGAATACATGTTAAAGTACCATTACACATAAATCTGAAGACACATTTCAGCACCATTTTTGTTTATGCCTTGTTGACACACTTAATGAACTTTAACCGGCAGCAGTTTGGACACGCAGCAAAAAGCACACGCGTAATCGCACTTATTTATTCTGGGCTGCCGTTGGCGTGTCTATTTTTAGCTGTTCATCGCACTGACAGCGTTGTATTTCTAGAACGGAGTCATTGTCAGTTTACTTGATATAAAAGACGTGTGCTGAACTGGAGTTGTCCTGTGTATAAACGAACCCTAGCTAGACCTGTGTGTAGCGTTTCGTAACCATCTGTTGCAGAAGTGTATCTTTGAACAGTTACGGCGGTAGTGGGCCTTCAAATTTTTTTTTTTAATTTTTTTTTTAGAAATGTGATTCCTCTGTGTGTATGTGTGTGTGTGGGGCGGAGGGGGGGGGGGGCGGGCTGGGAGGGGGTGGGGGGTGTAGGGGGGGGGGGCGGTGTACGTGCGTGACACGTGTATTGTGTCTGCACGTGCGTGTGTGTGCACGCTCTAAGAGAAAGGGACGAGACAGCGCGAGGACTCACGCCACATTAACAAACACAATCAAAATGGATTCATAAAATTGACATTTGTTTTATTACAAACACTTTCACTCGGCCATCACCTGACCACACCTTTCAAAGGCAAGCACAGAACTGTCCACATCTAGTTACAGGCTAAAAACTAAACTGAAGTTCTTTAAAAAAAAAACAACCAAACAAACAAAACAAAAAAAAAAAAAAAACAGTAAACTCGACTATAACTAATCACTAGGGGACCCAGTTTTCTTCTTGTTATATTTCACACACTCTGTCCTAGGACAGTAATCCCAAATGTTGAAATTGCCCTCTGAAGGACTATATTACAATTCTAGAGACAGATCAAGCATGATAGTTCAAGGGTGGTGCCAGAATAGCTTGGCGCTCATAGGCCCTTGAACTATCATGCTCGATCCGTGTCTTGCTGTGATTTGTCAAGTAGACTATAAATAAAAATGTAAAAAACATAAAAAAAATAGAGCAATCCTGTGGCTGTGTTAGTAACAATAGCAGGACTTTCCCACTGTACTAGGGCAGTCACCAGGTGTTTATTGCGTGCTGCCTGTGCAGCCCAAAAGCCAGATGACAACGTCAGCCTCAGCATTGTGTGCTCCAGTGTACCGCCGCACTGTCGCTTACTAGTACAGGTTTTTGGTTCCCAAGGGGTCATCTGGTGCCCGCCGAGCAAAGGGTCCTCGGACCGACCTCAGCCTTAGCTGGCCCGCGCACGGCCGTGCGCGGGCCAGCTAAGGCTGAGATCGGGCCCTATGACCTTGTGCTTGCTAAGCGGGCTTTCCTATCAAGTCCACTTAAAACTCAGCACTACAGTCACGCGATCCGACTTTGTAGCTCCAGGGTAGCGCGATGTATTATTTAACCCTTTTCATCCTGATACCGCTTTAAATCAGCTTGACTGTGATAGTTCAAGGGTTGTGCCTGAATAGCCTGGCACTACCCTTGCATTATCGTGGTCGACCCATCTCCTGCTGTAGTGCGGCAAGGCTGAATGGGCTAATAGCAAATTTGAAAGCTTCGGGGTGCATACATGATGGTTGCGTTCCTACTAACGGAGCTGGATTGACCACGATAGTTTAAGGGTAGTGCCAGGATTAACTTGGCTCCTTGAAAGGAGCCAAGCTAATCCAGGACTACCCTTGAACTGTCGTGACAAATCAATCTCTCCCTGCAATGTCTGTAAAGCGATCTGATGCTGGGTGGGCCTTGCTAAAATTCTGATACTTCAGGTTCTCAATGTTGTCTTGCTGCAACAATGATTTGTCCTACCCTTCTTTTCACAATCCAGTTAACTAGGCACATGTAATAGAGGTTTTACACAAAAGTGAGCCTTTTTGTCGGTTGGTTGGTTGTTCATTGCTTAAAGTCCCAACAGCAACAAGATTTTCTCAGGACGTGCCTGCGCTGCTGATGAAAAAAAAAAAAAAAAAAGAATAAATAAATAAACAGAATATTGAATGCATGTCGCCAGCCGGTCCAATATGCTACATAACCTAGCCTCACCTATCTGGTTGTGTGAGAACATAAACCTAAGACATGCTAGGGACGCCGCACCGTCACGCTAACTTATCCTACCCTAGTTTCGTGCTGCGTTATCCAAGACGTTAACCCTTTTCATCCTGATACATTATCGCTTGAAATTAATTTGACTGCGATAGTTCAAGGGTGGTGCCAGAATAGCTTGGCGCCTGAGGCGCCAAGCTATTCTGGCACCACCCTTGAACTGAAATGGTTGATCTGTCACTTAATCTGTAATGCAGCCTTTTTTTTTTTTTTTTTTTTTAAATATTTTACTTACTTAGATGTGTGTGCATACTTAGCATAATGACTGCTATACATATGTGTGGTTTGGTATTTTGGAGTCTGCTTGATTGTGATGTATGTCTTATGTGTTGATCTTAATATGGACGCTCGTCAGTTACGCCGCAAAAAATTCCTAATGTTTATGCATCTGGCAATAAAGTTTATATTATCTTATCTTATCTTATAGGAGAACAAGCACATTTTTTATTTTATTTACAAAAATCAGCCTGAGGATGTAATGGGTTAAAACACATACAGGAGATACTGCGCACTATTAACCCCTTACTGTCTGGAGCAGGTCATGTTCAAGATGAATGTGTTAATCATGAAACAACAAGTGACATTACTATGATACACAAAACGCTGGAATAAAGCACAGGCACCCGATGATTGTCGCATAATCTGTGACTGCTGCTCTTTCCTACTACCTGTGGAATATAAGGACAACAATCATCTCATGCCTGTGAAATACAACTATTGGAAACTACAGTCCAACTGGCTACGTACGAGAATGATGAGTTCACACACAGCTGCCTTGTAAAGAAGAACGCATGATTATTTCCAAACTGTACACAGACATGACAAATTTATGAGAACAATGTTTCAAACACATTGCGTCGAATAGACAAATTGTGTAAAATTCAGAATGTCATGATTGCGCTCGATTTTACGAAAACAGTGGAATAAAAGCCCGAACAAAAACATGTCATATCGTGTTCGTCTGGGCTTTTAATCCACTGTTTTCGTAAAAACAAGCGCAATTTTTATCTACTTCTGATTTTTCCAAACAATATCTATTTGCCGCAAATAAACATGGATATAATTATGAAATGCACCCCAATACTGCGGATTATTTTTATCCCAAGATGAAGTGCGTGACAGGTTTCCAGCAAGTGTTTGCCTTCATAAATCTGCAAAGGAAATATCCAAGAAAGGAACACATTTAAAGACAAATAAGCCAACAATTTTGCTAAATTTTCATGCCAGTATTTTTTCTCAAAGCAGACGCACAAGCGAGGACAATGATACTTCTATTTTGAGGTTACTTTCAAATACAGTGGAGTCCGCTTAACACGAATTTCTGGGGACACGGAAAATCACTTCGTGTTAACCGTATTTCGTGTTAACCAATATGGCCTCAAAATTGATCACGGCCCTCCCGGCAAGGAAAAAGTGTGTAAGAGATGCGTGCATGAATGAGTACGAGGTTAAAAGTGCACATTATTGTACTATATATGCTTACATTACGTTCAGCTCGCTAGGAAAACACAAGGATATGTGTACAGCTCACGTAGTTAATGTAAAATTCATCAGGTAAAATCCATAGTAAAGTAAAAGCAACACGGGCATCTGGCATCGGTAAAAGCAACACAGTCAAAGTCATTTAAAAAACGGGCCATGATCGAAGTCGGTCTTGCGTTATTGACAGCCCGTGTAGAGAGACAATCGTGGATCTCATTAATCTTGTTTTTTCATTTCAAGCGTGACTTGTGTTTTACCTTGGGGGTAGCCGTGATCGGTAGTTAACTGAATTGAGGGAGTGCTGGTACACGAATGATGCATGAATTCAGTTCAGAAACACTAGTCAATGAGAAGACGGATTACAATGACTGAAGGCTATTTTATTCAGCCAATCACACGCTGCGCTAGAGTTCGTTCATGTGTCGTGTGTACTACAGCACGAGAGCGACACGTGCAGTGCCCCTTTCATGAATTGGTTTTCGGTGTTTGAGACTGGAATGTGTGTTCGTGTTAAACCGGTGAATAATAGTGAAATTGCTCTGGTCGGGAACCGAAAACAGCTTCGTGTTAAGCAAAATTTCGTGTTAAGCATTTCGTGTTATCAGTGAAATTTTAATACATAATAAGAAGGCCGTCAGCCGGGAATGCAAAAGCGGTTCGTGTTAACCGGAAATTCGTGTTAAGCGAGTTCGTGTTAACTGGACTCCACTGTACTTAATATACTTAATATTAGTCTTTGTTAAGCGCGTTTCGTTCTTTGTCTGATATTTTCTTCGCGGTCTGCATGCCAGGCTGTCACATTTTTGGTCTGGAATTCAAAACCCTGTGTAAAAATCAAGTGAACGCTCACCTCCATAATCGTACGTAAAATCAGTATCAAAACAACGCCAACGCAAGTAACCAAGGCCCATATATACAATTGATACACAATGCGCAAGGTTTCTGGGGCTGACATCACTATATTTGACATGCACACAGCACAAGTATAATACACCTGACAAACAAAAGGTCTTTGGGCTGACATCAGCCGCAGCTGGCCTATGCACAGTTGTGCGCGCGCGCACAACTGTGCATAGGCCAGCTGGAGTTGATGTCAGCCTTAGGACCTTTTGCATATCAGGCGTAAAAATATAGGTGCTGAACTTACAATAGCAACACAAAAAAATTAGGAAATGAATGAAATAAAACAAACCCACAGGGAACACAGGCAAATGACGAACGCATCCTTGGCCTCGTTAAGAAGAAACAAGAACAAGCAAACTGACAACTTTGTAATAAAAACTAGGTAACTATAAGACAGCAACATCTGCTCCATGTACACAAAAATGCAAAAATTCTTTACACAAAATATGTATATTGGATTGATATTCCCCCAAAATTACACACATATGGCAGGTATTTGCAACTCCACAGCTTGTGGAACAAAAATGCGACAGTTTTGTTCATTTGGAACACAACGCACACTTACCAATACGAGTGTAAATGTCCCCCAAACAGCGTTCCCTTCATTTTTTTTCTTGGACAGCATGACTGCTGACATGTGTGCGGGTCACAAAGTAAAAGAAACAGTTTTGTTCACTTCAGAACTACACGACACGATACGCTGTCCATGCGCTGCTACCAAAATATCAAAGAGTGTCCGTAAAAGTAAAACAACTTCAAAAATTTCTCTGCGTTACATTGTCAAGTCTGTGCATTCGCAAACACACACACATGCTCCAACTTTTTTTTTATTCTTTTAGTGGACTCATTTTATATATTTATTTTCTTTTATTCATTCATTCACTTATTCTATCTCTCTCTCTTTCTTATTTAACAATTGTCAGCAAGACTTACACAAATATTCAGAATAAGCTCAAAGACAGTACGTGCTGCGCCTTGGCAGCTTTGTTCCATCGTGGCAAAAACTGCAGCGTGCGCCTTCATCAGTCACACCCCTTTACTAAAAAAAAAAAAAGGTGAACAAGATCCAACTGCAAAAGGCATAGATCCTCATGAGGCCCCGCAAATGCGGGGGCTCATGAGGATCTATGCCTCTTGCTGACAACAATCTGAATCCGTGTTCCTTGGACAGAGGTCACTGTTAGTTGCCAAATGAACAAAAAGTTCAGAAAAAAGATTGACGGGGAATGGGTTCAGTCTGATGATAACCTAAAACTGGGGATGTCAATGAAGCCAGCAAGCCGCAGAAATTCTCCTGAGCCCGTGCAGCCGCAGGAGCTCGCGAGAATATATGCCTCTTTGCGATGAAGCATGCTGGCTGAATACACTGCATGTTTGGACTCGGTGCATTCTCTGACCTACTTTCTGATTTCAAGGAAGATGGCGTCTGCTCTCTCTCTCTCTCCACCCACATATCCGCACCACGCTAAGACAAACGCCCGGTCACAAAACATTCCCGCACGCAGCTAAAGCTAACTTGTTACCGGGTGCGTTCCGAAGCGCCAACCCAACATCCTTGAAAGATGCGGCCACAGCTACTGCAAACAGTACAACCACATACTGCTGAAAAACAGCACCAGCAGCTGCAGGCCACAAAGCCCTACATTTCACAAACACACAAACTTCGTCGCACAAAGCCATCCGCGACAGCTGACATTATTGTTATCTTTTAACCCCACAGACACCTTTCCCAAGTGTTGGAGGTATTATCCAACCACTGTACCAGTGACAGGAATGGATCCACCGTGATAATTCAAGGGTAGTGCCAGATTAGCTTGGCGCCTGACGGCGCCAAGCTAATCTGACACTGCCCTTAAATTAACATGGTCAATCCATCTCCTGCTGTAAGGACTCAGGGCTGAACGGGTTGATACCACATGATTATCCAGGATCGTCTCCTCATTCCAAGCGCGTTTTGCGGAGTCGTTTTCGACCGTCATCGGACGTGACGGGTGTCATGGAAGCGATGCGAAGGCTGGTGCGCGTGGGGGTGATGCTGGGGTCCAGTTCTGCGGCGTCCCCGCTGCCGTTGAGCGAAGCACGGTGGGAGAAGATGGGAGAGCTGGTGGCGGCGCCGGGGGACGTGCGTGCGCGTTTGGACGGCGAAGGACCCGCTGTGTCTTTGGCGAGGGAGCTGGCTGGGCGAGCCTTTGATGGTACTCCCACACCTAGTCACACAGGAACACAGATTTCAGAATGCTGCGGGTTTGTACACACCCAGAATGTTGTTTTTGTGTTCATATCCAAATCATATACTGAGGAGCAAAAGAAATGTAACATCTTTGGAGTTATCAGAAAGACTCCAGTGTTTCCTACGATTCCAATGACGTCACTTTTCTTTTGCTTGTCAGTGTGACCATACTAGTGACTGTCAACAATACCATGATACAAATGTCTATCTCATCAAGATAGTCCAGTTTCTGTCAAGGTTTTTCTTTTACAGAAGAGACCCACACAACTGACCATGCAAAGTAATATCCACTCAAACTAGAAATGTAACTATGGTACGCTTTTACTCAAGTTGAGAATTAGAAGTATTGTAACACTCACCCCCCAAAAAATGTATTTTTTCGAAAAATATTTACCAATGGCATTACTATTAGGAAGGTACACTTAGCTTATCGATTTCAGCCTCCAAACCCGTTGTGTTCCTACACAACCAAGGAGGTAATTCAAGCAAGCAGTTACCAAGAACCCAGAGTGGCCTCCCTTCCTCCTCACGTGAGCTGTCTAACCACACCAGTCTTATCTTAGGTGGCGAACGGGGTAGGCGTTTGAGTAATGCCATCAGCAATGTTTTTGAAGAAACAAATGTATTTTTCTCTTAAATGTATTTTTCGAAAAATACTTACCGATGGCATTACTCCCTCCCACCTATCCCGTTTGCCGCCAGTACGCTAAGATAAGACTATTGTGGCTAGACAGCTCACATGAGGAGGAAGGGCATTACTATTAAGAAGAATTGCGAAGAGGAGGAGGGTGCTGCCCACTCCGTCCTATCCCTGCGTTAGTGCTTAGCAAGGACATCCTTAGGTGCACACTCCCGACGATTTCAGCTAAGCTTTACCTACGGTGCTCTCGGCACCGGGAGGGAGTGTTGCGCCGCGGTGACGCCCCCCACAAGGGCCAGGTTCTCCCGTTGGCCTGAGAGGTCTCTGAGGCAGAACCGGGCGAAGGTTGATTCTGGCCGCCAGCCCACAGCCGCCACAATGTCCCTCACAGTGCAGTTGCCGTCGAATGCGACGCTCGTGGCAATGGCTCTGACCTCAAGTGCCCTGATCCGCAGCCTCTTCGCGCCCTCCGGAGAGAGGTCTTCGTACGCGGATCATATGCCCCCGTGTCACCATGAGGCGATAGTCTGGGCTGATATGTCGTTCCAGCCTGGCGCCAAGGGCAGGAAGAGGCGGGCACGTCCCCTCCTGAGGGGCTTTGATCGGCAGGGACAAATCTTCAACGCCGTGACCGGGTCCTGCTGTTGGGATTCCTGGGACTGGTCACGGCCGGCCCTGCAGTGGCCGAAGTGTTGTCATCGGAGGCGCGGCCGAGGGAGACTATTCTAGCCAAAAAGTCGGGCTGGTGAGAAGCTGAATAGCCCTGAGCTGCAGACAGGCGGAGTGCATGGAGAGTGCGTGTAGTGCGCTCACTCTTGACACTGTGTGAGGGCCGGCAGGAGCACGTCTTCCCAGTCAAGTCAGCGAATCGCGCCAAGGTCAGTGGGTCGAAACAGTCTGAGTTCAGCCACGTTAATACCCACGGGAGGTCCGTCATTGTCACGTTCAGGGCCTGGCGTCCATGCGGCGGGGAAGACCACCCGTGGCGTCAACGATCCATCCGTGGTCCAGGCGAGGAGCTCAACGAGCGGCGAGCGACTGAGGATGTGTGTGTTCCGGGCCTGCGACTTTCCCTACGTCTTATCGACTGGTCCCGAAGCTCCAATGCTGTGGGGGGGGGGGGGGGGGGGGGGGGGGGGGGGCCTGCTGAGCCGCTCCTGCTTCGAGCTGAGACCTCTGCCTCGACGGACTCACGCCAAGACGGACTTGTCTCCGTGGGGCGGGTGTGTGGGGTCTGGGAAGACACATGGGGCCCAGAGGGTATGCACACCACATCGAGGGGGGATGACCGATAGTGTCGACCAGGCTCCTAGGCGCGTAAGGGGGGGGGGGGGGGGGGGGGGGGGGGGAGTCTCATCTGGCTGGTCGGGATCAACGTACCCTTCCCTTGTGGGGCTGTCGTCTCCAAGAGCGGGTGGGCAGGGTCTTGGACGGCTCGTCGGTTCAGGCGGCTGTATGTACCACGTCATTCCCCGAAGATTGGTGGGCATACCTCCGTGAAGTCCCATCTCCGAGGTGGCGCCCTGGGTGCTTTAGTGTGGAGGGAGGAGCCGGGAGGTTCCGTGGTTCCTTAGACCGCATCGAGCGCTTGCGCCGGTAAATTCCCCACAGCAGTGACCAACGTTTCTCCTTCCCGGGTGCACAGGCCTCACACGTCTGATTCGAAGCACAACTCGAACAGGGAAGGCAGCAATCATGGGTGTCGCTTGGCCACTGAAACCCCCCGCAATAGGCGCGTGTCCTTACCTGTGCACTGCAACATAGAGCATACACAAGAAAACAACTGCACGTGGCGCCTGAGGCCATGTGAACTGAGCTCACGACCGGTCCCTTCGAGCTTCAATGTCGAAATATATCGGCAAATTCAGCCGTAATTACACAGAAAATGCCAGGGCCAGCCTCAACCCTGCCGGTTCAATGGCATTATCTGAGGCCTTACCTCACCACATCCTAGCGAAAGCATTGACAAAGGGGTAGAAAGGTAAGCCAGTCGACGAAACTGGCGGAGATTGAAACCGGTGAAACTTTCACAAGGCAGCTAAGCATAAGACTGGTGTGGCTAGACAGCTCACGTGAGGAGGAAGGGAGGCTACTCAGGGTTCTTGGTAACTGCTTGCTTGAGTTATGTCCCTAGTTGTGTAGGAACACAACGAGTTTGGAGGCTGAAATCGGTAAGCTCAGTGTACCTTCCTAATAGTAATGCCATCGGTAATATTTTGAAGAAACAATGCCCGACATGAGATGGCCTTAGTAGCCTGCACGGCATTAAACCCCAATAACTAACTCGCTCACATCCAAGATATAAGAATAAAGAAGAATTATTTTCAAATTCTGTTTGCAAGACAGTAAACAAAAGGTCTGCGGACTGCCACCCCTGCAGTTGGCATGACCATGCAGAGACAAGCTGTGTCCGACAAACTTTAAAGGACCAACGATGTCATGCTTACTGGGGAAAATAATGCATGTGAGGAGAGTGAGGAATACATGTAATTGTCACTCGCCATTTCCTAAGTTGAGCTGTATCACACTCACCAAAATCTCATTGCTTGTTTTCACTAGGGGAGTGTAATAACATCAATATAAAAATAAAAAATAAAAAATAAATAAATAAAATTTAACTTAACTTACCAGCTTTTAAAAAATAAAACTAAATGTTAAAAACGCTTACCTAGCTGGCGTTCGACTTCCGTGAGTTGTGCTTCCGCTTCCTGGCATTCTTTGTACTTGGCAGCCATTTCTGGGTTTTTCTGCGAGCTAATCACCTCCTGAAGCTCGTCCTGAGCCTGAACGTGACGCATCAGAGCCGACAGATAACTCTCCAGTGATGCTGGTAACAATGAAAATTTAAAAAAAAGAGAGAATACAACTAACCCTTACATAGTATTCCATGCATGACACAAATTCGGTAGAAAGAAATCCAAAGAAAGATGGAACCGCACTTGGAAAAGACATGTACAACACAAGATATTATTTGCTTTGAGCTTGCCCATTCTAAGCGTGTGATTCATTTTGCATAAATGCATAGTTGTTAACGATAAGCTATCCAGCCCATCCACCGTGCGCTTTGGCGTCCGACAAGGTTCAGTTCTTGGACCAGTCCTCTTTACCCTGTATGTTGAGGCACTGGCCAGTGTCTTTAACCGTTTCTCTATATCACATCATGCATTTGCAGATGATACTCAACTCCATGACTCATGTTCACCTGATCAGATTATGGACACAATCGAGAGCCTTCAGGAGTGTATCTCGGAGACTAAGATGTGGATGACTTCAAACAAATTACAGTTGAATGACGGACAAACTGAGGCCATGATCATTGCTTCCCGAGGTTGACGAAAAAGCCGACACTCGCCCAGTCATTACAAATCTGTGGTGCCACTGTCCCCTTCTCCCCCCCATGTAAAAAAATCTGGGTGTCACACTTGATTGTAGCCTGTCCATGTGCCTTCATGTGAACAACGTTTGCAGATCCGCCTATACTGTACTGCGATGTATTGCTTCAGTCCACCACTATCTGACACCCGAAGCAACTGAAGTACTTGTCTGCGCTTTTGTTTTGTCTAAATTAGACTATTGCAATGCTCTTTCAGAACTCCACCAGGGAGGCCCCTTTGGGGGCTTAACTGCCTGTCCCAAGTCAGGATAAAGGAGGAGGGTTAGGCGTGGGGCTAGCGACTCCACCCTGTAAAAAGAAACTTGCTACGGAAACGACAACAGTCGCCTCAAGCACCAGACGGCGCAGAGAGGACTGAATGAATGAATGAATGCTCTTTCAGCTGGCTGTTCCCAGTGTCTGATTGGCAAACTCCAGAAAATTCAAAACTCAGCTGCTAGATTGATTCTTAGAGTCCCTAGATCAGATCATATCACACCCCATCTGTCTGCTCTTCACTGGTTACCTGTAACAGCTAGGATTCAGTACAAAATTTCATGCATGACTCAGTTACATTACCTGTTCCTGCCCACACTACCTTGCCTCTCTTCTCCAGCTGTATACGCCCTCAAGACAGAATTTGCGCTCTGCTGCCGACTCTCGAGTTTTACGTATCCCTCTTGTCAAAACAAAGTCGTTTGGTGAGAGGTCATTCAGGTACCAGAGCCCGGTTGTTTGGAATGACCTCCCATGCGAACTGAGACGTGGATTCGAGAGAGGCATTCAAGCGAGCCCTAAAGACCCATATTTTTTCTGTCTGCTACAAATGACTTTGTCACACACCTGTCATGTTAAAGTCATCTCTATCTATGTTAGAAGTAGTGTGTGTGTGCGTGCATGCATGCGTGTGCGCGTGCATGAATGCGAGTATGAGTCCATAAGCGTAGCACTTTTGAATGGCGACTTTATAGCTTGTTTACAGAGTTTGTTGCATTTTTTTGTTGTACTTTTTGTAAATAGCGTTTTTGTAATTATTTATTTTGCACAATTAGTTTTTGTTAAGCGCCTACAGCTCTAATCTGAGGTTAGGCGTTATACAAGTACTCATTATTATTAGTATTAAATTCATTCTACTCCAACACCAAAATCCCCAAATTTAGCCGTTGTCCTGTGAAGACTGCGTTGCAGTGCAGGAGACAGATCGACCATCATAGTTCAAGGGTGATGTCAGAATAGCTTGGCGCCCATAGGCGCCAAGCTATTCTGGCATCACCCTTGAACTATCATGGTCAATCCTTATCTTGCTGTGGTGTGTCTGGGGTAGAATGAGATAAGAGGAGGTCAGGTATAATTTCATCTCTATATCCCCCCCTCTCCCCCCCCCCCCCCCCCCCCCCCCCCCCCCCCCCTTCCACTCCCCTGAAATATCTGTCAGTACATCACCAGAGTCTAACCTGCACAAAGGATGCGCATACAAAGCGGTGTCAGCAAGAGGCATAGATCCTCATGAGCCCCCGCAACTGCGGGGGCTCATGAGGATCTATGCCTCTTCAGTTGTATCATTTCCACTTCTAAGAAAACAGTGAATGATGGTCAAGGTGTACTGATGGCTGTACACATAAAGGGTTTCCGCTGACATATTTCTTCTGCTTTTTCTCCCCAGAAGAACAATGCTGTCTACGGAATATAAAGTCTGTGACCACGACAAGGTGCACACAAACTGATGACTCACCAATCTGCGTGCACAACAAAGCAGTGAATGATGGTCAAGGTGTACTGATGGCTGTGCACATAAAGGGTTTGATGAATTTCCGCTGACATATTTCTTCTTCTATTTCCCCCAGAACAACAATGATGTCTACAGAATATCAAGTCTGTGAACACGACAAGGAGCACACAGACTGATGACTCACCAATCTGCGTGCACAGAGCGTGATAGGCTATTGGCAACGGCTCCCCAAACACCGCGCCCCTCAGTCTCTCCAGCGGCACCGCCTTGTTCATCGTGCCGCCAAACTTGCCGTTGCTGCGGATGCGGTCACCTTGCCAGGTGAGGATGGTGGGGCAGTGGCTGTGTTTGATAATCTGGAAAAACACGTGGACATTCGTGACAAACATTTTGATGCAGACGCCAATGGGTGAACAAAAAAAATGTCTAGAATGTTTTTCTGCAGCCGCAGCATCTGTGTCAAACTTTGACACAAGAAACGAAGAAAGCTTGGTACTTACACATGATACACTATCTTTCTAACCATTTAAAGTACCATTACGCCTTCATTTGAGAACACATTTCAGCACCACTTGTGTTTATTTTGCCTTGTCGACACACCTAATCAACATTAACAGCAGTTTGGACAAGCAGCAAAAGCACACGCATAATTGCACTTACTTATTCTGTGCTGCCATTAGCGTGTCAATGTATTTTTAGCTGTTTCTCGTACGGATAGCGTTGTATTTACAGAACAGAGTGGAGTCATTGTCAGGTTACTACATATTCAGGTTACTACATATTAAGACGACATGAGCGACGTGAGCTGAACTGGATTGTCCTGTGTCTAAATGAACCATAGCTAGACTTGTGTGCAGCGTTTCATAACCATCTGTTACAAAAGTGTATCTTTGAACAGTTATGGCAGTAGTGAGCCTTTAAACCACTGCTCATGCAGCCAATGGTACTGTTGATGGTACGAATGCCTGCATGCACACAGGTGTTAAAGTTTGTGACAGTATCGTGATAGGCAAATAGAACGCGACAAACACCTATAGAGAAATGGTGAATCCAATATTGTATTTTTCATCATGTGTGTATGTGGGAATGGAGGGGGTATGGATGGATGGGTAGATGGGTGGGTGATGGGGGGGGTGGGGGGGGGGTGGAGTATGGTGAAAGACAGACTGAATTAGTTGCAATACTACTGGCTCACTTATAATAATCCTAACCACCACAACACCCAAAACAATAAGCATGACAACAACAGCACAACAACCACCACCACAACAACCACAACTACCATTACAAACAAAGACCACCACCACCACCACCTCACCTCCTGTCTGTACATGTTGGCGTGCTCCAAACTATCCAAGATGAGCGTGTCTCCCAGCAACATGCCAAACACTGAAACACACACATGACACTTCCACGTTTTATCAGGAGAAAAACACTCCTTAACCCATCAAGTCCTGAGAATGATTTTTTTTCCCAGATCAGACAGTTGCCCTATGAAAGCTGCATTACAGTTCAGGAGATGGATTGACTATGATAGTTCAAGGGTGGTGCCAGAACAGCTTGGCGCCTACAGGCGCCAAGCTGTTCTGGCTCCACCCTTGAACTATCATGATCAAATGTATCTCACGTTAGGATGTATTAGGATTTAACGGGTTCACAGCGAGAGGCTCCTGAACTCCGGGACAACTTAAATCAATGTACTTCACACACCTAAAAGACACCAGCACATGCCAGCAAGAGGGGCAGATTCTAATGAACCACTGCTGCAGGGGTTCATAAGACACTATGCCTGTTGCAGATGGCAAGAGCTGCGACTATATTAACACTTCCACTGTTGGCCGTGTGTTCGGTCATGGTGATTCCTGCAGGAATCACCTCGACCGAACATGCCATCGTCAGTCAAAGGGTAAGACTTATGTCACGCACCTAGCTGACAGCTCTCCTGGTGTGCCGCGAAGTGCAGCAAGTCGCGTGCATACACCGGTTGGCCGGGCGGCTTCCAGTTGGGGCGGTACCGTACATGAGGAAGGGGTCTGAAAAAAAAGGCATGACATTGTTCAAAATGTTGAACGGAAAAATATGCAGGTTTCTGTTCAAAATACTGTCTAAAAAAAAAAAAAAAAGCCAGATTTGGGTGGTTGTGCGATTCAACGGCCACTAGCTATTTACAGCCACATCTGTGGTGCACGGACGACATACTATTTAAGTACCTCGATTTTATGGCCTGGAAGCTAAAAGAAAAGAATCTGTTTTTGGGAGAATTAATACCAGTTCTATCTCACTCACTTTCCCCAGTCCGGCAGGTTCTTACGGTAGATGGAGTCCAGAGGTAACACCTGCTGACGACCCTGGGTCTTGCTGTAAATTTCTTGGGCCTACAACAAATAAACAGATCAATCAATCAATCAATCAATCAATCAATCAATCAATCAATCAATCAATCAATCAACCCAAACCACTAACCAACCAGCCAACCAAATCAATCGATCAAATCAAATCCATAAACTCAATCAATCAGTTGATGAAAGGATGGATGGATGGATGGATGGGATGGATGGATGGATGGATGGATGGATGGATGGATGGATGGATGGATGGATGGATGGATGGACACCATGATGGCTTTAATTCCTCGAACACTCAACATTTCCCAACACCATAAAAGTGTTTTGATGATTCTTAAATTGCAGCCAGAAAAAAGCCAGCCAGCCAGCAAACCTACACTGCTACAAGGATATAATACAAAATTATGCAATGATTAAATAATGATGAATAATAAATATCTAACACACGATATTAAACTGCACTTACTGGAGACATTCCCATCTCGCAATGTACAGCAAGAGACTTGTCCATCATAGGTACAGATTTTCACATCATCACCATACAGAGAGAGACTCCACAATTGTGTGCTGGTCTGTCATTTTGGACCTTAAGGCTTATGCCATAAGGTCCAAAATCACAGACCAACACACATTTTAGTGTGCAATACACACACGTTTGTCCGATACAGAAGGCACCGCTGCGACACAAAAACCCAGCCAACTCGGTCCAAAGATCATGCGGGTACCTTTTTTGTGGTGAGGGTGATGACGCAGTCCATGTCTGCGGACATATGCCAGGAAATCACGCGGGCGATGTCCGGGTTTTCTATCAGGGCCAGGTGACCAATCTGAAATCAGCAGCGATACCTTTATATGCAAAGAACAACAAACAAACAAACAAAGACAGGGGGGAGGGGGGGGGGGGGCGGGGGGGAAAGAAAAAGCTGAGTAATTCATGAAAAAGGCTTTGTAGAATGAAGGCATATTTTTCAAAAGGGATTTGTAGACTATGTGGGATAATAAAAAGAATCAGAAAATAACCATAACAAAAACCTATGAAATAAACATGTCTGAGTGGGGGTTTTTTTTTCAGCATGCACCAACAAAAACAACTAAACTCATTTCAAGGTTCAATTTTTAAACAATAAACTTTGCATTTAGCATTATGCCACCCACAAGGGGACCCACATTTTTTATGGTCATGTCCAAAGTTTGTGAACATATTTAGAAAACTGAGGCATTTACATAGAGGCACAGATGGAACTTCTGAAAAAAATGTTGCCATTATTATCTGACTTTTGTTAAAACCAAACTTGTTACACATGATGGTTGCTGTGCAAGGATTTCGGACCCTGTGCACAGAGGAACAGGGGCTCATGAGGATCTATGCCCCTTGCAGTCGGGTGGTGTTCACAGATATGAAAGAAGCCAGCAAGAGACATAGATCCTCATGAGCCCCCGCGACAGCGGGGGCTCATGAGGATCTATGTCTCTTGCAGTTGGATCGTGTTCAGTTTTTTTTCTCTGCGGTGCAGGGAACATGAGAATCTAAAAATACACGTTGATGATTAGCCGACCTTGCCGATGACCTCCGGTTCGTCGGGTGCGGGGTTGAGTCCACACTGGCGCCGCGGTTTGTTGAGCAGCTGGTCACGCTCTTTGGTCCGCGCAGCGATCAGTTTCTCAACAACCTCTGTCTGCACATGTAGGTGAAAATATAGCGCTCGACCGACTGCTTAACCCTCATCATTCGGGATACACCAGTGTGCGAAAAGAGCAAGACTAAAATAGTTCAAGGGTAGTGCCAGAACAGCTTGGCGCCTCTAGGCGCCAAGCTATTCTGGCACCACCCTTGAACTAAAGCCACTGGTCTATATCCTTATCTGCAAGTACTATGATGTAGCTTGCATATGGCAGTGTACAAATTTGAAGCTTTTAGCCTCAGTATGATATTGGTCGAGTTCAACACCACATCCCACAAAACAATATCATGCGCCAGACAGGTCTTACAGGCCATGTTCCTGTTAAATATACTGACTCCCATTAAAAACGTGAAAAGTGTCTGGTAAGAGCCACCCTGACAGCAAAACAAGAAAATTTTATTTGTTGCTTACTTCATATGTTCAGCCTACTGCCTGAGCTACCTTCACACAAAAATTGGACGAGTTATCGCCCTTGGCTACCTTGGAGGACACAGGGTTTCATTAGTGGTGAAAATAAGCAAAGCTGGACACACTCTGTGAAGCAAGTTTCCTGTGATATGTTTTAACACACAAGTTGTGTGGATTGCTTATGATGTTATTAACTGCAAAACACACAAGTTGTGTGGATTGCTTATGATGTTATTAACTGCCTCAAATGAAATTTGACTCGAAATATTCATTAAAGAACCAGAACTTCTGGTGCACATCATTTTCTTAATAAACCTTATTTGATTTAATGTGAATTACTTTCAAACCATTTTTTATGCTCCAGTGACTGACACAGAGATAAAGAACACACCCATATCCATTTGATCAGGTAAATATGGCCGCTAACATAAAAATAAACAACTTTTTGAATTTCATGTTTGTAGATCATGTTGGTTATTTAGGTGCCTTTGACAAACGGAAAGTAGGTCAAGACCAAACAGGCCAGATTTTCATGCACACAGACCTTTGTGACACTGCACATTATTTGGCTTTCAGCTGTGTCCTCTGCAGATGCTCCCCATTTCACTTTCAATATCTTGTGATGGTAGTGTCACTGATGACATCATAAGTCATCGATGTGCGATTTTTAAGACTAAACATTCTATTTGCACACCACATAACACACTCTTCATAACATTTTCTCATAAATGACGTCAAAATAACCCGGATTAAAGCATATTTACAAAGAAAAGCGCGATGGTGAAAAATTCGCATTTTTAATGGAAGTCAGTATATATTATGCATGGGTGGGACCAAAAAAAAAAGTTGAATCCTGAAGGTTTTGGGGCACTTTTTAAGTAAAAAAAATATATATATATTTATTTTTTAAATCAGGAAATCTATCTGCAGCTGGAAAAGTACCCCCCCCCCCCCTCCCCCCCCATGATTATGTGCAATTCTGTGACTAGCGTCTAATGGCTCCGGTCAAAAGGCCCAGAAATCGCAAAGCAGCACCCAATTGCCAATGGTCACTGAATTATGTTGATGTACATGAACCCTTTCAGTGCCAGTGAATTTATGTTAATGCAACGAGCCCCAAGGAACATAGATACAAAGTGTCGTCAGCAAGAGGCATAGATCTTCATGAGCTCCCGTGACTGCGGGGGCTCATGAAGATCTATGCCTTTTGCCAGTTGTTTTTCCCTCAGCAGTGAGGGTGTCAAAACAGTCTGTATGTGCATACTGATGACATCCTGACCTTCTGCATACATGACATTGAGCAATGGATAAATACAGGCTGATGTGGAAAAGACAAAGAGTGACGAGATAAATTTGTGCTTACATCTTGTAGCTGCGCTCCAGGAATATTTTGCTTCCTAAGTTCCGCACGAATCGACTGCTCCTCACGAGTCGCCTCATGGACAGAGGCTGGGAAAAAATAGATGAATAAATAAATGAATTGATGAATGAACAAACAAACAAACAAATCAAATCAAATCAAATCAAATCAAATCAATCAATCAATCAATCAATCAATCAATCAAACCAATCCAATCCAATCCAAACCAATCCAATCCAATCCAAACCACACCAAACCAAACCGACCAAACCGACCCAACCAACCAACCAACCAACCAACCAACCAACCAACCAAATCAATCAATCAATCAATCAATCAATCAATCAATCAATCAATCAATCAATCAATCAATCAATCAAATAAATAATAAACAGAAAAAAAGATCACTGCACCCGGTATGGCAGATGTGCCAGCAAAATATATGACCATGAAGTGAATGAAGTTTAAAAGGGAAGTAATCACTGAGCCTTACTTCTGAGTTCTTCCACCAGAGAGCGCTGTGTCTGGAACATGGTGCGATACGCCTGAATGGTGCTCTGCAGGTTCTCGCGCTCCTTAGACAAGGCTGCCATCTGGGACTGTTTCTTGGCGTCTGCACACAACAACATTAGTACGAGTTGAACTCGATCAATGCTGCCCAAAGCAATCCCCATCCCTGAACTCAACGCCGCCCAAAGCAATCCCCATCCCTAAACTCAACGCCGCCCAAAGCAATCCCCATCCCTGAACTCAACGCCACCCAAAGCAATCCCCATCCCTGAACTCAACGCCACCCAAAGCAATCCCCATCCCCTAACTCAACGCCGCCCAAAGCAATCCCCATCCCTGAACTCAACGCCACCCAAAGCAATCCCCATCCCTGAACTCAACGCCACCCAAAGCAATCCCCATCCCTGACCTCAACGCCGCCCAAAGCAATCCCCATCCCTCAACTCAACGCCACCCAAAGCAACCCCCATCCCCTTCACGACACTCCTACAAAGGGAAGTACATGTAACAAAACAAAAACAAAACAAACAACCAAAACTGAATTTGTAGCAGACAATCTGCTGTAACAACTATGCATGCAGAAACTCCTGGAAATAAAACCAGAGAACTGCAGTTGCTAAGACTTGTTAATAGCACAATGTGTGTGCCCTGAGTGCACGGATATTTTGCGAGAGTGCCCACTACAAGTGTGATGGAGGGCGGACTAAACTCATCCAGCACTGAAGCCCTACAGCAGAAGATGGATCGACCATGATAATTCAAGGGTAGTGCCAGATTAGCTTGGCGCCTGTTACCATGATAATTCAAGGGTAGTGCCAGATTAGCTTGGCGCCTGTTACCATGATAATTCAAGGGTAGTGCCAGATTAGCTTGGCGCCTGTTGGCGCCAAGCTAATCTGGCACTACCCTTGAATTATCATGATCGATTCATCTCCTGCAACCGGTGCACAGTCGTTAGATGACGCCTCCAAAATTTGGGACTGAATGAGTTAAGAGAACAGAAAGCGTGTAAACCCATTTACACCTGACGCACTACAGCAGGAGATGGATCAACCATGATAATTCAAGGGTAGTGCCAGATTAGCTTGGCGCCTCATTCAGCCCAGATGCACTACATCAGAATATGGATCGACCATGATAATTCAAAGGTAGTGCCAGATTAGCTTGGCGCCTGTCGGCGCCAAGCTAATCTGGCACTACCTTTGAATTATCAAGATCGATCCATCTCCTGCAACTGGTACATAGTCAGCAGGTAAGACCTTCAAAATTTGAGGCCTTGGTGTGAACTGGGTTAACCCACTTAGCCCCAAGTCCCTACAATTCAAGGGAATTATCATGGTCAATCCATCTCTTGCAACTGGTGCATAGTCATTAGGGAACACCTCCAAAATTTGAGAAATGGGACCTTGGTGGTAAAAGGGTTAAGGGTAACCCTGCATGCTGCATGTGGCGCTGTACAGCACACCAGACTGCGCATTTCGTTTTTAACAAGGTCAGATATCTCATCCTACCCCAGACCCACCGCAGCAAGATAAGGATCGACCATGATAGTTCAAGGGTGATACCAGAATAGCTTGGCGCCTATGGGCGCCAAGCAATTCTGGCATCACCCTTGAACTATCATGGTCGATCTGTGTCCTGCACTGCAATGCAGTCTTCACAGGACAATGGCAAAATTGGGGGATTTCGATGATGGGGTAGAATGAGATATATAAGTCGGATAACACAAGGATAACCAGTCCCTATCACACTTTACCAACATTCAGAGGGGACAACTGAATAAGTAAATTCTTTTTTTCTCTCGCTGAAATTGTTCACCTTTGCAATGGCATGTTTTTGGGGAAGAACACTAAAAACAAATAAGGAAGATATATGTGGCGAGCTTTTCAATTACTTGTTTCATTATGTAGTTAATAGCCACAGCATATGGTGATCACACAGACGCGCACACGCACACACATACACACACACAGATGCATACATGCACACATTTACACACACACGACACATGGTGTGTGTGTGTGTGTGATGGTGTGTGTGTGTATGCATGATTACATATTGTCTCACACACACACACACACACACACACACACACACACACACACACACACACACACACACACACACACACTGACCACACTAGATCAATACCAGAACTGAAACTGAAGACAGCTTTAGCTCAGTGACAGCAGGGCAGCCAATCAATGAAGCCACCGTCTTACAATTAAACATTGATGACCAATCCAGTGCCGTGTGCTGACTGACCTGCCCCCAGCCGGCCCATCCCTTCACTACCCACTTCACCACAATAAACACACCTGCACTGAAGAGGCCACCAGCTGATAGTTTCAGCACAAGTGTCTTTTTATTAACCTCTTGTCTGCCAAGAAAAACCCAACTGCAAGAGGCATAGATCCTCATGAGCCCCTGCAGTTGCAGGGGCTCATGAGGATCTATGCCTCTTGATAGGACTACTTTGTATCCATGTTTTTTCTGATGGTGGGGGACCTTTGGCATTAAATTAACCAAGATTTCAGAAACACAATCAGCGTCCAATCGCAGTGAAGCAGTTAAATTTCTAAAACTAAATTACACACTCATGTATTACAGCTTGGTAAGGGCAAAGTAAGTCTTACAAGTGCAAAATGCAGTCGCAAAGAATTAAAATTATTTTAGAAAAAGAAAAAACAAACAGAGGTAAGCGTTCGACTGACAGATATCATAATATCAGATAGTGCAATTCGCTTTTCCTTCATCATGACTCATCCGAGACGTGTCTCATCTGAATATGCAGCATAAAGCCATGTATCCAATTCCTCTTTACAACACCACTGGCTGCATGCGCAAAGGGGTTTCTGGCCCTCTCTATCCAGCATTTTCATCGTTCTGCCCGCTTTTTAGATGCAGTACAGTAAGCAAGGTTTCTACAGCCTGACTTCATAATGCAGAATCAGGAACCTGAAGCCAGTGCTGCGTACACCAATGTAAATAAGCACTGACACTGACAGCAGTAAAGTATGATTGTGTGTTGGTGAAGAAGAGATTTTCTTTTGAGACGCTGACTGACTGACAACTCGTAACACGTAAGTAGAGACACGCAACGTTGCGAAAGCCTGCAGTTGTTTCATGGTATTTTGCAGAAACAACTGTCTGTTGTTTCTGCAAAATACAACAAAAATAATAAGTGCATATTAAAAAAATGCAAATGGAGATATATAACAAATAACAAGTCAAACAATAAACTAATGATGCTAACACTGCTTTATGCTCATAGTGATTCAACTCTAAATTTAACTTATTCAGCGCCGACAGACGACCCTCAAGACATGGATCGAGCATGACAGTTCTAGGGTGGTGCCAGAATAGCTTGGCACCCATGGGGCGCCAATCTATTCTGGCACCAACCTTGAACTATCACGCTCGATCTGCCTCTAGAAATGTAATACATTCGTTCAGACGACACCTTCAAAATTTGGGGATTTCGGTCCTGGGGCAGAATGTGTTAACAGTGTAAGTGAGAGTACTACTACTGTCATATCCAGCCTCAGTTACTACATTAACCCATTTAACCCCAAGGACTCATTCCCAAATCGTGTGTCACCTAAGGATTAGGTACCAGTTGCAGACAGTGGATCGACCATGATAATTTAAAGTTAGTGATAGATTAGCTTGGCGCCTGACGGTGCCAAGCTAATCTGGCACTAACTTTAAATTATCATGGTGTATCCATCTCCTGCTGTAGTGTGTCCGGGCTACATGTGTCAAACTCTTGAACTTTTTTGTGGTTGCTGTGATGGGCAGAATAACAGGAGAGGCTGCGTGCTTGTTCTATTTTTTCTTGGTTTTACGTCGACTGCTTTGTCTTTTTTCCAAATTATTTTTTGTGGGCAGTTTTCTTGACATCTCATTTACTAATTTCTGCCTCATCACTTCAGGAGATTTTTACTTGATCGTCCAGCAGTCAACATGACGACCGTCGCTAGGCGCGGGGAGCCGCCCGGGCTTGTGGGATGGACGGCTGACCCACGACCCCTGTCCCCTAAAAACCTGCGTCTGTACGTCAAATGTAACGCAAGTGGACACTCACAGCTCGACCTCAGTCACCGCGCTCTGACGCACATTCCACTACAGGTGTTTCAGGTAAAGGCATGACACCTTACAACTTGATAATAATAATAATAATAATAATAAGCGCATTAAATAGGCGCTTTATCCCAATTGAAAATCGGCTCAAAGCGCCGCCGCGAACTGAACCCAACAAGCACGCTCACGTGAATCACGTGCATTCACTCACACACTGTACATAAACACAGAACATTCACGTGGTGCTAAGGGCAAGCTCAAGCGAGCTACTGTAGTTTTTGGAAATTCAAAATCGTTTGTATTTGAAATTTGATTAAGTGGGCTGAAACTGATACCAGTCAGGCTTTGAAATATCAATCTTGCGAAATCAAGACTTTGTAACAGCAACGACAAAAATCTGCAGACCCAAACTCTCATGTGGACATGCTGGGAAGTATACCAACTTCGTCATGTACATACTGAATAAGTGAACCCGTTTCGAGCTACCAACCTTATGAGAAACCGCCTGCTGCTAACTCTGTGTTATGTACTCTGCCACTGAGTCATTCTGTTAACCAATATCATACTGAGGCTAAAAGCTTCAAATGTGTACACTGCCATACACAAGCTACATTATCGTACAAGTTTACAATGGGTATAGACCAATTGCTTTAGTTCAAGGGCAGTGCCAGAATAGCTTGGCACAAATATTTTAGTCAAACTTATTTCACACACTGGTGTATTCCGAATGATAAGGGTTAAGAGTTCATTTCTGGATCCAGTGTGCACGCCAAATAATGGCTTGTAAGCATTCATTAACACATTACACCCTGAGGCTGATTTGTTTAAATTCACTTATTGGCCTATGACAGCTACATTACAGATTAGAAGATAGATCAACCATTTTCGTTCAAGGGTGGTGCCAGAATAACTTGAACTTATTAGTCAAAATAATTTCAAGCAGTAGTGTATCGGAATGAAGAGGGTTAAGCACGAAAAATAGCCAGGCACGCGCACTACATGCGAACCTTGGCTGGGCGGATCTCACCGCCATAAGTGTTCTAGGGGAAGTAATCTAGCAGCGGGTGAAGTCGCCATCTGTGGGCAAAGAGCTACAGAGCACCATGTATATGCCTGCAGCCACCTAAATGATGGTCTTTAATGACAGGTGACACTGTTTCCCTTCACGAGTTTTCTTCACTGAACACCTGTCTTGGCTGAAAGGTTCGAATGTGCACACTGCCGTATGCAGGCTACATTATAGTGCTTACAGACACGGATATAGACCAATGGCTTTAGTTCAAGGGTGGTGACAGAATAGCTTGGCGCCTAGGGGCGCCAAGCTATTCTAGCACCACCCTTGAACTATTTTAGTCAAACTTATTTCACAGACTGGTGTATTCCGAATGATGAGGGTCAAGACCACATTTTTCTTACACAACAAGATGCTTGTTCACAAAAAGGTTCTACCGCGTTTGTCCGCAGTTCCAGCAGCTGGACGTCCTGAAGCTGTCCCACAATCACCTGGATGTCCTGCCCGTCATGATCTCCTACCTGCGCGGGCTGCGAGCGCTACACCTGCAGCACAACCTGCTCGCTAGCTTGCCGGAAACCCTCGTTAACTGTAGGCACCTGGCCGAGCTCGACCTGACGCACAACCGCCTGACGTCTCTACCCCGCGGCATCGCCAGCCTCAAACAGCTGCGCATTTTGAAACTGGGAGAAAACCAGCTCGAGCAGGTACAGCAGATGCTGAGTTATTGATTAATTTAACACATTCAGCACCAGCTTCGGCATGTATGGCAGACACTGAATCAGTAATCAACTTAACACATTCAGCACCAGCTTCGGCATGTGCGGCAGACGTTGTATCAGTAATTAACCTATTCAGCCCTGACGAACTACAGCAGGAGATGTATCGACCATGATTAATTCAAGGATAGTGCAAGATTAGCTTGGCACCGTCAGGTGCCAAGCTAATCTGGCACTACCCTTGAATTATCAAGGTTGATCCACCTCCTGCAACTGATACATAATGACACATAGTGACACCTCCAAAATGCGGTCTTGGAGTTAAAAGGGTTAACCCCTAAACTCATTCGTGATGTGCCGTATCCGGATATGCAGCCAACAAAGTAAGCGTCAGCGACCCGCTGCATCAACATTATCATCATTATTATTATGTTTATCAGGTGCCGCACGAGCTGGGAGCCCTGGCCAGCCTGCGAGTGCTTGATCTCCATGGCAACCGTCTGTGGTACTTCCCATTCTCCGTGCAAAACCTCTACCACCTTCTCCGGCTGGATCTCTCCGACAACCTTTTTGATCAGGTGCGTGTGCGGCACCATGTTTGTGCATGCACGTGAGAGATAGTAACTATGGGCGGAAATTGACAATTTATATCTATCCCAAATTTCCGGGATTTTGAGACCACAAATTTGCACGCCTTTCCGCCGCCCGTTTTTCTAGGTTTCTCCTTATTTTTTTTCAGTAAAATAAAGGTTTCCAAATTCAATGACATTAAAATTAATATTTTTTATTATAAAATGAATCAAGACGAATTACTTCTTCTAAATGATATCAATGCTGTAGAAAACAAAGACTTAGACTCGAAAAAACAGCGCCTTCTTTCTGTAGTTGTGTCAGGCAAATCAAAGACTTATCTCGGAAAACAATACATGACAGAGGATATTGAATCTCTCACCGCTGATGAGCTAATCAAGCTTCATTCTAAATATGAAAACCACATTGCTTCACTAATGACTCGTGATTTGAGTCGATCTCTTGTATGCCTATACACAAAAGCAGTGAGTCACTTTCTACCTGTGGATAGTGACAGCCTATCACACGACCTTGAAAGCAATCCTATTGTTTCAAGTTCAATTGGCAAATTAGCATGTGTCATGTTTTACAAGTTTGGAAATTACCTTGCACCTGTTGTAACATTACTAGTTACTGGGAGCCATATTGATTTCTCAAAAATAAATTTTACTGCAGAAGAAAATGGACGAAACCCAGACGACTCCACAACCGAACCCCAGTCCAGTTTTGACACAGGTTCAAACTGTGACGAAGACTAAAAGTCCAGGCAGGGTTGAGGCTGGAAAAAGATTAGCCGAATGGAACAGGCAAAAAAAATTACAGCTTCAGGAACAAACAGAAAAGACTCATGTAACTGACCAGGTGTCAGGACCGTTATCACCGTCAGGACCTGTGTCAATACCGTCAGGGCCGTCACTCCCTCTTCAAAGTGAGAGACGAACAACTAAGTCTGGCCCCGAACCTCAAACAACAAAATATATAGTTGCCGGATTTGTTGTCGGATTTGTTTATGTAGGTTATCAATTATACAAAAAATACAAACCACAGACTCGTACAGTGACCAAAAAATCAGACACTCCAAAAACAAAACCAGAAGTCGCCACATTACCAGTAACACCCAAAGCCGTTGACCCATTTTATATGCAGTAAATAAAAAATATTATTTTAATTTTTCTTGCCTAAGAAATGAACGACTCAAAAAATTTAATGAACCTTGTGTATCACTCTGCCGTTATCAGTGGATTAGCAGTAGCTTATTCTATGCTGGGAAAAAGTCTACTCAAAATGAAATCAGCAGACTTGAGTAGACTCGATTTCGAAGACAGCGCTAAGCTAATTGTAGTTGTAACAGCGTCGATTGCGACAAAAGATTTTCTTGTCAAGCAGGGAATTATTCCCGAAAATGTTTCTATGTAAATAAAAATAATATGGCGACGATAGCTATTATGATTGGTGGGGCAGTTGTTAACGCCCTCGCCTTCAGTGGCTCAAACTATCTCTTTTCTAAAATGGGTAGAGAGGAATCTGCAGAAGAAATGAAACGTCACAATGAAGCGTCTGAGAAATTAGCACAGGCAGAACAGGCGTATGAAAAGCAAAGAATTGAAAAACTTGATTTCATTAATGAAAGATTGAGGCTTGAAGGCCACGCACAACATACATTTTCAAATACAGACGAAGCAATCAGGGAATATTTTCTTGTCACGGGTGAAGACATGTCTATCCCAAAACCGAAACTAAGTGACTATTACAAACCGAGTACAGAACAAAGAAACGGAGAGATAATCTTTGTTCTAGTGGGAATGACATTTGTTTATTTTACAGGAGTTTTCATTGCTAGAAAAAATGGCAGCCGAAAATAAACTATCAAAAATATATTACTCTCCATCAGGGTATTGGAAAGGACAAACAGCTATTGAAAAATTACATGCCGCTGTGGGCGGAGATATAACACTCAATCAAGTCAAGCAATGGTTACAGAGACAGGCAATTTGGCAGATATATCTTCCTGCTCCAAGAAAAATAACAAGACCCCATTTTGAAAACACTACCCCAAATGACACACACCAAATGGACCTTTTGTTCTTACCACATGACACAATAAGAAAGAAACGATACAAGTATGCACTGACTGTTGTAGACATTGCTTCAAGGTATAAAGACGCTGAACCCATATCTGACAAAACAGCTAACACTGTTGCGACTGCTTTATCTAGTATCTATAAAAGAGGCCCTTTAAGATACCCCAGACTAGTGCAAGTTGATGATGGATCAGAATTCAAAGGTGCTGTTAATCAGTTATTTGCAAAGCATGGTGTACTGGTCAGACGAGGCATTCCAGGTGTGCACAGATCACAGGCAATTGTAGAGAACTTTAACAAACAGTTGTCAGAGAGACTTTTCAGTTACCAGTATTCTAAGGAACTCATGCATGACACCCGGAACACTGAGTGGGTAAAGAGATTACCACATGTGATAAAAGCAATGAATAACGAAGGACACCCAAAACCTGCTGATGCTATTAAATTGAAAACAATTACAGAGCCAAAAACAGGACCAACCCCAACCCCCGCACCGCTTGCGCCAGACACAAGTTTATTTACCAAACAGGTGAGATATTTATATCAACCAGGTGAAGCTGAAAATGACATAAAGCGCAGGGCGACAGACCCTATCTGGTCAACATCCGTTCATAATATAAAAAAAATAATTCCCGGTCCAGACGCAACAATATATTATCTGTATGACCCTGCGCCACAGAGGGCATTTGTCAGAGAAGAATTACAGATTATTCCCTCAGACACCGTTACTCATTTCAGTAACTAACTCATCAATTAATTCATCAACCAGTTCATCACAAATGTCTTCAGATAACTTGAGCCTGTAATGACCAGGTGCATAAGCTTTTTCCTTAGTGAGAAACACTCTTTTCGTGTCTCCAACTGCCAGTGACTTTTTGTGTGTTTGGATCATTTCAAGATTATGTTTATTTGATCTCAGTGACTTGTTTGGATAATCAGGCATTAATGCACCGTCTAACACTTGCTTGTAATGTTCATGTCGAATGTCTTTATTTTTTATTGTTGTTTTTTTAATTCCTTTGGCTTTCGACTGACTTCCCTTTTGGTGCAGTATAGAATACATTTTTGATCTCAGTCCAACGTACTCAACTATTGGCACACCATTTAGTTCATCCTTAAACTTACCAGGCACTTTTTTGTTTTGTGTGCTGTACAGTGGATGATCCTTAGGATAGTCAGATGTGTCATACATGTGTAACTCTGTTTTCATGTCTTCATAAAAGTCTTCAGTACACACATCAATGATCATAGAGTCAGTGTCAGTGTATAGCAGACGACACTCAGGATACTTTGGTTTGAAGTAATCATAATAAAATTCAAGCATCAACAGTTTTGACAACTCAAGAATTGCCATACCAATGAATACTGGCTTGTCCAGTTTGACAATCTTTTTTTTGAGTGACACAGCATACAATGATGAATGAAACTCTTTATACCCTGTATACTGTGGCTTACCTGTAAGTTTAATTGCACCCAATTCAGTTGTGACCAGTCTCACATCTTTGCGGTGATGAGGATTTTCCATTGTCTTGCCAAAACAGGCATTGTTCATAAGCTTAAAGAAGTCTTTGTCAAATGCAGTGTTGCCGTCTCTGGCACGAAGGGTTGTGTTCTTCATTATGTAATCTTTCATGAAAGCACTCTGATCAAATTGAATTCCTCTGTGAACTTTCTTTAGTACTAACCCGTGTCTGATGTAAAACTGCAACAAGCGGTAGTGACAAACGTAATTGAATTTGTCATTCAAATTTGGTACAAGTTCAGTGTCTTCTTTTTTTCCTGTCATACTCATTTTCTCAACAGCTAAGGGATAATCATTATGGTAATCGTGTAGATGATGTGGGTACTCCAGGTCGACTTCAAAGATCCAACCCTTCGCGTCGTTTCGGTCAAGATTCATAATATTGTTTGTTAACCCTGTTATGTCATACTGTGACAAATCATACAGACAAAAGTTTTTCAAGGGCAATAACTCACACATTGCCCAGCCATACAAATTGTTAGCGTCTACATAGGTAATAAATGACCTTGACCTCGAGGGGTCAAACCCAAGGTCACCATAACCGTCCAGATATTTATTGTTGGCTCTGGCGTAGTTATTTGCTGCAATACTAATGCCTCCTCTCAATCCGCGTTCTACCATTTCACCCATCGTACGATCAGACAACAGGTCTATAGATATCTTACTGGATTTCAAAAATGCATCCCATGTCATGCCAGGACTAGTTATATAACAAGCAGGGTCAAGCTTGTAGTGTAACAAACCCTTTTCACGGTAACTTTCAAATACGTCTGCTAGCAAGCAAACGTCTGCTTTCAAGTACTGGTCATGGTAGTCACCAATCGTCTGACACCCCAACTTCCCCCACGCATCAAGTGCATGTTGATATTCAGAGTCAGAAATACCTTTTCCAGTTAGTGTAGAATAAAATTTCTCTTTTGGTGGCAGTCTTGTTTCCTCAAACACAACCCAGTGATCAATGTACTCATACGGATACACACCTTTCTTAATCAAGTCTGGCTCAAAATATTTACTCGATATTGGATACTCAGTCAGTCCTTCTGCCAGACTAGCCAATCCTAAAGACAAATGTTGCATGGAGTCATAAAATGCTAATTTGTCTAACCTAAAAGTCAAGTATTTTTCAGTTGTCTGGGCAATACAACTTATGTTTTTGTAAGACTCGTCTACAGCCTGCATGATGATGTGTGAATCATATCCTTTAAGATTGTGGAAAAAGATTGGTAACTTGTATGTCTTAGGATCTATTTTTAATTTCAAGTTACAATCACCATGTGCAGCTCCTCTGTAACAACCAGTTATGTGATCGTGGTCACGAACTTTATCACCACCTAAAGGTTGTTCACAAATCCAACACGTCTCAGCTGTATCAAATTTCAGTTTGTCTTCTTCTGTCATCACCAAAGGCATCTGACATGTTGTGAGATACTGTACTACCTGACTATACAGATGTCTCATTTCTGTTAAAAACAGACAAGCTGCATTTTCACCCCTGTAGATAACAGGTTCTGAATGAAGACCGTCTGACCTAACAATAATGTATCCAAAAGAACACACCACTTGGTCACTTAGTTTTATAGTCTTTGGTAATGACTCTGGAACAGGACCCTCATATGGTACAACCAATGATTCAAAATCTGCATACACTACAAACGGCAACTTTTGCTGATTCCCATAGTTCTTAAAATAAACCTTGCTGCCAGGATCTGGATACTTAAGTACAGTTTGTATGTCATCAGCTGATCTGCAGTGTAGGACATGTTTATGTGCCACTGCAATAGAAGAAAACCTCTGTAAACATCTCTTGCACACTTCCTGTTTGCCATTGTGTTTTGTTGTATGTCCATGAATTAGTCGTGACATATTTCTGATAATTGTGTAGTGAAAGTTATCACCAGAGCTTATTAATAACATATCAACATGTCTATCTTCTGACTGACCGTAGGTTGGGGCAATTGGGGATACTCTAATTGGTTGTAACTTGTTCTCAGATTCATTATCCCACACAAACACATTCACAGATATACCAGGATTTAGTTTTTCAAACAAGTCTATGTCCTCTATTTTAACAGGGAACTCAATGCCACTAAAATCGAGTTCATTTACAAATTTAGTGTAGTTAGATACACGTTCAGGTTTTGATTTTATAAAGTGTAATTTAGCAAGCACACACCACATGAAACAGAAATTGTCTTTGTTCTGTATGTTAACAACTGCCTTTTTGTTTGCAACCTCAGTTGGCAGTGGTATCCATGCTTTTCCTAATATAGGATGATACCTTGACTGCTTTAGTTTTAGTTCATGCACATGTCCTTCATGCCAGCCAGACCCCTTCATTTTTGCACTGTCAATTGCCTGGAGAAAGTCTGGTAATAGTCTGTCTCTAAACACGTTCTCCAATTCTCTTCTTGTGTTAACTGTGTGTTGTCTTGTTGATATATACGATACAATCACCTCACCGTCCACTCTAGTAAATTCTATTTTTGCAACAATCTGAATCTTAACACTGCCTGTGAGAAGATTATCTTGTATGACAGAAAAAGAGTTTTCTATTGATTCATAGACATTATTAGTATTGGATATAGGCAAGTCTGTTGTGTGAAACACGTTACGTAGGCCTGATGGGCCAGGGTTTGATGGGCCAGGGTTTTGAACATTGTCCGTCATTTTTATTTGTCCGACAAAATAATAAATGAAAAAAAAATTACCGCTGACACACCATATGTAATACTGTATTATCTGTAGTTATGATAAACAAGTCAACTACTTCCCCGGTGTTTGTCTTGCAGGTGTAATATCACTTTATTAAATGTAACACTTTCAATGTAACAATGTAGTTTTCTTAATTGAACAAATATGTCTTCACACAGTACCTCAAACCAACGCAAGTGGCCACTGTTAGCATTATAAACTTTAAAAGCATTTGTCTTAAGATCAACAGTCTCAAAATCATAATGTGGTAATCCATCTGAATATTCCAAAGTAACATTATATGTCGTGTATATTCTTATTGTCGGTGTTGAGAGTTTAAAGCTGGGTCCAAACACACGTGATTTTAAGTCAGTAAAGTGCATAACATCTTTGAAGCATTCTGTAACATCAAACACTTGGGTTTGTTCGTCTGTCATTTTTATTGGACAAACAAATGTATAAATTAATTTACATCAATTTACTAACCCATACCCTGTGGGCTGATCTGTCTTTAAAATGAGCTTTAGATGCTTAGTTGATTTCAGTTTATTTTTTACATCATCACGTTCATGTTTATTTGGTATGACATCATTCTCTCTGAGACAGTCTTCAAAGCTGTCACGATCCTTACAGTAAAACAAACAGATAAACTTTAACTGTTCTCGAAAATCTTTCAGTACAGCATTATATTTTTGAGTGAGAATCCATACACTTACATTAGCATGTCTGCCACTGAAAGCAAGTTCTGCTAATGTGTTTCTCTTCTTGACAATGTCTTTCTCTGCAGAACAGTCATCAACAATAAACAATGTTGGCTGTCCTTCAAATTGCTTGTAAAAATATTGTAGGTAGTCATTCAGTTTTTTCTCAGGGTCAACTAAATATATGTTGTTGTCAGTCCAAATGAATAAACGGTTGTGATAAGCTTTGTTGTGTTTGATCGTAGGACAAAATATTACAATGTTTTCAAAGTGGTGTATGTATCTTGTTTGTAATAAGTCAAGTACAAATTCAGTTTTCCCACACCCTGTGGCACCACAAAATAATCCACAGTGTGGGTCGAGTGTCATTAAGCTCAGGTTCATTTTAATACACAATATAATTTTAATATATGTGTCCACTCAGTCTGCTTTCTGCAATATTGAGTTGTGCGTCATATATCAGGTACAAATATATATTTATGGCTGCAGCAGTTTCAACCTTCTTTTGTATCTGAATTGTAATCCCATCACTACCATTCTCAACAGTTCGTCCTGACCCATGAAGATAGTCATCATCTGTACTACGCAGGTCTAACCACAGTGCATACTTGTTTGTCAGGTATTGACCAATCCTAACGTCATACAGATGTAGATCTTTGCACGCAATGTTTGCTGGTTTATCTCTAATCCTTCCACCCGCAAAATACTTTGTGGTTTCGTCATAGTGTTGATAAGGTAACAAACCTGACGCATACACTTGATTAGGGCGGCCTTCAATTGTACAGGACAAGTGTGTAATCTTAGGATTGTAGAATTTTTCTGAATCCCTTTTGTATGGACTCACAGGTTCAACAAACAACATAAGAATACCTTTCAGTGACCTAGCTGGTGTGTTCAAGTTTATGTTCCACATTGGGTCGCTTTTGTCTTTGGGTATTAAACTATGTCTAATTACCCTGTCATAATAAATTGGAAGTCTTGACTGATACTGATTTTGTATGAGTCTGGCTAGTTCAGTGTGTGTGACAATTTCATATTCCAAGGAAATGTTAGAGATCTTGTATGTTGCATCTGTGGCAGATGATTTAATAACTTTGGAGTAGTCATTGAAAGTTAGTTCAAAACTCAGACGGTCATTCAGTGCCCCTTGATAATAAGGCAGATGAGCTGTGAGAATTTCAAACTCAAGTGGAATGTAAAACCTGGTTCCATATGTTTCTGCTATAATAACGTCCTGGGCTGCTGACATTGATTTATCTTCAGCATTGATTCAAAGTTTACCAACATTATCTGGCTGTATGCCTGGGTAAATACGGTCCTCTCGTTCTTCTCTTGTAAGCCAAAGGTCTTTGTAACAGTAGAATACATCTGAGTCATCAAGACTAAACACTTCCTGTCCTTCAAGTTTTACTTTAATAGTTCTAACAATTGCTCTGCCAAGATTGTTAACCAGTGTTCTGTTTACATCTGTGTCTGATGATAATTCAATATTAAATGCAAGGCGTGCAGTGCCGGGAACAATAACGTCACTGGGACCTAGGTTTGGAAATTTGACTGTAAGTGTTTGGTTCTGGTCTATGGTACTTGGATTGTTCGTGATGACGATTGATTGTCTTATGCCCTTAACACCCAGAGGCTCACGTAGTTTTCTGTATGGGTCTAACTTTGATCCGTAAGACTGTGTCATTTTTATTATGCACAATAAAAAATAATAAATTAATAAAACAATGGCAGCAGGAGGATTTAATCATGAAGATTTTGAAATGGATGACACGTATGATTTTGGTAATACAACAGATATGACAGATATGACAGATATGACTGGTACAAGAAATATTTACAGTTTACGTCACGAACTTTTAGAAACCAAAGTGAACTCATTTTATGATCATGTTGGTGGCCGCCCAGACAACGTAGATCCTAATCAGTTTGAACTTGATGGCAAGGGTCATTTATATTTAAATACTGTTGACAAAGGAAAAGTACTATTGACTAACAAAAAAGACCCTAGTAGGTTTAGGGCTTTAAGTACAATAAAAAATGAAGGTGGTGTTGGTGCCTTGCGTCAACTTGGTATTGGTGGGTCTCCTGTCACGCCAAGACTGGCTAGTGTTCTTCACGACACGCAAACAAAGTTGCCAACAGGGCAAGAGATTGAAATGGCACCAGTAACAAGCCTACCAGAAATAGCAAACACAGTGATACAAGAAACCTCATTTACTGAAGGACAAATAAATGACGCTATGAAAACAATAGACGATCCACCTTTGTCAATGTGGGAGATTGTGGGCTTGGATAAATCATTGCAGACGATAAGAGGTGAGATGGTAAATAATGTTGCCAAACTGGGTGAGCTTGATAAACACATAGAACGTGAAAAAGAGAAACTGGCTACCGCAGACAATGGAAATCTTGACACAGAAATGAAAGAAAGAATCCAACACAGATTAAATGATTTGCAGATAGAAAGATCAGGACGGTTAGAAGTGATTAGTATTGCAAGAGGAAAACTGAAAACCCAAGTTAACAGAATTAGAGAAACTATTCAGAAAATACTTCACGAAGACACAACTCTGGCTGAGAGACTTAAAACACTTTTCAGAGAGCAGGGTATCACAATTGCTAGTTTAATTACAGCTCTTGGGTTTATTATAAGTACTGTTGTGTTGGCTGTCTCCGGCAGTGGTGGTGGAGCACCCCCGGCCCCAGCACCGCCAACCCCAGGCCCACCGACTCCAACAGACCCAAAAGATTTACAGTCATGGGTAAAGAAACAGTTGTCTCACATATCAGACTTGCTTAAAAAATTGGCTGTGAAAGCAGCGGACGCGTTGCCTGGCATTATAGGCACTGTTGTCAGTTGGCTGATTACTACTACAGCAAAGGCAGTAGGGTTTATGGCAGAACATGTGTGGGTCTTTTTGGTTACAGTAGGAGGGTTGATGGTGGGTTATTTAATGAAACAGATAAAGAAGTAAAACCCCTAACCCTGTTAGACCTATTACCAATGCAGTTCTTTCCGACTCATGTGTGTCAGGGGTTGACTGTACTGATTGTATGAGTGCCGGTGTGGGGGCTGGGGCCGGGGGTGTTACCGTCTGTAATGATTTTAACGGCTGTACATGTGTGGTTGTTGCTCCTAAGTTTACAGATTGATTGAGACCGAGTTTTTGACCAACACCTGCAACAATTATTTCATTATTATAATTTGTTATTGTCCCCATTTGGAGTTGAAGATCAGATGGTAACATGTATAACCCGATTCCAACTACAAAGTCAACTTTTGATCTGGCATATCTTAAAACGTCTTGGTAGCATTGTATGCTTGATGGGAGATCGACTGTTGAATTAATTGAATCTTCAAGATTTGCAAGAAACTGTTTTTGTGCTTCAAATTTACCACTTCCATTCAAAATGTTTGATTTTGTTAGTGATTGTGCTCCTAGTAAACACCAGACATATGTTCTGATAGACTCATTGACGCGCTCGACTCCCGCTTGAGTAAACCCGTCAGATTTATCTAAGACAAATGTGGTCCAGGCGTTAGACTGCTTTTGCTCTATTGATCCTATCCAGACTTCAGATTTAGATGAGAATGAAGTGTACCCAGGGTAGTAATCTTGAGGGTATTGTCTGTGACTCAAAGCGTAATACAATGTACCCATGCCTTTGTGATCATCAAGTTTTTGTGTGAAGTCATACTTAGTGCTTATGTTAAATTCATTACAAATGCGTTCAAACGCTTTCATATCCATGGGGTTGTTATACCTGTTGAAACTGGATTCAGTGGGCAGTGGTGTATGCAGTTCTGACAGTATACGTCTAAGCTGGTAATAAACATGGAAATGATACACAGACCTAATCAGTTTGTTTGAGTGATTCAAATGGTCTGTAAATGAAACACCACAGCCTGTAGTAGAACATAGAATAGCAAAATTGAGTTGGTTTTGAAACATCTGTAGTGGACTTAAAGACCACTTTCTTGCAGTTGAGTCATCTGTTATTGGAGGGTTTAGGTAATGATCAAACGGATTCGGTACTTTGACTTGGAATAGGTCTTGTACGCTTGCGTCAGACACAGCTATGTCGAGTTGATTTAGTTGAATTATTTTCTGTTCATAAGTAGGTGCAACATTATATTTGGCATCCACATTAAATTGAAATGCGTTTGTTGTGGTAATGGTTGGTGATTTAAATTCCATCCTTTTTTATATGAGATAATAAAAATGTTTATTACCTTAACAAATCTTGACACAAGCAAACCAGTGTGGTTAACTAATGGGATTGATAATCGTGATGGTAGCAAGTCTGTAGCTATCCATGAAATGTTCTACACAGTAAAATGGTTTAATGTAACAGATGATATATATAATAAAGTAATTTTTGATGGTAAGACTGAAGCTTTACCGCCTGGTTATTATGACTTTTGTACTATAGCTGAATGGTTTCAAAGTAATTTTAAAATTAAAGCAACTTTAAATCCAGCTAACCTACTTGTTACATTAGAATTTCTGAAACAAGATTGGTTAAAAATTTCAGACAGATTTGCATATTTACTTGGATTTTATATTGACGAAGATTGGTGGAGATCAGATGATTTAGATGAAGCTATGTCTGGTATTATAACAATGAAGACAAAAAAACTTAAAATAACTGGAAAACGCCCTGTCAATTTGTCAGTACACACAGTACTAAATGTTTATTTGAAAGAACTAAACACATCTGAGAATGTTCACAATGGAAAGCCTTCAACTTTGTTGAGATGCTTACCAACTGGAACTGCTCCGTATTGTGAAAGTGTGGTTGTTAGATTTCCTAATTTGCAGTTTAAGAAATTAGGTTCTAGTTTCTTTGAGTCACTAAGTATATCTGTAACTAATCAGGATGACAAACCAGTTCTTATGCATGATTTTAGTGTTGTGTTGGAAATTAAATAATTTTATTTTTGTTTATAAAAATGAGTGGTCTTGGTCCAAAGCCTAGAATCATACCAGTTGCGTGTCCAGTAACAGAGTTAAAAGATTTGGCAGACGTACAGGATTTTGAGAAGGAAGGAGAAATTGGAGAAATATATGGTTTTGAACTTGATTCAAATGGCATGTACAAGAGGAAAGTAATTGTTGACATGAAAGACGGTGAAAGACAGATTCCTAAACTTGGTCAGCTGCGTGATGTTACTGTACCTACTCCACCTGTAAATAATGCGCCTTACAACTTAATACATGTGGGAAATAAGTGGGTGGTTTCACCTGTACCTGTTCCACCACCCACAATTGACTGGGACATAAAGATTGAATTTATTAGTCCTTATGTATACACTGATGACGAAGGTGCCTTAGTGTTTAGGAAGGTTGTTAACTCAGGGCCGCTTATTGTAAGTCTTGTTCCAAGCTTTGCTTTAGATGACAATAGCAGAGAAAAACTGAAAGTTGAAAATTATGAGAGACGGAGATATCTTCTTACGCACAGGAAGGGTAGGTCTGATGCAAAGGTCGTGTTTGCACCAATAAACTTTTCCATCGCAAGAGAAGCGACAATAGTATTTGAAATTATCATGAGATCAGTAACTACTGCTAAAGAGGCTCAAATTGCACAAGGAATTAAACTTACATGGAATGAAACAGTAACAGAATCATCAAAAGTCTTTATTGCCATTACAAAAAATAATGATGTTATTAATGTTTCGAGCAGTATTCCCGCTGTCAAGGTGGTGGTTGACAAAACAACTTTTGTTCGTCTAACTTACATAAACCTTGAACACATTGATCTTGTTGCATTTTATTATGCCAGCAAATTGTATACTTTTGAAGAGTTGCAAAATGTAATTGCTGATTAAATAAAAAAAAATATATTTGTCAATAAAAAAAATGGTAAACTTCTATCCGCAACTACCGACGCTTGATCCGACTGAAACAAATGTGATGACTAAAACAACACTTGCGCCTGATCCACAGGTGACAGCTGTGCCAATTGCTTCAGATAAAACATTACAGGCAGACGCATTCAGATTAAATAATATTACAGAAGCTTTGAAATATTTGGAGAGTGAGGAGGCTAAGTACTCACGGTGCAAAAGGAGGTATAAGTCAGTATTTAATTCTGTTCAAAACACTTCTATGGCTATTGGTGCAGTTTCAGCTTCATGTTCTGTAGGGGGTATTGTTCTGTTCGCCACAGGAATTGGGAGTTTGGCTGGAATAGCAGTTGAGGGTGTTAGCGTTGCTACATGCCTGGCTTGCTTTGGTTTGGAAGCCTTGAACAAGAGGTTTCACACAAAATTACAGAAACATGAAGCATTGAGTACGCTTGCTGGTGCAAAGCTGAGCAGTATGAAACTTATTATCAGTAAGGCATTAAACGATAATTTTATTGATGATGAAGAATTTAATGATGATTGTACATGATTGTACATTGCTTAACGTCCCGACAGCAACAAGGCTTTCTCAGGACGTGCCTGCACTGCTTGTGAAAAAAAAAATAAACAGAACATTGAATGTATGTCGCCAACCGGTCAAATACATTAAATAAACCTAACACATGGGGCCTAAATAAAGCTAAGACCATCTAGCAACACACATCCAATATCAAGAGCTACAGGCAGTGCAGACAGTAGGGAGAGTTTTAAAAAGGCAAATACAGGTGAATGGACCAAGGGTAGACAGAAACACATGCCCCAGAATAGAGAGAAAAACTCACCCTGTGGGGCTGACCAGGGTGACCCTGGGAACTAAAAAGTACCTAACCCCACCCAAGTCCCCCAGGGCAGACCCGGGTGGGGGATGAAGAATTTAAGCGAGTCCAGGATGATTTAAATAATTACAAGAAACAGAAGTCTGAAATACAGAATAAGATGCGTAGTCAATCTCCTGTGAATGTTGAAGAACTTAAGGCCAGTTTTTTAGCAGAGGGAAAAAGGATAGGGGTACAGGAAACCACAGAAAAACTACACAATCTTTTAAACAAATAAAAATCAGATTTGGTAATCAATCAATATTTTTGTCATATGCTTCGCAGAGAGATGACACGTCATTTACACCACTTGTGCCTGATTATTTAACCCCATCAGCACCACCACCTGAGTATTACTGAGAAAAAAAAGTTTTTTATTGTCCTTGTATCTTGATAAATCTGTCTCAGTGTCTTGGGACTTGAGTCAAGTTGTTGTAAGAACTTAGGGTAAGTACTTGTAAGAACTTAGGGTAAGTACTTGTAAGAACTTATGGTAAGTAATTAATAAGTTCTTATGGCAACACACTTAAAGGTTACCTCTGCAGGTTCCTAAAAGTTAGTTGCAACTTGTTAATAAGTATTAAGTTTCACTTGGCATCACTTGATCAGGTAAATGATTAGGTATTGACAGAGACAATAGTTATAGAGAAAGATAATAGGAGACCCGTAAGATAATCAGATCAATAAGGCCGCATCAGTCATACTCATCACTTTTTAAAAATCAAAGGGTTGATTTAGAATTAAGGGGGGGTAAAATTGGGGTCAAAATTTTGATATTAAAAAATGATGTAAATTAATGACTGATGCGGCTCTATTGAATTCATTGTCTTTCGGGTCTCCTATTATCTTTCTCTCACGTGTGTGTCTGTGTCCGAGAGAAAGAAACAGGTGACGTACAAAGTGAGGTGGGGGCTGGGTGAGAGGTGATCGGGGGGAGGGGGGGGGGGAGAAGGCGCTTGCATGATCTGCTTAACCCTTTCAGCCCCAGATCCCTACAGCAGGAGATGGCCTGACCATGATAAATCAAGGGTAATGACAGATTATACTGTGTACTACCCCTGATTTATCATGGTCAAGCCATCTCCTGCAACTGGTACTGCAACACCTCCAAAATTTGAGAAATGGGACCTTGGGGCTAAAAGGGTTAACACCAACAAATGCTGATCCTCACTGAACTCGAAACATACCAGAGCGCAAACTCCTTTTTAAGTCCTTTCTATTTATAGAAGGGACTTTTTAAAACGGGTCACGGTGGGGCAAATTTAATAAAATTTAATAGCATGTCCATGATGTCAAAGGCGGGCAGGCATAAACCTCTAACAATTAAACTAACAAGATGAAAATTACATCATGTCTAGTTACGCTAACCTCGCTGCGGAATGTACATTTGGCGCGAAGCGCCATATGTGTGTATGTATGTGCGCATGTATGTATGCCTGTGCATATGTATGTAAACAAGAGAATCTCCAATATTTCTGTACACACAAGCTTGAAACTTGGCGAAATACTTTCTTAAGTGGGTGGCTAAGAGAGCCTCCAAGCATATTGTAATTGAATGTCTCATTGAAGACATAAACAACTGTTTATAGGAAGTCGGTTGACCCAGATTACAGTCCGTAATTTTTGTCATATTTACTTTAACTTTTGCATTATATACCTGGTTTGGAGAAAGACATTAGATGAGTTCGTTAGCCAGCTTTGTACCCTTTCAACTTCTTTAGTAAAAATTCTTTTAAAAAAATAATTAAAACAGTAAAAAAAAACTTCACTTCTAGAGAAAGTCAGACAGTGCCAGTAACGTAAAAGAAGCAACTCCGTCACCACACAGACATTGATACTCTAAATATGATGTAATTCTCTCTCCTCTCTCTCTCTCTCTCTCGCTCTTTCTCACACATATGCGCAAATCTCCAAGAGACATAGATTCTCATGTGTCCAGAGGGCGCATGAACATCTATGCGTCTTGAGGATGTTTGGAGTGCACGCATGCACTCACACACACGCATACAGACACATCGACACGCTTTCAGAAGAGCATGCAGGTGTACTTAGTATAGCATGTAGCTAGGTAAAGTCAACCTGATTTCACACAAATTATAGCAAGACTGAAATTGTACCGTGAAATTCTAGTTTTGTCACCATTTTTGCAAGTCTTGAAGCGAAAGCGAAACTCATATCACGTTAAATATAAAATTACGTAAAAACAAAAAAAACCCACGTCATGACAAATGATGTTTGACAAACCAATGACGCGTATACACTGTGCATGCCCCTTATAGAGTTCACTATGATGCATTGGCACATCTGCGAGGCTTTTTCAAAAGGAGATATTTAAACATCAGAATCAAGTCAAAGACAAAAGGTAGAGACCCTTTACAGTGAAGACAGCGCTCATATAGAAGGGACTTTGTGGGTTATGGTTCATCCCATCTTGTTCATGTATCACCAGTGTGTAATTTAATAAGTTTCAAAGTAAAAGTAAACTGAATGCATGGGTGACAGTGAAAAAAGTTGAAGTGACTAAAAACGGGATCAACTGTGTCCAGTAATCCGCAGCGGACGCAGGGGCTCATGAGAATCTATGCCTCTTGCAGATCTATGGAATATATATGCTGTCTGACAGACTTTCTTGCCTGAAATAAAAAACTGAAATTTAGCTTTCTGGGATTTTTCAATAGCTCAACCAGTCTCCAGTCACCCGTACGAGTTCATTGTTTATTTGACATGGTAGGTACCCCTCGTCCTCACCAAAATGCCCTGGTTACGGGCCCTGAACATGTCCAAGAATCGCCTGGCCGCCCTGCCGCCAGACTTTGACCAGATGCGGGGACTGAGAGAGTTAAACCTGAGCCAGAACCGGTTTGTGGCGCTGGGGGTCATGGCCACCAAACTGCGGCACCTGAAGTACCTGTCACTGGCTCAAAACCGCCTGCAGTTCCTCCCGCAACAAACCTCACGCCTCCACGAGCTGCGCGTCCTGCACCTCCAGGGCAACTGCCTCACCTCCGTCCCCGACAGCTTTCCCAACCTTAAGTACCTGAACGTGTCCAACAACCAGCTGCAGCACTTCTCTGTGCTCTTCATGGGGCAGCTGGTCGCGCTGGACGGCAGTGGCAACATGCTGGAGGCCATTCCACAGGGCACATATCGTCTCAAACATCTGCGCAGACTGGCACTGGCACGAAATAAGATCACGGAGCTGCCGGAGGACGTCGGCTGGCTAAAAACTCTGCAGTCCCTGGATCTGTCAGAGAATGACCTGCGTCGCTTGCCCGCCGCCCTGCACTTCATGAGCAAACTCACCTCCTTCAATGTTCGCGGAAACCACAAGATTTCCCATGTTCCCATACCAGATGTTACAAATGATGTCAACATGGAAAAGGCTGCTGGAATCACAGATAAAAGAAAGATTAACAAAGCAGAAAAAGCCAAGAAGAAGAGAGAGAAAGACCGACTGCTGAGAGAGTACAGCTCCATGCCGACACTGAACATCATGCCACAACAGGACGTCTCACTAGGGATGCCACAAGAAAAGCAGGCTCCCAACTGGTCTGCTGCACAACAAACCACAACAGACGTAGACAAATCATGGCTGGATATATTTCGCAAGTCCAGGGCCACCCGACATCGGAGACGCTCCTCATGGGATGAAAATCTGATGCTTCGGACAGCCAGATCAATCCCCTATCCGCTGGATGTTGCCTACGGAATGGCGGAAAAGCGAGCCAGTTTTTCTGCGGAAAGTGAAAGTGATGATGATAAGTATGAAATGCACAATCCCTTCGCTGTCATGTCTTTTCATTCACGGGGCAGTGACTCTGCACTTGAGGCCAGCTTCACATCGCAAGATGACGTTCACACCCCATACGATGACAGTGACGGACACGTCAAGCTCCTAACGCACACTTCTAACACAACAACAGCCAGAAACACGCACCACAGTTCCTATGCAGACAAAGCCTCAAGCCTCAACGTGGCTGACAGACAGACCGCTTGGGATCAGACCGAGAAAAAGATTCCTTACACTTCAACAGCGATAAACACAGGCGCACCAAGCAACGCGGTGCATGACATGACCACAAAACCAAATACAACTGTCTCTCAAGTCTCTGGTTCAGTAAACCAGCAAGGAACCAGTCAACCCAACCTGCGTGAGGCTCGCGACATGAAATATCTTTTCACCAACACGTCAGGCAGACACAGCGCCAGCAATGCCAGCAAGAGACGAGGGAAATCCATGCCAGGCACCCTCAAATCGAGGACCATGGGGACACAAGTTTCAGACGGAAACTGGACGCTCAGATCCCACCTGTCCGAAACTCTGATGGTACAAACCTGGACACAGACCAACCTGGAGCCCATCAACGTTCAAATCGGGACACAAACCCCTGTGAACGCTAGTTTCAATAGCCACGCACAGCAGTCAGAGAGTTCACACTTAAATCACATCAACACTCAGACACAGTGGCAAGTGAACAATAATGTGAACATTGCAGCACAAGGGTCAGCGTTCGGCCCACCGAACATGCACAGTCGTGGGGGTCTGGTTTCAACATCATGTGACAACTTCATTGTGCCTCAGCAGCCATCCCACATAGCGTCCTCCCGACTGCCCAGCCACGGGTCTTCACTTCTCCAACCCCTCCACACGGACAGTGTGGACGCAGGCAGCAGCATCAACCCAGTCTCCCAACAAAGCTCAGGTAAATATCACTCACATTCTTGATCCCTAAACATCACCTGGTTCTGATGTGCCCCCCCACCCCCACCCCACACACACACAAGCAGGTTGTCCTAACCCACAGCTGCGTCTCCTAAAATTATTTTGGAGGTTTCACCTAATGATTATATTCCGCCTTTAGGAGATGGATCAACCGTGATAATTCAAGGGTAGTGACAGATTAGCTTGCTAATCTTGCACTACCCCTGAATTATCATGGTCCGATCCATCTCCTGCTCTAGCACGTCAGGGCTATAAAGGGTTAATCATAACGGCACAACACCTGCCACCAATGCGAGAGGTACAAGGTGCAATAACTAGCAGCTGCACACACAAAGGGGGAGAAAACTACAATGCTGGGCAATATTCAGATGTCTTAAACATCCAAAATTCTGAACCACAACAATACCAGTGGCTGCATGCTCAAGGATTTTAAGATCTGCCGAGAGAAAAAAAAATCAAAACTTCTCTTTCACTGCCAGACTGGACAAGGGAGAGAACAGGGTTCAAGGGAGGCAAGTTGGACCAGGCGACGGACTACACGCTGCTTGGGGTGTGTAACCAGATACAGACGCTGCTTCACAAGGACCTTCTGCAGCCCGTCATCGGCTTTAACGGGGGACACAACGGCCGGTAACGCAAATTTCCGCATCCACCCTCCCCCGGCACGACTTCCTTCCCCCACTTCCTTTCCTCCTTAACCCATTCAGCCCCAAGAACCTACTCCGTGATAATTCAAGGGTAGTGCCAGATTAGGTTGGCGCCTTCAGGCGCAACCTAATCTGGCACTACCCTTGAATTATCGTGGTCCATCCATCTTCTGCAACTGATACATAGTTGTCAGGTGACAACTCCAAAATTTAGGAAATGGTTGATTTTAAGAGGATTAACCCTTTGTGTGTTGGTAGTGGTTTTTGTCACGATGATTCCTGCAGGCAGGAATCATCGCGACAAAAAACCGGTACCGACATGCAAAGGTAATGCAACGATCTTTTAAGTAAAAATTCCAAAATACAGCAAAAGCTGCCCTGAGTGACCACCTTTGCTTGAGATCAGCTGTCATTAAAGACCATCATTCAGGTGGCTGTAGCCACATAAATGATGGTCTTTTATGACAGGCGACACCTTAAGACTTGTACCGAGAACGCACCCATCAAAGAGCCACTTTTTTCTTGCAGCAAAGGTGGTTGTTCAAAGCAGGTGCTACTGTATCATGCCAAGCTAATCTGGCACTACCCTTGAAATATCATGGTCAATCCATCTCCTGATGCAGTACGTTGGGGTTATAATGGGTTAATCATAATGGCACAACACCTGCCACTAATGCGAGAGGTACAATTTATCACCACTGTCACGTATGTGTGTGTGTGTGTGTGTGTGTGTGTGTCTGTGTGTGTGTGTGTGTGTTAGCTTTTAGTTTTTTCATTGTCAGCGCTTAGAGCTACTTTTAAAATAAGCGCTTAACAAATCTCCTTTATTTGTATTATTATTATTACTATTATTATTATTATTATCATCACCTGCTATTAGAGATTGTTCCAGTGGGGGGTGGGGCCGATTCTGAGAAAGCATGCTGACACCCAACTTAGTTTTCTCGACATCATTTTCCTGCATCACTGAACTCCCAAAGCCTCTTGGCTGGAATCCAGGGTTTTGCGCGTAAGCCCCTTGTTCAGGCAGCCTCCGGTGTGGTTGATAGCACCGGTGGTCGCGAGCACAAGGGGGTTAAATTCAGTTCAGAAATGTGTGCTGGTCTGTGATTTTGGACCTCACGGCCATACAGCTGTAAGGTCCAAAATCACAGACCAGCACACGAAGGTTGACCATCTGTTGCCAGGTTCACCAACAAAACCAGGGCCAACAACGGGGCAATGCACTTCAGCCCCGCAGGGGTGAAGGTCAGAGGTCAGGGGGTGAAGGCCGGCATGGAGTACAGCCCTGCGGAGACGTTCACGGCCACGGCACGTGGTGGCCATTACGTGTCCGCCTTCTGTCCCCACGTGCAGGTGTCTGTGCCACCGGGGGCTGCGGAACATACCGTGCACGTCACCTTACAGGTAAACGTTTCCACACAGCTGAGAAGTCACGTCATGCCATGTCACGCAGTATCCAGCATCTCATGTCAGTCCTGCGCTTAGTACACAACAGACCTCCAGACATCTCAAATCAACTGTAGGAGAACTGTATCAGACCTGCTTGCTTAACCATACTCCCCACTACAATAACAGGCTTTCTGCTAGGATTTAATATTGGCCGTCATCGGGACGGACAGCATGATAAAAAAAATCCATCCCAGACGTTCTACGTCTGTTGCATACTTGAAACAAGGAAGGGATATGCTCTATTTTCTCAAATTTTATCCTTCCCAGTGAAAGACGGGCTGCCATTTTTTCTGTCCCTGTCAAAATTTGTCTGTAAAAAACGGAGAATTTTCCGTTAACGGAAAGCCCGACAATAAGAACAAAACAGGCTAGTCTAAGCTTGAGTGCAAAATTTATCACATAGCTGGGTCCTAATAATAGCGCATTATACAGACAACTTATCCCAGATGAAAATCTGCCCCGGGCAGATACTTAAATGGTATCAACCCATAAAGCCCTCACATGCTACGACAAGATGTGGAATGACCATGATAGTTCAAGGGTGGTGTCAGAATAGCTTGGCTCTTACAGACACCACCCTTTAACCCTTATCATTCGGAATACACCAGTGTGTGAAATAAGTTTGACTAAAATAGTTCAAGGGTAGTGCCAGAATAGCTTGGCGCCTCTAGGCGCCAAGCTATTCTGGCACTACCCTTGAACTAAAGCCATTGGTCTATATCCTTACCTGTAAGTGCTGTAATGTAGCTTGAATATGGCAGTGTACAAATTTGAAGCTTTTACCCTCAGTATGATATGGGTTAACTAGCATGGTTAATCTGTCTCCAGAACTGTGAAACACCCCAAAAGATTTCTAAACAAAATGACAATTTTGTCATCAGGTTGTAAGGAGTTAATTCACTGTTACACGGACTTATACCACAATGATGGCGGTGATCCAGCAAAACACACCCTTCACTGCATGCATGTCCTTACAATAAAAGGGCTCAACCTACTGTTCCTGACCTGAAACGGAACTAGGAATAACACCTGTTTGTATTTTGCAGCAACTGACGATCGCTCCTGCTGTTCTCCAGTCCATCAGTGAGATGGACAGCTACGTTTCCAACATCATCTCTCTCGGACCAATCGTGTTCCTTCACTCACTGGAAAAGGTCAACTTCGTATCGCCCGTGACCCTGACCATCCCCACTCCCAGCCGGGTCAAAGGTCACCAAGGTCACCTGGTGGTGGTGTCCGTGTTGCCGGACAACACGTGCATTCCGTGTTCTACTGGATACCAGTCGTCGCGATGCGAAGTCACGCTCACTGCGTGGCACATGACTGGGTACATACTTGGCTTCCTCTTCTTTCTTTTTTTTAACCCATATCATACTGAGGCTAAAAGCTTCAAATGTGCACACTGCCATATATATATATATGCAAGCTACTTTATAGTACTTACAGATAAGGATATAGACCAATGGCTTTAGTTCAAGGGTGGTGACAGAATAGCTTGGCGCCTCTAGGCGCCAAGCTATTCTGGCACCACCCTTGAACTCTTTTAGTCAAACTTATTTCACACACTGGTGTATTCCGAATGATAAGGGTTAAAATACAATGGCTTAACCCATTACATCCTGAGGCTGATTTTTTTTCTTCAGATTAGCGAGTTATAATAATTACGGCATTTATAGAAAGTGCATTTCAGCTCTGGCAACGGACTGACTGTGATACAAGGGTGGTGCCAGGTCAGCTTGGTGTCCCTGGGCGCCAAGCTGTTCTGGCACCACCCTCGAACTATCATGTCAAATTTATCTCATATGACAGCGTATCATGATGTACAGGGTTAACCAAGAAGGATAAGGTGTGAGACTCCACTTTCGGGTTATGGGAAATTAGAATGGCTGCGAGTCGTTTGTTGTTATTGTAATCTATTCAACTCTAACACACTACAGCAGCAGATGGATCGAGCGTGATAATTCAACGGTAGTGCCATATTTTCTTGGCACCATCAGGCGCCAAGCTAATCTGGCACTACCCATGAATCATCATGGTTGATCCATCTCCTGCAACGGGCACATAGTTGTCCGATGACAACTCCACAATTTGGGGCATGCGGCCTTGTAGTTAAATGGGTTAAATCCATTCACCCCACCCCCACCCCCCACCCCATCTCCCAACCACAAAACGAGAGTAGACTGTAACATGTCTCCCGCCAGCTCTCTGGCTGATGTGCTCAACTTACACACTTCCCAGGACTGGTAAGAAAAAAATTAATTTTTCTCTAAAATGTATTTTTTCGAAAAATACTTACCGATGACATGACTAACTGGAAATAGTCTACTTGCTTACCAATTTTAGCCTAAGACCCAAAGGGTCCCCCCAGGAGGCTCTCGGGGATCCCTGATAGGGACGAGAGAGCTTTCGGGGATCCCTAACAGGGACGAGAGTAGCCTCCCCTGCCCATCCGGTCACGCGCCCGGTGGTGTCTCCTTTAGCCAGTTGTCTACGGAGTTACCAGCGGCAAGCGGGGAGGAGGGAGAGACCTCCGAGTCATGTCATCGGTAAGTATTTTTCGAAAAAATACATTTTAGAGAAAAATTAATTTGTTTCCTCAAAACACATTACCGATGACATGACTAACTGGAAGAATGGCAAAGAGGAGGAGGGTGCCGCACAATCCCTTTTAGAAACCTCTTCAGGGACGAAGACGGCCCGTCACTCCTGATCACCCACTCCCGACAATTTTAGCGAAGTGCCGCCTAAGCGCCGAGGGCGCCTGGAGGGAGTGTTGCGCCGCAGAAGTTGCCCACCAGCGTAAGGTTGTCGCGCTGGACTGTCAGGGCGCGGGAGCAGAAGCGGCAATGGTAGATCCGTCCCGCCACCCCACCGCCGCCACAGTGTCCTTAACCACACCGGCGCGGCGAAGGCGAGACGTGCGGCCCTAGCGCGCGTTCCATGGGCGCGGATCTTCATTCGGAATACCCAGCGGAGCGAGGAGGAGAACGTTTGGGCTGAGAAGCCGGTTCTGCCAGCGGTCGGCGGCAAGGGACGAGACCGTCCCCTCCGCACGGACTTGGAGCAGGTAGATACGAAGTGCCTGTCCCGGATCTTGCTGCGGAGTGCCCCGAGGAACCGGGTCGTGTAAGCGGCCGAGCGGCGAGGGCCGGAGGCGCTGTCAAGGGAGACCTAGGCTGAGCGAGAAGGAAGGATCCGGGAGTAGCTGCACGGAGCCATCCACTCGGAACTGCAGGCCGGTGGGGCGAGACGAGAGCGTGTGGAGCTCGTTGACGCGGGGCGCCGTGGCGAGGGCCATCAGGAAGCAGGCCTCCGAGTCACGTCAGCGAAGCGGGCCAGATGGAGCGGTTTAACGGTCCGAAGTCAGTCAGGGGAGGACCAGGGAGGTCCCAGCGCGGGCCAAGGGAGAGGAAGACCGGACGCTGCACGCCGAAACGCGCCATAAGGTCGGGCAGGTCCTTGCAGGCGCTGGGTCGGGACGGCCGAGGTGACGGTAGGCGTCGGCAATCAAGAGGGGAAGAGCTGCCCCAGAGGGGAGCCAACCTTGGTCTTGGACGAGCCAGAGAAGTCCGCGAGCTGAGGAGATGTCAGGCCGACGGTGGAGAGGCGGCGGGGTCAGAGCACCAGGCACGAAGCACGCCACTTTCCCTCGTAGACACGTCTGGTAGGACTGCGGGCTGAAGCGATAGCGTCCGCTGTCGCACTCGAGAAGCCTCCAGCAGACAGAGCTTGCCGCACAATCGCCAGGCGTGTAGGAGAAGTCGCTCGGGGCAGGGGTGGAAGAGCGGCTGTCGGCGCTGCTCGAGCATCGTGCGGGGGGTGGGAAGAGGGAGGGTGAGCCCATGGCGAGACTGAGAAGGTCGGAAGTCCACGATCCGGTCCGGGAGAACGGCTACCCGGAGAAGGACTGCGTTGCATCCCCGGAGACTGAGCAGGACTTGAGGACCAGGACCGCCGGTGGGTAGGTGTAAAGGACCAGACCGTCCCAAGGGGTCAAGCGCATCGACTGCCCAGGCCAGAGGTCGGGAACGGGGAGATGAAGAGGGAAGCCGGAGGTTCCACTTCGTGGCGAAGAGGACAAGGGGGGAGTCTCCCAACGAGCGCAGAACCAGCGAAGGATGTCCCAGCGTAGGGCGCAATCCGTGTGAAGAAGCTGCCTCCGTCGCAAGAGGTAGTCTGCCAGTATGAACAGGAGACCTGGACTGAGGCGGTCTGGGAGGGAGAAGTCGCTGTCCGCGCACCAGCGAAGGGGGCGATAGAGGAGGAAGCAGAAGTCGGGAGAGCGGGTTCCTCCTGCGTCTGAAGGCAAGCCACGAAGAGGGGTTGTCGGAAGGACGAGGAGGTCCTGTGTCCAAAGATCGTATCGCCAAGCGCAGAGGGCCTGCCAACTGCAACCAGTCCCAGCGGGTTGACGTGCCGCGAAGTCAGGTTCGCGGGCCAGCGGCCGGCCGACGAGCGGAATTCGGGAGAAGAAGAGCGCCCCAACCGTCGAGACCGGCAATCACGCAGAGAGAGAGGGGCAGTGGCGAGGTCAGGGGGGATCCGGGAGCCGAGCTAAGAATGTCCGTCCAGCGAAGCCGATGTGGCGCAGCACAGGGGAGATCGGCACCAGGGTAGAGAGATCGCCGGAGGACAGCCTCCAGAGGCGGAGTACAGAAGACCGAGGGAAGGAGATCAGCCGCTGCACTCATCAGGAGGAGGAGCTGGAGCCGCAGTCAGGAGGGGACCGCCGCGCCCGCAGCTAACCACGGGCTAGAACGGCAAGGACTGGATCCGAGGCTCGTGAAGACGCACCAAGTTGCGGTCGGTCACCCAACCCATTCCCCGGTGAACAGACGGCGAGGGCGAGAGGTCGGACCGTAGGCGCTGACCAGGGCGACCAGGCGAGCAACCGGAGGAGGAGAGCATCCCTGCCCTACGAGGAGGAACCACCGACTGATACCGCAGAAGCAGGTCGACCAAGGAGGAGAATGGCTGGCGGAAGATCGAAGGTCCCGGGCAACCAAGGCATCCACGATCCACGCAAGGACCCAGGGCTGAGGGGAGACCACACCAAGGAGGCCGAGCTGGAAACGGTCCCGTCGACGGCAAGCGAAGACAAAGGCGGGGGCGGGAGGCATGGGGACGCGTAGAAGCAACGGGTAGGTCCAGGCTGGCGGCGACAACCAAGGGCTGAAGGCGACGCAAGGGTCCGAGGCGGGGGAGCCGTGCCGAGCGATGAGCAGCATCGCAACTTCCCAAAGAAGAGCGGAGACCTGCGCGCGAAGGGCGAGGGCCTAGGTCCGAAAGGGCGGGAACCCAATCCACCAGGGTGGCGTTGGGCCCACAGGCCTAGAAGGGTTCCTTCAGAGACTGCCAGGCAGGGCCAAAGGGCGCGGGTACCCACAGGAGCACGGTAGAGCTGCGACGTCGCATCAGGGGAGATGGTCAAGAAGGAGCCAGGCCGCCACGAACGAAGGAAGGCAAGGGGCGGAGGGTTCGAAGCCACGCGGAAGATCCGCTAGAGCTGGGAAGGGTTGCCGCACGGGCGCCGGCGGAACCACCGGAGGCCGCGAGCACGAAGGGAGCGAGAGGCCAGCGAACCGGGGAGCCGAAGGCTAAGACGCCAGCAGGCCAGAGACGAACGCAGGACGCCGAGTCATCCCCCGGAGAGGGTCGGGGAGACGCCGGAGGCGAAGGGTGCAGGGAGCGGGGAAGAGGATGTCCCGAGGAGAACGACAGCGCCGCACCAGGCAAAGGTCGACAGGGACCCCGGAGGGAGACGAGGGGCGGGCGACGACCGTCGGGCGCCGCAACTATCCAGGCGACGAGGGCGAGGAAGTCGATCCCCACTGCACTGGGTGTACCCCTAGGGGCACCCAACCAAGCGCTAACAGCGCGACGTAGCTTCACTTCGGTGAACAGACGAGAACCGGTGAAACGTGGAAGGCCGTAGGCGCCAGGGGAAACGGCCCGAAGTCCCGAGGTACAAGAAGGCCGATCCAGACGCAGTGCGCGAAGCTCAAGTAGGGGGCACGAAGCTGGCTGGGGACTCGACGGCGGAGTCAGCGGGTTGGAAGGAGGGGCCATAAGCCGCGTAGGGTACCAACAGGCGATAAGGGTCGCGGTGCCCGGGGCTCAAGGAGGGGGCACAAGCGGCTAGGCGACTCGCCGTAGGAGTCAGCGGGCCCAGAGACTGAGGTCGAAGTGCCGAAGTGAGAACGAAGGAGACAAGGTCGCGGTGCCCGGCTCAAGGAGGGGGGCACACGGACTTAAGCTGGGGCCAAAGGCCGACGCGTGAACTAATTGGCGACCAGGTCGCGGTGCCCAGGGCCCAAGGTGGGGGCACAAAGCGGCTCGGCGATTCGCCGGAGGAGTCCGCAGGCTTAGGAGGGGCCGTGAGGCCAACGCGTCAACAATAGGCGACAAGGTCGCAGTGCCCGAGGCTCAAGGAGGGGGGCACGTAGCCGGCTAGGTGACTCGCCGGAGGAGTCAGCGGGCTGAGCAGGTCCGAAGGCCGACGCGTAGACTAGTTAGCGACCAAGTCGCGGTGCCCGGGGCTCAAGGAGGGGGGCACGTAGCCAGCTAGGCGACTCGCCGGAGGTGTCAGCGGGCTTAGATGGGCCAAGGCCGGTGCTTAAGCTAATTAGCGACAAGGTCGCGGTGCCCGGGGCTCATGTAGGGGGGCACGTAGCCGGCTTGGCGACTCGCCGGAGGAGTCAGCGGGCTCAAGAGCGGCCGCGAGGCCAAGCGTCAACTTCTTCTTCTTCTTTTTTTTTTTTTTTTTTTTTTTTTTTTTTTTTTTGTATGTAACAGGCGACAAGGTCGCGGTGCCCGGGGCTCAAGGAGGGGGGCACGTAGCCAGCTAGGCGACTCGCCGGAGGAGTCAGCGGGCTTAGAAGAAGGGCCAAAGGCCGACGCTTAACTAATTAGCGACCAAGGTCGCGGTGCCCGGGGCTCAAGGAGGGGGGCACGTAGCCGGCTTGGCGACTCGCCGGAGGAGTCAGCGGGCTTGAGATTTGGCCGAGGGGCCGACGCGTGAACCAAGGCGACATGGTCGCGGTGCCCAGGGCTCCTTTTTACGGGAGGGGGGCACGTAGCCAGCTTGGCGACTCGCCGGAGGAGTCAGCGGGCTTAACGCGTCTACGAATAAGCTACAAACTTACCAGGGACGAGAGGAGTGGCTATCCCATGTCCGAGGGCAGCTGGAACAATTCCGCCGTGCCGCGGAAGGTCCCAAGGAGGCGGAAGTCGCGGGTCGCTCGGCGGTGGAACACCGGAGTAGAGACCAAGAACCTCCAGTCAAGCAGGGCAGCCAGCGCAGCCGATGACAGAGGAGCAGGTGGCACCCGGTCTACAGTATGGCGGACACCAGGCCACTAGAAGCCGCCGTCCTGGGCAGCAACGCACTTGGTACTGCAACACATACCCATACATGAAAGGTGACGGGCGGCGGGCAACTAACGCCGCCAGATAAAGCTCCGAATTAACGAGCAGAACTCACCGTTAAATGCGGAGAGAAAACAAACAGAAGTCCGAGCCAAGCACGACGTCCGGCCCCGCCGGGGGAGACGTAGGTAGCGGACAAGACTTTACCTTTACATGGCGGAACTGCAGAGTGACGAAGCACACAGCACCGGACACTAGGTCACTGGAAGTCGCCGAACTGGGAAGAGGCGCACTTGGCAACTGCAACCCAAACCCAAACATGAAAGGCGACCGGCGGCGGGTAACAAACCCCGCCATTTAAAGCTTCGAAAATTAAGAGACACGCGAAACTGACAGTGAATGCAAAGACAAACAACAGTAGCTCGAGCGAAGCCCGACGTCCGGCCCAGCCAGGCGAGACGTAGGAAGTGGCCGATACTCCACCTTTCCATGGCGGAACGGCAGAGTGACGAAGCACAAAGTACCAGACAGTAGGTCACTGGAGGTCGACGTACTGGGGAGAGGCGCACTAGATAACTGCAGCCCATACCCAAACATGAAAGGCGACCGGGGGCGGGTAACGAACCCCGCCATATAAAGCTTTGAAATCAAGAAACACTCGAAACTCACCGTGAAATGCGGAGAGAAACCAACAGTAGCTCGAGCGAAGCCCGACGTCCGACCCAGCCAGGCGAGACGTCGGAAACGGCCGAGACTTTACCTGTCCATGGCGGAATGGCAGGGAGACGACGACGGGAGCCTAGAAGGTTCCAGGGCCAGCCAAGAGCACGAGGCACAGACGAGGGCTAGCAGAGAAGACGGAGGCCACGCCAGAAGCGGTAGACGAGAGGCTAGGCGAAGGCAGGCCGGTAAGGGACGGTCGAACCGTACACAAGTCTTTCCAAGGGTCAGAGGCTCAGGTAAAAGCGTCCGAACGCTAACAGCGAAGTAGACAACTGGCTAAAGGAGACACCACCGGGCGCATGACCGGATGGGCAGGGGAGGCTACTCTCGTCCCTGTTAGGGATCCCCGAAAGCTCTCTCGTCCCTATCAGGGATCCCCGAGAGCCTCCTGGGGGGACCCTTTGGGTCTTAGGCTAAAATTGGTAAGCAAGTAGACTATTTCCAGTTAGTCATGTCATCGGTAATGTGTTTTGAGGAAACAAAACAGGAAGTAAGCAATGTGTCCTCAGTCTGACATCAGCCTTGTTTGGCCCAGCAAGTGGGCCAACAAAGACAGCCCCAGGACACGCTGCTCTTCATGTAGTCGCTGGGGAGAAACCTATCTACGTTAAGCCTTGTAGCCCCAAGGTCCCATTTCTCAAATTTCAGAGGTGTTGCCTAATGACTATGTACCAGTTGCAGGAGATGGATTGGACCATGATAATTCAAGGGTAGTGCCATATTAGCTTGGCACCTGAAGGCGCCAAGCTAATATGGCACTACCCTTCAATTATCATGGTCCATCCATCTACTGCTGTAGGGACTCGGGGCTACATGGGTTAAATCAGACTGGTGTATGAAATACTGAGGCTGAGGTATAATGCGAGTCTCCATGTGTGTGCATGTGCGTGTGTGTGTGTGTGTGTGTGTGTGTGTGCATGTTCGCATGTATGTGCGTGTGTATTTGCAGGAAGGTGGCGGCGTGGACAAAGGCAAAGTGCAAGTACAAAGCATGCAAGTCGGTGGAGCAGCTCCTGACTACTCTCAACATTGCCCTGTCACGCTCAGACGACCACTGAGCACCACGCAGCCACGGCCCACCAACTCAGAATCTTCATCCCTTTACTGCTGAGAAAAATCTAACCTGCACCCATTTTCTGACCACCAGCCCACCTAAAAGTCCTCACCACAATACCTTTAACCCTATAAATGCCGGGGCAAGAGGAAGCTACAAGAGACATAAACCCTCATGAGCCCCCGCAGTCGCGGGGGCTTATGAGGATTTATGTCTCTTGTTCGCCCTATGTTCTTTTATCCTATTTTTGGCCCTCTTACATCTGTTTCTTTACACGAATGTCGGTCAACATGCTGTGGTTTCTGATGTGAAATTTGCAATCATTGGCAGCAAAGAATTTAAGCCCCTTGTACATATGGGCCACCAGTACAGTTTTTGCAGCAGCGTGTTATGCCGTTAGCACATTGTGGTCAGAGCGTCAGATTTTCGAGCGAAGCGTTGGCGGCAATACAAGATTTTGCTGTGCCTCCTTGTGCTCGAGCTCTGCCGGTAGCATGTGATGGCTGTTATATAGCTAGTGGCTGCACGCACAAGGGTGCTGGGAAAAGAGCACGCCGCCACTCACCATTGTAGAAGAGAAAGGGAATGCTGAAGTGTGGAATGGACTGGCTGCGCGGGATCTGGGAGCAGGAGACGGTGCAGCGCAGCACGTACTCCATTCCGTCTTTTCCCGGCGAGTTCTCCTGAATCGTCACGTTCTGAAAGACACATTGAAATAAATAATACGTGATGCCTCGATGCCAAAATACAGCCAACCCCACCCAACTGCAAGAGACATAGATCCTCATGAACCCCCGCAACTGCGGGGGCTCATGAGGGTCTAAGCCTCTTGCTGGATTCACTGTGTATCGTGTTGCCTAAAGGGCTGGTGTTTTTTGTGTTAAATTTCATAACAAATTGCGTCCGCTGGCAGACGTGAGTTAATGTCATAACCTGGGCACCATGTTAGACACACCACAAAGCAGGGCAGCCTAACCAGTATTCCACACCATCTTTCTCTTCAAACGTCACACCCCGAAAAAATACAAGATGGATGCCGGTCAGTAATCTTGGAGATGTGGTGTGGCCTGTGATTTGGAATCTGACACTAGTGACAGTTCAGTCCATAAAAGATGTTTGTGTGAGATGTGTAAGAGTTATGTGTAAAGATTTTGTAGTGTTTACTTTATGTCCATTTGGAATTTGTAGCTGTGCAAGTGCAGGGAGAAAATGTTCATAATTATGTTATAATGTTTTTATGTCTTGTTTGTACTATTTGTTACAAATGTACCACAACCGAATTTCTCTTTTCGAGATAATAAAGTACTCTTATTCTTATTATTCTCTAAAGAGCCATAGGGTCCAAAATCACAGGCAAGCACACAGTCAAAGAATGACATGCATTGGCCACAGAAATGAGCACGTAAGGGTGCTCAGTGCAGAGTTATAGGGTCCAAAATCACAGGCAAGCACACAGTCAAAGAATAACCTGCATTGGCCACAGAAATGCACCTGTAAGGGTGCTCAGTGCAGAGTTTACAAATGTTGCATGTTATTTTTGCTTCTGTCACGCTTCACTTCTTTTACATTTGAATCAATGAAACGTGAACCTCATGAACCTGAATGCTAAATTTATACGTTATGTATTGTATTATTTTTATAATTATTATGATTACTATTATTATATTTGTATTGTTATTCACGGCTGTGCTGAACCACACTTTTAGTTAGGAGCGGACAGGTGCCATTGAGTGCAAGATAAGCCTATTGTGTGTACCTGCTCACAGCAGCAGTGCTGTCAGTACCAGCGCACTGCAGCAAAACACTGAAAAGTGTTAGTAACTGAAGATTCACAAAATGATTTTTTTGTTGTTGCAAGAATGTCATTATAACATGTGTAAATTTGTAGCTGATAAAATTTGCTTTCTTTTCATACTAAACATGCCCATGCTGCTTACTACCAGCACACCTTCAAGAGCAGTTACATTTCATATTTGCAATACAATGAACACGCACTGACAAAATAAAGCGTTAACTTTCAAGCTCAATCTGTTGTGCGTGTCAGTTTTCTGTGGGATGAAAACTTGATGTATACACGCAGCATTCTAGCCTCTACTGTTAATGTTATCTTACTAGAATTCCAGGGCCTTTCCTGCTAGAGCAACACTAGAGTCAGAAAGTACTCCACTGCGGAGAAGCTGGTAAGCTGGTAATCAGTTAGGTCCATCAAGACGATCAACACAAACATGCTGATCCCAGCAATTGTGCACTGTGTTTATGCTGTACATTTGGGTTTACACAATAAATTCATAGCCATTAACACAAGTAAGAGGTCTTCAGCACATCACACTGGTTCCTTTATATTAACACTAACACAAGTAAGAGGTCTTCAGCACATCACACTGGTTCCTTTATATTAACACTAACACAAGTAAGAGGTCTTCAGCACATCACACTGGTTCCTTTATATTAACACTAACACAAGTAAGAGGTCTTCAGCACATCACACTGGTTCCTTTATATTAACACTAACACAAGTAAGAGGTCTTCAGCACATCACACTGGTTCCTTTATATTAACACTAACACAAGTAAAAGGTCTTCAGAGCACATCACACTGGTTCCTTTATATTAACACTAACACAAGTAAGAGGTCTTCAGCACATCACACTGGTTCCTTTATATTAACACTAACACACGTAAGAGGTCTTCAGAGCACATCACACTGGTTCCTTTATATTAACACTAACACAAGTAACAGGTCTTCAGAGCACATCACACTGGTTCCTTTATATTAACACTAACACAAGTAAAAGGTCTTCAGAGCACATCACACTGGTTCCTTTATATTAACACTAACACAAGTAAGAGGTCTTCAGAGCACATCACACTGGTTCCTTTATATTAACACTAACACAAGTAAGAGGTCTTCAGAGCACATCACACTGGTTCCTTTATATTAACACTAACACAAGTAAGAGGTCTTCAGAGCACATCACACTGGTTCCTTTATATTAACACTAACACAAGTAACAGGTCTTCAGAGCACATCACACTGGTTCCTTTATATTAACACTAACACAAGTAAGAGGTCTTCAGAGCACATCACACTGGTTCCTTTATATTAACACTAACACAAGTAAGAGGTCTTCAGCACATCACACTGGTTCCTTTATATTAACACTAACACAAGTAAGAGGTCTTCAGAGCACATCACACTGGTTCCTTTATATCAACACGAACACAAGTAACAGGTCTTAAGCACATCACACTGGTTCCTTTATATCAACACGAACACAAGTAACGGGTCCTAAGCATATCACACTGGTAGTTCCTTTATATTAACAGTTTTTTAAGAATCTGTTCTCTAGTCATCTTTGTGGTGTGCTTTAGCTCTGTCCACCGTGAGATGGCCTTAGTTGCCATCATCATCATCATCATCAGTCCCTTGCCCGAACTGGGCGTTGGGGGGACTGAAAGGCAGCAGCAACAGACAGTGCTCTCCACTGAGTTCTATTTTGGGCGGTGGCATGCAAGTCTGGCATCTCGAGTTCGGTCCATTCTTTTATGTTTGCGACCCAACTCTTTCTCTGACGACCTCGCCGACGACTTCCTTCGAGAGTGCCTTGGAGGATAGTCTTGGACAAGGTGTTGTGTCGGGTCACGTGGCCAAACCAAGCAAGCTTGCGCCGTTTCACGGTTGCCAGAAGGGGTTCATGTGGGCCCACCAGGGAAGTGACGATGCTCCGTACATATTCGTTGGTCTTGTGCTCGCGGTACGAGATGCGGAGCAACTTCCTCAGGCACTTGTTCTCAAAGGCCTGGATTTTCTTTTCTGAGTCTGCAAGCAGTGTCCAAGTCTCACAGCCGTAGAGTAGAATAGACACTACGAGGGACTTGTAAAGCCTGTACTTGATGGTGAAGCTGATGGAGTTACTTCGCCATATCCTGTCCAGCCTGGCCATTGCGGATGTTGCTGTACCTATCCTGATACGGATCTCTGCTATGCAACTACCGTCTTTGGACAGGGTGGCTCCCAAGTACTTGAAGCTATTGACCTCTTCTAGCTTCTGGCCGTTCATGTGAATGTTGCTGCTGCTGTCGCTTGTGGTGTTGATCATCACTTTGCTTTTATCCGTACTGATCTCCATGCCATAAGACCCTGCGCTACTTGAAAGTTTGTCTGTCAGGTTTTGGAGCTCACTATTGCTGCCTGCCATGAGGTCAATGTCGTCTGCGAATCGAAGATTGCACAGGGATCTGCCACCAATAGAGATTGAAGTATGGTGGTCGTGGAGGGTTTCCTGCATGATCTTCTCCAGGAATATGTTGAAAAGGACAGGAGAGAGCAGGCATCCTTGACGGACACCGATCGTCGTCCTGAAGAACTCGCCTGACTGATTGTTAAGTAGAACCACGCTGCAGGCGTTCTTGTAAAGCGCTTCTATCATTTGGATCAGTCCCTCCTCTATGATGAACGATCTCATGACTTGCCAGAGTCCGTCGTGCCAGACGTGATCAAATGCTTTCCTGAAATCAATGAAGTTGTGGTAGAGTTCGCGCTGATGCTGCAGATGTTTCTCGATCAGGACGCGGCAGTTGAAAATCTGCTCTACAGTGCTTCTTCCAACTCTGAAGCCAGCCTGTTCTTCTGCCAGCAGTTCCTCGGCGAAAGTTTTGAGGCGGTTGAGAATGATTCTAAGCATTACTTTGCTAGGGTGACTTATCAGACTGATAGTTCTGTAGTTCTGGCACTGTTTCAGGTTTCCTTTCTTGGGGAGCGGGATCACTAGAGACTGTGTCCATTCTACTGGCCATTTCTTTTGCTTCCAGATCTTTTGACAGAGTGTAGTGAGGACCTTCGTTGTTACTTCTCCTCCATGTTTCAACAGTTCAGCAGGTATGTTGTCTACACCTGGAGACTTTCCTCCCTTCAGGCCGCGTACGGCTGCTTCCACCTCTTCAGCTAACACTGGCAGGTCTTCAGCCTTCCTGGCCCCAGCCTGGTTGTTTTGGAGGATGCTGGTGTCTGGCTCAGCCTTGTAGTTATACAAGTCTCGGCAGTACTCAGTCCATCTGTTTAGTACAGCAGTGTTTTCCGTAAGGAGTTGGCCGCTGCTGTCTTCGATGACTGTGGCTGTTCGCTGTTGAGCCTTAGTTGCCAGCTTGGCATTAAACCCAAATAACTAACTAACTTCTTTAGCTCTGTGCCCTGCTGTTGCACAGAATCATCTGCTGATGTTCCTGACACATCTTCTCTAGTCACCTTTGTGGAGTGCTTTAGCTCTGTGCCCTGCTGTTGCACAGAATCATCTGCTGATGTTCCTGACACATCTTCTCTAGTCACCTTTGTGGAGCGCTTTAGCTCTGTGCCCTGCTGTTGCACAGAATCATCTGCTGATGTTCCTGACACATCTTCTCTAGTCACCTTTATGGAGCGCTTTAGCTCTGTGCCCTGCTGTCGCAAAGAATCATCTGCTGATGTTCCTGACACATCTTCTCTAAACTTTTGCAGTTGGTTAGCCCTTTTCTTTCTCAATGGGGATGATGCTAAAGATGACGATTTTCTTGGTTTTACTATTTTCTTCAAGACTATGGGCTGTCCTCTAGTTTTACATACGACAGTCTGTTTGTCTCCTGACTTTTCCATTTTAAGTTTTGAGAAGTGAGTGAAATAAGCCTCCTCATCTTTTGTCAATGGTGCTTGCAATTACCCTTGTTGTCGGAGTGTTGTTTTGAAGAAAGGTGACATTGCAGCATCTACCGTGGTCTTGACTGGTGTGGAAGGCAACAGACTGATTTCATTAGCTTGATTAGGCATGTGAAATTCAGGTTGTGACTTTGTCGGCTTAGTAGGTGTGGAGGTGCTGGGATGTTGGAAACTGCCCACAGTAATATTACTGTCATTTGCATCAAATTTATGCCTAGCGCCAGTCAGGTTTGACTGATCGGCCACCCTTCCCTAGTTGTGCGAACTTACTACACACAGTGCAGTCAGAGCTGTTGAGTGATAGATCATAAGTTGTCCATATCTTGTTAGCTTGTTCAAGTGCATTGTTTGCAGACTCAAGAGTGCGAGCAGATGATTTTATTTTTCAGTATCATTAGTCTTGGTAACATTTCACACAAAACGAAATGACCTAGATAGCCTGCTCGCAGTGGGAAGTGGCTACCGCATACCACAGCATGGTGGCCACGGCCAATGTAAAGAGTAAGAAATCAAGCTAACTGCACAGCCGTGTATTATTATTATTATTATTATTATTATTAAATGTACAAATGCTGTACATAGTTTGGGTTTTGTCATCCTTCAAGTCTTTTGCATCTGAACCAATGAAACGTAAACCTCATAAAACTGAAAACTAAATAATGTCCTATATATTTATTTATTTTTAAATATAAAAATGTTAACATTATAATCAACATCACTTAGTATTGTTGTTGTCATCATTATGATTACTGTTAGTGTTAGTGTCAGCATAATCATTATTGCCAATACAGTTTGTATAGTTATTTTCCAAGTCGTGTCAGTGTACACCCGTACTGATGTACTCCGGCATCCAGTTGATGTAATTTTTCACGAGACAAAGTAGAATAAACCTTCCATGCTCGCTATGCTGTCAAAATCACAATGCGGGTTCCGCTCAACCTGCTAGTATTTACTAGTAATGATCCTGCGTACAGTAGTGCACCGAGGGCGTGACCCTTGATCCTTTCGTACCCCTCGGAAACATGCACTATCTTTCCATCATTGAAACAGAACACTGGTATTTATACCCACTTTCTGCACTGCAGTCAATTTCACATCTCACACATCGAAGTCTACTTAACTGAAAGCATCATCGGAAATGACAAATGCACCCTCGCAGCAGAAACACTGCCTCTGTGAATCGAGTGAATGAGAGCCCGCACAGACATAAACATGTTACAACCAGCGATGTGCAAAGGCTTTGGACACACACCGTAGTTTTCAGATCTCTGCAGCATAAAATGTGATAAATAGCTCATAACTATATGATAAAAGAGGTTTAAAATCTTGCGAAAGCAGTAACAGATAAAATCTACTGAAGATCATGAATTCTGAAAATCACTAGCGCTCACGGAACTATAGGAAGATCAACTAAGACCGTAGATTACTTACTGATTCATCAAGAAAGCGTCAAATTCCGCCTAGTGGGCGGTCAAGCCAAACTGTGGCTTTATGCATTGCCACATGTCCATATTCCCTTGTCCAATGTCAATTCTACTTAGGGGTATCTTGTCTCTCTTTCTCTTTATTCTCTTCAATTCAGAGTCTGTCACTGTCAGTGCGAGTCGATGATACTTTCTTTTTTTCTTCGCTGGTTCATCCACCATCTTGTCTCTGATTGGTTATAATTATGCAGATGACCTAAGGTTGCATAGAATAGTTATGATGTCAGCAACCTTCGCCTATCAGAAGCAATTCTGTTATGTGTCTCATCAGAAAATTCCGGTGGGCCTCTTTTCGTTTTGAACGGATGAAAGAAAGCATTTGGTGGGACCACCCGGTCGCTAAATGGGTATGTATACTGAAGCCCAGTAAAAGCTTTTTTTGCGAACTGAAGCATTAAAAAAAGGTCAGGCGTGGCCCTTTAACATTTTAGGATTTATGTTACACCTCTCTTCAACACTGTCCTGCTAATCTCACAATATCAACCCCTTTCATCATGCAGCCAACAGCAGTGGAAACCACACAATTACTGCGGTCCGTGGCGCAGTGGTTAAGGCGCCTGCCACCAATGCTAAAGGTGCGAGGTTCGATTACGGGTTCCGGCGTCGGATTTTTCTCCTCTAGTAAGTGTCACCGTTAATTCGGGTGGACCGTCGGGGGTTCTTTCTCCGGGTACTCCGGCTCTTCCTCCCCCTCCACTTTGGTATCAGTTTCAGCCCACTTAATCAAATTTAAAATACAAACGACTTTGAATTTCCAAAAACTACAGTAGCTCGCTTGAGCTTGCCCTTAGCACCACGTGAATGTTCTGTGTTTATGTACAGTGTGTGAGTGAATGCGCGTGTTTCACGTGAGCGTGCTTGTTGGGTTCAGTTCACGGCGGCGCTTTGAGCCGATTTTCAATTGGGATAAAGCGCCTATTTAATGCGCTTATTATTATTATTAATTACACACACACACACACACACACACACACACACACACTGTAAGCAGTACCAGTGGCTGCATGCACAAAAGGGTTAAAGCATCTGAGGTCAGTTGCACGAGTGAGCTTAGTCTTGCGCTTAGTCCTAGGGCCCGGTTGCATGAGCGAGCTGAGTCCTGCGCCAGCCACTAAGCAAGGTGCTCCGCAATAGCAGAGCACCTTGCTTTGTGGCTGGCACAGGACTAAGGTGCATCTGATCCCTGGAGAAACACAGAGGAGGGGGGAGGGGAGAGGGGGGGCGAGATGAGGGGTTCCATGAAAATATTCACCTGTAGTGTTGCCTGTCCATCCTTCATGTTGACGGACATTGTGCGCGTTCCTCCCACCATCATGGGCATTTCCCCACTGCCTGTCAGTGTCAAGGTTACCTCCCCATCATAACCCTTACCCACTGGGTTATTGAACTCGTCCTGTCCACAAGTGAAAACAACGTCAGTGTTCACACACGTGCATGTACACACACACTTACACCCACATCACTACAATAACGACAACGATTCTATGTTGCCATTTGTCATGGCACATAGGACAGACGCGCGCGCACACACACACACACACACACACACACACACACACACAACAGTCAAATATCACAGACCAGCAACCAAATGCTGATAAACATAAATGCACACACACCCACACCCACATGTGCACACACACACCCACACGTGCACACACCCACACACACCCACACACACATGCGCACACACACACACATGAACACACACACATGAACACACACACACACACACCTGCAACTGCAGTTTGAGGCTGCGTAACAAACAGCGACTGGACGCGCTTCGTGTGTTGGACACGGTTGGCATGCCCGGCGCCTGGAGCGGAACCAGTTTTTTCGGAGGCCCTGGTTCCAGAGTCACAGAGATCTGGAATATGAAAAAAAAAAAAAATACTTTACAGCCTATGGCAGCAGAACCAGGTACAGGAGAGTTCACCAGGTACAGGAGAGTTCACCAGGTACAGGAGAGTTCTCTAATAACAAGGCAGTACGCAACTAATACTGTACAGCCTATGGCAGCAGAACCAGGTACAGGAGAGTTCTCTAATAACAAGGCAGTACACAACTTAACCCTTTTAGCCCCGACGCACTACAGCAAAAGGATCGACCATGATAATTCAAGGGTAGTGCCAGATTAGCTTGGCGCCTGTCGGCGCCAAGCTAATCTGGCACTACCCTTGAATTAACATGGTCGATCCATCTCCTGCAACTGGTACATAGTCGTGAGGTGACACCTCCAAAGATTGGGAAATGGGGCCTCGTGGTTATATGGGTTAAGCTGGATATGAAAACACTTGTTCAGATGTCCTGGACACAAGCCTTCCACGTAACTTACTTCCCTTACACTAACTTCAGGCAAAATAACCAATAAACTGCACCCCATTTTCCGCCTGTGCCCGGGCCACTGCCAGCCTCTCTCCCATCTACACTGAATCAAGGTGGCTGACACAAGCGACTGTCCCCATGGAACAGGAGCTCAGACCGCGGAGCAGGTCCCGCAGCACTGCCCACTACACTGCGGACATCAACATGGCCCCCAAGGAGCAGACGTCCAAGAGAAGCTGTGGGGTACCATTACTGCCCTAAAACTGACCGCAGGCTTCATACACCAGACGGGACTGAAAATCTAGGCATGACCACATGACTGGAACGCAGAAGAAGAAGGGTCTAACAGCCTGTGTTTTTTTTTTTTTTAATATTTTTTTTACAGAATAAATTTGAAGTTTACCGTATCACCAATATACTTTACAGCTGTGGAGTTATAAGATACAACATTAACAAAGCGAAAGCTCTCACCGCACTGCTGTAGACTTCGTGTTTTCCGTCAAAATAGACAAACATCACATTGTATGACCCGGCCTGCTCCTGTGCCAAGTGGTTCCTGGAATAAAAAAAAAGTTTTGTACCGACTAACTTATTATTAGTCTCAGATTCACAGCCCGCCACAAAAGTATGAAACACAAATCATGACCAGTGCAATCCGCGAGCAAATGCCCCACCATCTGCAAGCGACACATATTTACATGAGTCCTTGCAGATGCAGGGGCTATATCAATCTGTGTATCTTGCAGAGAGAGATGGACACTTGTTGGGCATCTAGTTGAGGGTGTTAGCCCATTACATCCTGAGGCGGATTTTTTTTTTTTTTAATGTTTATTGTCCTATGAAGCCTACATTAAAGATTAGGAGACAGATCAACCATTTTAGTTCAAGGGTGGTGCCAGAATAGCTTGGTATGGGCATGTCACACGTTCAGCAGGGCTTGCCAAAACAATCCTGCAAGGCACTGTGCAAGGAGGACGAAGGAGAGGAAGACAGAGGAAAAGATGGGAGGACAATATCCCAGAGTGGACAGGACTGAAGCTGGGCGATACGCTGAGAATGGCAGAAAACAGAGAGGAATGGAGGGAGCTGGTTGTTAAGTCATCAGTGGTGCCCCAACGGTCGGCAAGACTATGGGATATAGAATAGAATAGAAAAAAAAGGCGCCAAGCTATTCTGGCACCACCCTTGAACTATTGTAGTCAAATTTATTTGAACCCATAGTTATCAGGATGAAAAGGGTTAAGTTAGCCATAAAGCAGAAGCTATTCCAGCACGACTCTTGAATGACCCTGGTCAGTCTCTCTACCATAGTGATAGGCCGTCTTTTGAGGATGAGATCACAAATTGGTGAAATTCTGACCCTACGGCTCAACGCATGCGTGCAGGTGAACTCACCTGAAAGTGAAAACACCTGCTGAGGACTTGCCAGGTGTATCAGGACTCAAATGCTGGGCCTGAAAAGAAGACAAGGACCTCGACTTTACAAAAACATTCATTTGTGAAAAATGTAAGCAGACGTGCGCCACGTTAAAAGAACAAGAAAGCTGTATCAACTGCTTGTGCATCCCCGAATAACTTACTCGTGATGGCGGCGTGTTTTGTCGAACATTGTCGGCCTTCCAGATTTTCATGGACAAATGAGATGGGTTGGTCGTGTTTAACAGCGAGTCGTCCTCCGCTACCACCTTCACCGTGAAGTCTGCATCAAACGACACATGAAAGCCATTCAGTTACTCAGCTATACAGATAAAGAATTTAGAAACAGGAAAAAAAGAGAAAGGAAGGCTAATGTCCTAGAACCACCAAGTGGTCCAGGGCACAGCAGCAAATCTTCTGCCACAACCACTTGGGGGTGCGGGTTCCAATATTTCCTCTAGTTCAATGTCACTATCCAGGTTCTTTCTCTGGGTACTCCAGCTCTTCCTCCCACATCACTCTGGTACTGGTTCAGGCCAGTCTACAATTTCTGTAACCTTGCTGTCGCTCCCTTGACCTTGTGAATGTACTGTGTTCACCTCCAGTGTGTCAGTGCATCACATGAGCGTGCTCGTTGGGTTCAGATCACGCAGTGCTTTCAGCCGAATTTCCATTTGGTTAAAGCGCCTACCTATTTAATGCACTGTGTATTCGTCATCGTCGTCACCTGTATCTAATGAGATTCTTGCTGGCTGAAATGTAACCAATGCAGACCGACAAAGAGAACCGGATGGGCAGGAACAAGAGGCTACTCTCAGCCCCACTTGGGGGTTCCCCGAGTGCCTCACGGGTTGTGTTGGAACACAACGAGTTCTTAGGCTAAAATTGAGTAAGTAGTAGACACTTCCACAAAGTCATGTCATCGGTAATGTATTTTGAGGAAACAAAACATTATCCTTAAACACCGGAACCTCAGGTCAAACTTTCAAATTAGGAGTTGTCCTGTAAAGACTACAGTTCAGAAGAAAGAATGACCATGATAGTTCCAGGGTGGTGCCAGAACAGCTTGGCGCCTATTGGCGCCAAGCTGTTCTGGCACCACCCTTGAACTATCATGGTCAATCCATATCTGTGTCAGGACTGTATGGTTCAAGCCAATGACTTCCCTGCAGCTGTTGTACAATAACTTGAATAATCAAAACCCACCCGGCAGTTTCTGGCCGACAATAAAGTTAGCCTTCTTGTTGTAGTCGACCTGCAGTTCCCGCGGCTTCAGGGGGTCAGGCTGGATCGACACGCGGATCTTTGGCCCACACAAGACGGTTCGGCCAAAGGTCGCCTTGACTTGAAAGTCATACACTCCCCTGAGAGAGAATATTTCAAAATAAAACAGTGTATGACAAGAGGCAATGTAAACCGACATAATCTGAATGTTGTCTATTCGCTGACATTTGCCAAGTGATGTAGCTGTCAACATGAATTAGTAGTGTCATACCAATTTCTCTGCACAGATGTTGCTTTTTTAAACAGTTGATGTGCATGTACAGAAACTGAATTAAACTTGTCCGCGACTGATTTCTAGTTTCATGTGTTCTGTGACAGTATTATCAATGGTCCTCAATATTACTCCTTCCCAAACTTTGAATTTCAAAGAAATTAACAAAGGAAGGAACACATAAACTGTCTGAAGCAATTATTTTTAACTCTTGTAGCCCCAAATCCCTACAGCAGGAGATGGCTTGACCATGATAATTCAAGGGTAGTGCCAGATTAGCCTGGCACCTTCAGGCGCCAAGCTAATCTGGCACTACCCTTGAATTATCATGGTCAAGCCATCTCCTGCAACTGGTACATAGTCTTTAGGCAACACCTCCAACATTTGAGAAATGGGACCTTGGGGCTAAAATGGTTAAACAAAAACAGAAGCAGCTTGTAGAAAAACAAGGATAAACAGTCAAGTAAAATACAAATGTTGCCAATATGCGATCAGAATAGAACAAACGATTCAAAAGAATGTTGGTACGACCTATTTTCTGGAAAACGCAAAAACACATATCATTGCATTTTCCACAAAAATAGGGTCATATCGCCATCCTCTTAAAACTTTTCCTTGTGCTTACTTTTCTGACTTTCAGATCAAGAAACCAGTGTCACGATCATGTGCAGCAGATTAAGGGAGGTAACAGGTGTCACGATCATGCACAAAAAGATTTAAGAAGGTAACCAGTTTGATGAACATGTGAAGGAAATGGAGTGAGGTAACCAGTGTGAGAGGGGCACAAGAAGTGCACGGTACTTACGACGGTCCAGAAATGGTCATGATTCCAAAGTCGGCCACACCTTCCGCGTTTGTTTTCAATGGCTGAGGTGCAGGAGACAGCTGAAACATTATACCACAGAACCTGTTTTGAACGACTAATCATGTGAACGACTAATTATGTGAACGACTAATCATGTGAACGACTAATCATGTGAACGACTAATCACGTGAACGACTAATCACGTGAACGACTAATCACGTGAACGACTAATCATGTGAACGACTAATCATGTGCAAGATCACCGGTCCTTAACCCATAAAGCCCTGACAAGCTATGATAGGATGTAGATCGACCATGATAGTTCAAGGGTGGTGTCAGAATAGCTTGGTAATTTTTTTAAGTGGCCTGAAACCGGGACCAAGTGGGGGTGGAGGAAAAGCCGGAGTATCCAGAGAAAGAACCCCCCGACGGTCCGCCCGGATTAACGGTGACACTTACTAGAGGAGAAAAGTCCGACGTTGGAACCCAGTATCGAACCTCGCACATTTAGCATCCGCCGACAGGCACTAAGCTATTCTGACACCACCCTTGAACTATCACGGTCGATCTGTCTCCAGCTGTGATGTACACCTCAAAGGATATCAACAAAAAATGTTAATGTTATCCTCAGGATGTAATGAGTTAATATCTTAATTAGGTGACTGGAGCCACATAAATACTGATCTTTAACTCACTGTACCCCATCACCGAAATCCCCAAATGTTGCCATTGTCCTCTGAAGACTGCATTGCAGTGCAGGACACAGATCGACCATGATAGTTCAAGGGTGATGCCAGAATAGCTTGGCGCCCATAGGCGCCAAGCTATTCTGGCATCACCCTTGAACTATCATGGTCGATCCTTATCTTACTGTGAGTGTCTGGGGTAGAATGAGTTAAATTAACTCTTTGCCTGCTACATACGTTTTGTGTATTATCTACTCTGTCCCTAAGTAATTTTATAAAGTGGCCTGAAACCAGGACCAAGTGGAGGGGGAGGAAAAGCCGGAGTACCCGGAGAAAGAACCCCCCCGAAGGTCCGCCCGGATTAACGGTGACACTTACTAGAGAAGAAAAGTCTGACGTTAGAACCCTGTATCGAACCTCGCACCTTTAGCATCGGCGGCAGGCGCCTTTACCACTGCGCCACGGACTGCCCCTGTTACCCAGTTAGGAGTTCATTTCTGGGTCTGGTGTACGTGCCAAGCAGTGGCTTGTAACGACACAGTCAGCACTAAAATAGCCAAGCACGTGCACTGCAAGCGAATCTTGGCTGGATGGATCTCGCTGCCCACAGTGTGCTGTTGCGAGTTGTCTCGTGGCGGCTGGAGCTGCCAGCCGTAGGCAAAGAGTTAACCCTTATCATCCTAATACACCCATTGTTTGAAATGAATTTGACCGACAGTTCAAGGGTGGTGCCAGAATAGCTTGGCGCCTGCAGCGCCAAGCTATTCTGGCACCACCCTTGAACTAAAATGGTTGATCTGTCTGCTAATCTTTAATGTAGCCTTCATAGGACACTGCAAATTTTACAAAATCAGCCTCAGGATGCAATGGGTTAATGACATGAAACTTTGTACCCTGCAAAACTTATCTTGAGAGAGTGTCCGTCTTTTCTGACTACTTTTCTCACAAAAACGGTGGTCGTTTATAACAGGTTCCACCGTAAAGCCGCTACGCAGCGACACTCAACAACACCAAACACCATCTCCCCCATCACAAGGAAACAAAAATATCTGATGGGGAGAATGAAGTTTATGTCCCATGGGAGAAAAACAAAGAGAATAGTCATTCATGAGTCGCTACGACAGCTGACCTTGATCTTCGAGTCCTTGTTGATGAATACGCGGACATCGCCCATGTGGGACGGATTTCCCATCTTGTCCAGCAGCTGAACTTTGATAGGAAAAGGGAGGGCACTGTCAGTGTACACTGTCACCGGCTGCAACGAAACACACGACACTTGTTGTCAACCCATTCTGCCCTGTCGCACTACAGCAGAACCAATGAATCTTTATTGTACGACAGTCAAGATATTAACACAGTCGGTGACAATGTCATTTTCATACCTGCCGTTGCTACAACTACTACAACCAAGTACAACAAAAATGTGTAAACAGAGAAATTAAAGCAAAGATGGATCGATGATGATAATTCAAGGGTAGTGCCAGATTAGCTTGGCGCCTGATGGCGCCAAGCTAATCTGGCACTACCCTTGAATTATCATCGTCGATCTACCTCCTGCAACCTCCTCGTTAGGTGACACCTCCCAAATATGGGAAATGAGACCATGGGCTTAAATGGGTTAATCTAGACATCGTTTAACCCCCTCACTACTGAGACAAAAATGAACATACTTCTTGACCTATGACCCTCGACCTCTGAGAAAGGTCACTCAACTTGGTACACTTAAAAAGGTTGTGCCACAAAGTATCCTTGGGCCACACTTGAAGTCTGCATCTTGAATAGTCTCTTAAAAAAATTGCAAACTTAAAGTCTACCACGGACGACAGACGGCGGACTGACAACAGAGGCCCGGTACACAGGTTCACTTTTGCTACTGTAAATGAGCTCACACAAAATCAGCAGCGTTCTGCGAATTTATTTTTCTAAAATCACCATTTCTGGATCCCACTCCGGCATGTCGATAGCAACGGGTGGCCCGGCAACGACCTCAAAGACGACCGAGTCCTCCAGACCTCGGAAGGCCAAGGTCACTCGATGCGCACCCGCTCGCTGGGTGTCAAACTGTATGTTCTGTATCAGCAGTTTGCCCTGATGATGACAAGAAATGCATGCGTCAAACGCAGAGAGAAACGCATAAGTGACAGTGTGAAAAGTGAAATGCCTGAAAACTGTCGATGGACTAACTATGCCTCATGATCCACGGCCAGCAAGAGACATAAATTCTCATGAGCCCCTGCGTCCGCAGGGGCTCATGAGAATTTATGACTCTTTCAGATGGAGCAGGCTGGCTGAAGGACTGTTCTGTCTGAACCAAAAAGCTGAAATTCAACATTCTGGAATTTTGAAAAAGCTGTATGAGCCTCCAAGACTGAAGACTGTCACCCGTGGAATTGGAGAAAAACAACAAAATAGTAAATAAATAAATAGTCTGACCTCTTTCAGACATGGAATTTGTCATCCCTGGCAGCATGGGAGTTGAGCAAAATTTGCAACTGAAGATGAAAATGCACAAACCATGCTAAGAACCAAAATGGAAAAAAAAAACAAGATGCGGAAAAAAAGTCAGCCGAATACGACAAGTCAATAGTTACCTCTCCTGTTGTGACCGTGACCTTGCTCTGTGTCAAGTGCTCGGACGTGACTTTCAACTCCTTGACAGCTGTTGTTGGAAGCTGCAGGAAAAGACAAAATACATGTATGCTTGTCTGTGATGTTAGACTTGACAGAAGGGATGGGGTGAACGTTGGAGGGAGAGCAAGGAATGAAATGAGGAAGGAAAGGGGAAGGGGAGGGGGGAGGAGGGGACAGGGGGAAATGGGAAGAAAATAAAATACAAGGGGGAAGCGAGGGGAGGGAGAGGAGGGAAGTGTTAGGGTAGGGGGTATGAGGGGGGGGGGGTTCTGGGGGGTCGGGGAGGGGGGGGGGAGGGAGAGAGAGAAAGGAGGGGAGTGCAGGAGGAATGCATAGGAAAATAAACGATTTCCAGGAAATGAGAAAAATGTCAAAATTGAACAAGTTTCAAAAACAAACTGGGATTAAAAGCCTGTACAAACATGCTATGGCATGTTTGTCTGGGTTTTTAATCTAGTGTTTTCATTGCAATACATGTAATTTTGACCTACACGTTTCGACAAAAACAGTGGATTAAAATCAGGACAAACATGCAAAAGCATGTCTGGGCTTTTAATCCATGATTTTCATCAAAACACGTGCAGTTTTGACCTATGTCTCTTTTCCGAATGACTGCTAGCATGGACGGTAAGAGAAGGGAGAAAGGGGAAGGCAGGGGAGGGAGAAAGGGGAAGGAAGGGAAGGGAGAAAAGGGGAAGGAGGAAAGGGAAACTTATTACAGCCATGTGTTCCTTTGTGAACACTGGTGTCAGACACAGGTCTTCCTCAGTACATCACGGTACCCAAGAGCCACAAAGTCGGACCGCATTATTCACGTTATTGAACTGCTGAATTTACATACACGTGAGGAAAACCACTTACTAAGCAAATGTTCTCGGGCCAACGTCAGCCTTAGCTGGCAAGTGCACGGCTGTGTGTGTGTCTATGCATGGGACCGCCAAGTCTGATGTCGACCCGAGGAACGTTTGCTCACTGGTCATCCCCCGAGAGACCTTCCCACATTACATGCAAGATGGCGGCATACTGTCTTACGTAATACTCAGGCTGACCTGCATCATATACACATGCATTAACTCCTTTGAAACGAACTGCATCCAGATATGCGGCTTCAGCCGTGTATCCGGATGCAGTTCATCTCCAGTGAGCAAACTGCTCATAAGTGACAAACGTTCCTTACATTCCATATGACTGACCTTGACGAGGTTGCCGAATTCATCTGTTAGAGTTACCATGATGACACTGGTGGAGGTCTCGCCCATGCAGACGTGCGTATATCCGACCATGTTACACGCCAGTCGGGCGACCTCACCCGCAGTGGCCCTGTTGCAACAATTAAACATCAGTTTAGCAGCACAACACAACCTGACTCTTTGAGTGTCAGTAGAGCCTTTTTTGTCGGGGCGATTCCTGTAGGAATCAACACTCCAAAAAGAGACTACCAACAGCCAAAAGGTTTATGCCGCGCTAACTAACAAACAAACAAACAAACAGCAGTCTGATATTCTCTTCAGTTTGTTTCAAACTTTCAAGAATATACTGACTGAAACAGACAACCAGCAGCCCCATCTGCTGAGAATTGCTGAACCCTTTTCATTCTGATACACTACCGCTTGAAATACAACTGATAATAATAGTTCAAGGGTGGTGCCAAAATAGCTTGGCGCCTCTGGTGCCAAGCTATTCTGGCACCACCCTTGAACTATCCTAGTCGATCTGTCTTGCAATCTGTAATGTAGCCTTCATAGGACGAAAAGCAAATAAAAAAAAAAAAACCCAGCCTCAGGATGTAATGGGTTAATTTAATGACAAATGATGGTTACGTATGATGTGCGCATGATATTAACAGCATGGGTGGGACCGAGAAAAAAATGTTGAATCCTGAAGCGAGGGTCTTGGGGCACTTTTTAAGAACAAAAAAACATTTTTTATTTTTTTTAATCCAGAAATCTGGCTGTAGTCGGAAAAGTCCCACCCATGTAACAGATTTGGGTGCATGGGGTGGGGAGGGGGTGGGGTGGGGGGAGGGGGGGAGGATGGGTGGGGGTGTGAGGGGGGATGGTTCACATCAGCAGGGCTCCCTTTTCACAGCAGCTTAACTCATTTGGCCCCATGGCCGCATTTCCCAAATTGTGGAGGCGTTACTAACGACTATGTGCCACTTGCAGGAGACGGATTGACCATGGTAATTCAAGGGTAGTGCCAGATTAACTTGGCGCCTAAGGCGCCAAGCTATCTGGCACTACCCTTGAATTATCATGGTCAATACGTCTCCTGCTGTAGGGCGATAATGGGTTACAGGGTCATAACCCCTCCAAGTGGACATTTTCGAGGGTACTGAACATTTCAAAAGGTAAAATATTGAAATAAATGAAAAGCAGCACTTCTCAGATGCCAATGCGCTAAAATATTGTGCCTACGCCTTCTTTACACTTTTAGCAAGTGATTTTGAATTTCGGTGCATCACAGTGGCAGACACGCAGAAACGGGAGCCCTGATCAGAGAAGATTTAAAGGCTGAAGGAACCGCGACTACCCACTTGACAGAGAAGGGACTCTCCACGATTCCGTTATCTACGATGCTGACGTTGCAAAATTTGGTCTCCGTCACGGACGTCGGCGCTCGGATGACTGGCAGCTGACCCAGTTTCACCGTCTCTCGCGTCAGTTTCGGCATCCAGTTCACCTGAACACAGTCCAACAGCACACGCATGCTACAGTAAAACCTGTTCTGAGCGTCCAACTTTCTTCTGCATGAAAAAAGGGGTCTAAAAAAACAGGTACTCTCTCACGAGAATCTTGCCGGGCCACAAGTGTCCCCTGTCATTAAGGCCCACCATTCAGGCAGCAGCAGCCATCTCTAGCACGATCTTAACCCATTCAGCCCTGACGCCCTACAGCAGATGGGTCGACCATGATAATTCAAGGGTAGTGCCAGATTAGCTTGGCGCCAACAGGCGCCAAGCTAATCTGGCACTGCCCTTGAATTATCATGGTCGATCCATCTCCTGCAACAGGTGCATAGTCGTTAGATGACGCCTCCAAAATTTGGGAAATACGTGCGCCGGGCTGAATGAGTTAAGCACAATTAACCCCAAGGCTGCATTTCCTAAATTTTACATGTGTCACTTAACAACCATGTAAGTACAAGTTTTCAGGAGATGAACTGACCATAATAATTCAAGGGTAGTGCCAGATTAGCTTGGCGCCTGAAGGCGCCAAGCTAATCCGGCACTACCCTTGAATTATCAAGATCAATCCATCTCCTGCTGTAGTGCGCCCTGGGGCTGAATGGGCTAATGACAGGTGATCTTTAATAAGGCGCAAAGCTAATCTGGCACTACCCTTGAGTTATCATGGTCGATCCATCTCCTGCTGTAGTGCGCCCTGGGGCTAAATGGGCTAATGACAGGTGATCTTTCATACGGTGCCAAGCTAATCCGGCACTACCACTGAAGTATCCAGCTGTAGTGTTGCTAAACGGGCTAACTGCAGGTGATCTTCACAAGCAGGGTCGCTCCAAACAGGATCTGCAGTACTTTATCTACGTCGGCTTCATCAAAGGCCGGCAAAGCTGACCTGTTACCAATACCATGTGGTTTTGGTGGTTTTTCAACTTCAAGCACTACTTCTGTGGGAGCTCACGAGGCTCTGTGCATTTTTTCCACCTCAACCGACAGTGGGCGATATGGAACAGGAAAACGATCCAAACAAGTGCCTGCATGCCTTCACAAGTGCATGTGCGCGCAATGTCCTCAGGCGCTGCGTGTACATTTCTGCACACATTGCCACGCTTCGAACGCAGCCTTAACCCCTTCACTGCCGAGAAAAACTGAACACGAGCCAACTGCAAGAGACATAGATTCTCATGAGCCCCCGCGACTGCGGGGGCTCATGAGAATCTATGCCTCTTGCTGAGACCAGTTCGTGTCCATGTTTCGTGGACGGTCGGGGCTTTCGGTCGCTGAATGAACAAACATTTCAGAGGCAAAACGGTACTGTGGCAGGGAAGGGGTTAACAATCAACTTTGTCAGTCATATGGCGATTGTCAGAGATCTTGTACAATGTATTTGGTTATATTGTTATTATTATTATTGTTGTTGTTATTAGAAGCAGTATTATTGTAATTATTATTATTGTTATTACAGTGTTATTATTGTTATTATTGTTGCTGTTATTATTATTACTATTGATGTTATTGTTGTTATTATTATTGTTACTACTATTATTTGCATTTGTGTATTTTAACTCTTTGGTTGTCTGCAGCAGGTTTTGTCGCGATGATTCCTGCAGAAATCATCACGATAAAGCTGCTACCTACAGCCATGCACAAACTGTCAACACCATGTGTCCACCACACAAGATTCTTACCCGAACCCTGTCCGCAATTTTATCTGTAATCTCCAAATCCCTGCCTGCTTCATCCAGCAACTTGAAACCTGCACACAAACGTCCACACTGTGAGTGCTTAATGGGTCAAAGCTAAATGCTAAAAAAAAAAATGATAATAATAATAACTGTAATAATAATGCAGTCCACTTTGCTTATAACAAGGTTGGAGATAACAAAAAGTCAGACATAACAACACTCTTTGAGAGGTCACGACAGCACTCTATGTATGGTATGTTATGGTATGGTATGGTATGGTATGGTGTCTCCGAGGCGCACATATCCATCTAATTAAAGATGCTCAAGGCGCCGTTGGGATGGCAGCTGGAGTTTGAAAGCCTGCTGCTACTAAGCGCTACTTTAAGTGTAAACTGCCACCCTACTATTAACTTCGGTGCATGTGATATATTTATGTTACCATTTCACCGGCCTTACTGGGCCTTCTCTTTTCGAATAGTGGTAATGGGATTTTTAACGTGCGCACTTAATGATTATGCGTGCTGTACACACAAAGGCAAGACAGGCAACTGTAAGCCGAGTCTGTACGTAAATTTGACTCGATGGGAATGAGGAAAAGTCCACATCTCATTCCTGCCCACCAGGGGATTCGAACCCGGGATCTTACGACTGCCAGCGCAGTGTCTTATCCACTAAGCTATGTCCCAATGTCAATTGTAAATTACTATATCTAGTACTATTATGTAAATTACTTTGCCTGTAACAAACAAGAAAAGTTGGTTGCCTGGTAATTTGCTATATATCCAAAGTGTACCATAATAACGATGATAACAACAACAATAATAGTAACAATAATTTTGATTAAGATAAAAATATTATAGTTGATTTAACCCTTCCACTGAATTTTCCAAGTTTCAAGATTCAAGAAATTTATTGTCCATTAAAGGATATTTGTCTTTGCCTGCCGAGCGTAGGTCAAAGTTAGAAACGTAATATCTCAATTACAAATCAAACAAACAACATGGCTAAATCTCTGACTAGACAAAAATATAAAATAGTACGTTTTGACACTAACATCATATACACGCCCAGACATGCGCACAGACTCACAAACTTAGTTTATGGCAGTACAGCCCTGTGAAGGCAAAACACGGCAAGTCCAGTATGACTATGTTGGAGCTAACCTGTTTGTCCCCAAAGGGTACTGTAGGTCAGTAGTTTAGAGATGTTCCCTAATGACTAGGTACATGGACTATGTAATTCAAGGGTAGTGAGAGATTAGCTTGGCGCCGTCAGGCGCCAAGCTAATCTGGCACTACCCTTGAATTGTCATGGCCGATCCATCTCCTCATTTAGCGTGCTGGGGCGAAATGGGTCAAAAATAAATACATTACCCACTAACTTCCAACAGGATAAGGAAGCCCCCTATTACTTGTTTCCGTACATCACAAGCATACAGTCTACTACACGTTTAATACACTACTAAATACTGTTTTGTGTTGATCCTTTTAACCCTCTAGCTTTCGGAAGCCGTTTTTTGCCATGATGATCCATGTAGGACTCATCACGACAAAAACTGCTACCGAAAGGTTTAAAATGCATTTCTATCTCTATCTTTTCCTGAAGCTCAGTGTGTTAAACTTACGCAGCCCTTCGATGTACTCTCCCGCGACAGCCACGATTTCTTCATGCTCGTCGATCAGCACCTCCTTCTTGTCTAGCTCGCGAAACACCTGCAGACAAGTGACACGGCCACTGGGGACCACACTCAGTTTCCTCTCCACTGATGGCACCGTCTTCTGACCCTGGTAACAATGCAGGAGAAGATGATTATAATAATAAAAAAAATAATAGAATATAATAATAATAATAAATAATAATGTTAATAATAATGGTTAATAATAATAAATAATAATAATAATAAAGAGCACTTGTACTACGCTAAATTCCCAAAAGCAGTCAGCTCTAAGTGCGTTGCCTATAAAGCTGTTCTACAATGTACATATGCCCTCACAAACATGCACAACCCTTACAAAAAATAAGCTTCACAAACGCACATGCACACACAAATCACACACACAATGGAGATGGATTGTGACAATAAGTAAAGGGATGGCTTCTGCACCAGTAAAATCCATGTTTTTTCCAAATTTAATCAGTTTTCACACACGTCAAACACCCGTGACCCTTGAGCTTTGTAATGAGTCGACAAAATTAGTATACATGGGAAGGTCCTATCATTATCAGCTACCTTTGTGCCAAATTTGATTTAAAAGTTTACAAAACTGTTGATAATAACTACAATTCTATTAAAAAAAAATTGGCATTTTACACACATTTGCCGATCTCTTGTGACCCTTGACCTTTCCGAGGGCTCACCCAAATTAGTATGCATAGATAGGTCTTACCATCAGGTATCTCTGTAGCAAGTTTAGGTTTAAAGTTGTGAATAGTACTTGAGAAAAAAACATCTTTTGTCAAAATATGGCTATTTTGGACCGATTTCCCTGAGCTCTTGTGATCCTTGACCTTTCCAAGGGGTCATTCAAATTAGTATGCATAGATAGGTCTTACCAACAGTTATCTGTAGCAAGTTTGGGTTTGAAGTTGTGCATCTTTTGTCAAAATATGGCTATTTTTTTACCTATTTCCTGCGCTCTTGTGACCTTTGACCTTTCCGAGGGATTAACCAAATTAGTATGCATAAAAAGGTCTTCGCATCAGATATCCTTGTAACAAGTTTGGGTTTGAAGTTGTCAATAGTATTTGAGAAAAAATAAATTATGTCAAAATATAGCTATTGTTTACCTATTCCCTGATCCCGTGACATTGACCTTTGTGAGAGGTCACTCAAATTGGTATGTTTAGAAAGGTCTTGCCAAAAAGTATCCTTGGGCCACGTTTGAAGACTGTGGCTTAAATAGTCTCCGAGAAAATGCTCACGTTAAAGTTTTTACCACGGACGAATGTGGACGGATGACAGACGATGGACGAACAACCACTGGCCCAAAACATAGACTCACTTTTGCTTCACATGTGAGAAAAAAAAAAAACATCTTTTGTCAAAATATGGCTATTTTTTACCTATTGCCTGAGCTCTTGTGACCCTTCACCTTTCCGAGGGGTCATCCAAATTAGTATGCATAGATAAGTCTTACTTCAGGTATCTCTGTAGCAAGTTTGGGTTTGAAGTTGTGAATAATATTTGAGAAAAAACATCTTTTGTCAAAATATGGTGATTTTGGACCTATTTCCTGAGCTCTTTTGACCCTTGACCTTTCCGAGGGATCAACCAAATTAGTATATATAGAAAAGGTCTTACCATCAGGTATCTCTGTCATAAGTTTGGGTTTGAAGTTGTGAATAGTATTTGAGAAAAAAATAAATTATGTCAAAATATAGCTATTTTTGGCCTGTTCCCTGATCCCCTGTGACCTTGACCTTTGTGAGAGGTCACTCAACTTGGTATTTTTAGAAAGGTCTTACCATAAAGTATCCATGGGCCAAATTTGAAGACTGTGGCTTGAATAGTCGCCACGAAAATGCCAACATCAAAGTTTACCACGGACGACAGTGGACAGACAACAGACGACGGACAAACACTGGCCCAGAACATACTTTTGCTTCGCATGTGAGCCAAAAACCTTCAATATTTGATAATTATTCTGTGTGTAGATATTGTTGTTGTTGCTGATATACCTGAAGTTCAAACTTAGCTGTGATGGCTGCATTCTTTTCCAGTTTTTTTACTGTGATCGGCGTACTGTGGACGGCCGTCACACCCGTGCTGCTACAGTTGACCGCACACACTGGCAAACCGGGCGCTCCGAGGAACTGAAAAAAACCCAAAAAACTCACTAATAATAATAATAATACCGGTTATTATATAGGTGCAATTCTGAGAATCGGCTCAAAGTGCCTCAAACTGAGCCCAACACGCACCCTCATGTGACACACACACATTCACTCTGAAGACAAACACAGTACAAGACAAACACAGGACATTCACGTGGTGTGAAGGGTCAACTCAGCTACTGAGGTTTTGGAAATTTTGATCGCTCGTATTTGATATCTATAAAATGGCGTGAAACGGGTACCAAAGTTACTAAGGACTCATTAACCCATTTCATCATGAGGCTGATTTTTGTCTACCGTATTGAAAATACCCTCGCGCTGGGACCATACGGCGTTGAGGCGCGTCCCCTGGGTGGTGGATAGGGGGTCCCTCGTGAGAGGGGTGCACCGAATGAAATAAGGTGCCGTGAACCAACATGGTCTAAGGGAAGGTGACCCCGACAGAAAACCCCTGGTCCTCCTAGTAAGGGGGTTGGGCGTGGGGGTAGCTTCCCCACCCTGCAAAAAAGGAAATAGCTACAAAAACGCCGACGAAAAGAATAACAGTAATTCCTTTCCTGGAGGAGGAAGGTTCTTCTACTAGAAGACTTATGACGTTCTGTGGTGAAAGCCGGAAGTCTTCGGAAGCCACAGGACCGAGCCGCCTCTCTCTATCCAGGGATACAACCATGGGCACATGGAACGTCAAGACCATGTACCAGAGCGGCAAGGCCGCCCAGATAGCAGCGGAAATGCAAAAGTACAACCTTTCCCTGCTAGGCATCAGTGAAGCCAGATGGACGCAGTCTGGCCAGAAAAGGCTGTTAAGTGGGGAGATGATTCTGTATTCAGGTCATGAAGAGGAGAATGCCCCCCATACAGAAGGAGTAGCACTCATGCTGTCACCAGTGGCACAGAGAGCGCTGATGGGCTGGGAACCTCTTGGGCCAAGAATTATAACAGCAGCCTTTAGAACCAAGAAAAAGCTCAAGCTGAACGTCATCCAGTGTTATGCGCCCACCAATGACAGTGACGAGGAAGAGAAACAAGAGTTCTACGACCGACTCCAGAGTGCCGTGGACAAATGTGCGGAGCGAGACATCACCATCGTCATGGGCGATTTTAATGCCAAAATAGGGGAGGACAACACCGGATACGAAGAGGTGATGGGGAGACAGGGACTAGGCTCGGAGATGAGTGAGAACGGGGAGAGGTTTGTAGACTTTTGTGCTCTAAACCGACTTGTCATTGGAGGCAGCATCTTCCCACACAGAAGAATACACAAAGCAACTTGGGTCTCACCTGACCATACAACAGAGAACCAAATAGACCATATCTGCATTAGCAAGAAATTTAGAAGATCCCTTCAAGATGTTCGAGTGAGGAGGGGAGCAGATGTCGCCTCAGACCACCATCTGCTTACCTTAAGAATGAAGCTCAAGCTAAAGAAAAGCCGCACAGAGACAACAAGAAGACAGCGCTATAATGTAGGCCTCCTGAGAGAAACTGGAGTTAGAGAAGAGTTCAAACTGGTGCTGTCCAACCGGTTTCAAGCGCTACAGGAGCTAGTAAATGAAGAGGAGGCGGTCACCACAGAGCAGCAGTGGAAGGCAGTTAGAGAGGCGCTGAACTCAACCTGCAAAGACACTGTAGGGTTCAGGAAACACCACCACAAGGACTGGCTGTCGGCACAGACCTTGAAGAAGATAGAAGCGAGGAAGCAGAAGAAAGCAGCGGTCAACAACAGTCGCACGAGAGCAGCCAAAGTAAGGGCACAGGGGGAATACTCGGAAGCCAACCGCGAGGTGAAGAGGAGTATCAGGGCAGACAAGAGGGCCTACACAGACAGCCTGGCAGCAGAGGCAGAACAGGCAGCAGGCAGCGGCAACATGAAACAGCTCTACGACATTACCAGAAGATTGTCGGGTAAGTATGGCCATACAGAAAGACCAGTAAAAGACAAAGAAGGCAAGCCTATCGCAGACAGAGCAGACCAACTCGACAGATGGGCCGAGTATTTTGAAGAGTTACTGAACAGACCTAGCCCACCCGACCCCCCCGACATCCAGCCGGCAGAGACCGACCTACCCATCAGCTGTGACAGACCCAGCCGGGAAGAGATCAGAAAAGGAGTGGCATTTTTGAAGAATGGCAAAGCAGCAGGGCCAGATGGCATCCCAGCGGAGTCTCTGAAAGCAGACCTAGAGACAACAGTTGAGATGCTGTACCCACTGTTTGGAAAGATCTGGGAAGAGGAGGTGATGCCAGCTGACTGGAAGGAGGGGTACCTAATCAAGCTTCCCAAGAAAGGCGACCTCAGCAAGTGTTCCAACTACAGAGGAATCACCTTGCTGTCAGTACCAGGAAAGGTCTTCAACAGGATCATCCTGGAGAGAATGAAGAGCTCCGTTGACCCCCAGCTGAGAGACCAGCAAGCAGGATTCAGGAAGAACCGATCATGTACAGACCAGATCGCCACTCTCCGCATCATCGTGGAACAGTCTCTGGAGTGGAGCTCCCCGCTGTACGTCAACTTTGTGGATTATGAGAAAGCATTTGACAGCATGGACCGAGAGACTCTGTGGAAACTCCTACGACACTACGGTGTACCCACAAAGCTCGTCCGCCTGATCAAGAGCAGCTATGATGGCATGACATGTCGCGTGATCCACGAAGGGCAGTTCACCAGAGAGCTCCAGGTCAGAACTGGTGTCAGGCAGGGGTGTCTGCTGTCTCCATTCCTCTTCCTACTGGCCATAGACTGGGTCATGAAGATGACCACAGAGCACAGACGAAGTGGAATACAGTGGACACTGTGGACACAGCTTGACGACCTCGATTTTGCAGACGACTTGGCATTACTGTCCCACACTCATCAACAAATGCAGGACAAGACCACGAGGCTTGCTGACATCTCGTCCCAAGTGGGCCTCACCATTCACAAACAGAAAACAAAGACAATGAGGCTGAACGCAACCAGGGAAGAACCAGTCTTGCTTGCTGGCACCCCGTTGGAGGAGGTGGAGTCCTTCACCTATCTCGGGAGCATCATCGACAAAAAAGGCGGCACTGATGCAGATGTCAGAGCACGAATCGGTAAAGCCAGAGCAGCCTTTCTCCAGTTGAAAAAAGTGTGGAGTTCCAGAGAGCTGTCACAACACACCAAAGTCCGGATTTTCAACTCCAATGTAAAAGCAGTTCTCCTATATGGAGCAGAGACATGGAGATTGACAAAAACCACAGTCAACAGAGTACAGACCTTCATGAACAGTTGCCTTAGAAGAATTTTGAAAATCCACTGGCCAGAGAAGATCAGCAACATCAGACTCTGGGAGAGAACAGAGCAGATAACAGCAGAGAATGAAATTGGGCGAAGAAGATGGGGATGGATCGGTCACAGTCTGAGAAAGCCAGCTTCCAGTATCACTAGGCAGGCATTGTCATGGAACCCCCAGGGAAAGAGGAAAAGAGGTAGGCCGAGAAACTCGTGGCGTCGAGACCTCCAAGCAGACATCAAGAGACTGGGAACCACCTGGAGTAGAATCGAAGGAGAAGCACAGGACAGGAGTTGCTGGAGGTCTCTCGTCGACGGCCTATACCCGGGTAGGGGTGACAGGCGTAAGTAAGTAAGTAAGTATTGAAAATACAGTAGACTTTGCACATACGGAGCACATACCGGAGCATGCACTTGATGTTTTTGGCGTGCAGCGCAGAAATTCTGGCAAAGAAGTAACACGAGGCGCCAAAGCGGGGGTGGGGGAGGGAGGAGGGTGGGGAGGGAGGGGGGGGGGGGGGGGGGGGGGGTGCGCGCGTGAGTACATGCGTGTGTGTGTGTGTGTGTGTGTGTGTGTGTGACAGGATGTGACAGCGACTAGAGCCTGTGTTTGAGAACGTACAAGCTTGAAATTTTAGGATATTGTTCCTAAAAGAATTCTCTCGAGACCTTTTTTCGATTTTTTTTTTTATTAAGATGCTCATTGGCGAGAAAATGGCAGTTTCACAAAAACCGGTTGATCCACACTGGAGTCCGTAATTTTTCTTATTTTTACTAGATATTTTGCGTATAGCTAGATAAAAATTAATTTTTCTCTAAAATGTATTTTTTCGAAAAATACTTACCGATGACATGACTAACTGGAAATAGTCTACTTGCTTACCAATTTTAGCCTAAGACCCAAAGGGTCCCCCCAGGAGGCTCTCGGGGATCCCTGATAGGGACGAGAGAGCTTTCGGGGATCCCTAACAGGGACGAGAGTAGCCTCCCCTGCCCATCCGGTCAGGCGCCCGGTGGTGTCTCCTTTAGCCAGTTGTCTACGGAGTTACCAGCGGCAAGCGGGGAGGAGGGAGGGACTCCGAGTCATGTCATCGGTAAGTATTTTTCGAAAAAATACATTTTAGAGAAAAATTAATTTGTTTCCTCAAAACACATTACCGATGACATGACTGTCCGGAAGAATGGCAAAGAGGAGGAGGGTGCCGCACAATCCCTTTTAGAAACCTCTTCAGGGACGAAGACGGCCCGTCACTCCTGATCACCCACTCCCGACAATTTTAGCGAAGTGCCGCCTAAGCGCCGAGGGCGCCTGGAGGGAGTGTTGCGCCGCAGAAGTTGCCCACCAGCGTAAGGTTGTCGCGCTGGACTGTCAGGGCGCGGGAGTAGAAGCGGCAATGGTAGATCCGTCCCGCCACCCCACCGCCGCCACAGTGTCCTTAACCACACCGGCGCGGCGAAGGCGAGACATGCGGCCCTAGCGCGCGTTCCATGGGCGCGGATCTTCAGTGCCCCGGCTCCCTGTGGGGAGAGGTCGCGATAGGCGGACCGGAATACCCAGCGGAGCGAGGAGGAGAACGTTTGGGCTGAGAAGCCGGTTCTGCCAGCGGTCGGCGGCAAGGGACGAGACCGTCCCCTCCGCACGGACTTGGAGCAGGTAGATACGAAGTGCCTGTCCCGGATCTTGCTGCGGAGTGCCCCGAGGAACCGGGTCGTGTAAGCGGCCGAGCGGCGAGGGCCGGAGGCGCTGTCAAGGGAGACCTAGGCTGAGCGAGAAGGAAGGATCCGGGAGTAGCTGCACGGAGCCATCCACTCGGAACTGCAGGCCGGTGGGGCGAGACGAGGGCGTGTGGAGCTCGCTGACGCGGGGCGCCGTGGCGAGGGCCATCAGGAAGCAGGCCTCCGAGTCACGTCAGCGAAGCGGGCCAGATGGAGCGGTGTAACGGTCCGAAGTCAGTCAGGGGAGGACCAGGGAGGTCCCAGCGCGGGCCAAGGGAGAGGAAGACCGGACGCTGCACGCCGAAACGCGCCATAAGGTCTGGCAGGTCCTTGCAGGCGCTGGGTCGGGACGGCCGAGGTGACGGTAGGCGTCGGCGATCAAGAGGGGAAGCAGCTGCCCCAGAGGGGAGCCAACCGTGGTCTTGGACGAGCCAGAGAAGAAGTCCGCGAGCTGAGGAGACGTCAGGCCGACGGTGGAGAGGCGGCGGGGTCAGAGCACCAGGCACGAAGCACGCCACTTACCCTCGTAGACACGTCTGGTAGGACTGCGGGCTGAAGCGATAGCGTCCGCTGTCGCACTCGAGAAGCCTCCAGCAGACAGAGCTTGCCGCACAATCACCAGGCGTGTAGGAGAAGTCGCTCACGGCAGGGGTGGAAGAGCGGCTGTCGGCGCTGCCCGAGCATCGTGCGGGGGGTGGGAAGAGGGAGGGTGAGCCCGTGGCGAGACTGAGAAGGTCGGAAGTCCACGATCCGGTCCGGGAGAACGGCTACCCGGAGAAGGACTGCGTTGCATCCCCGGAGGCTGAGCAGGACTTGAGGACCAGGACCGCCGGAGGGTAGGTGTAAAGGACCAGACCGTCCCAAGGGGTCAAGCGCATCGACTGCCCAGGCCAGAGGTCGGGAACGGGGAGATGAAGAGGGAAGCCGGAGGGTCCACTTCGTGGCGAAGAGGACAAGGGGGGAGTCTCCCAACGAGCGCAGAACCAGCGAAGGATGTCCCAGCGTAGGGCGCAATCCGTGTGAAGAAGCTGCCTCCGTCGCAAGAGGTAGTCTGCCAGTACGAACAGGAGACCTGGACTGAGGCGGTCTGGGAGGGAGAAGTCGCTGTCCGCGCACCAGCGAAGGGGGCGATAGAGGAGGAAGCAGAAGTCGGGAGAGCGGGTTCCTCCTGCGTCTGAAGGCAAGCCACGAAGAGGGGTTGTCGGAAGGACGAGGAGGTCCTGTGTCCAAGATCGTATCGCCAAGCGCAGAGGGCCTGCCAACTGCAACCAGTCCCAGCGGGTTGACGTGCCGCGAAGCCAGGTTCCGGCCGGCCGACGAGCGGAATTCGGGAGAAGAAGAGCGCCCCAACCGTCGAGACCGGCAATCACGCAGAGAGAGAGGGGCAGTGGCGAGGTCAGGGGGGATCCGGGAGCCGAGCTAAGAATGTCCGTCCAGCGAAGCCGATGTGGCGCAGCACAGGGGAGATCGGCACCAGGGTAGAGAGATCGCCGGAGGACAGCCTCCAGAGGCGGAGTACAGAAGACCGAGGGAAGGAGATCAGCCGCTGCACTCATCAGGAGGAGGAGCTGGAGCCGCAGTCAGGAGGGGACCGCCGCGCCCGCAGCTACCCACGGGCTAGAACGGCAAGGACTGGATCCGAGGCTCGTGAAGACGCACCAAGTTGCGGACGGTCACCAAAACCCTTCCCCGGTGAACAGACGGCGAGGGCGAGAGGTCGGACCGTAGGCGCTGACCAGGGCGACCAGGCGAGCAACCGGAGGAGGAGAGCATCCCTGCCCTACGAGGAGGAACCACCGACTGATACCGCAGAAGCAGGTCGACCAAGGAGGAGAATGGCTGGTGGAAGATCGAAGGTCCCGGGCAACCAAGGCATCCACGATCCACGCAAGGACCCAGGGCTGAGGGGAGACCACACCAAGGAGGCCGAGCTGGAAACGGTCCCGTCGACGGCAAGCGAAGACAAAGGCGGGGGCGGGAGGCATGGGGACGCGTAGAAGCAACGGGTAGGTCCAGGCTGGCGGCGACAACCAAGGGCTGAAGGCGACGCAAAGGGTCCGAGGCGGGGGAGCCGTGCCGAGCGATGAGCAGCATCGCAACTTCCCAAAGAAGGGCGGAGACCTGCGCGCGAAGGGCGAGGGCCTTGGTCCGAAAGGGCGGGAACCCAATCCACAAGGGTGGCGTTGGGCCCACAGGCCTAGAAGGGTTCCTTCAGAGACTGCCAGGCAGGGCCGACGGGCGCGGCTACCCACAGGAGCACGGTAGAGCTGCGACGGCGCATCAGGGGAGATGGTCAAGAAGGAGCCAGGCCGCCACGAACGAAGGAAGGCAAGGGGCGGAGGGTTCGAAGCCACGCGGAAGATCCGCTAGAGCTGGGAAGGGTTGCCGCAAGCACGGGCGCCGGCGGAACCACCGGAGGCCGCGAGCACGAAGGGAGCGAGAGGCCAGCGAACCGGGGAGCCGAAGGCTAAGACGCCAGCAGGCCAGAGACGAACGCAGGACGCCGAGTCATCCCTCGGAGAGGGTCGGGGAGACGCCGGAGGCGAAGGGTGCAGGGAGCGGGGAAGAGGATGTCCCGAGGAGAACGACAGCGCCGCACCAGGCAAAGGTCAACAGGGACCCCAGAGGGAGTCGAGGGGCGGGCGACGACCGTCGGGCGCCGCAACTATCCAGGCGACGAGGGCGAGGAAGTCGAACCCCACTGCACTGGGTGTACCCCTAGGGGCACCCAACCAAGCGCTAACAGCGCGACGTAGCTTCACTTCGGTGAACAGACGAGAACCGGTGAAACGTGGAAGGCCGTAGGCGCCAGGGGAAACGGCCCGAAGTCCCGAGGTACACGAAGGCCGATCCAGACGCAGTGCGCGAAGCTCAAGTAGGGGGCACGAAGCTGGCTGGGGACTCGACGGCGGAGTCAGCGGGTTGGAAGGAGGGGCCATAAGCCGCGTAGGGTACCAACAGGCGATAAAGGTCGCGGTGCCCGGGGCTCAAGGAGGGGGCACAAGCGGCTAGGCGACTCGCCGTAGGAGTCAGCGGGCCCAGAGACTGAGGTCGAAGTGCCGAAGTGAGAACGAAGGAGACAAGGTCGCGGTGCCCGGCTCAAGGAGGGGGGCACACAGACTTAAGCTGGGGCCGAAGGCCGACGCGCGAACTAATTGGCGACCAGGACGCGGTGCCCAGGGCTCAAGGTGGGGGCACAAAGCGGCTCGGCGATTCGCCGGAGGAGTCCGCAGGCTTAGGAGGGGCCGTGAGGCCAACGCGTCAACAATAGGCGACAAGGTCGCAGTGCCCGAGGCTCAAGGAGGGGGGCACGTAGCCGGCTTGGTGACTCGCCGGAGGAGTCAGCGGGCTGAGCAGGTCCGAAGGCCGACGCGTAGACTAGTTAGCGACAAAGTCGCGGTGCCCGGGGCTCAAGGAGGGGGGCACGTAGCCAGCTAGGCGACTCGCCGGAGGAGTCAGCGGGCTTAGATGGGCCGAAGGCCGGTGCTTAAGCTAATTAGCGACAAGGTCGCGGTGCCCGGGGCTCATGGAGGGGGGCACGTAGCCGGCTTGGCGACTCGCCGGAGGAGTCAGCGGGCTCAAGAGGGGCCGCAAGGCCTAGCGTCAACTTCTTCTTGTTTTTTTTTTTTTTTTTTTTTTTTTTGTATGTAACAGGCGACAAGGTCGCGGTGCCCGGGGCTCAAGGAGGGGGGCACGTAGCCAGCTAGGCGACTCGCCGGAGGAGTCAGCGGGCTTAGAAGAAGGGCCAAAGGCCGACGCTTAACTAATTAGCGACCAAGGTCGCGGTGCCCGGGGCTCAAGGAGGGGGGCACGTAGCCGGCTTGGCGACTCGCCGGAGGAGTCAGCGGGCTTGAGGTTTGGCCGAGGGGCCGACGCGTGAACTAAGGCGACATGGTCGCGGTGCCCGGGGCTCCTTTTTACGGGAGGGGGGCACGTAGCCAGCTTGGCGACTCGCCGGAGGAGTCAGCGGGCTTAACGCGTCTACGAATAAGCTACAAACTTACCAGGGACGAGAGGAGTGGCTATCCCATGTCCGAGGGCAGCTGGAACAATTCCGCCGTGCCGCGGAAGGTCCCAAGGAGGCGGAAGTCGCGGGTCGCTCGGCGGTGGAACACCGGAGTAGAGACCAAGAACCTCCAGTCAAGCAGGGCAGCCAGCGCAGCCGATGACAGAGGAGCAGGTGGCACCCGGTCTACAGTATGGCGGACACCAGGCCACTGGAAGCCGCCGTCCTGGGCAGCAACGCACTTGGTACTGCAACACATACCCATACATGAAAGGTGACGGGCGGCGGGCAACTAACGCCGCCAGATAAAGCTCCGAATTAACGAGCAAAACTCACCGTTAAATGCGGAGAGAAAACAAACAGAAGTCCGAGCCAAGCACGACGTCCGGCCCCGCCGGGGGAGACGTAGGTAGCGGACAAGACTTTACCTTTACATGGCGGAACTGCAGAGTGACGAAGCACAAAGCACCGGACACTAGGTCACTGGAAGTCGCCGAACGGGGAAGAGGCGCACTTGGCAACTGCAACCCAAACCCAAACATGAAAGGCGACCGGCGGCGGGTAACAAACCCCGCCATTTAAGGCTTCGAACCATATAAAGCTTTGAAATCAAGAAACACTCGAAACTCACCGTGAAATGCGGAGAGAAACCAACAGTAGCTCGAGCGAAGCCCGACGTCCGACCCAGCCAGGCGAGACGTCGGAAACGGCCGAGACTTTACCTGTCCATGGCGGAATGGCAGGGAGACGACGACGGGAGCCTAGAAGGTTCCAGGGCCAGCCAAGAGCATGAGGCACAGACGAGGGCTAGCAGAGAAGACGGAGGCCACGCCAGAAGCGGTAGACGAGAGGCTAGGCGAAGGCAGGCCGGTAAGGGACGGTCGAACCGTACACAGTCTTTCCAAGGGTCAGAGGCTCAGGTAAAAGCGTCCGAACGCTAACAGCGAAGTAGACAACTGGCTAAAGGAGACACCACCGGGCGCCTGACCGGATGGGCAGGGGAGGCTACTCTCGTCCCTGTTAGGGATCCCCGAAAGCTCTCTCGTCCCTATCAGGGATCCCCGAGAGCCTCCTGGGGGGACCCTTTGGGTCTTAGGCTAAAATTGGTAAGCAAGTAGACTATTTCCAGTTAGTCATGTCATCGGTAATGTGTTTTGAGGAAACAAAGGAGATACTGAATGAGTTTGTTAACCAGCATTGTACCTCTAGAACTTTTTGAGGGATAATTAAATATTTTTTGAAAAAATATATTTGCACGTTTTGGGGATTAATTTCATGAATTATATGGGTTAATCTTAAAATAATTGAATCTTTTTTATTAAAAAAAATCTTCTCATGAACAGTGTTTGCATACGCCTGCTGTTTGTCCCTGCCTTGGGGTATGATTAGGTCAAATTGTGACCTGTAAGCTCTAGGCGTGAAAATCAGCAAGAAAATTGCGAAGTTGATTCTCTGATACGTCAAGTGTTAGTACTGCGATAAGTGACGTATAACATCGAGTCGTCACTATGAACACAGCATCGTGGGACTACTGATGCCATGATTTGAAGCTTGAAGTCACATCATTTCGATGCTTGTGCTATTATTCTTCTTCAGAATAGCTATGCTACGCCAGACCACAGAGCTTACGAATGGCGGGAATCGGCGTGTGTCCGTCTTTATTTGTGTGCGCCAACGTGTGTGTTGATCAGAGAGGAGGGAAATGGATCAGCATAAAAAGCCTAAAAATATGAACAACCCTGAATGATCCTAAAAGATAAACGCATCTGAGCCCCAAACAGTGCGGCAGACTTTTAGATGAAATCCGCATCTTGTTTTAAATTTGCTTATTGACCTATGAAGGCTACATTACAGATTAGGAGACAGACAAACCACTTTAGTTCAAGGCTGGTGCCAGCAATAGCTTCGCTGGGCGCCAAGCTATTCTGGCACTACTCCTTAAAAACTATGGCTGCCATTACCTCAAGCAACAGTGTATCAGTACAGAAGGGGTTAAAAGCCTGTTTCTTTTTCTGTTGGCTATTTAACCCATTCAGTGCCCCCCAACAATCTGAACACCACCCAACTGCAAGAGGCATAGATCCTCATGAGCCCCCGCATTCGCGGGGGCTCATGAGGATCTATGCCTCTTGCTGACACCACTTTACATCCATGCTCCTGAGACAGTGAGGGTTGTTTGGTGTTGAATTAACGAAGACTGCAGAAATACAGTCTGTGTTGGCTGGCACCGAGTGGGATAATGCGCCCAAAGCTCTTCACACCGTACCTTGACAATGACCATTTGCTTGCCGTCATTGGTGGCGTTCCCGGCCGCGTCCAACACCTGCACATTAAAACTGGCTGAGGAGCCGTTCTCCAAGGTTAACTCCTCCTCTGGGGTCACCACTAGCTTCACCGGCGGGCCTGTAAGGTACACAACAGTTGTTTGAAGTCTGTACAGCTCCGAGATCAAAAGCAGCATGGCAGTGCCCAAATAATATCCCAACAAAGGAATAAAACCCTTGCTTAGCCCTTATCATTCGGAACACACCAGTGTGTGAAATAAGTGTGACTAAAATAGTTCAAGGGTGCGCCAAGCTATTCCAGCACCACCCTTGAACTAAAGCCATTGGTCTATATCCTTATCTGCAAGTACTATAATGTAGCTTGCATATGGCAGTGTACACATTTGAAGCTTTTAGCTTCAGTATGATATGGGGCAAGTGCCATATAAACAAACAGAAATACAATCTTCTAATTACCATTCTTAGGCAAGAAGTGTGACACTTTTCTCTAAGAACGACAATTAGTGTATTGTATTTTCTGTCTATATGTTAATTTTCAAAATGGATATTAGCCCGAAAATTTAATAAACCATGTTGTTCTTGTCCTTCCCAGAATGCTTCTGTCTTTGTTGGGAATTTTCTTTAGATAATAATAATATGTTCTCCAGGAGAACGCTGGACTCACTGCGCATGCACAACAGCACACTTTTTCTCAGACACACGCACAATTATACACCACTTTAACCCACCCCCATCCCTTCCCAGCACCTTACATCCAGTTCCCTGTCACACCCCATCCCTTCCCAACACATTACATCCACTTCCCTGTCACACCCCATCCCTTCCCAACACCTTACATCCACTTCCCTGTCACACCCCATCCCTTCCCAACACCTTACATCCACTTCCCTGTCACACCCCATCCCTTCCCAACACCTTACATCCACTTCCCTGTCACACCCCATCCCTTCCCAACACCTTACCTCCACTTCCCTGTCACACCCCATCCCTTCCCAACACCTTACCTCCACTTCCCTGTCACACCCCATCCCTTCCCAACACCTTACCTCCACTTCCCTGTCACACCCCATCCCTTCCCAACACCTTACCTCCACTTCCCTGTCACACCCCATCCCTTCCCAACACCTTACCTCCACTTCCCTGTCACACCCCATCCCTTCCCAACACCTTACATCCACTTCCCTGTCACACCCCATCCCTTCCCAACACCTTACATCCACTTCCCTGTCACACCCCATCCCTCCCAACACATTACATCCACTTCCCTGTCACACCCCATCCCTTCCCAACACCTTACATCCACTTCCCTGTCACACCCCATCCCTTCCCAACACCTTACATCCACTTCCCTGTCACATAGATATTACATTGCTGGCAGTAAACCCTTTGGTCTGGGTCTAACTCTTTAATTGCTGGGGCAAGGAGAACGCTATCCAGCTGCAAGAATCATAAACCCTCATGAGCAAGGGAGTCATGTCTCGTCATGTTTTTAATAGCTATTTTTTGTCAAATTTACATCTGTGTTCTTCATGTTAATGCCTGTAAGTCAGCAGTCAGTTAATGCCTGTAAGTGCACAGTCGTTTCAGAAGTGCGATCTGTCGTGACCGTAAAAGAATTAACTCAATCAGCCCGACGGCTGTATTTTCCACATTTTGGAAGCGTCATCTAATGACTATGCACCAGTTGCAGGAGATGGATCGACCATGATAATTCAAGGGCAGTGCCAGATTAATCTGGCACTACCCTTGAATTATCATGGTCGACCCATCTCCTGCTGTAGGGCATCAGGGCTGAAAGGGTAGATGTGACAGTGTTCAGCGTTATGTTCCATACCAAGTCATGCGTAGATCAGAAGCTGGTCAGAGAGGGCGTGACCACCTGCATCCAAACACCACGGAGGCATACATTCTCATGACACCCTAAAACTGCAGGCGCTTATTACGGCTCTACGCCAACTGCGTTCAGAGGAGATTTGCTGAGAAACTGTATAACAAAAGTGTGCTGGTCTGTGATTTTTGACCTTACAGCCTACGGCCGTAAGGTCCAAAATCGCAGACCAGCACACCTGCAGGCACTGTAGAAAACAGACTTATTCATGCAACAGGCATGCACAGTCACCTCATGGTGATTCTGTGAAGACTACATAAAATTACAGTACAGTCACCTAATGGTGATTCTGTGAAGACTACATAAAATTACAGTACAGGAGACAAATTGGCCATGATAGTTCTCGGGTAGTGTCAGAATAGACGAGAGGCCACATATGCTGTTGTTATATGGCAAAAGGTGGTGTGTCAATTTTTGAGAAAAGCAAGGTTTTCATTGCACAGCAATGAAAATCTCGTCTCGCCTTTTTCAAAAACATATATGCTGGCTTTAGTCCAATAATGGCAGACACGCTACTGGTCTCACCTGGCAGTAGGCGAATCTTCATGGTCTGTGAGTCCTTCAGTTCCTCCACACCAACTACCAGGCTGAAATTCTGCAACCAAATATACCATGTACAGGCAACAGCAGAAATATGAAAATGCCACTGTATACAAATTTTTTACTGGCACATCTGAACTTCATGATAAACAGAGAATATTCAGTGTTTGAGAAATCCCATTCCACATTACCTGAGGGAAGCGCAAAAGTAAGGCATGTAAGAAACTTGTCATACAGTGCTAATGCGGACGAAATTTTATAAGCTAGCTGAAGTCGCTAATTCCCCAACCCCTTTAACAGACTGAACCCCTGCACCCAACAACAACAACAAATAATTAAAATCAGTTGAGTAGGAGTGGCAGTCCTTAGTCATAAAGTTTATTTCATTACTTCCCATTTACATCATCAAATTTGATTTTAAGAGTGACGGATGGGCAAGTTTATTTTGTGGTACTGGTATCAGTAGTAGGCAGGGTTACAAAAATTATCAAAACCTAATTTACATTGTTTTCTTACAACTGCTTCATATACATCAACAGAAAAATGTATGTGTATTGCCAGGCATAAAAGGGTACGCACTTTGCCCGAGTTGTTGGTGACGGCCCCTTTGGCAACAACCCCCCTGACCAGTAGTGAGTTCGCTTTAACCAAAACATTGTCATAGGTCAGCTCCAGGCCCCTGCAAAAACAAACACGCACCATCTGTTACGTCACACGAGATGTATGAAGGCTCCCATTCACCCTGTGACTGCTGGCAGCCCTTTTTGTCGAGGTGATTTCTCCAGGAATCGCCTCGACAAAGAGTGCTGCCAACAGCCAAATGGTTAACAAGGGTGAGGGCTGGAACCTGAGAGGCAAACCAAGATTTACCCAATAACTGGTGGGGTTAAGGTGAACACCACCCATCTGCAAGAGACATAAACTCTCATGAGCCACCACAGTCGCGGGGGCTCATGAGGATTTAAGTCTCTTGTTGGTCCTGTGCTCTGTGTATTTTTGGTTCCATTTACATCGTGCTCTTCGTGTGAAATGTGGGTCAGCATGCAGTGGCTCTAGATGTGAAATTCATGATCAATAGCAGCAAAGAGGTTAAAACTCTTCCGTGCACGCAGTCAAGAAAACCTGACCTCCATGAAGCGCACACCAGTGTACCCCCTAAACGCACCCCAATCTGTAGAGAGGGCATGACCTAAAATACTCCAAAATTCCATGTCCCACAACTACTTTTTGGACCCTTTGAACTACAATGTACTTCTACTAGAGATGAACTGTTTCCGTTCACCCTTGAATGAAAATAAATGGAATGAATAGAGTTACATTGGGGACATTCAGCATAGTAAATACAACAAACATTTAGTTCTCCATTCCCCACGTATCACTCATCACCACCCACACCAGTAGTGACAGTGTCCATCTAAACCTGTTACCCCAATTTATCACATCTGACAAGGTTTGTAAACATGTACACACTGGTGCCATGAGAAAGATACAGAAACAGTACGAGAATGGGGCTCTGTGGTACTGGGCAAGTTTTCCTGCCTGCGTGCACACATTACACGTCATGAAAACTTGACTGCGTGGTTGGCTGCCATGCGCAAACGAGTTAAAGGGCTGCATACTCACTCGGCAGACAGGGAGACCTTGACCTTGCCGGGCGGCTTGGTCGGGTTGCGGAATTTGTCCTGGAATTCCAGTGGAATGTTGAAGGGCACGCCCACCTTGAAAGGACCATCCAGCAGCCCAACAGAGAACTTCTCTGGCTCTCCCTCTAGAAAAAAATAATGAGGGGTCACACTGGCTTACCCAACTAGTGTACACCAAATGCAATACCTGTAGGAAGCTTCGTATGCCCTTACTAGTCTACCATTCTTACTCTTAGTCAGACTGACATCGTAAGCCAATATGATCACTTGTTCATCAGAACTCTGAAATCATCAAAATAATGTCTCATTTTGTTTGAGAATTTCTTCTTTTTTACATCCTCAGGCCTTTAAAAAAAACAAAACTTATTGTCCTATGATGGCCAAATTACAGATCAACCATTTTAGTTTAAGGGTGGTGCCAAAATAGCCTGGTGCCTTAGCTATTCTGGCACCACCCTTGAACTATCATAATTCATAGTCAAATTAATTTCATGCAGTAGTGCATCAGGATGAAAAGGGTTAAAGAAAATCTCACCTCTTATACTGGTATGCATGATTTTCACACACTAGCCAGAGCAACCCAAGACCCTCCGACTGACATCAACACACAGCATATGCATGGATTCTAAAAACTTGCATACATCCCATAGCCCACAGACCTCACTTACACAGAAAACGCAGGTTTCCTGTTTAACTCATGCTACCCCAGACACACCACAGCAAGATAAAGATCGACCATGATAGTTCAAGGGTGATGCCAGAATAGCTTGGCGCCTATGGGCGCCAAGCTATTCTGACATCACCCTTGAATTATCATGGTCGATCTGTGTCCTGCACTGCAACACAGTCTTCAGAGGACGACTTTCAAAATTTGGGGGTTTGGGTCTTGGGGTACAATGAGTTAAGTGCAACCAGTGGGAAGTAGTCCCTTTTTCTTTCTTTTTTTGGGGGGTAGGGGGGTAGGGAGGGTGTCAGATCAGCATATCAGGGAACTGAGGTTGTGAGAGAACATTTTTTTTTTTAATATAAAACTTACCCACAACGGAGAACTTGATGGTGTGCGAGGGCAGCTGATGACCGGCGTAGGTTGTGGCCCCACTCTCGTTCAGCACGGCCTGCAGCTGGATCGTGTAGTCACCCAGGTTCTTCAGGTTCTCTGGTCAGCAAAACAAAGAAGGGCAACAGAATAAGATTAAGAAGCAGTGCCACCACCTTAACCAATGTTCACCATCTTTTAAATATGATGCCCAAGCCATTGTAACAGTTAAACAGTGACTTTTAATATGGACTGATACTAAAACACACTATACAGAACATCGTCGTGGATATTAGTATAACTTCATATGTAATAATGAACAAGTGCCATCAAAATTCCACGATGATCTCAACATGTACTGCGTACAGGTCTTTTACTCCCAAGTGAACATTTTCTTGCATTCTTCTTTCAAATTCTGCAAAAGGAAAAGGCGAAGCTGAGTAACACTGCCTAAGATGATTCACTGATGAAACGTTATACTCACCCATTTTTCTAAACCAGTACGGCCAGTTTTTGCCATGCTGTGAAATGTGTGAGACAATCACCTCATCTCCCTGAGGACCTGAAAACGCAACAAGCTGATAGAGCCAAAAACTGAAATGATTGAAAACAGTCCATGGACTAAGTATACCCCACAATACACGGCCAGCAAGAGACAAAGTCTCGTGAGCCCCTGCAAAAGGTGTATCAGTCTCCAGGACTGAAGAATGTCACCCATGGAATTAGGATAAAGCCATAAACCCATGGAATTAGGATAAAGCCATAAACCCATGGAATTAGGATAAAGCCATAAACCCATGGAATTAGGATAAAGCCATAAACCCATGGAATTAGGATAAAGCCATAAACCCATGGAATTAGGATAAAGCCATAAACCCATGGAATTAGGATAAAGCCATAAACCCATGGAATTAGGATAAAGCCATAAACCCATGGAATGAGGATAAAGCCATAAACCCATGGAATTAGGATAAAGCCATAAACCCATGGAATTAGGATAAAGCCATAAACCCATGGAATTAGGATAAAGCCATAAACCCATGGAATTAGGATAAAGCCATAAACCCATGGAATTAGGATAAAGCCATAAACCCATGGAATTAGGATAAAGCGCCTATATAATGTGCAGTACAGCTGTCATATTACAAAAAAATTCATACACAACTTATTTCAGGATCATGCTTTATTCAAGGATCATGATTGTTTGCACACAATAACATTTTTTTAGTTTCACTTTCAAGCACGCATATTTTTGTTACACACACACACACAAATGCAATCATGTAAGCAAACACTGACACACACTCATGCACATGCCTGTACACGCACACAAAGGGACACATGCACGGCACCTACCATGCCAAATGACCTTGAGCTCCACCAGCAGTTTTTTGGCGGCAGAGCCTGGGAGCTTGGAGACGTGCTCTCCCTTCCTGTTGGAAATGTGGATTTTCAAATCGCCTGCAACGGACACAATCACACAGAAAACCACTTTAGCCAACCCTCCGACTTTCAAGTCCAGCTTAACCCCGTCACTGTTGAGGAAAGTCAACATGATCCCTCTCACGAGCCCCTGCAACTGGGATCTGCAAGAGACACAGATCCTCATGAGCCCCCGCATCTGCGGGGGCTCATGAGGATCTGTGTCTCTTGCTTGTGGGTTCACTGGCAGTGAATGGGTCAAAGGTGTGAGAAGAGTTTATTGAATCCTGAATTGAATTTTCACCCCCTTATGCATGCAGCCACCGGCACTGCTCACAGCAGTGTGTGATTAACCCTTTCAGCCTCTGATCCCTACAGCAGGAGATGGTCTGACCATGATAATTCAAGGGTGGTGCCAGATTAGCTTGGCGCCTGAAGGCGCCAAGCTAATCTGGCACCACCCTTGAATTATCACGGTCAAGCCATCTCCTGCAAACTGGTCCATAGTCGTTAGGCAACACCTCCAAAATTTGAGAAATGGGACCTTGGGGGCTAAAAGGGTTAACCGTTTACTGTACTGGTGGCTGCAGGCACAAGCGGGCAAATCCTGCGCTACCACCACCACGCAGTTCACAGAAACTTTACCGATCGTCTTGCCGGCAGAGCGCTTCTCGTTTGGCTCGACTTCCATCCCATTGGGCCATGTGACTTCCAGGCGGCTCGGCAGTCTGTTGGAAACACAGAGGGGAAAATACTGGCAATAGAAACACCAGGCATCTGCATCAGTTACATTTACAATTACATAACAAGAGCTGCTGCCTCCGTCAGTGATCTACAGCTGGCTGGCTGTTTGGATTTAACCCTTTTCATTCTGATACACTTCCGCTTGAAATGACATGTAATTTGACTATGATAGTTCAAGGGTGCCTGAGGTGCCAAGCTATTCTAGCACCACCCTTGAACTAGAACAGCTGATCCATCTCCTAATCTGTAATGTAGCCTTCACAGGACAAATCTTGCAAATGGATGTAAAGGGTTAAAGCGACCTGATCCAGGCAATAAAGGGTTAACAATTGCAACAACTCTATGCTTGTATTTAGTATGTCTTCAATAACTATGAACAACGCTGCCCCTCTCTATGAGCAATCTGCAACTGGCTGACAGTTCGGATTTAAAACGACCTGACCCAGGCAATGAAGGGCGAATCGGCAATAACTCCTGCATGTTTTCAGTATGTGTCACAACAATTTTGAACAAAGCTGCCGTCTCTACCAGCAATCTGCGATTGGCTGACAGTTCGGATTGAACCCTTCAATAATAATAATAATAATAATTACGGTATTTTTAATGCGCTTATCTTATAATAATTATAACACTAAGCGCACACTCACAACTCGCGTACGCATACGCACACTTTTGACAATGAATCACGTACCACAAATACATTATGACAATCAGCTTGGGGTGGGGGTGTGGTAGCGTTATAGTATTAGAACTGTTGAAAGAGGTGAGTTTTGAGGGCGGACTGGAAGGAGGAGAGAGAGTGTTTCTGACGGAGAGGGAGTGGGAGAGTATTCCAGGCGGATGGACCAGCGCCAAGCTCCCATTTCTCAAATGTAGGAGGTGTTGCCTGATGACTATGTATCAGTTGCAGGAGATGGATTGACCATGATAATTCAAGGGTAGTGCCAGATTAGCTTGGCGCCTGAAGGCTGTAGGGACTCGGGGCTAAATGGGTTAAAGCGACCTGACCCAGGCAATGTAGGGTGAATCGTTGGCAATAACACCTGCATGTACACATACCAAGGGGGAATTACTCAGCGCTGGACACAGACAAACAGTTAGATCCCCTGCCCCCTGCCTGATAGGCGGGGGCAGGGGATCTAATTAACTGTTTGTCTGTCCAGCGCTGAGTCCAGTACAGTTCTACCAGCGCTAGCCTCACCTATCTGGTTTGTGAGAACTCCTGCATGCTTTTAGCATGTCTCACAATAATTATGAACAAAGCTAGACAAAAGGGCGAACATAATTCACAAAATCTGAATATTGTGCAATGAGAGACTTTTCTGATCTTTTCGTCCTTTGCACGTAGGAGAGTTCCATCAACGCGAGCCCAAGGCCAATGAAAACCTGCCACATGCAGCTACTCACATGGATTTGGAAAAGATGCGTAGAAAACTCTTAGTCAACCCACTACATCCAAAGGCTGAACTTTTCAAAATTTGCTTATTATCTTATGACAGCTACATTACAGATTAGGAGATAGATCAACCAATTTAGTTCAAGGGTGGTGCCAGAATAGCTTGGCGCCTCAGGCGCCAAGCTATTCTGGCACCACCCTTGAACTATAACACATTTTTCTTCCATACGTTTCCGAGGATAAATAAAGTGACTTTCACCTATACAAAACATTGCAAATGTCCCGCCACACACAAAGACCAAACAATTATACAAAACAATATCAACATGTTTCTGATTCATCTCATTCAGCCCCGACAGACCACAGCAAGACATGAATTGAGCATGACAGTTTAGGGTGGTGTCAGAATAGCTTGGCACCCACAGGCACCAAGCTATTCTGGCACCACCCTTGAAATGTCATGTTCGACCTGTCTCTAGAATTGTAATACAGTCCTTCAGAGGGCAACTTCAAAATTTGGGGATGTTGGTCCTGGGGCAGAATGGGTTAACACATGATTATAAATACAAATGTCAGAACTTGTCGACATGAGCACATCTACATGTACATATATTGGCATTTGGGTACATACACACTACGGATCCTTGAGCATCTTTAATTAGATGGATATGTGCGCCTCGGAGACACCATACTATACCATACCATGCATAACATACGTAAGCACTGTGTCTAGTACACATGCACTACGGCACACATACTTGGCCTCTTCCTCTTCAATGTAGTGGCGGATGGTGGCCTGTGACACTGTGCGATCCAGCTTGGTCAGAGGAACCACTTTCACCTCATCAAACACCGACACAGGCTCCTGAAAACGTTTATTTACGTGGGTGAAAGTTGGCAAATTAACATGACAAAGGCCTGCCCGTACTCGTGTTGTCTGGTGGGCTGCCAAAAGGGATCTTGCACTTTTCACTTTCAGAGCATTTGTGTGGCTCCACTTGCAATCTAGATGTTAACCCTTGTAGCCCCAGCACATTACAGCATGAGACTGACCGCGATAGTTCAAGGGTGTGCCAGATTAGCTTGGCACCATCAGGTGCCAAGCTAATCTGGTACCATTTTTGCATTATCACAGTCGATCCATCTCCTGCAACTGGTACATAGTTGTTAGGCGACACCTCAAAAATGTGTGAAATCGGCTTTGGGGTTACATTTCCACATTTTAACTATTGTGTATTGTCTGATTTTTTCCAATGCAATGTTCTGTTATTTCTGTCTGAACATCTGCTGACAACATATAAGAAGCAACCTTCCCTCACCTGCGTGATCTCCAGCTCTCCGCCAGTGGAGTAGACATCTCCGTCGTTGTCTCCGTACAGCATGAATGACAGGATGCGCCCAAACAGAGGGGCAGACGCTCGGTGAATGCGCACCTATAACACAAGGCAATACCTCATCTCTTAACCCTTTTCATCCTGATAAACCCACTGCTTGAAATAAATCTGACTACGATAGTTCAAGGGTGGTGCCAGAATAGCTATTCTGGCACCACCCTTGAACTAAAATGGTTGATCTATCTCCTAATCTGTGAAGTAGCCTTCATAGGGGACAAGAAGCAAATATAACCAAATCAGCCTCAGGATGCGATGGGTTAAGCTTACGCCACCACACAGCCCACGACAATGACAAAGCATAAAGTACATGATACGTCGCGTTCCTTGGGATGTGGAGATGTGGAGTGTCACGTAATGTATAGCTTCCTGTACCAAGATGTGAAGCAAATGAGTGAAGTCTTCAGATGCTGGAGGCAGATTCACATTTTTCAAAATCTCAAAAAGCTCTCATGCAGCTTTTGGGTTCAGTCAGAACTTCATCCCTCAGCCAGCTATTTTTATCTGTCGCAAGAGGCATAGATTCTCGTGAGCCCCTGCAGATGCAGGGGCTCATGAGAATTTATGTCTCTTGTTGGCGCAGATCAGCCACAATTACATCTGCAGAATGAGTTATTCATCCATGGTTAACTCTACAGCCAAAAAGAATTTTTTTTTCTTTCTGAAATACAAGAACAAACATACTAATTGTGCCCGTGCACCAGAGTGGGACATAGGTAGCCTGTCGACTTTACAGTCTTTGTGTGTGTGTGGTCATTTAATTCCTTTTTGACTGTCACCCATGCAGGTCCGTTTCCCCGAAATGTGATCCTAGCTACTGGGGCTGGACAAGCTTCAAACACATGGCCTCTTCAATCCATATATGCCCTCATCCCAAAAACTGGCGCTTAGCCACTAGTGCTATACAGAATAACACCAGCTTACCATGTCTCCCTGTTTGTACGTGCGTCCGTCCCATTCCACCTGCATGTAGTAGGACCAGGGGTACTGTTTGTGGCGAGGAAGGTCATGGCGTGTCTGCACGCCTATGAACCCCGAGAAGAAAATCTGTTTGTCGTGTTTCTCGTGACATTCCTTCAGCCACGCTGAAAACTCTTTGTCGATCTGGGTGCGCTTGTCCTGCATCGAACAAAAGACACACAGTCGCCTGCTTATAACTGCTGCCACCACTTCACTCCAGTCACTACTTCACTGTGATTAACCCCTTCACCGACAGTGATCCCAGATTCATTGTTTTGCCAATCATTGATAATTCAACGCTAAAGGGTCCCAGCTGACCAAAGAACAGACACAAAGTGGTGTCAGCAAGAGGCACAGATCCTCATGAGCCCCCGCAGTTGAGGGGGCTCATGAGGATCTGTGCCTCTTGCAATCTGACTATGTTTACTTTTACTCAGCATTGAAGGAGTTAACACATTCAGTCGCAGATTCACTGGCTATGATTAAGACAACGAAGAAGGAACATGGGGCATGCTCACACAGAATCTGATATTTTATAGCCTCACTGTTTTGAAAAGTATGTGACGAATAGAGGATCTCATAAAGGCAATGGGAAAAGAAAGCCACAAATAACACGGCACTCTCCAGTCATGTAAATGGTACCAATTAACCCATTCCTGTCCATGTTTAGTTTTGGTCTATGCTCTCCCTGGTCCCAGTGAAAAATTACAAAAATAGAAAAAAGTACGGAATGAGCTGAAACTGTGTATACTTTCACTGAATGGAATGTATTACTTGATTATGTACATTATGTGGACCTGAAAAGGTTTTTTAATGAGATATTTTAATTGATTTTAATTTTAATTTAATTAAATTAATTTTAATTGGGCCTCAAATTAACTCATGGCCGGATGTGTAGGAGAAATTTCGGGCCACGAGTATACTACCAGCAGTGTTTAACAGAACAAGCAGCGATGCACACAAGGGTGTTAACTGTGTGGTTTCCATAGTGAATAATAAAAATAAAGCAGAAAACATAGTGGATAATAATAATAATAATCATAATAATAATAGTAATAATAATGATAACAAAGTCAAACAGCACGCAAACTCACATGGCCGTTGACAACACGTGTAAAGACGGTGTTCTTGTCCCGAAGCTTCATCTCAAGGTCGAGGAAGGTCAGCTTGTTGGTGCTCACTTGGAACGAGTCGTTTGTCCACAAAACTCCAGAAATCCTGCGAGGCAAATAACACGACCAATCATTCAAATCATCTTTTAATCCTATTGTGCACACAGCCGTAAGCTAAGCCATTTTTGGGCTTCAACTTCAAATTTAACCCCTTCACTGCTGAAAGAAAGTGAATGCCACCCCACTGCATAGATCACGAGCCCCCGCAGCTGCAAGAGACACAGATCCTCATGAGCCCCTGCGACTGCGGGGGCTCATGAGGATCTATGCCTCTTGTGACATCAATTTACCTTCCTTGTTCCGTTGAGGGCATCTTTGATGTGCAATTCACATTGATTTCCAAAACACAATCTGCGTCCACCGGCAGCGAAAGGGTCATTCACTTTCAGCCCTTTCGGGACACGGAGGTAACAAAAACAAAATTATGACAGCAATTTTCTGCCCGTGGATCTCGACTCCAGCCGCCGCAAGACTACTTGCCCTAAATCACCGTCGGCGGTGAGATCTGCCCAGCCACGGTGTGCTTGCAGTGTTCGTGCTTGGCTATTTATTGAATGGGTCACCAGTGACACCCTATTTTATTTATTTAGCTTGTGAAAGCATGGTATGAATGTCTTCGTTGGCAAACTTTAGCACTATGGTTGAAGGCAATTTGAAATAACTGACCTGTTATAACACTCTGTGGGCAGACTCCTGTTTTTCTTGGGCAGCGCACACCAGTCAAAACTGAAAACGACCATCCCACACTTTGGTCAACAAACAGAATGATGCCGTGAATAAAAACAGGCAAGACATTAACACATTTAGCCCCAACACACTACAGCAGGTGATGGATCGACCCTGATAATTCAAGGGTAGTTCCAGATTAGCTTGGCGCCTGTCGGCGCCAAGCTAATCTGGCACTACCCTTGAATTATCATGGTCAATCCTTCTGCTGCAACAGTGCATAGTTGTTAAGTGACACCTCCAAAGTTTGGGACATGCGGCCTTGGGGTTAAATGGATTAAATCCCGTGACTAGATTCAAGATTCAAGAAATTTATTGTCCATTAAAGGATATTTGTCTTTGCCTGCTGAGCGTAGGTCAAAGTTAAAAAACATAATATCTCAATTACACATTAAACAAACAACATAGCTACAGACATAGTCTTCCAGATGTCAGCAAATCTGTCATTAGAACACAGTCGTCTTTGGTATTTTAATACATTTGACATGTTTAACAGACACTCTTCTGACTTGAATTTCAGGAGACAATTCTGAAAAAAATAAACCAACAAACATGAAAACTGGAAACTACTGATCCAGTTTGTGACAAAACACACAAAAAGGGTGAAAAGCAGGGCTCCCTGTTCCCCCTCACCCCCCCCCCCTCCCCCCCCCCACCCCACACCCCCCCCCCACCCCACCCCCCACACCCCCCCATCAAACCTTTACATTTTCCCGTACAAAAAAAATAACAAACAAATAAGGAAACAAAGAGACAAAGACAGAAACATTAAAAGGTCACAAAATCACGTTCACTCACTCCTCAATCAATGTATATGGAATTAAAAGGTCACAAAATCACATTCACTCACTCCTCAATCAATGTATATGGAATTAAAAGGTCACAAAATCACGTTCACTCACTCCTCAATCAATGTATATGGAATTAAAAGGTCACAAAATCACGTTCACTCACTCCTCAATCAATGAATATGGAATTAAAAGGTCACAAAATCACGTTCACTCACTCCTCAATCAATGAATATGGAATTAAAAGGTCACAAAATCACGTTCACTCACTCCTCAATCAATGTATATGGAATTAAAAGGTCACAAAATCACGTTCACTCACTCCTCAATCAATGTATATGGAATTAAACGGCCATTCCAGTAACATTCAAAGATGGCACGTTTGCCGCGAGCTCGCTGTTCGTTGATGGCATACCCATGGTCATCTTCCGGCTCTGGCTCAACTAGAAAACAAGATTTACATTGAAAGATACACAGTGACAGACACACATCTTGTACAGGGCTTGAAATAGTTCAGGATAAAAAGGTGGTTATTTCCCTGTATGGACCGCTGAAGTGTGTGTCTACTTCACAGACAAGCACAACCAATGGGGTCTGGCACATGCCATGCCATGTTAGTATTTTCAAATTAACATACCATGTTAGTATTTAGATGCTTTTGGGGTGGGGTGGGGGGGGGGGGGGTCCAGAATATCCAGCCCAACAGACTGAAATCTGCCAAAAGATAGATGCAACACCTCAGCTTGTCACAAAGACTTTAATTGCCAGAGGGTAGGACAGTATCTATGAAACCATTGCGAATTAACTGTTGGATGACCATGGATGACCCTGTCAGCTTTAGGCACACACTGACACAGACTTCAAAAATACTAGCAAAGAGACATAGATCCTCATGAGCCCCCACAACTGCGGGGGCTCATGAGGATCTATGCCTCTTGCATGTGAATATCAACAGTGCTTTGTGTCTCGGTACTGAAGGGTAGAGATGTGGGGCTCACGAGGATCTATGTCTTTTGCATGTGAATCTCAACAGTGCTTTGTGTCTCGGTACTGATGGGTAGAGATGCATTGGGGTTGAAAGGGTCATTTTTTCCCCCAGTGGAACACAAAGAAACTTTTAACCCATTACACATCCAACCATCCATACTTTTCACAGTACCAGTAAAAACACACAAGACAGTTAACCCTTTGGCTGTCAGTGGCGCTTCTTGTCGCCATGATTCCTGCAGAACTCATTGTGACAAAATGCACTACTGACAGCCAAAGGGATCGATAGAACAGACAAGTTCAAACTTACTCCTAGGATCAAATGCATCAGACGGGAAGGTCTCGCGGTCGTACAGAAACGGGTGGTAGCGCAGCATTCCTTCAACTGCGCTCAATCCATCCACTATGGCCTTGAACTCAAAGGTGTTGGCCGTTGACCTGGCATACAGCGTTTGCATGTCATCCTGGATCCTGCGAAGGTTAATGACCTTGGGCTGGGGCTGTCCTCGAAGGTACAGTTTGACCTGTGAAATTTGACAATAATGATGGTGATTATTTTGATGAAATCAATTAATTAAAACTGCAAAAGTATGAGCAGAATATGCAAATTAATTTTTCTTTAGCCCAATCATGAAGTCTGAGAACAAAATATAGGGAACATTGCCTATCCCCCCCCCCCCCCCCACCCTCTGCCAAATCCTGAACATCAAACATACACAACAAAAAGGATGAAACCATAGCAGATGAGCACCCTCCTCCCCCCCCCCCCCCCCCACCAACCTCTTTTTCAGCCCCCCTCCCTGTCCCTCATATGTAGCTGGAAGTAAGCCCGAAACAGGGCAAAAAATGTAGAAAGATGAATGCAGCGATCAACTATATTGGCTCCGCACCCACTGGACGGAGTGGGTGCGGAACCATTATGGTTGGTCTCCGCATACACCTCCCTACAATGGGCGGAATGGATGCGGAGTCATTATGGTCGGTCTCCGCATACACCTCCCTACAATGGGCGGAATGGATGCGGAGTCATTATGGTCGGTCTCCGCATACACCTCCCTACAATGGGCGGAATGGATGCGGAGTCATTATGGTTGGTCTCCGCATGCACCTCCCTACAATGGGTGAAATCAGGGGTCAAAACACGTGCTGGAGAAAACAGCGGAAACAACGGGGGGGGGAGGGGGGGGGGGGGGGGGGGGGGGGGGGGCAAGCGACACATTGATTCCGGGGGTCGAAAACTCTCAAACAGCAGGGGGGGGGGGNGGGGGGGGGGGGTTGGTCGCGAAGAATCACGGTACACAGTGTTGGCGGGCCTGTGCTCACTTCCACCGATTCCAGCTTTAAAATGTGCTCTTATATCCGTTCAAACGTCAGGGTTCGACTTAAAGTTCATTGATTTTTCACACCACTCCCACCTCCATTTCTTTCTCACTCCCGTTTCATTAAAAGTTTAGCCGCGAGCAACAATGTGTCCTGCATCGCTAGACGCCATCTTGGAAAAACATAGCTTGCCTAAAGTTAACGATAAACGAATCTGACAACTTGTGGACCTGCGCCGTTTAAGAACCACGACCGTTTCAGATTTTTTACGTTTTATTTTTTTCCACGCGGAAATGCCTTTTTTTTTAAATCAGATTTTTTTTAATTAACGCTGATATCCGCGGAAAAGCGGAAGATTTTGACCCCTGTGAAATGAATGCAGAGTCATTATGGTTGATCTCCGCATGCACTTCCCTATAATGGGCAAAATGGATGCGGCGCCATTATGGTTGATCTCCGCATGCACTTCCCAACAATGGGCAAAACGAATGCGGAGCCATTATGGCTGATCTCCACATGCACCTCCGTACAATAGGTGGTATGGATGCGGAGCCATTATGGTTGGTCTCCACATGCACCTCCCTACAATGGCAGGACAGGTGTGGAGCCATTATGGTTATCTCCGCATGCACCTCCCTGCGATAGGTGGCACGGGTGTGAATCTGATCTCCGCCTGCACCTCCCCACTTCTACCGCCCATGACCTCCCTGACCCCAATAACTGCTGGACATAAGACAGAGAGAGAAAATGTTGTTGACAAACCTCAATGTTGATTCTCTGGGGCGGAATGGGTGCTGACTCATCATCATCGTAGTCCTGGTTTCCGTCCGGGCCGTGCAGGTAAAAGTGATAGATATGCCTACATGTAACACACAGAAAGTAAACCATACAGCCCTGATGCACTACACCAAGGAATGGATTGACAGTGACTGGTCAAGGGTAGTGCCAGAATAGATTGTCGCATATACACAAGATGTGGAATGAACATGATAGTTGAAATGGTGGTGCCAACATAGCTTGGTGCCCCTAATGGTTAACCCTTTTACCCCCAAGGTCCCATTTCTCAAATTTTGGAGGTGTTGCTTAATGACTTTGTACCAATTGCAAGAGATGGATTGACCATAATAATTCAAGGGTAGTGTCAGATTAGCTTGGCGCCTGAAGGCGCCAAGCTAATCTGGCACTATGACTACCCTTGCATTATTTAGGGACTCGGGGCTAAATGGGTTAAGGATGGACCATGACAGTTCAAAGGTGGTTCCTGCATAGTTTTGCGCCTACACACTAACAAGATGTAGTTCAAGGGTGGTGCCAATACAGCTTGGTGCCTAGTGAACGGTGGGCAGTGGGCAAGTCCCCCGGACTTGTTCGGGGAGTTAGACGTCCCCGCCCACCAGTCTCGGGCAGATGGGGCTCGTAAACCTTGGATGGCAGCCCATCTAGGAGAAGAAAAACTCTGAATCAAAACCTCAACTGCCTTGTGGTCATGTCCTGACATGGAAAAGGCTTCAGGAGCAAACCTCATGGAAAATTCCGGAGTCGAAGCCCCTAAGGCAGTCCGTCCATGCATTCAACTTCGTTCTGGCAGCTCCTGCGACGGCGCCAAACTGTAATGGCTCTGCCGTTCCTTTGGATCCATCAGCGTCGTGGAGAGGGGGGACGTGCTGCATGGGCAACAGCCTGTCCTCCATATCACACCACCCAGGCTTGCATCCGAACAGCGTTCACCCACAATTACAACCTGGAGGGGACACTCCAGCTTCACCTTTGGCGTAGATACAAGACGGCAGCAGATACCGGTTATAAGCCATAGCTCAATAGGCGTTGAGCACGGCGCCAGGGGTTGCTCCCGATGGTGGGTGAGATTCTCGGATCTCACTGGACAGCTACCGCCCGCCTCAAGCTGGGCAGCCCCCAGCCAGTAAGGTGCTGTCCCGCCACGGTCTGCTTTCTTCATTGGGTGCATGGAGATTAGGAACCATCTGAACAGCAGATCGCAACCTCGCACCAGGCAACAACAGTAGAAAAAGAAAGAGATCAACTCTAAAACTGGGAAGAAAGAGGCCAGCTCTAAAACTGGGAAGTTGGAATGTCCAGACAATGTTGACTGGATGTCGATGCCAGGAAAACTGCTGTCATCAACAAGGAGCTGAAGAGACTCAGTGTAGACATAGCCGCCCTTCAGGAAACTCGGCTAGCAGATGCTCGCACACTAAAGGAGAAGGACTATACGTTTTATTGGCAGGGGAAGAGTTCTGACAAGCGGAGAGAGTACGGAGTAGGCTTTGCAGGGAGGAACTACATGCCGAGTATGGTTGAACCAGGCAGCAAGGGCTCAGAGCGACTCCTCACTCTTTGCCTCATCACCACCGAGGGGTCCGTTACCCTTGTCAGCGCGTACGCACCGACACTGCTCACCACGCCAGACGCCAAAGATGAGTTCTATGAGAAAATCGCAACTATCATCAAGAGCGACTTCAATGCTAGAGTTGGTGCAGACCACGACTCCTGGCCTTCCTGCCTCGGCCAGTTTGGTGTGGGCAAGATGAACGAGAATGGGCAGCGGCTGCTTGAGATGTGCACCTACCACGGCCCGTGCATCACCAACTCGGCTTACTCCTACTTCAAAACCAAGACTCAGCACAAGGTCTCCTGAACATCCACGCTCCAAGCACTGGCACCAAATGGATCTGATCCTGGTCAGGCGCGCCAACTTGAAGAACGTTCTCCACACACACACTCGTACCATAGTGCGGACTGCAACACAGACCATTCTTTGGTGTGTTGCAAAATCAGGCTGCAACCGAAGAAGTTACATCACACCAAACAGCTAGAGAAACCTCACATCAATGTCAGCAAAATGTCCCAGCCCGACCTCGTGGAACAGTTTGCAGAGGCCTTCCAGAAGGAACGTGAAACCTCACAGCCCGGTGACTCTGACTCTGCCACAGAGAAGTGGGAAATCCTGTAGGATACCATGCACCGCACAGCCTTGGCCACCTTTGGGAAGAGGACCTCGAAGACACAAGACTGGTATGAGGTCAAGTCGACCGAGATGTCCCCCATCATCGTAGCCAAGCGAAATGCCCTTGCTGAGTACAAATGGTCGCCCAGCAAAAAGAACCTGCAGGTTCTCAGGGCTGCCAGGAGCAAGGTCAAACAGACTGCCAGGCGTTGCACCAAACGAGTACTGGACGGAGATCAGTGAGAACATCCAGATTGCAGCCGTTACAGGTAACATCAGAGGAATGTACGACGGCATAAGAAGGCATTAGGACCAACCCAAAACAAGATGGCCCCATTCAAATCCTCCACCGGGGAAGTTATTACGGACAAAGGCCAGCAGCTGGAGAGATGGGTGGAACACTATTCTGACCTCTACTCCAGACAGAACGTCGTGACCTCATCAGCTCTTGACACCATCGAGTGCCTGCCTGTAATAGATGAACTAGATGCAGTGCCAACAATAGAGGAGCTCAGCAAAGCCATTGACAGCTTGGCTTCAGGCAAAGCCCCAGGCAACGATGGGACCCCCCCCCCCCCCAGATTTGATCAAGAACTGCAAGGCCACCCTCCTTCTCCCCTGCATGAGGTTCTACTAAAGTGCTGGCAGGAATGAGAAGTACCACAAGGCATGAGGGATGCCAAGATCACCACCCTCTACAAGAACAAGGGCGATAGAAGCGACTGTAACAACTACAGTTAGTTAGTTATTTGGGTTTAACGCCAAGCAGGCAACTAGAGCCATCTCACGGTGGTCCATTTGCGAAGCTGGCAGAACGTGTCTATCCCAAGTCACAGTGTGGTTTCCAAGATGAGCGGTCAATGGTAGACATGGTCTTCTCCCTCCGTCAACTCCAGGAGAAGTGCATGGAACAACACATGCCTCTGTATGTCGCTTTTATTGACCTCACCAAAGCCTTTGACCAATCAGTAGAGACGGCCTGTTCAAGATCCTCTCAAAGATTTGATGTCCACCCAAACTGCAGAGTATGATAGAATCTGTCCACACCAACATGAAGGGGACAGTGCAGTTCAACGGCAGCACATCCGAACCCTTTGACGTATGCAGCGGAGTCAAACAAGGCTGTGTCCTAGACCCTCCTCTCTTTGGGATCCTCTTCGCTGTCCTGCTCAAGCATTACTTTGGTAATGCAACAGAAGGAATCTACCTGCGAACCAGATCAGATGGCAGACTTTTCAACCTTGCCCGCCTCAAAGCCAAGACAAGGATACGCGAAGCCCTCATCAGGGACATGCTGTTCGCTGACGATGCGGCAGTTTCAACCCATACCCAGCAGGAACTGCAGTCACTGATGGACCGATTCTCCCAGGCTTGCAAGGACTTCGGACTGACTATCAGTCCAAAGAAGACAAACGTCCTGGGACAGGACACAGAGACACTGCCATTCATCACCATTGACAACTACGAGCTCGACGTCATCCACCAGTTCATGTACCTTGGGTCCACCCTCACCGATAACCTCTCTCTGGACATCAAGATCGACAAGAGGATCGGGAAGGCTGCTGCAACTCTTGCACGCCTCACAATTCAAGTGTGAACAAATCCCAAATTGACTGTGAAAACAAAGATGGCTATGTACAAAGCCTGCGTCATCAGCACACTGCTATACGGCAGTGAGACATGGACCACATATGCTAGACAGGAGAGAAGATTCAACACCTCCGACCTGAGAAGCATCCGCCGTATCCTGGGCATATCTTGGCAAGATAGAGTGACCAAGACAGAGGAGTCCTGTCACGCGCTGGCCTTTCCAGCATGTACACCCTACTCCGACAACGCAGACTGCGCTGGCTCGGCCACGTTGACGGCATGGAAGATGGCCGCATCCCAAAAGACATCCTCTACGGAGAACTGGTATCTGGGAGAAGAAACACTGGTCGCCCCAAGCTACGATTTGTAGATGTCTGCAAGAGTGACATGAGAGCACTGGACATTGACACAATGTGGAGAAGTATCCTCCACCAAGTCAGAGGATGAGAAGATGTCGAATGCAGCAGCAGACAAGCGGGCACGCAGAAAGGAGTGCAACAACTCCATCAGACCCAGCGACCACGTACATTTGTGACCTTTGCAGCAGGGACTGCCACTCCCGCATTGGCCTCTACAGTCACAAAAGATGCTGCTTCAAATCCAGCTGAGCAGGCAATCAGATCAGAACAACTAGGATGCATTATCTATGGTCGATTCAGACCGACAGAGGCCCATTAATTAATGAAGCATCACATGGTGGATACATGTTGTGTTGCCGTCTGTTAGGGGTGAATAAACTAAACACTGGATAGCTCCAACATTATAACCCTCTGGCTACCAGCAGCGGTTTTTGTCATCATGATTCCTTTAGACAAAAACTGCTACTGACATCCCAAGGGTTAACCTCTTATTCAAGCAAGAACTATCTATGTCTTAACACTCGATGGCATCATGACTGCCACTGACCATACCACTCGGCGAAAAGACTAGTAAATAAATATCTTTTCCGCGAAACTGTAGTAGGAGTCACAGGGTTAAAAATGAGAAACCAGCAAACAAAGGGTTAAATTTTGCCAAATGTCTGAAGTGGTAATTTTTTCCACTAACACGGTGATGTCCAGCTGAGGGAAGCTGAACTACAGAATCAACCCTCATGTGCATGCAGCGACCATTACCGCGAACAGCAGCTTTGACTGCATGCACAATGCACTATTGTAAACAGTATCAGTGGCTAAATACACAAGGATAGCCATCACTATTGTGAACAGTACCTTTGACTGCATGCACTATTCACTACTGTAAACAGTATCAGTGGCTAAATACACAAGGATAGCCATCACTATTGTGAACAGTACCTTTGACTGCATGCACTATTCACTACTGTAAACAGTATCAGTGGCTAAATACACAAGGATAGCCATCACTATTGTGAACAGTACCTTTGACTGCATGCACTATTCACTACTGTAAACAGTATCAGTGGTTAAATACACAAGGATAGCCATCACTATTGTGAACAGTACCTTTGACTGCATGCACTATTCACTACTGTAAACAGTATCAGTGGCTAAATACACAAGGATAGCCATCACTATTGTGAACAGTACCTTTGACTGCATGCACTATTCACTACTGTAAACAGTATCAGTGGCTGAATACACAAGGATAGCCATCATTATTGTGAACAGCACCTTTGACTGCATGCACTATTCACTACTGTAAACAGTATCAGTGGCTGAATACACGAGGGTACTGCTGATGAAATTTGCACTTACGCTAACTGTCGTGTCCACACTTTCGCATGCTGCTTGAGATAAGGAATGTGAGAGGGCTCCACGCTCTGTATCACCACTGCAGTGAACGAGTCACGCTCCATCTCCTCTGCGATCAAGTGTGACACAATCTCTTCATCAGGACCAAGGTGTGATGCATCACCTGGCTGCAAATAATGACAAAGTGGAAAATGATTCAGTGGATAAATGTACCGCAAACTTCAAACCCAAACAAGCGCCTGCGGACCCAAATTTATCAACAAATCCAAGGAACACAGATGTGACTAGGGTCAGCAAGAGACAAAGAACCTCATGAGCCCCCGCATCCGCGGGGGCTCATGAGGTTCATTGCCTCTTGTTACAAGCAAGATGAATTACACAAAAAGAGGCTCTGAAAAAATGTTTGCTTAATGTGAATTTGTGTTATTTATCTAACCTTGTTAAATTAACACAGTTTATTATCAACCACTTAAAATACACATCAACCAAAGGTGACATGGAGGAAAGAATCCGAATGAGAAATGCAATCCAGACCAAAAAGGTGACTGCCAAGTGTGTAAAATGCAAAGAAGTACCCAACGGAGAAAGAAACACGCTTAGAAAAGATGGGTACAACACAATTTATTAATATTTCGGATAAATATTCATTTTTCTCTAAAAGGTATTTTTTCGAAAAATACTTACCGATGACATGACTGTAAGGAAGTGTCTACTACTTACTCATTCTAGCCTAAGAGCCAGTTGTGTTAAAACACAACCCGGGAGGCACTCGGGGAACCCCGAGGGGACCAAGAGCTGTCTCCCGATACTGCCCACCCAGAAGCGGGTACCCATAATCCCTCAGTCAGGATACTTAGCTCACCAGCGGCAAGCGGGGCAGGTGGGAGGGTCATTTGAGTCATGTCATCGGTAAGTATTTTTCGAAAAAATATATTTTTTCGAAAAATACTTACCGATGACATTACTGTCTGCGATCGAGGCGGGAGAAGTCATCCTGCCCGCCAGCCTCCAGTAGCCACGAAGCGTAAGACAGTAAAAGTTCCTGACGAATGCGACGTTCGTGGCCATGCAAGTACCTTGATAACGTAACTTTAGCCTCTACACTCCCTGAGGGAGGGGTCCTGTAAGTCAGATATCTGAGCGCAGCCAGGAAGATCGTCTGGCCTGTAGCGTCAGTGCTGCCGGAACCGGCAAAGAGGCTATGTCGTAGGTACACGTGAGGCTTGTACAGGGTTTTGCCATCTGGTCTCCTGGTGGAAGTGCGACCCCTCAGCGGGCGCAAGGAGAACCTGTGACGTGGTCCAAGGAGCGGAGGTCCAGGTAAGGCATGGTCCGAGAGGAGCTGTACGGAACTGTTCCCTCGGACTGTAGGCGGGACAGGGCGAGTCGTAGCTCCTGAAGTTTGTTAACCGGTCCACCGTGGCAACCTCCCTCAGGTGCCGTATGGTGACGTCCTCGATGGCCAGCCTTGGTCTCCGAAGCCAGGGAAGAAGCCTGCGAGCTGGGATCAGCAGGGTAGATGGGGGTGAGGTGACGGTCGCCGCCCACGAGCACAATGCCTCGCCAACTTACTCTTAGATACGTCAAGCTGCAGGATGCGGGCCGTAGCGAAAGCTTCCACTGCCGCCCACGCAAAGACTCTAGTGTTGAGGGTCTGCCGCATAACCTCCAAGGCGAAGGAGTAGGCGCTCCCGCGAGGTAGAACAGCGACCGTCGCGGCTGCAAGAGCATCTTGTAGAAAGCGAGAAGCAGTAGCGTGGGGTCCGTGGCGAGCTGAGAAGGCCAGAGGTCCAGGATCGGTTCCAAGGGAACGGGGTGACCAACAGGACGAGCGGTGAATCCTTCCCAGGTTAGGCCAGAGCATCGGCGTCTCAGCCAGGAGGGCTAAAACACGTAGGCGCGGGGTAAGCCAGAGATCCCACCTTGTGGCGAACAGTTCCACTAAGCCGTCTCGCCCGCGCGCCGATCGTCCGAAGGTGTCCTGGTGCATTCCGTGTGTAGCCACTGGTTCCACCGGGGAAAAGCTGGCCCAGACCTACCGTCGGTCCAGGTAGTGTCACGCACGGAGGGAAGTTGAAGTTCTCACCAAAGCACCGGGGTAGAGGAGTACGGACCGGTCGGAAGATCGCAAGCCGCCCTGATCCTGGAAGTACGCCTCCACTGTCACGTTGCCGGAGAGGAGAAGTAGCTCCTGTGACCGATCCTTCCTCCCACGAGAAGATGACCTACTAGTCTGCGTCGGACCCAAGCCGTACATGCTCTTGTCCATGAAATCCGGAGGTCCGGGCTGGACCTGGAGAAGAAGCACGGAAGTAGGAAGCGTAGCTGGAGCAGCCGGGCTTAGAGACGACCGAAGGGTAGTAGATCCGACTTCCGTGTAGTGGTTAGGCCATCCAACCGCGAGCACAGCCAAAGCAGTACCACCTGTCTGAAGTCCGGTGCACCCCCCGGGTGCCCGAAGAGAGTTGTTGAGTTGGTTAGACGCCAGGGAGACGGGGCTGCGCCTTGGTTCCCCAGTGTCCAAGTGTTGGTTGAGAACCCCAGGTGAGTCCAACGGACTGCAGCTCCAGAAGCAGTGACTCCTCCTTCGCAGGTGAACCAAGGAACTCTGTGGAGGCCGAGAGCACGGATACCTGGAGACAAGGGTTGGTAGTTCCGGAAGAAGTCGAAGTCCAAGATCTGGAGGCGGAGCCGAGGGCCACCTGCGAGGACCGCATCCTGTCGCCGGCCTGGCGCAAGAGCAAGCGTAAGTGAAGCCAAAGTCCTAGAAGCATCCTCCGGTATGCTCACCGCACTGAAGTCTGGGAACTCCCAAGAAACTGGACCAGCAGAGTCGTCAGCACAGGGGGTTCTTCCGCGGCAGGTCGACCTGCAGGGCGCCATCCATCGATGCAGGGAGAAGTCCTCCTCGAACTCGCTAGGGCGAGCGAGAATGGCGAGCAGATTCCAAGCGTCTACGATCTGTGTCGACAGGAGGCTCCGGACGAGCGCGTGCAAGTCTCTCCGAACCGGGCTCTGAGGAGAGGTGGGCTCTCTGCCGGCAAGGGGACCCCCAGCGGGATCCCGGCGGCTTTTTTGGGAGACGAGTGGGGACCAAAAGTGGACATGGGACGTCGCCAAGCGCGTCTCTCCGAACTGGGCTCTGTGAGGCGAGTTCTCTGCTTCTCAAAAAGCTGTGTCCAGGCGCGCTCTCTCCTGGTAGCGGCCTCGTCGGTCAACAACCCACCCCGCGCACTAGTCCGCTGAAATCTTAGTGGCGTCTTCTGCACAGGGTCATCCTGGTCTCGAGCGTCCGGTGCCGAGGGCACGATGGATGGCATCTCGACAAGCTTCGAAGCACCAGAGGGTGTCAGTCGCTCGCGTCTGAAAAGCTCCAGAGATTTGACCAACATAGCTCAGGCCAGGTTGCACAGACGTCACGCGCGTGGTCGGAGGCACATCCAGAGCATAAGAGAAAGACCTTGTGGTTATCCGACGGCCAATGGAAGCCTCCGCATTGTGTGTAGGTCCTCAGCAGGCCACTCTCAGCCGGAGCGGTAACAGGGGGAGAAAGTTCCATGACACCCACAGCACGACCGGTCGAAGAGCCAGCGAGACAGAGTCCCTTGACCACGAACGAAGCCTGGTGGTGGCCTGGTTCTGTGTCAGTAGTAGTCTCCGGACACGCGCGTGAATGTCTCTCCGAGCCAGGCTCTGTGAGGCGGGCTCTCTGCCGGCAAGGGGATCCCCAGCGTGACTGGGAGCCCCGCAGGCCTCCTTGGAGATGAGTGGGGACCGAAGGTGGACATGGGACGTCGCAAGGCGCGTCTCCGAACTGGCCTCTGTGAGGCGAGTTCTCTGCTTCCGTAGAAGGCTTACTAGTCCGGGTGCGCTCCCTCCTGGCAGCGGCCTCATCGATCAAAACCACTCTGTGCTAAAGTCTGCTGAACCCGGCGTTCCGTGGGCTTCCTTGGAGACGAGTGGGGACCGAAGGTGGACATGGGACGTCGCAAGGCGCGTCTCCGAACTGGCCTCTGTGAGGCGAGTTCTCTGCTTCCGTAGAAGGCTTACTAGTCCGGGCGCGCTCCCTCCTGGCAGCGGCCTCATCGATCAAAACCACTCCGCATACAAGTCCGCTGAAACCAGCGTGGGCTAACCTCCACAGGGTTGTCCTGGTCTCGAGCGATCGGTGCCCACGGCACTTGGATGGCGTATCGACTGGTATCGAAGCACGAGCCGGCGTCAGTCACTCGTGTCTGTAAAGGCCCCAAAGCTGCGACCCGCGCAGCTCCAGCCAGGTGGAACAGATGTCACAAGCGTGGTTGGAGGCACATCCTGCGCAAAGGAGACCAGACCTAGTGGTTGTCCGACGGCCACTGGAACATCCGCCTTGCGTGCAGGACATCAGCAGGCCCCTCTCTATTGGGGCGGCAAAGGGTCCTTTCCTTCAAAGCACAACCAGGTGTCGGGAGCTCCCTCTGTAGAAGCTCCAACGTTGCTACCAGCGCCGCTGAGGCCAGGTGGCACAGACATCACAACGTGGTAGGAGGTACCCCCAGCACCGGGAAGACAGGCCTTGTCACCAACTAGCCGCTGTCGCCTGGCCACGAAGAACACACCCACCAGTAGCAGCCGGGCAGGAGACCGCCTGCCGAAAAGCTGCGTTGCCCTCTAGTGGCGGTAGAGTGCTGTGTCGTCCTGAAGGCGTCGGACGCGTGCGTAAATGTCTCCCTGAGCAGGCCTAAGAGGCGGGCTCTCCTGCCAGCCAGGGGACCCCCAGTGGGAGCCCCGCGGGCTTAATGGAGACGAGCAGGGGCCGAAAAGGACATGGGACGACGCGAGCCGCGTCTCTCGGAACAAGGCCCAGGGAGGAGAGTCCTCTCCTTAAAAGAAGGCTGTCCATGCGCCCCCTGGAAGCGGCCTCCATGATCCGCCCGCTCCTGCACTAGTCGTCACATCCGGTGTGGCTTCTCTCCCAGGTCGGTCCGTCGTGCGGACAGCCCGCAGTGTCCGGAAGGCGCCTACACAGGTGCCGATCGCTTGTGTCTGTACACCCATAGCTGAGGGCCACGCCGCTCAGAACAAGTAGAGTAGGTGTCGCAAGCATGGTCGGCGGCGTATCCGGTGCAGTGGAGACAGACCCCTGGGAACTGAACCAGCCACTGTCATCTGTCCACCCTGCGAATGACGAGCAGCACGTCCTGCAACAGATAACACACCCGAAGGCACGTGGGCGAGGCCTGTGGGACTCCGCCACGAAAAAGGCTAGCCTTCGTAACGACAAAAAACACAAAGCACAAAAGCGAGGTACCAATCTGTCAAACCCGCACGCTAGCAGTGCAGTAAGGAGGCTGGCTCACTGCCGTCAAGCGCTAAGGCGAGCCAACAACAAATGCACCAAACGTCAAACATGTCACGACAGAACCGGCACGAAAAGCGTCAGGCCCAAAAAACATCATACTAAAAGGGCGACCACGTGTGGATAAAAGAACACCGGACGCATGCTGTACAACAACTCAACACGCGATGACAAGCAAAGGCAAGCATAACATCTGGGACAGTAAAATCACCACTTAATGGGGACATGGCACGTGGGGCCCGCCCAGCCAAGGAGCTGCCCGCTGTAATGTATATTCACTCTATAGGTACATGAGTACTTGTCCACCACGTACCCATGCATAAGCGAGTTGTGAGTGTGCACTTAAATTCATCAACCACCACAAGATTAGCGCACTAAAATTACAGCAATCATCCCTCTTATCTATACAACCATTCAAGCAAGTGATACCAGAAAAGTCAAGAAACAGGTGTTGGCACAGAACAATACTACGCAATGTCGACAAGGCGTGACCCAAGCTGTCCTGCCAAGCTAATCAAGCCATGGAGTAAGAAAATTCTCCAAACCCAAGGTACAAATGCATAGGTAAGTGTCGCAACAATTCACCGAAGGTGTGTGGGCGCGGGCGCGAGGGGCCCCGCCAAGCTACGAGTTGCGAAATTTGGCGCGCAAACTACAGTGAGAAGAAGATGACAATCTTCGTACCTGCTCAAACCAGTGCCCAGCCCGGGAACCGGCCGAGGGTCAACCTAGCTACCTTACCTCTCCGCCGAAGGGGAACGGGGGGAGAAGTCCAAACCCACCTGGCACGACCGGCGAAGCTCAGCGCGCAGCCCATGTCCACCAGAGGCCGAAGTGGGCAGCCGCCAACGAAGTGGGGACGAGATAGCCAGGCAGCAGCACCGGCAGGGCCGACGAAACGATTCTCTCTCGTATCTCTTCTTCCTCCCTTCTCTTCCTTCCTCCTTCAGTAAAAGTCCGTAAGACCAGCGAACCGGTCGAAAAAACCGAAGTCCATAGGCTAGAGCAGTAGAGCAACACGCCTGAACCGTGAGCCTAAGTAGACTTGACTGAGGGATTATGGGTACCCGCTTCCGGGTGGGCAGTATCGGGAGACAACTCTTGGTCCCCTCGGGGTTCCCCGAGTGCCTCCCGGGTTGTGTTTTAACACAACTGGCTCTTAGGCTAGAATGAGTAAGTAGTAGACACTTCCTTACAGTCATGTCATCGGTAATGTTTTTGAAGAAACAAACCCTTTGTCAAAATAGACAAACAAACAAACAGAGAGATTATCCGATACTTATCTTCATTCGCAGAAGGAATGCGAATAAAGATAAGTAGCAGCTAATCTCTCTGTTTGTTTATTTGTCTATTTTGACAAAGGTTATTTACCCGAAATATTAATAAATTGTGTTGTACCCGTCTTTTCTAAGCGTGTTTCTTTCTCCGTTGGGTACTTCTTCGAAGGAGAAATGGAATAAATGTTCAAAAAAAATACATCAATGCACTCAAAAGAAATGATGTCATATTTAATCCATTAAACTTTAAATTAAACCCCCGACGTATTTCAACACGAGATGAATCGACCAAGGTGGTACAATGGTGGTGCCAGAACAGCCTGATGCCTCCAGGTACAAAGATATTCAGGCCCCACCCTTGAACTATCAGCATCAGTCTACCTTGTTAATATTAGTCTTTGGAGGACAAAAAACAAAACAAAAACAAAGGCGTAGGGTCTGGAACTGGTAGGGGAAGAGTAGGTCTTCCTGTAGTTGTGCAGTTGGTAGGCAGTTTCAACAAAAATAAACCAACACACACGCAGCACTCAAAAGCCCACCTGTCTGTTGCGAATGAAGCCACTGTAGATCGCCTCGTTATTCTTCTCTCTCTTCTCAAACTCTTCTTTGGAAATAATCAGCTCATGGACGTCCTTGGAACCCTTTGGACGACTGATCATCTGAAAAGAAAGGCAAAAGTACACTGCTGATCTAAACAGACATGAAAGAAAACATGACCCCCTCCCAAACGCTCAGCTTGACGCGAGAAATTGAGAATCAGGCCTCTGCATAGCGTGAGTTCTAATAACACAACTAACCCCATGGCTGTATTCACCTAATTTCAGAGGAGTCACCAAAAGGACTATGTGCCACTAGCCTGATATGGATCGACCATGATAATTCAAGGGAAGTGCCAGATTAACTTGGCGCCTGAAATCTGGCACTACCTTTGAATTGTCATGGTCGATCCATCTGCTGCTGCAGGACATTGGGGCTAAGTGGGTTAACTGGACATTCATGTACAGGAAAACTGTGTAAAGCCACCACCCAAGAACTATCAATAAATTAACTTTCAAGGGACATCTAACTACGCAGCAGAAACAAGAGCATAGATCAAAAACTGGGTGGTCTGCTTGAACAGGCGGTCACCGTGTACATATGGTTGCCTGAACAGGTCTGACTGTACTAAAATTATTTTTTCTTTAAAATGTATTTTTTCGAAAAATACTTACTGATGACATTACTAATTGGAACCTTGGCTTAACTCATAATTTTAGCCAAAAAACTTACTGTGTCCCTCATACTAGGGGAGGTAACCACTGGGGAGCCATAGCCCTGAAACCCTGAGTGGTCTCCCGTACTACCTTATCCAGCGGCGCACTCACCTTTTCCCGCCAGTGACTGAGCCTAGCACCTCTGCGGCAAGCGGGATAGGAGGGAGGGACCTCTGAGTAATGTCATCGGTAAGTACTTTTCAAAAAAATACATTTTAAAGAAAAAAATTTTTTTTTCTCAAAATCATTACCGATGACATTACTAATTGGAATTACGAAAAAGAGGAGGGTGCCGCTATTTAGGAACCCCCCCAAAACCCGCAAAACGAGCCGACTATCGAGGCCCCTCCCATTGCGCTCACTCCCGATAATTTTAGCTAGGTGAACCTATGGCGCCTGTGGCGCCGGGAAGGAGTGTTAGCTCTGCCGAGATGTCCCCCACAAGGTCATGATTGGTGCGCTAGCCGGATAAGTCTCTTAGGTAAAAGCCCGCCAACCCATGGCCGCCACAATGTCTCTCACTGCACAGTTTCTGTCAAAGGCGATACTCGCCGCCACTGCTTGGACTTCATGAGCCCGGATGCGCATCGTTTTCGCTTGTTCTGGGGCGAGCTCTTTATACACCTCACGGATAACGTATCCAGGACGAGATAGTTTGCGCCGAAATGTCTCGTCTGCCCGGAGCCAAGGGCAGGAAAGGCGTGAGCGCCCTTGTCTTAGTGGCTTAGTTCTGCGTAGATACACTTTAAGAGCCCTAACAGGGTCCTGAAGTCGCGAGTCCCGTGTCTGATCCCTTACCCTGAGCGGTCGAACTGTTACGACTTGTGGGGCAACATTAGGAACTCGGTTCTTTGCCAAAAAGGCCGGGTCTGTCAGCAGCTGAACCGATCCATCAGTCCTAAGTTGGAGACAGGTGGGACAAACCGAAAAGGCGTGTATTTCACTAACCCGTGAGGCTGTGGCAAGCGCAAGTAGGAAACAGGTCTTCCTAGTGAGATCTCCCAACCTTGCTATCTGTAGTGGCTCGAATCTCTTAGAGTTCAGCCAGGTGAGCACCCAAGACAGGTCCCATCGTGGAACTAACGAGCGTGATGCCGGGCGTTGCAGATCAAAATGGGACGCCAAGATCTGCCAAGTCTTAGCAAGCTCCCGGATCGGGTCTTCCCAAGTGTCTATACGTGTCTGCCACCATTGCCAGGTAACCGCGTATGGTGATGGGTGCCAACTTCTGTCTGAACTCGGCCAACTGGGGAGTAGTTAGATCCGTGGGGGAAAGCCGCTCAGCGGTGCACCAGGACTGGAGCACGCGCCACTTCCCTTCGTAGACATTATGAGTTGAGAGCCTTCTGGCTGTAGAGATAGCCTCCACTGCAGGACCCGAAAAGCCTCTAGCTGAGAGGGCCTTGCCAGACTATCTCCACGCGTGTCGCATCAGCCATTCCGGGCACGTGTGGAACAGATGCTGCTTTGGTTGTTTAAGCATAGTACTCGGAGTGGGAAGTATCATAGGCGGATCCGTCGCCAGCGCCAAGAGATCGGTGGTCCAGCTCTTGGCCCAGTTGAAAGGTGCCACTAGTATCATAATCGTGTTGCTGTCCCTGAGTTTCTGAATGATCTTCGGAACCAGCACTGTGGGAGGAAACACGTAATGGAGTCCTTCCCAAGAAACGGATAGTGCGTCCATGGCCCAGGCTAGTGGATCCGGAACGCAGGAGAGGAACAGGGGAAGCTTGTTGTTCCATCACGTGGCAAAAAGATCGATCATCGGTGTCTCCCAAGGCGCGCAGATTAGCTGAAAGATATCTGGCCGAAGAGATCACTCCATGTGAAGCATCTGACCCCGCCGAGGGAGAGCGTCTGCCAGAATGTTTAGGTGTCCCGGAATGTGTCGCGCCCGAAGGGTAATGCCCCGGTCCCTGCACCACAGGAAGACTTGATATACGAGCATACAGAGGGAGGTTGCGCGCGTACCCCCTTGGTTCTGAATGTATGCGACGACTGTCGAGTTGTTGGAGAGCCCGAGCACCTAGTTTGCGTTAGCCGATCTTCCCAAGCAATGAGTGCTAGCCACACCGCTTTCATCTCCAGCCAATTGATATGCCTGCCAGCCTCTACTTCTGTCCAACAGCCCAAGGTCGTGGCAAACTGCGGTAACAGGTGGGCTCCCCAACCTGAGTTGCTCGCATCCATGCAGATAGATAGGTGAGGCGGCGGGGAGAAGAGGGGAATCCCTGACGCTAGCCACGTACTGTCCGTCCAACTCCACAGATGAGACTGTACTAACTCCGTTGTCGGGACCAAAGTCTCCAGATCGCCCGAGAAGGGGCGCCAATGTAGGAGTAGGTGAAGCTGAATCGGTCGCGCGTACAGTCTGCCTAGAGAAAGGAGTTCCACCGTTGCGCTTAGCAGGCCTAACAGACAAAGCCCGCATCTGGCCGTTAGGGCTCCCGCGCGAATCGCTCCAAGCGCCGCTTCCATTACCGTCTGAATCCATCCCTCTGGTAGTCTAACTCGATTTGGATCGGTTAAAAACTCCATGCCCAGGTGGACAAATGGCGAGACGGTACCAATCGGACTTGCCTCCGTTGACTAGAAATCCCAGATGACAGAGTAGTGCGAGCAGGCTAACTCTGTCAGACTCCAAAATGCACGCCACCTGGTTCCACAACAGCAAGTCGTCCAGGTAGATGAAAGTCGGACTGGAAGCTGTCTGTCGGAACCTTGCCATCACTCCATCCACAATTCTGGTAAAAACCCAAGGACTGAGGTTCAGTCCGAAGGTAGGGCCCGAAACAGGTAAACAATCCCTTGAAAGGCGAAGCGTAGGTAACGTCGCGAGGCTGGATGGATGGGAACGTGCAGATACGTATCCGCGAGGTCGAAGCTTACTGCAAAGTCCTGAGGACGTACCGCTGCTCGCTGCGCTCTGGCCGTCTCCATCTTGAAGTGTGGTGCCACAATGAATTCGTTTAGCGCAGAAAGATCGATGTATAAAAGTGCCTCCACTTCACTCTGTAACGCTGTCGCCCTGTCTCGTTCTAATGGTACTCGTGTCCAAAGTGGGGGAGGTGACTGGAAGGAGATCCTCATGCCCTCCGTCACTGTCGAGATGATCCAAGGGTCGTCCGAATACAGCTGTTTTCATGCTCCGCTGAAGAGCTAACCTCCCACCGACCGGAGACCGAGCAGGTATCGGTGGCAGGGAGATGGCTCCGCCTCAGCCTTGGGGCTGTCGGTAAGAGGAGGGTCTGAAGAACCGCAGGGCACGACCCACGGCACTGCGGGCTGACTGAAAGCATGTCGAAAATACTCTAGCTGGGGCTGGCCACAGATCCTTGATGGACTCCCGTACCTCCTGCCACGTCGGTCCGAACAGCAGGTTGCCGCGCAAGGGTACCTGTCGCAGTTGCGCCTTCAACGAAGCTGGGAGTGTAGTGCATCGTTCAGAAGCTCGTCCCGTGGTCACCGATCACAATTCGAAACCGCCGCCAAGGCGCTGACTGAAGCATGCAAGGCCGCTCTATTCGCCGTAAACAGTACCACGCGGATCTTCCGTAATGGAGCTGAAGCCCCAAGATCCCAGGTGTTCTCCATCCTCCTGATCACCAACTGTGTCGCCATCTCTAGGAAACCAGTGCACGCCAGGGAATTCCGAACCAGTAAGGCTGTCTTGTCCAGTCCAGCTGACAGGAAACACTGTGTTAGTCCTGCTTGGACGAAGGCCTCCTTGTCCACCGTAGGAAGAGTACAGCTGAAAGCCTAGGAGTGTCCCGCAAATAGTCTTGACGGAAATCCACGTTGATTCCTGACCGGCCAACGCCTGTAGGAGAAGAATCCCCGCTCTCCAACTCCGTCCGTGCTAAGATGCGCTGATAACGACTCCGAGAGGTCACTGAAACCTGTCAGTTGAGGTAGAGTCCCGATGCACTTTGCCTGCCGAGGTGTGGTGACCATCGCCACCACCTTTCTCTTCACAGGTGGAGAAGGTGGACAGTGTTCCGCCGGAAGAAACGCAGCAAAGAGGCGAGCCGCTTCCAGCAAATCCCGACGAGTAGACAACATTGAAGTCACGTCCACAGCGACGCTGGAGATAGGAGAACACTGTCCCGGTGAAGTCGGTGCGTCTTCATCATCGATTCCCAGCATTGACACCGAATCCTCCGGATGAAGACTAAGTGCCTCCTCGTCCACTGCCGCGCGCCGAGAAATAGGAGCAGTAGTGGCAGGCCCAAGTGTCGACCGGAACGAAGTCTCTGCTGGGCGTCTGTAATCCTTGCCTGAGGAAGGTCAATGAGGACTGCTCCGATCCCACGGAGAAGTCGTCTCCGTCCACCGGTTGTCCCGAGAGTGTTCACCCCGCTGTCGACGAACCTTTTCCTCCTGAGGCGCGCGATGGCTGTCCAACCGGTCCGCGGACCTGCAGCGCCTGGTTGGAAACTGCGCCTCCCGCTGTCGCGACGAAATCCGTTGGCACGAGATGTAAGAACTGACTTCCGATCCGAAGAAGAAGATCGAAAAAGTGAGACATCACTGTCCCGCGTCGACTCCATTATCCGAACGCAAAGATCGAACTCTTTGGTATTTTTTGTGTTTCGGGGGTCCGCCATCTATTCATAAATCCTCTCTCATTACTCTCTCTACGACGGCTGATAGAACTGACCACATCAGTCCGCTCCTGAAGTAGGTTAACATCGCCAGTGGAACTCCAGTGGCGCCACTCTATCTCTGGACCCCAAAATTCTCTTTCACTTACCTTACCTTGAGACCTATTAACATTGCGCTTCAACATCCTGTCCCCCTCGGAGTGAGTCCCCGAAGGTGTGACCCTGTCAAGGCGCTAGTCCAGCCTACGGCAGAAGGGTGCTCTCCAGCCCGAGGGGGGGTCCCTCGCTTCTGCTGCCTGGGTTCTCTTATTGCCCAGAGGGCTACTGTTTGACCCAACATATCTCTGAGGGGGGACCGAGCTCTCAAATGGCCTAACTAAATCATAGGGTGGCGAACCCCTGCCTGGCCTGTCTCCCCTTCTGTGGATTGAAGGGTAAAATAGAGCTCTTGGTGCCGTGCTGGATGGTGAATCCCTAAGGCTGCTACTAGGCTCAATCGTCCGCGCAGGACGAGGCAGCACTGCACGAGGCACCGGTGGGGGCAGCAGGACCTGTTTTGCGCTGATACACCATCAACGTCTGAAATTACATTTCTATGCCTCACATCAAAGGTACGGCAGTGCCCTTGAGCGCCGGCCTTTCTCTCCTGAAAAAGGCCCTAAGCTGTGACCAACGGTCCTCCTTCCAAGAACATAGCGTGCATGGTCGACTGTATTGAACATCCTAAACAGAGAAGACAAAAATGTATTTTTCATTAAAATGTATTTTTTTGAAAAATACTTACCGATGGTATTACTTAAAGGAAATGGTTTCTTAGCTAGTCTAATTTTAGCCCAAAATTGTTGTGTACGAGTATGGTCATGATGGCAGGTGAGGGGCGCCATAGCCTAGACGGAAACCCGGGTAGCCTCCCTTCCGGTTCAACCACGCATGCGCCACACCACTCATAAGCCAGTCAGTTTTCTTAGCGAATCAGCGGCAAGCAGGGCAGGTGGGAGGGACCTTCGAGTAATACCATCGGTAAGTATTTTTCAAAAAAATACATTTTAATGAAAAATACATTTGTTTTCTCAAAACACATTACCGATGGTATTACTTAAAGGAAGAATCCCGAGGAGGAGGCGGGTGCCGCTATAGCGACCCCATCCCCTGCCATCCTGGCCGCTCGAGTCGGCCACCCTCCCGCAACCTCCCTCTAATTTTAGCAAAGATACTTACGGCGCCTAGGGCGCCGGGAGGGAGTGTTGCGCCGCCACGATGTCCCCCACCAGCGATAGGTTCTGGCGCTGGCTGGAGAGGTCCCTCAGGTAGAAGCGTGCGAAGGTGGTCTCCGCTCGCCAGCCCACGGCCGCCACAATGTCTTTGACCGCACAGTTCCGGTCGAATGCTAGGCTGGTGGCCATGGCTCTGATCTCGTGTGCCCTGATGCTCATGCGTTTGGCTGTATCCGGGGCAAGCTCCTGGTAGGCTGATCGTATCACCCACCGGAGCCAAGAGGATATCGTTTGGGCCGAGATGTCGTTTCTACCTGGGGACAGAGGAAGGAAAAGGCGGGTGCGTTCCCTGCGTATCGGCTTGGTCCGGCGCAGGTACACACGTAAGGCTCGCACCGGGTCCTGTTGTCTGGACTCCCGGGTGGAGCTTGGGTCTCGTAATGGTTGAATGGTGACCAGTTGAGGGGCCGTCAAAGGCGATCTGGTCTTGGCTAGGAAGGCCGGGTCAGGAAGCAGCTGAACCGAGCCATCAGCCCGAAACTGTAAGCAGGCGGGGCGTGCTGAAAGTGCGTGCAGTTCGCTGACTCTGGAGGCTGACGCGAGGGCCAAAAGGAAGCAGGTCTTCCGAGTCACGTCCGGCAACCGCGCCAACTGGATCGGTTCGAAACGGGGCGAGTTGAGCCAAGTGAGTACCCAGGACAGGTCCCATCGTGGCACCAGGGATCGGCGGGCAGGGCGTTGTAGACCGAAGTGGGCCATCAGGTCGGCTAGGTCTTTGCAGGAACCCGGGTCGGGCAGTCCCAAGTGTCTGTACGTGTCGGCAATCATGGCCAGGTAGCCCCGGATGGTGATCGGTGCTAACTGCTGGTCGCTGAAAAGCCAGATGAAGAAATCCGCCAACTGGGGAGTTGTCAAGCCGATGGGGTGAAGGTGTCTGTCGTCACACCAGGCGCAGAGGACTCTCCACTTGCCTTCGTAGACTCGTCTGGTCGAGGCTCGACGAGCTGTAGCGATCGCGTCCACTGCCGCACCTGAGAAGCCTCTAGCTGCGAGGGCTTGCCGGACAACCTCCAGGCGTGGAGGAGGAGACGCTCGGGGCACGGGTGGAACAGCTGCTGCCGTGGTTGCTTGAGCATTGTCCGCGGTGTGGGGAGCGGTAGCGGGGGAGCCGTGGCAAGGTTCAGGAGGTCGGTTGTCCATGACTTGGTCCAGCAAAATGGCGCCACCAGGAACAGGATCGTGTTGCACCCTCTGAGCTTGAGTAGGACCTTGGGGACTAGTACGGTGGGCGGGTAGGCGTAGGCGACCAGGCCGTCCCAAGAGATGGATAGAGCGTCGACTGCCCAGGCCAGAGGGTCTGGAATGGGTGAAACGAAGAGGGGAAGCTGTCGATTCCACCTCGTGGCGAAGAGGTCGATCATGGGAGCCTCCCAGGTGACGGCGATCAGTCGAAAGATGTCGGGTCGCAGCGCCCACTCTGTATGGAGCAGTTGACCGCGTCGGGAGAGGGAGTCGGCCAGCACATTCAGATGACCCGGAATGTGACGTGCGCGAAGAGAGATGTCCCGATCCTCGCACCAGCGGAGCACCTGGTAGAGTAGTATGCAAAGGGATGGAGAGCGGGTCCCGCCTTGCTTCTGGATGTACGAGACGACCGTGGAGTTGTCCGAGAGAACCAACAGTTCCTGATGTCGGATGCGGTGCTCCCAGGCCAGGAGAGCTTGCCATACTGCCTTCAGTTCTAACCAGTTGATGTGTTTGGACAGCGATTCCAGAGGCCACAGGCCGGAGGCAGTCTCGAACGACGGAAGGGGGTGAGCTCCCCAACCTGCGAGGCTTGCGTCGACGCAGAGCGAGAGAGTGGGCGGCGGTGAGGACAGCGGCACTCCCGTCGCGAGCCAGGAAGGATCCGCCCAGCGCAGCAGGTGGGGACGGAGCATGGCAGGTACTGGAATCGGGGCCTCGAGGTCGGACGACGACGGTCGCCAGTGAAGGAGGAGATGCAGTTGCAGAGGGCGGGAGTAGAGACGTCCTAGCGGTAGCAGGTCCGCAGCAGCGCTGATCAGACCTAACAGCTGAAGCCACTGCCTGGCTGGAAGCGTCGTCAACTGGGACACCTGCCGAGCTAAAGTCGCCAACTTCTGGATGCGCTTCTCCGGCAGTCTGACGGTATTGCGGTCGGTGAGGAACTCCATACCGAGGTGAATAAAATGGCGTGCGGGAATGAGGTCGGACTTGCCAAGGTTGACCAGGAAGCCCAGGTTCTCGAGAAGTTGAAGCAGAGCATCTCGGTCTTCCCTCAGGGAGCGCTCGTCCTGGTTCCTCAAAAGTAGGTCGTCCAAGTAGTTCGACGTAGGGCTCGTGGAACTTCGACGGGCTCTGGCTACCACTGCGTCCATGAGGCGAGTGAAGACCCAGGGGCTGAGGTTGAGGCCGAAGGGGAGCGCGCGGAACTGATAGACGACCCCCTCGAAGGCAAAGCGTAGGTAACGTCTGGAAGCAGGATGCATGGGTACGTGCAGGTAAGCATCTGAGAGGTCCAGGCTGACCGCAAAGTCCATCGGCTGTACCGCTGAGCGAAGGGCCCGCGCAGTCTCCATGCGGAAGGCCGGAGCGACGATGAACTTGTTCAGCGCCAAGAGGTCTATGACGGGGCGCCACTTTCCGCCCGGCTTGGGCACCACAAAGAGCCGACTGTAGAAGGCTGGGGAGTCGTGCCGGACCACCACCTCCGTGGCGGACTTCTGAAGCAGGGAGGAAACTTCGCCGCGGAGAGCTTCGGCTCTGAGCTGGTCTGAAGGAACTGTAGTCCACACCGGGCTCCGGCGCACAGGAGGAGGGGACCGGAAGGAGATCAGTAGTCCCTGAGTAATGGTAGAGAGAATCCACGGGTCGTCCGGAAACAGCGAGCGCCAGGCTTCGCTGTGAAGCGCCAGCCTCCCGCCGACCGGAACTCCGGACGAGGTCGGCGGGGGCCGGAGGGGGAGAAAGTCAGTGCGCCCGGCCCCGCCCGGGGCGCCGGGCAGGTCTGGGCCAGGTGCGGGCAGGGAGGGATGGGGGAGGCTCGGTGCTGGGGAAAGGGCGGGCGCGAGGAAAGGCTGGAGCTCTGGGGGGTAGGCGACCACCTCTGGTGAACGGGCGGGCGGTGGGTCTAGCAGTCCGCAGGGGGCGACCCGGAGCCTTGCGGGTTGGTCGAAAGGAAGTTGGAGCTGGGCGGTTGGGCCAGGCGTCCTTGTTAGCTTCCTTTACAGCGAGCCAGGTGGGGCCGAACAGTAAGTCACCGCCGAGGGGCGCCTGCCGAAGCTGAGTCTTCACATCCAGCGGAATGGGACAGGAACGGAGAATCGCATCTCGACGCAGTAAGTCGCAGTTAGAGGCGGCTGCCATGGAGTTGACAGCGACATGATATACAGCGCGGTTCCCCGAAACTGCTAGGGCGAGCAGGTCTCCCAGCAGAGGCGAAATTGACGGATGCCAGGAGTCCTCCACACGTCGGACGATGGCTTGCGTGACCAAATCTAGAAATCCCGCTGCTGCCAGGGTGTTCCTAATAAGTGTTGCGGTCTGTTCTACCCCGGGGAGGAGAGACTGACGTAAGGAAGTCCCAGAGAACGCCACTGCCGCGGGGTCCGCTGTCGGTAGAGGGCAGGAAAAGTGTTGTGTATGGCCCGCATACCATGACTGCCGGAAGGCGATGTCTATACCTGTCGGCCACTTGGAGTCTGAGAAGAATCCTGTACCGCATGCCCCTTGCGCAAGATGAGCAGAAAACGCATCACGTAACTCCCGGAAACCCGGCGGCTGGGGGAGAGACTTGAATCGCTTGGCCTGTCGTTCTGCGTCCACAAAGGCGGACGCTTTCCTTTTAAGAACTGGAGAGGGAGGGCAGTCTTCTGCAGGGAGGCAAGCCGCGATAAGCCGTGCCGCTTCATCAAGGGCCCGCAGTGTCTCTAACCTATGTCCAATGGCAGCCGGCGGGAATTCCTCGTCACCACCCGAGGGATTGGACGGGGCGGGGCTGGCCACCTGTAGTAGTGCCGACATCGATTCCTCGGGGTTCAGACTAAGGGTGTCCTCTTCCGCCGGAACTGAGTGGGGAATCGGGTCCACTCCCAAACGAGGAGGAAGACTCCCGTCACTGGGGCGGGTAACGGTCGTAGCTGGTGGAGGAGATCTTCTCACTGGTGCGTGGCGCCGCCAGTGTCGGCTAGATGAATGGTCCCGTGAAGCACTCGACGCTGAGCGGGAAGCCCGAACTCCTGACCTACGACGGTGTCGCGGGCGACGAGCGGCACTCCGCCGAGAGGAGCGTGAACGGGAACGGGGGCGGCGATGCGGGGACCGGGAACGTCTGAAATGGCGCGAAGCTGAACGCAAAGCAGAGTCATGCCTGTACTGTGTCCGCGAATGTCGGCTGGATTCCGACCGGTAGTAATCGGTCCTCGGGCGAGTAGACCTGTCGCTCGAGCGTGAACGATGTCTAACAGCTGAGGTTCGCTCGGACTGAAGACGGGGAGTAACTCGCACCGCCGCAGAGCGGAGGCGACTGCTTCGTACCCGAGAGCGGGAGCGCGTCCGGCGAGAAGACTTGTCGGAACTTGACGCCCGGACGGAAGGAGCTGGGCGGGGCGCTGGCGTTCCGCGCTGGTCCCTAGCAGAAAACAGGGTAGCGGAAGCAGCAGGACGAATCTGTGGCGAGAGCTTGTCAGCTACCTGGAGATCCGTATTAGTCAGGCCCGCAACCAGAGCGGGTGTAGGAGCCTGTATCAGTTCCTTATCAGTTGCCTGCAGAGGCGTTGCTACCGGGTAGAGACCACTCGACTGGACTGTGGTGGCTACCGGAGTCTTGTTTAGAGGCCTAGCCCGAGGAGCTCTAGGATCCTTGACCGTACAGAGACCACTCGACTGGACTGTGGTGGCTGCCGGTACTAGAGCACGTGCACGCGACCGAAGCCGCTGGTTCGTCTGCTCAGACACTCGGTCAGGGCCACTCGACTGGACTGTGGCGCGTACCGGTGTGGGATCGTTCTTCCGTGCTTGCGTAGGTTTCTTGCGGCCGTAGAAACTCCACAGCTGGGTCCATTGTTCCTCCAGCCATGGGGCGCAGACCGAGCACGGACGCGTGGAGGTACAACCGGAACAGGGCAGGCAAACCAGATGTTCGTCACTCGGCCACTGGAATTGCCCACATCGAGTGCATGTTCGGACTTGCCAACTGCAAAACATAATGTACAATGAAATGCGAGCGAGCGTGCCCCCGTGGGCCCGCACCGAATCCGCGTGAACGAACGAAGTGTACCGTGTAAGCCTACGCCCGGCGCTCCACCACTACCCTTGAGCGCCTGACGTAGGCCAAGGCAGAGATATTACCTTGCCATCCGAAGAAGTGAGGCACCAACCCGGTCGAAGACCCACCAGAAAGGCTAGCATGCAGACACGGCCCGGCGTCGGACGGCGACCACGTAACGCTGATGCCGGGCGAAGCCACTGGCGTCAGTGAAGGCGTCGAAACGAAGTCTCCGCAACAGCAGGCACTCAGAGCAGGCTGAAGAGCGAAGAAGAAGCTTGGCACACACGAGTAGCACGCACTAGGGCCCGAGCGGCACTAGGCGTGAGTACAGTTCAACCTGGCGTCGCCGCGCCCGGTAGGATAAGATGGCGCCGACGGGTGAAAATCACAAGTAACGTTCACTAGGAACAAGTTCCTAAGTCCGAAGACCGACGGAAACCTCAAGCCCGGTTTCCCACCTTGAACAAGCTTCCTTCTGTCTAGACTTTCCTAACGAAGATAGAGTCCTAACGAACAGAGCGAGTCCCGTACACAACCTTCTGAGACTAGCAAAGAAAACTGACTGGCTTATGAGTGGTGTGGCGCATGCGTGGTTGAACCGGAAGGGAGGCTACCCGGGTTTCCGTCTAGGCTATGGCGCCCCTCACCTGCCATCATGACCATACTCGTACACAACAATTTTGGGCTAAAATTAGACTAGCTAAGAAACCATTTCCTTTAAGTAATACCATCGGTAATGTGTTTTGAGAAAACAAATCATGCACGTCACTAGGTCATTGCAAATCCCACACAGGGTGCAAGCCCTCACTTGAGCACTGTAACATAAGACAGACATAGGCCTTGCGAGCGCTCGGAGCCTGAAGGAGGGTCCGAGTTCCCGACCAGTCGCGTACATACAAATTTGAAAATTGTGAAATTTCGGGAAATGCCGTTCCCCGGTCAAAACGCCAGCTGAGGCAGTAACCGAAGCTTTACCTGTCCATCTTGAATACAGAATCACACAATCCAAACCAGTATGAAATAATCCTCTTTATTTCTTTTCTTTATAATCTTTTTCCTTCCTTAAGGACCAAGAATCACACAAGTCGAGATCCAAGTAGAGTTCACACAGTGAAAGGTCGGAGCACGAAGTGCATACGACGACCTATAACTGAGCTAGCGAAGACACTGGCGGGAAAGGGTGAGTGCGCCACCGGATAAGGTAGTACGGGAGACCACTCGGAGTTTCTGGGCTATGGCTCCCCAGTGGTTACCACCCCTAGTATGAGGGACACAGTAAGTTTTTTGGCTAAAATTATGAGTTAAGCCAAGGTTCCAATTAGTAATGTCATCGGTAATGATTTTGAGAAAATAAAGGCTCTAGGGGCTAGCCTAACACTCTGAACAGTAGCACCCTTGTGAAACACAGACGTACAGATTTGGTATTGTGTGCACCCAATCATGCCCTGAGTGCAGAAGTGAACTGGTTGCACTAAACATGGCCCACAAATAATTGGGTGGGGTGGGTGGGGTACATCCCCCCACATGCCCTGTAGAGAGGGGGTGTAAAGAGTTGTCATAATTAACCCTTCGGCTGTCGGTAGCGGATTTTGTCGTGGAATCACAACGACAACATCCACTACCGACAACTTTAGGACTAATCACCACTTACCCGCGTTGAATTTCCAATGAAGAAGATGGCCTGCTTGCCCCCCACACCGAAGTACGAGATGTCACTGTTCATGTAGCGAGCGACTGTCACCTCTCCAACCCCTGGCTGACCGTCCACGGAATCATCTGCCGAGCCCTCGCTGTCAACATAACATCTGCTGCATCAGGTTAGTATCAACAGTCACGCTACAGATCAACCTCCTCGTGCATGCAGACACTGGTACTGTCACGCTGACTGCCTACTTTGAACACCAATAGTGGTGGAAAATCGAGGGAGACAACCAATGTGGTACTGTAACAGTGTAAGGATTACCAGTGACTGCATGCACAAGTTAACCCTTTGGCTGTCAGCAGTGCCTTTAGTCGCTGCCGACAACCAAAAGGTAAAACTATGAAAAGTGGCAAGAAACTGAACAAAAACTGAAACACAATGCATGTGTCTGACTGAGTTTAGAACATTTCAGCATAACATCTCCTGGAACAGGTTAGCAGCAATGTAAAGAGAACTGTGCGATGTGTGGCCACAAGTCAGTGTTCCCTGTAGGATTTTTTTTCTGACAGTCAACCTGTCTCTCTGCTGAAATATATGCAGGTCACAAAGCGAAACAGAGTACATCCATGAAAATTTATCTGCGTCAAATCGCCATGTCTGTGCGTCTGAGATGCAGAGATGTGCGTTATCGGGAACACTGCCACAAATTCAACGCAAACTGAAAAATAACATGAGTTATCAAAAGCTGTGCTGAGATTCAAGTCTGAAAGCATTCAGTAATATAATGAGTAAAGTTGGCAATTGTGAACAGAGAGGCGGATCAGGTCAAGGCGCTACAAACACCAATAAAGTGCCAACATTTTCTGTTTTGAGTGCATTTTCCAGGCACACTTTTTGTTTTAGCAGTTTTTCAATCTTGACAAAAAAAATCATGTCTCTCGGCGTAAGGTATGATGCAACTTTGAAAATACGAAAATTTACGAACTAGACGTTAACCCTTTTAGCCCTGGATCCCTACAGCAGGAGATGGCCTGACCATGATAATTCAAGGATAGTGCCAGATTAGCGCCAAGCTAATCTGGCACTACCCTTAAATTATCATGGTCAATCCATCTCCTGCAACTGGTATATAGTCATTAGGCAACACCTCCAAAATTTGAGAAATGGGACCTTGGGGCTATAAGGGTTAAATACGGGGATTGCAGTCTTTCCTGTCAATTTGATACTATTCATGGGCCAGCTTTCAGACACATGCTCCCCAACACTGTCGCCTGTCTATAGGTTACCAAGTCCCACCAGGTGGCGCATCATGGTCTGGGGCACTGTCTGTACACTTCTTCTTTACTACAGCGTCCCCACTGACAAAACACGAAACAAATGTTAACAAGCAGTGCAGGTCAACAAAATCGTTCAACTGCTTAACACGCTCGAGCGATGCCGCAGGCGGACACGCAGCTTTATGCAGTGTAGCCTGATGCGACATGTCCCGAACGAGTTAACTGCCGGTGTCAAGAAATGACACCTGAAACTATCGCAGACTCACTGGCGAACAACCCCACTTACCTGAGACATATAGATTGGACTGAGGCCAGCAAGAGGCATAGATCCTCATGAGCCCCTGCAACAGCAGGGGCTCATGAGGATCAATGCCTCTTGCATCTGGGTGTTGTTGTCATGTTCCGACAGTAAAGGGGTGAATCACTATGATACCTCAGGGGTGGCCAAATTTTTTAATTATCATCTTTCCCCGGGCAAGCAACATGTCATTTTCATCTTTCCCACACAAATTATTATCTTGCCTGCAAACTGCAAGCAGAAATATAATGTACAGTGCCATGTGTCTCTGTTCGTGTGGAAGTTTCAGCACTGTTGGTCACTAACAAGACTAACACTTGATGAACAGCCGGGCTGTGGGTCAACAACTTCAGCTGTCCAAACATTCCAAGAAAATGACTCATGGAGACAGTCATACAAACCCAGCGACATAAACTGCTCTGTCATTGGCTTCGCCTGTAGACATGCACCAATCGAATAGCGCGTCTTTGAGAAGCTACAGCAGCAATGTAAGAGATGCAACTGGCTTGAAGTTTTGTTTTGCTGAAGCAGGCGACAGATTCAGCAGCTGGTGCAGTCAACTGTCTGCATGTTCCGAGTTTTGCTATCGCGTTTTGTCTTTTTTTTTTTCTTCAATCTTTCCCGCGGGCAAGCTGCCTTTGGAATTTACCTTTCCTGGTGATATTTTATCTTGCCCCGGGAAATGGGATTTGGCCACCCCTGTACCTCAGCCTGAGGATGTAATTGAGGATGCTCCTTGCCCGCATGACGAGCACATTGCAGTTTGCAGGGTCTGGCTGAAAGACTTTAAATGCCCACCCCAAGATGATCTAATCATCGCCAATTTTTTTTTTTTTTCACGGTGTTTCACATTTGCAACCAAAATCATAAGACCGGCCAAAGCACAAGTCAAATTTGTGTATAACCCCTTCACGGCTGGGAAAATGCGAACACTGCCCAAACTGCAGCTCAAGCAAGAGGCAAAGAATTTCATGAGCCCCCCCCACCCCCCTCGCAGATTTGGGGGCTCATGGGTTCCTTGCCTCTTGCTGACTCTACTCTTATCCAGTTTCCTTTGGATTGATAGGCGTTGAATTTATCCTGCTTTCAAAGACATGATTTTTCCGTTCACTGGCAGAGAAGGGGTTAAAAACACTGTACTGTAACAGTCCCTGCAGCTGCAAGCAAGAGTTGGTTAAAATGTTCACTGGCAATAGTTTCAGTTTTGGCACGTACCCTTTGAAATTTTTCTCCCTGCGAATGAACTTGGACAGTCTGTAGATAGCCCAGTTGTTGAGCTGGCGCGGCGTCATGCCTTTGCCGTTGTCGATCACAATGATGCAGCTACGCTGCGGCGCTGAGTCGTCAAAATGCTGAAAAACATACAGTGACCTTTAAATGTTAGGAAACAAAAGGTTAACTCATTTGAGATGAACGGCATCTGTATATGCGGCTTCAGCCTCGTATTCGGATGCCGTTCGTCTCAAATGAGCTAACAGTATTAATGTAAGTGGCCAATACACACAAAACAGCGTTCCAGGAGAGCACCAAGAATCACTCACCAGTTGCCAAATTATGCAAGGAGTTGGGTGAAATAATGTCATGTTTCTGGGAGCCCAAAGGATGAAGACAAATTTCACAATGCACACACACACACAAACAAAAATATTCTACTTCACATTTGGAAAAAGGTCAGATGTAACAAAAGTCTGATATACAACAATACTTTTCAGAGGTCCCGACAATACGCTTTCTGTGTAAATTACTTCGCTTATAAATAACAAACTGCGGACATAACAACAAGAACAATGCGGTCTCCTGGACATTTGTTATCTGAAGTTTACTGTATGTAGGCTCCAGAAAAATATTTTGGGCGGTGGTCTATATGGCTACTAAGGCCTGAGAATATTTGGTTCTTCTCGAGTCCCACTCACAAAAATACCATTAAAATTAATGCTTACTCGTGAAGTGAGAGTAAGGACATTTTTATTGAATCACTTTTTTTAAAATTTTATTACCAATTTTACATTTAAAGAGATGGCACTATTTAACCCTTTTAACCAAGCTGACAGCCATTAAAATATTCATTGTTAATGTTATTGTTAACACATGTGATGTATCAATGACAGTTTAACCCCTTGAATGCTGAGAAAAACATGACCTAGGCACAAGACATAGATCCTCATGAGCCCCCGCAGTTGCTCATGGGGAACTATGCCTCCTCCTGACACCACTTTACATCCATGATACTGGGACGGTTTGGGATCTTTGGCGTTAAACTAACGAAGATTGCAGAAACGCATTCTATGTCAAGTAGCAGTCAATGGGGTTAACCCTTATAGCCCCGCATCCCTACAGCAGGAGATGGCTTGACCATGATAATTCAAGGGTAGTGCCAGATGAGCTTGGCGCCTGCAGGCGCCAAGTTCATCTGGCACTACCCTTGAATTATCATGGTCAAGCCATCTCCTGCAACTGGCACATAGTCGTTAGGCAACACCTCCAAAATTTGAGAAATGGGACCTTGGGGCTAAAAGGGTTAAGGGTGATGCCAGAACAGCTTGGTGCTTTGAGGTGCCAAACTACTCTGGCACCAACACTGAGCTATCATGGTTTATCCATCTCCTGAGATGGTATACACTTGTAGTCATCGGGGAACAACTCTCGTCTCAGAACTGCCACTTTCAAGGTCATTGTGTTCAAGCAGCAGCTGCGCACTTACCAGCCGGACTTCGATGTCACGAGATTTCTCATTGCAAGCGGTTGCAGCCAGTGAATTGTCAATCAGCTCGGCAAAAGCATATGCTGAACAAGAAGAACACAAAATGCATGAAACTGTCATGTAATCTGAATGCAGTTATCAACCACAACAAAAAATCTTTGTTTCTGTAGACAAAAAAAAAACCAAGGTTAACTCTTTGGCTGTCCATAGCATCTCTTGTCGTAACGATTCCTGCAGCAATTATCGTGGCAAAAAGCATCATGGACAGTCAAAAGGTTAGGAAGTTCGTCAGGTACAACATAAAAAACATGTTCATGTGATCCCCCTACTTTTGGTGTGTATAATGGCCCTTCACTGTCTCGTTTCGAGCCAGTGACTGAGCAGGAGATCCATGAGCTCATTATGAAATCACCAACAAAGAGCTGTGTGCTTGATCCCTTGCCCACGTCCCTCATAAAACAGTGTATTGATGATCTCCTCCCACTGATTACCACCATAGTTAATGCCTCTCTCTCTCTACAGGTGCTGTGCCTACTCAGTTTAGACATGCTGTTGTGACACCACTCTTGAAAAAGCCTGGACTGGACCCAAACGACTTGAAGCATTTTAGACCTGTCTCTAACCTTCCGTTTATTTCAAAGATTTTGGAGAAGGTTGTTTTGAAACAGCTACAAAGCCATTTGCCTGGAAACGGTCTTTTAGAAATGCACCAGTCGGCATACAGAAAGGATCACAGCACGGAGACTGCTGTGCTGAGCGTCCTGGATGGTCTGCTACTGAAGGCAGACGAGAAGACTTGTCTCTCTCATTGCTCTGTAGGACCTCAGCGCAGCATTCGACACGCTCGATCATTCTGTTTTGCTGAAGAGGTTAGAGGTGACCTTTGGCATCCATGGTACCGCCCTGGCCTGGTTCACTTCATACGTTAAGGATCGTTCTCAGGCTGTTATTGTTAATGGCCAGCTATCTGCTTCTAGTCTTTTGTTGTGTGGAGTCCCTCAGGGCTCCGTATTAGGGCCTGTTTTGTTCACTCTATATTCACAACCTCTATCTGATGTAATTGCCGCCCATGAGTGTGATTTTCACAAGTATGCTGACGATACTGAATTGTCAAGAAGTAGCGCGCCTAGCCATTTCAGCTCCGCTAAGATGAGCGTACAGTGTTGTATAGACGACGTCCTGTCCTGGATGACTAGCAATAAACTTAAGCTTAACACTGACAAAACCGAAGTCATGCCTGCCGGCTCTCAGTCTCGCCTTAGTCTGATCGACGGCGAGTTCGCAAACATTGGTGGCTGCAGCGTTCCCTTCCAGAAATGTGTCAAATATCTGGGTGTGAAGATTGACTCGACGCCCTCCATGCATGATCATATCAGTAGCGTCTGCCGAGCTGGTTTCCTTGAGCTGCGCAGAATTGCTTCTCTCAGACCGTATCTCACAGAAGGTATGGCGTCAAGACTTGTAAATGCATTCATTACTTCCAGGCTCGATTATTGCAATTCTGTACTGGCAGGTTTACCGGCAGATCAGATTTCACGCTTGCAAATGATTCAAAACAATGCGGCGCATCTCATCTTGAAGAAACGAAAGAGAGACCACGTTACGCCTCTACTGAAGCAGCTGCACTGGCTGCCCGTCAAATTCCGTTGCCAGTACAAAATTGCAATTTTCGCCTATCGGCATTTTGACGGATCTCTCCCGCCGTACCTCTCTGCCAAGCTGTCTGCCTATCAGCCATCACGCACCCTCCGTTCCTCCAGTGAAAAGCTGTTAAAAATCCCGAAGCTCAACATGAAAACTGTCGGGGAGCGTTCTTTCACCTTTTTCGCCCCAAGTGTGTGGAACTTGCTGCCAACGGAAATACGGAATCTGCCCACATTGTCACAGTTCAAGGCTCACTTTTCTTTTTTGTCGGGCATTTAACACTTAGCTCATATTTAGCTAACTGTTGACTGACTGCCACCTATTCTGATCCCAGAGAAAGTGAATGTAAGGTGTGGGGAAGGGATGGGGTGGTTTAAAGTAGTGCATAATTGTGCGTGTGTGTCTGAGAGAGAAAGGGTGTGCTGTTGTGCATGCGCAGTGAGTCCAGTGTTTTCCTGGAGAACAGCGCTATACAAGAACTATGTATTATTATTATCATTAATTCACAAACAAAGGTAAAACAAACGATCTTGAGCAGCTGACTCGACTGTTCGGTGTTGTTGTTTTGTTTCTGTTGACTGTTATTATGTTAATCCTTCGGGTGCTGGTAGTGGTTTTAGTCACGATAGTGGTTTTAGTCGCGATGATTGCTGCAGGAATCATCACGACTAAAACCGCTACCGACACCCAAAGGGTTAAGGATTACATGATCAACATTTCCAACAGCAACATTGACTTACGCAGTGGGTTCTGTCCTTCTGAAGCATAGTACTCGTACATCCCTCCCTTGACGATCGTGTCATAATGTGGCAAATAGTTGACTCGCTCCTCAGCAGGGGCACACAACTCCTGGGACAAGTCTTTGAGGACATACAAGGTGTCTCCCTTGTCGATGAGATCTATGGAAAAACAAAGCAGAGTGAAGTCCAGTTATACTTCTATTTGAAAGAGGTGAAACAAAAACAAAACTTTCTGAAACACTTAAAATACAACAAATAGTTAGATCAACCTACTAACATTCACTGGGGTAGAGTTACAATAGGTTTTCGCACCTGGAATCTGACACGTCGACTTTCGCACGTAGTACTCAAGTCCTCTGTTATATCTAGACACTCACAGATACTGTGGGTCCAAGGTAATGGTAGTGTTGATTTTTTTCTTCAAATATAGGGGGTCAGATCGAGCGCAGCAGATTAAGTTTACACAGTTGCCAGAGGGTCAGCAGGATTTCCCAGAGGGTCTCAGAAATGATGAAGTCTTAGATGATCACATACTTTGTAACACACACACACAAACAGAATAATGGATAAGCCAACAAAAACTTTTTTTACACAAGTTTTCTGCGAATGTGGTACTGTTGCTGCCTTTGCGTCCGGCGCTCTCACAAAAGCTTTGTTCGGCTCGGCACGCGCAGCTGTAAAACGTGTTCACGATGACGCACTGGTGCGTTTTTCAGTGCATAAAGATAAAGCGTAGTGCATCAGAGTACATTTTTTTACATCAGTCTGACGCAGAGCTCGAAACACTAGTGGGTCAGAGGTGGCTTTAGAGGCTCAGATACGCACATTTCTGCGTAATAATCATCACTGAATGGTCAAGTGGACACTCTCACTTTAACCCTCTTAGCCCTGAGTCCCTACTGCAGGAGATTGATTGACCATGATAATTCAAGGGTAGTGCCAGGTTAGCTTGGCGCCTTCAGGCGCCAAGCTAATCTGGCACTACCCTTAAATTATCATGGTCAATCCACCTCCTGCAACAGTCATTAAGTAACACTTCCAAAATTTGAGAAACGGGACCTTGGGGCTAAAAGGGTTAAGACACTAATCATGGGGAGACTATGGATGGGCAGATCGGAACTCTGGGAAGACTTCTGATGGGTGGGGCTGAGCGCGTGCAAGAGCAGCTATAGATACCATCTTGACCGAACTGAACACTGAAAAATTGGTCATTATGAATCACTAAACCAGAGGTGCCTACCCCTCTTAGACCATTTTGTGTAATGGGCTGCTTAAAAATGTGTATTTTGTGTAATCATTTCAGCGCAACACGCAACGAAAAAAGTACACCACAGCAAACAAATTAAAAATAAAGACATTTATCCATACTGTTAGTTATTTTATTCACACAATATCAGGTATCGCTGTAGCAAGTTTGGGTTTGAAGTTGTGAATAGTATTTGCAAATTTTTTTTTTTTTTTTTTTTTTTTGGGGGGGGGGGGGGGGGGGGGGGGGTAAAAATATGGTCATTTTAGACATATTTCTTGAGTTCTTGCGACCCCTCGACTTTTCTGAGGGATCAACGAAATTAGTGTTCATATAAAGGTCTTTTCATCAGGTATCTTTGTACCAAGTTTGGGTTTGAAGTTGTGAATAGTATTTGAGAACATGTCCCAAAATAGCTATTTTTGATATATATTTCCTGATCCTCTGTGGCCTTAGTCGCCTGCTCAGCGTTAAACCCCAATAACTAACTAAATGATCCTCTGTGACCTTGACCTTTGTGAGAAACTGTCACTAAAACTGGCATATTTAGAAAGGTCTTGCCACAAAGTATCATTGGGCCAAGCCAAATTTGAAGACTGTAGCTTCAATATTCTCCGAGAAAATGCCAAAGTTAAAGTCTCAGAACATACTCACTTTTACTTCGCACGTGAGCCAAAAATGTCTTTCGTGCATGACAGGTAGCTGTTACTTAACATGCATCAGTAAAAAGGGGATCTGTTACTGCGACACATTAGTGTCCATGCATTTCCAGTATGCCGATACACTGTAAGTCTCCTACCTGGTCGCCAGATGTCAATGTTTACACCTGCCACTGTACGGTATATCCACAGTCTAGACAACATGTAATAAGCGGCATTGAACGATGTTGTGTCTCATACACGATCGGCTGGAAGTATCAAGTGTTGTAAAGACAATGCACGTACTACACGTGTCAGTGACCAATGTGTGTCAGTGTCCACAGAGTCACCTAGAGGTGCACCAAGGTGTAGCATCAGAGGAATGGAATATCAATTAGAACCTCCAAATTCAGCTTCAGAATCAAGCCGTACGTCATTGCCGTTGTCAGTGCCTCAACCGTCGATCGCTCCAGCTGACACTGCCAACACGTGGTTATGCTGCCAAGTGGTAGGTGGGCACACGTGTCACAATACATCAAAGCTATCTGCTTTTGAAACCATGTCTCCAAACACAAAATATTATCACTCCGAATATCTACACATTCACTCGCCATTTTGACCGTAATGCGTATGCTAGCACTGCAGAGCTGACTGCATACCACGTACAAAAGTACGCACGCACTGTCAGGACCCTGTAGTGTAAACATGATGTGTCAGTGCGACGGGCAAGGTCACCACACGCGCGGCGAGGCTCGCGTATCACCGGGTGCACGATTTAAAACACCGGACACCGCTCTAAGCGGTTTTCTAACTCCGCCGTTGCCGGTCCTAAGCCCGGATGAGAAAGGAGGAGGGAAACCCCCCGCCAAAACTACAATCTACGCCAAGACTGCTCAACAACCACGCCAAAACTACTAGTCCCTGATCACTTTTAGTAAGCTGGATGGAAACAATCAATCAATAAGCGGTTTTCTGGGCTGCACGGTACCGTATGATACGAGATTGTCAACCAGTACAGCAGTTTGCCGGGCCGAACGGGTTAACTAAAAAGTGCTTTATGTCTGCTTTGGGATATACTACTGCATTGGCCTTGTGCCCAGTGGACTCCAAATGTCTTTGAATATCATACTTTTGTACGCGCCACTGTGAGCAACACCAAAGTCCTTTCTGCACACGTTGCATGCATTTGTAGCAGAGAAGCCCCCTGCTATCGCTAGTTACTACCCGCGAGTCAGACTTCAGTGTTTCAGTGCATGCTTGGCGCGCTGTGTGCGAGTATTCTTGCTGCCTTGGCTAGTCAGTGTCTAGCGGACTACACGCCAAAGCTCAGTGACATAGTCTCTGGTTCCAGAGGCTGGGGAGCCTATATAAAGCGGCCGATCTTCAGTCCACAAAAAAGCCTCCCCCCCCCCCCTCCCCCCACGTAAATTGCGTATTTTGGAGGAGCTAGTCGTATTCGCGAAACTTGAGCCGAAAATGCGTAAAATTATGAGCCAGCGCGTAAGGTAGGCACCTCTGCTAAACATGTATACAGTCATGTTCTCTACTGAAAATGTTCTGTAAGCATGCAGAGAGAGGGGGAATATGAGAGTATTAGGGAATCTTCTATGGTCCTCATTTTTCTATGTTATTCGCTCACAAAAACGCACACGACCTTGCCTTTCCTTTTTCTCAAATTCCTTTTATTTTTCTCTGTAATTAGATATATAAAGAAAGAACTGAATCTTTATTAACACTATGACTGAGAATTTAAGGGGTTAACTCAGTCATAGTGTTAATAATACTTCAAATCCCCCCCCCCCCCCCCCCCCCCATAGACAAAATGCCCGATCAAACCAGTGCTTGTAACCCGAAGCAATTACATACCTCATGCCTACGCTTGACTGGTTTTGAAAGACCCCCACTTCAATTCAGGTAAGATATGAATAGACCTGTTCTGAAAATAGCAATTATTCGCATTTTCATGTCGGGACGAGATTGCCTTTTGAAACCGGGATCGAAATCTTTTGAATCAGATCGGTATGCACCCGGCATGTCACGGTATTCATAACGGAATTTTTAATTTTTCCAATTATGTGTTCACCCGTTCGATTTGCCATTAAATGCAAATGGCCGACACTCACACACACAGACAATCTCACCCCTTTTTTTTCACAGAGAGAGGCCCGTTATATAAAGTCAGTAATCATACACCTTTACCCCACTCTGTTTTATGTCTGTTCTTATAACAACATTACAAGCACTGACGAAAGATTTTGGACCGGCTGACTTACTCTTTGTATAAACACCATGAAGTCTTCACAGACACAGAGTTAAAATGAGTTTGCAACCTGTTGGAAAACGGAAAAAGGCTTTAAGTTAAGATCCGTCTTGTATTTTATGACGAGGGGGGGAGAGGGGATTACTGTTGACTGTTATTTCTACACAGAATGAAACAGACATGATCAAGCCAGTTCGAACATGACTAGTAACGCAGGCACTGACAAAGGGTGTAGGTTGATTTTGCTGGTCATTTCAAAAGGCTTTGAACTTGATGTTGACACAGTAATTGATTTGCCGCTCCGTGAATACACACAGTGAGCGTCATGAGTGGCGTTTTATATCTCTGTTTGTTAGACTGCCTGGTTTTGTTTGCTGATTTTATTCTGCACGTTTTGCACATTTCGAAATCAGGCACGATCAAGCCAGTTTGAACTTGACTTGACAAAGGGTGTTTGATTAGCGTCATGAGTGGTTTCTGCTTGTTAGCTGACTAGTTTGCCTGATGCCATCCTCTCTACACGTTGTGTAGTCATTTTGAAAACAAAATGTGTTTTGCTAGGAAGGACTTATGTGTTTTGTTAAGAAACATCATCTAAACCAAAAGATAAGTTTTGTTTTAATTTTAAGTTACATAAGGTTACCTTAAAGTGAGTTACAATAGGAACTTATTAACTACTTACATTAAGAACTTATTAATTACTTACCCTAATTATTTACAAGTACTTAATAACAACTTGGCTCTAGTCACGTATACTAAGTCTTTTTTACTAAGTTACAAGAGCAACGAAAACGTTTTTTTTTTCAATAATATTCCGATGGTGCAGATGGTGTTAAATAATTAGGCCTAAACTGTGTAAGTGGCATGACATTTTTCTGTGAATTGTATTATATTAATAAACGATTACCAAATCTGATTTTTATTTGTTTAAAAGATTGTGTAGTTTTTCTGTGGTTTCCTGAACACCGATCTTTTTTCCTTCCGCTAAAAAACTAGCCTTCAGTTCTTCAACATTCACGGGAGATTGACTACGCATCTTATTCTGTATTTCAGACTTTTGTTGTTTGTAGTTATTTAAATCATCCTGGACTCGCTTAAATTCCTCGTCATTAATACAATTATCATTCAATGCCTTACTGATAATAAGTTTAAGACTGCTCAGCTTTGCACCCGCCAAAGTACTCAATGCTTCATGTTTTTCTAATTTCGTGTGAAACCTCTTGTTCAAGGCCTCCAAACCAAAGCATGCTAGGCATGTAGCAACGCTTAGACCCTCAATTGCTATTCCAGCAAAACTTCCAATTCCTGTGGCGAACAGAACGATACCTCCTACAGATAATCCAGCCGAAACTGTGCCAATAGCCATAGATGTGTTTTGTACAGAATTGAAAACGGTCTTATACCTCCTTTTGCACCTGGAGTACCTCGTCTCTTCTCCTTCCAAATATTTCAAAGCTTCTGTAATATTATTTAATCTGAATGCGTCTGCCGGTAATGTTTTATCTGATGCAATTGGCATATGCGGATCAGGCACAAATGATGACACAGTCTCATGCGTCGGTAGTTGCGGATAGAAGTTTACCATTTTTTTTATTGACAAATATTTTTTTTTATTTAATCAGCAATTACATTTTGCAACTCTTCAAAAGTATACAATTTGCTGGCATAATAAAATGCAACAAGATCAATGTGTTCAAGGTTTATGTAAGTTAGACGAACAAAAGTTGTTTTGTCAACCACCACCTTGACAGCGGGAATACTGCTTGAAACATTAATAACATCATTATTTTTTGTAATGGCAATAAAGACCTTTGATGACTCTGCCACTGTTTCATTCCATGTAAGTTTAATTCCTTGTGCAATTTGAGCCTCTTTAGCAGTAGTTACTGATCTCATGATAATTTCAAATACTATTGTCGCTTCTCTTGCGATGGGAAAGTTTATGGGTGCAAACACGACCTTCGCATCAGACCTACCCTTCCTATGTGTAAGAAGATATCTCCGTCTCTCATAATTTTCAACTTTCAGTTTTTCTCTGCTATTGTCATCTAAAGCAAAGCTTGGAACAAGACTTACAATAAGCGGCCCCGAGTTAACAACTTTCCTAAACACTAAGGCGCCTTCATCATCAGTGTATACATAAGGACTAATAAATTCCAACTTTATGTCCCAGTCAATTGTGGGTGGTGGAACAGGCACAGGTGAAACCACCCACTTATTTCCCACATGTATTAAGTTGTAAGGCGCATTATTTACAGGTGGAGTAGGTACAGTAACATCACGTAGCTGACCAAGTTTAGGAATCTGTTTTTCACCGTCTTTCATATCAACAATTACTTTCCTCTTGTACATGCCATTTGAATCAAGTTCAAAACCATATATTTCTCCAATTTCTCCTTCCTTCTCAAAATCCTGTACGTCTGCCAAATCTTTCAACTCTGTTACTGGACATGCAACTGGTATGATTCTAGGCTTTGGACCAAGACCACTCATTTTTATAAACAAAAATAAAATTATTTAATTTCCAACACAACACTAAAATCATGCATAAGAACTGGTTTGTCATCCTGATTAGTTACAGATATACTCAGCGACTCAAAGAAACTAGAACCTAATTTCTTAAACTGCAAATTAGGAAATCTAACAACTACACTTTCACAATAAGGAGCAGTTCCAGTAGGTAAGCATCTCAACAAAGTTGAAGGTTTTCCATTGTGAACATTCTCAGATGTGTTTAGTTCTTTCAAATAAACATTTAGCACTGTGTGTACTGACAAATGAACAGCATATCTTCCAGTTATTTTGGTTTTTTTGGGCTTAAATTTTAATCCTGCTTCATAAGTCCAATCATCATCACCACTAACAGCTACAATACCAAGATCAGATTCAGTTAAAAAACCCAGTAGTATTAAAAGTTTGTCTGTTAATATAAGCTGACTATCTTTTGGAAATTCCAATGTAACAAACAAGTTAGCCGGATTTAAAGTTGCTTTAATTTTATACATATTTTGTAAAAATTCAGCTATAGTACAAAAGTCATAATACCCAGGCTGTAAATGATTAGCGCCCCAACTTGTAGTACCTACCATTCCATGTACAGAATATTCACCATCATCTGTTACATTAAACCATTTTACTGTATAGAACATTTCATGGATAGCTACAGACTTGCTACCATCCCGATTATCAATCCCATTAGTTAACCACACTGGTTTGCTTGTGTCAAGATTTGTTAAGGTAATAAACATTTTTATTATCTCATATAAAAAAGGATGGAATTTAAATCACCAACCATTACCACAACGAACGCATTTCAATTTAATGTGAATGCCAAATATAATGTTGCACCTACTTATGAACAGAAAATAATTCAACTAAATCAACTCGACATAGCTGTATCAGAACAAGACCTATTTCAAGTCAAAGTACCAAATCCGTTTGATCATTACCTAAACCCTCCAATAACAGATGACTCAACTGCAAGAAAGTGGTCTTCAAGTCCATTATAGATGTTTCAAAACCAACTCAACTTTGCCATACTATGCTCAACTACAGGCTGTGGTGTTTCATTCACAGACCATTTGAATCACTCACACAAACTAATTAGATCTGTGTATCATTTCCATGTTTATTACCAGCTTAGACGTATTCTGTCAGAACTTCATACACCACTGCCAACTGAATCCAGTTTCAACAGATATAACAACCCCATGGATATGAAAGCGTTTGAACGCATTTGTAATGAGTTTAACATAAGCCCCAGGTATGACTTTACACAAAAACTTGATGATCACAATGGTATGGGTACATTATATTATGCTTTGAGTCACAGACAATACCCTCAAGATTACTACCCTGGTTACACTTCATTCTCATCAAAATCACAAGTCTGGATAGGATCAATAGAGCAGAAGCAGACTAACGCCTGGACCACATTTGTCTTGGACAGGAGTGACGGGTTTACTCAAGCGGGAGTCGAGCGCGTAAATGAGTCAATCAGAACATATGTCTGGTGTATACTAGGTGCACAATCACTAACAAAATCGAATATTTTGAATGGAAGTGGTATATTTGAATCTCAAAAACAGTTTCTCGCTAATCTTGAAGATTCAATAAATTCATCAGTTGATCTCCCATCTAGCATACAGCGCTACCAAAACGTACTCAGATATGCCAGATCGAAAGTTGACTTTGTAGTTGGCACTGGGTTATACATGTTACCATCTGATCTTCAACTCCAAATGGGGACAATCACAAATTATAACAATGAAATCATTGTTGCAGGTGTTGGTCAAAAACTCGGTCTCAATCAATCTGTAAACTTAGGAGGAACCACTGTGCCTGTACTGTTGCAAAAACCCTTACAGGTGATTACTTCCCCTGCCCCACCACTGGCACTTATACAGTCAGTAACAACCCCTGACACACATGAGTCAGAACGAACTGCATTAGTAATTGGATTAACAGGACTAGGAGTATTACTTCTTTACCTGTTTTATTAAATAACCCACCATTAACCCTCCTACTGTCACCAAAAATACCCACACATGTTCTGCCATAAACCCAACTACCTTTGCCGCTGTACTAATCAACCAGCTGACAACAGAGCCTAAAATGTCAGGCAACGCGTCTACTGCTTTCAGAGCCAATTTCTTAAGCAAGTCTGATATGTGAGACAACTGTTTCTTTACCCACGACTGTAAATCTTTTGGATCTGTGGGAGCCGGTGGGCCCGGGGGTGGCGGTGCACCCCCACCAACCCCAGCACCGGAGACAGCCAGCACTACAGTGCTGATAATAAACCCAAGAGCAGTAATTAAACTAGCAATTGTAATACCCTGTTCTCTGAAAAGTGTTTTAAGTCTCTCAGCCAGAGTAGTGTCTTCGTGAAGTATTTTCTGAATAGTTTCTCTAATTCTGTTAACTTGGGTTTTCAGTTTTCCTCTTGCAATACTAATCACTTCTAACCGTCCTGATCTTTCTATCTGCAAATCATTTAATCTGTGCTGTATTCTCTCTTTCATTTCTGTGTCAAGATTCCCATTGTCTGCTGTAGCCAGTTTCTCTTTTTCACGTTCTATGTGTTTATCAAGCTCTCCCAGTTTGGCAAGATTATTAACCATCTCACCTCTTATTGTCTGCAGTGATTTATCCAATCCCATAATCTCCCTCATTGACAAAGGTGGATCATCTATTGTTTTCAAAGCGTCATTTATTTGCCCTTCAGTAAATGCGGTTTCTTGTATCACAGTGTTTGCTATTTCTGGTAGGCTTGTTACTGGTGCCATTTCAATCTCTTGCCCTGTTGGCAACTTTGTTTGCGTGTGGTGAAGCGCACTAACCAGTCTTGGGGGAACGGGAGACCCTCCAATTCCAAGGTACCTTGCCAACCCAGAGTTACCACCGACTTCACCTTTAATTGTACTTAAAGCTCTAAACTTAGAAGAATTGTTTTTATGTGTTAGATATATTTTCCCTCTGTCTGTATTTACAAATAAATGTCCTTTTTCGTATTCAAACTGGTTAGGATCTATTACATCTGGGTGGACACCAACACTGTCATAAAATGAGTTTACTTTGTCTTTTAGCAGTTCGTGATACATACTAGAACTAGTTACCATTCCAGTCATATCTGTGATACTGGTATCTGAGACATGCATGTCATCCATTTCAAAATCTTCATGATTAAATCCTCCTGCTGCCATTGTTTTATTAATTTATTATTTTTTATTGTGCATAATAAAAATGACACAGTCTTACGGATCAAAGTTAGACCCATACAGAAAACTACGTGAGCCCCTGGGTGTTAAGGCCATTCGACAATCGATAGTCATCACGAACAATCCAAGTACCATAGACCAGAACCAAACACTTACAGTCAAGTTTCCAAACCTAGGTCCCAGTGACGTTATTGTTCCTGGCACTGCACGCCTAGCATTTAATATTGAACTATCATCAGACGCAGATGTAAACAGAACACTAGTTAACAATCTTGGCAGAGCAATTGTTAGAACTATTAAAGTAAAACTTGAAGGACAGGAAGTGTTTAGTCTTGACGACTCAGATGTATTCTACTGTTACAAAGATCTTTGGCTCACAAGAGAAGAACGAGAAGATCGTATTTATCAAGGCATACAGCCAGATAATGTTTGTAAACTTCGAATCAATGCTGGAGACAAAACAACTACTGGGGTACCAAAGGACGTTATATTAGCAGAAACATATGGAACCAGATTTTACATTCCACTTGAGTTTGAAATCCTCACAGCTCATTTGCCTTATTATCAAGGGGCACTAAATGACCGTCTGAGCTTTGAACTAACTTTCAATGACTACTCCAAAGTTATTAAATCATCTGCCACAGATGCAACATACAAGATCTCTAACATTTCCTTGGAATATGAAATTGTCACACACACTGATCTAGCCAGACTCATTCAAAATCAGTACCAGTCAAGACTTCCAATTTATTATGACAGGGTGATTAGACATAGTTTAATTTCCAAAGACAAGAGCGACCCAATGTGGAACGTAAACTTAAACACACCTGCCAGGTCACTGAAAGGTATTCTTATGTTGTTTGTTGAACCAGCAGATCCATATAAACGGGATTCAGAAAAATTCTACAATCCTAAGATTACACATTTGTCCTGCACAATTGAAGGCCGCCCTAATCAAGTGTACGCTTCAGGAATGCTGCCTTATCAACACTATGACGAAACCACAAAGTATTTTGCGGGTGGAAGGATTAGAGATAAACCAGCAAACATTGCGTGCAAAGATCTACATCTGTATGACGTTAGGATCGGACAATACCTTACAAACAAATACGCACTGTGGCTAGACCTTCGTAGTACAGACGACGATTATCTTCATGGGTCAGGACGAACTGTCGAGAACGGTAGTGATGGAATAACAATTCAGATACAAAAGAAGGTTGAAACTGCTGCAGCCATAAACATATATTTGTACCTGATATATGACGCACAACTCAATATTGCAGAAAGCAGACTAAGTGGTCACTTGTATTAAAATTATATTGTGTATTAAAATGAACCGTAGCTTAATGACACTCGATCCACACTGTGGATTATTTGTTGGTGCCACAGGGTGTGGGAAAACTCAATTCGTACTTGACTTATTACAAACAAGATACATCCACCATTTTGAAAACATTGTAATATTTTGTCCTACAATCAAACACAACAAAGCTTATCACAACCGTTTATTCATTTGGACTGACAGCAACATATACTTAGTTGACCCTGAGAAAAAACTGAATGACTACCTACAATATTTTTACATGCAATTTGAAGGACAGTCAACATTGTTTATTGTTGATGACTGTTCTGCAGAGAAAGACATTGTCAAGAAGAGAAACACTCTAGCAGAACTTGCTTTCAGTGGCAGACACGCAAATGTTAGTGTATGGATTCTCACTCAAAAATATAATGCTGTACTGAAAGATTTTCGAGAACAGTTAAAGTTTATCTGTTTGTTTTACTGCAAGGATCGTGACAGCTTTGAAGACTGTCTCAGAGAGAATGATGTCATCCCAAATAAGCATGAACGTGATGATGTAAAAAATAAACTGAAATCAACTAAGCATCTAAAGCTCATTTTAAAGACAGATCAGCCCACAGGGTATGGGTTAGTAAATTGATGTAAATTAATTTATACATTTGTTTGTCCAATAAAAATGACAGACGGACAAATCATACAGGTGCTTGATCTCACACACCTTTTCAAAGATGTTATGCACTTTACTGATTTAATATCACCCAAACAGACTTACATAAGCCTTTCAGCACCATCAGAAATATATGTTACATATAGTGTGACTTTGGATTATGTCGATGAGCATCCAAATGTGGAGTGCATGACAGTTGATTTAAAGACACCTACTTTTAAAGTTGTTGATACCAACTATGGCTGGTTAGGGGAAGTTTGTTATAGCATATTTAAACAACTACGCAAACTAAATGTTTATATTGACAGTGTTGCAGTTAATAAAGTGGTATTACACAAGGTGAGCCAGCAGAGTTAACGTTAATATTTTTTATTTTATTATTTTGTCGGTCAAATAAAAATGACGGACAATGCTCAAAGCCCTGGCTCATCAAACCCTGGCTCATCAGGCCTACGTAACGTGTTTCACACAACAAACTTACCTATATCCAATACTAACAATGTTTACGAATCAATAGAAAACTCTTTTTCTGTCATACAACAAAATCTTCTTACAGGCAGTGTTAAAATTCAAATTGTTGCAAAAATTGAATTCACTAGGGTGGACGGTGAAGTGATTGTATCGTACATATCAACAAGACAACACACAGTTAACACAAGAAGAGAACCGGAGGTAGAGAACGTGTTTAGAGACAGACTACTACCTGACTTTCTCCAGGCAATCGACAGTGCAAAAATGAAGGGGTCTGGTTGGCACGAAGGACATGTACATGAACTGCAACTAAAGCAGTCAAGGTATCATCCTATATTAGGTAAAGCATGGATGCCACTGCCAACTGAGGTCGCAAACAAAAAAGCAGTTGTTAACATACAGAACAAAGACAATTTCTGTTTCATGTGGTGTGTACTTGCTAAACTACACTTTGTGAGGTCAAGACCTGATCGCGTATCTAACTACATCAAATTTGTAAATGAACTCAACTTTAGTGGCATTGAGTTCCCTGTTAAAATAGAAGACATAGATTTGTTTGAAAAACTAAATCCTGGTATATCTGTGAATGTGTATGTGTGGGATAATAAATCTGAAAACAAGTTACAGCCAATTAGAGTGTCCCCAATTGCACCAACCTATGGGCAGTCAGAAGATAAACATGTTGACATGTTGCTAATCGGCGATGACAATAACTTTCACTACACAATTATCAGGAATATGTCACGTCTAATTCACGGACATACAACAAAACACAATGGGAAACAGGAAGTGTGCAAGAGATGTTTACAGAGATTCTCTTCTATTAAAATAGCGCACAAACACATTTTACACTGCAGGTCAGCTGATGACATACAAACTGTACTTAAGTATCCAGATCCTGGTAGTCAAGTGTTTTTTAAGAACTATGGGAATCAGCAAAAGCTGCCGTTTGTAGTATACGCAGATTTTGAATCACTGGTTGTTCAATTTGAAGGTCATGTTCCAGAGACATTACCAAAGACTATAAAACTAAGTGACCAAGTGGTGTGTTCTTTTGGATACATTATTGTTAGGTCAGACGGTTTGCATTCAGAACCCGTTATCTACAGGGGTGAAAATGCAGCATGTTTGTTTTTAACAGAAATGAGACATCTGTATAGTCAGGTAGTACAGTATCTCACAACATGTCAGATGCCTTTGGTGATGACAGAAGAAGACAAACTGAAATTTGATACAGCTGAGACGTGTTGGATTTGTGAACAACCTTTAGGGGGTGATAAAGTTCGTGACCACGATCACATAACTGGGCGTTACAGGGGTGCTGCACATAGCAATTGTAACTTGTTATTAAAAATAGATCCTAAGACATACAAGTTACCAATCTTTTTCCACAATCTTAAAGGATATGATTCACACATCATCATGCAAGCTGTAGATGAGTCTTACAGAAACATAAGTTGTATTGCTCAGACAACTGAGAAATACTTGACTTTTAGGTTAGATAAATTAGCATTTTATGACTCCATGCAACATTTGTCTTTAGGTCTTGCTAGTCTGGCAGAAGGGCTGACTGAGTATCCAATAACAAGTAAATATTTTGAGTCAGACTTGGTTAAGAAAGGTGTCTATCCATATGAGTACATTGATCACTGGGTTGTGTTTGAGGAAACAAGACTGCCACCAAAAGAGAAATTTTATTCTACACTAACTGGAAAAGGTATTTCTGACTCTGAATATCAGCATGCTCTTGATGCGTGGGGGAAGTTAGGGTGTCAGACAATTGGTGACTATCACGACCAGTACTTGAAAGCAGACGTTTGCTTGCTAGCAGACGTATTTGAAAGTTACCGTGAAAAGGGTTTGTTACACTACAAGCTTGACCCTGCTTGTTATATAACTAGTCCTGGCATGACATGGGATGCATTTTTGAAATCCAGTAAGATATTTATAGACCTGTTGTCTGATCGTACGATGGGTGAAATGGTGGAACGTGGATTGAGGGGAGGGATTAGTATTGCATCGAACAATTACGCCAGAGCCAACAACAAATATTTGGAGTCATGGTGACCTTGGGTTTGACCCCTCAAGGTCAAGGTCATTCATTACGTACCTTGACTCGAACAATTTGTATGGGTTCGCAATGTGTGAATTATTGCCCTTGAAAAACTTTTGTCTGTATGATTTGTCACAGTATGATGTAACAGGGTTAACAAACAATATTATGAATCTTGACCGAAACGACGCGAAGGGTTGGATCTTTGAAGTTGACCTGGAGTATCCACACCACCTACACGATTACCATAATGATTATCCATTAGCTGTTGAGAAAATGAGTATGACAGGAAAAAAAGAAGACACTAAACTTGTGCCAAATTTAAATGACAAATTTAATTACGTGTGTCACTATCGCTTGTTGCAGTTTTACATCAGACATGGGTTAGCACTAAAGAAAGTTCACAGAGGAATTCAATTTGATCAGAGTGCTTTCATGAAAGATTACATAATGAAGAACACAACCCTTCGTGCCAGAGACGGCAACACTGCATTTGACAAAGACTTCTTTAAGCTTATGAACAATGCCTGTTTTGGCAAGACGATGGAAAATCCTCATCACCGCAAAGATGTGAGACTGGTCACAACTGAATTGGGCGCAATTAAACTTACAGGCAAGCCACAATACACTGGGTACAAAGAGTTTCATTCATCATTGTATGCAGTGTCACTCAAAAAAAAGATTGTTAAACTGGACAAGCCAGTATTCATTGGTATGGCAATTCTTGAGTTGTCAAAACTGTTGATGCTTGAATTTTATTATGATTACTTCAAATTAAAGTATCCTGACTGTCGATTGTTATACACTGACACTGACTCTATGATCATTGATGTGTGTACTGAAGACTTTTATGAAGACATGAAAACAGAACTACACATGTATGACACGTCTGATTACCCTAAGGATCATCCACTGTACAGCACACAAAACAAGAAAGTGCCTGGTAAGTTTAAGGATGAACTAAATGGTGTGCCAATAGTTGAGTACGTTGGACTGAGATCAAAAATGTATTCTATACTGCACCAAAAGGGAAGTCAGTCAAAAGCCAAAGGGATAAAAAAAAACAGCAATAAAAAATAAAGACATTCGTCATGAACATTACAAGCAAGTGTTAGATGGTGCATTAATGCCTGATTATCCAAACAAGTCACTGAGATCAAACAAACATAATCTTGAAATGATCCAAACACATAAGAAATCACTTGCAGTTGGAGACACGAAAAGAGTGTTTCACACTAAGGAAAAAGCTTATGCACCAGGCCATTACAGGCTCAAGTTATCTGAAGACATTTGTGATGAACTGGTTGATGAATTAATTGACGACTTAGTTACTGAAATGAGTAACGGTGTCTGGGGGAATAATCTGTAATTCTTCTCTGACAAATGCCCTCTGGGGTGCAGGGTCAAACAGGTAATATATTGTTGCGTCTGCGCCGGGAATTATTTTTTTTATATTATGAATGGATGTTGACCAGATAGGGTCTGTCGCCCTGCGCTTTATGTCATTTTCAGCTTCACCTGGTTGATATAAATATCTCACCTGTTTAGTAAATAAACTTGTGTCGGGTGCTGGGGTTGGGGCTGTTTTTGGCTCTGTAATTGTTTTCAATTTAATAGCATCAGCAGGTTTAGGATGGCCTTCATTGTTCATTGCTTTTATCACATGTGGTAACCTTTGTACCCATTCAGTGTTCCGGGTGTCATGCATGAGTTCCTTAGAATACTGGTAACTGAAAAGTCTTTCTGATAACTGTTTGTTAAAGTTTTCTACAATTGCCTGCGATCTGTGTACGCCTGGAATGCCACGTCTGACCAGTACACCATGCTTAGCAAATAACTGATTAACTGCGCCCTTAAATTCAGATCCATCATCAACTTGAACAAGTCTGGGGTATCTTAAAGGGCCTCGACTATATATTTTTGATAAAGCAGTAGCAACTGTACTGGCTGTTTTGTCAGATATGGGTTCAGCGTCTTTGTATCTTGAAGCAATGTCTACGACAGTTAATGCGTACTTGTATCGTTTCTTTCTTATTGTGTCATGTGGTAGGAACAGGAGGTCCATTTGGTGCGTGTCATTAGGTGTTGTGTTCTCAAAATGGGGTCTTGTTATCTTTCTTGCCAAATTGCCTGTCTCTGTAACCATTGCTTGACTTGATTGAGTGATATATCTCCGCCCACAGCGGCATGTAATTTCTGAATAGCGGTTGCTCCTTTATAATACCCTGATGGTGAGTAATATATTTTCGATAGTTTATTTTCGGCTGCCATTTTTTCTAGCAATGAAAACTCCAGTAAAATAAACAAATATCATTCCCACTAGAACAAAGATTATCTCCCCGTTTCTTTGTTCTGGGCTTGGTTGATAGTAGTCACTTAGTTTTGGTTTTGGGATAGACATATCTTCACCCGTGACTAAAAAATACTCACGGATTGCTTCGTCTGTATTTGAAAACGTATGTTGTGCGTGACCTTCTAGATGGAGTTTTTCATTGATGAAATCAAGTTTCTCAATTCTTTGTTTTTCATACGCCTGTTCTGCCTGTGCTAATTTTTCTGACGCTTCATTATGACGCTTTATTTCTTCTGCAGATTGTTCTCTACCCATTTTAGAAAAGAGATAGTTTGATCCGCTAAACGCGAGGGCGTTGACCATCGCTCCTCCCACCATAATAGCTATCGTCGCCATATTTTGTTTTATTTACATAGATATATTTTCGGGAATAATTCCCTGTTTAACAAGAAGGTCTTTCGTGGCGATTGACGCTGTTACAACTACAATTAGCTTAGCGCTGTCTTCGAAATCGAGTCTACTGAGGTCTGGTGATTTCATTTTGAGTAGATTTTTTCCCAGCATAGAAAACGTTACTGCTAATGCACTGATTACTGCAGAGTGATACACAAGATTCATTAAATTCTTTGAGTCATTCATTTCTTAGGCAAGAAAAAATTAAAATAATAAATTTATTACTGCATATGAAATGGGTCGACAACTTTGGGTATTGTTGGTAATGTGGAGACTTCTGTTTTTGATGATGGAGTGTTTAATTTTTTGGTCACTGTACGAGTCTGTGGCTTGTATTTTTTGTATAATTGGTAAGCTACAAAACCAGATCCGACAACAAATGCGGCAACTGCATATTTTGCTGTTTCAGAATTAGACTGGGTTGAAGGTCTTTCACTTTGATGTGGGTGTGACAGGGGTGTTGAAAGTCCTGTCAGTTCCGTCAGTCCTGACGGTCCTGACAGTGTTGACGGCGGATCACTTACATGAGCCTTTTCTGTTAGCGCCTGTAGCTGTAACTTTTTCTGCTTGTTCCATTCAGCTAAACGTTTACCAGACTGAACCCTTCCTGCATTTTTAGCTGTTTTTGTCACTGTGTGAATCTGAGTCTGGGCAGGATCCGAGACAGGGTTCATCTGTGGGGTCGTTTGGGGGGTCGTCTGTTGGTCGTCCATTTTTATCAGCAAAAAAATTTAATTTCGTAAAATCGATATGGCTGCTAGTTACAATTAATGTTACCAGAGGAGCCAGCAAATTACCAAATCTGTAGAATAAAAGGCAAGCTAATTTACCAATTGCACTCGTTACAATGGGGTTACTCTCGAGGTCATTTGTGAGATTTTTCAATGTCTACAGGGAGAGCGTAACTCACAGCTTTTGAATATAAGCAGACAATTGATTTGCTCAAATCACGGGTCATTAGTGAAGCCATGTGCTGTTCATATTTAAAATGAAGTTTTAATAAATCAGCAGCCGTGAGGGATAGTATATCTTCAGTTGAATATAGCTTCCCAAGATAAGATTTTGAATGACCAGAAACCACTACAGATAAAAGTCGTTCCCTTTTCGAATCTAAGTCTATGTTTTCTACAGCGCCAATATCATTTAATAATAATATTTCATCTGTGTTCATTTTATAATAAAATATATTTTTAATAATAAGTGAAATAAAAATGCACTTACCTTTGAAACGAGGAGCTGTTTTGACTTAATTAGTCTCATCAGAAAGGTCAGAAACCTTTGACAGCTCAAAGAAAATGAAAAATTTTTAGTGGTCACCTATTTTGTACCAAAGACCACATGTCAAGCCAAACAGGTGATTGCTCTCGGATGTGGTTTGTGTGTGTTTGTATGCTGAGCCGCTGCCTCTTCCAGAATATTGTGTCATGATTGACTCTACCTAGCTATGGGGTTTGGTTTTATACTAGAAAACATCTTAACACGCATTAGTTCCAAGGCACGCCAACAGTCAAGTTCAAACTGGCTTGATCGTGCCTGATTTCGAAATGTGCAAAACGTGCAGAATAAAATCAGCAAACAAAACCAGGCAGTCTAACAAACAGAGATATAAAACGCCACTCATGACGCTCACTGTGTGTATTCACGGAGCGGCAAATCAATTACTGTGTCAACATCAAGTTCAAAGCCTTTTGAAATGACCAGCAAAATCAACCTACACCCTTTGTCAGTGCCTGCGTTACTAGTCATGTTCGAACTGGCTTGATCATGTCTGTTTCATTCTGTGTAGAAATAACAGTCAACAGTAATCCCCTCTCCCCCCCTCGTCATAAAATACAAGACGGATCTTAACTTAAAGCCTTTTTCCGTTTTCCAACAGGTTGCAAACTCATTTTAACTCTGTGTCTGTGAAGACTTCATGGTGTTTATACAAAGAGTAAGTCAGCCGGTCCAAAATCTTTCGTCAGTGCTTGTAATGTTGTTATAAGAACAGACATAAAACAGAGTGGGGTAAAGGTGTATGATTACTGACTTTATAACGGGCCTCTCTCTGTGAAAAAAAAGGGGTGAGATTGTCTGTGTGTGTGAGTGTTGGCCATTTGCATTTAATGGCAAATCGAACGGGTGAACACATAATTGGAAAAATTAAAAATTCCGTTATGAATACCGTGACATGCCGGGTGCATACCGATCTGATTCAAAAGATTTCGATCCCGGTTTCAAAAGGCAATCTCGTCCCGACATGAAAATGCGAATAATTGCTATTTTCAGAACAGGTCTATTCATATCTTACCTGAATTGAAGTGGGGGTCTTTCAAAACCAGTCAAGCGTAGGCATGAGGTATGTAATTGCTTCGGGTTACAAGCACTGGTTTGATCGGGCATTTTGTCTATGGGGGGGGGGGGGGGGGGGGGGGGGGGGGGGGGGGGGATTTGAAGTATTATTAACACTATGACTGAGTTAACCCCTTAAATTCTCAGTCATAGTGTTAATAAAGATTCAGTTCTTTCTTTATATATCTAATTACAGAGAAAAATAAAAGGAATTTGAGAAAAAGGAAAGGCAAGGTCGTGTGCGTTTTTGTGAGCGAATAACATAGAAAAATGAGGACCATAGAAGATTCCCTAATACTCTCATATTCCCCCTCTCTTGCAGTAGAAGTGCAACTGAACAAACTGGGAGTTTGGAAAAACAATAACCTTTTTATTGCATGATCAGAATGCCTTGCTTTGTTGTTAAAACATGATTGATCATATGAGTGCAAGAAGTGGTGGGTAGCAAATTCTTGACAAACACAAAAATGGTGTTTTATATGAATTTTTAAAAAAATAGATCAAGAAAAGCAATAGCTTGTATCGATTGCTGAGAGTCCTATCGCAAAATCTCATGTTTTGTATGTGTCATGATAGTTCATTCAGGAATTCCTCCTCTCTCTCGTTCATATTCCGTATTTTACTGGTGAGTTTCGGTGTTTAGCAGGGCCGTTCTGTGCGCTCTGGTTCAAATGTAATGGCCCGTACCAACAGTTTCTTGCATGGCTTACCCCAACTTTCGTCATTGCATATTTCATCTCTGTTCGTTGTAGCAATCACGAAGTTCTCCTTCGCTGGTATGTTCAGTGCCTGCAACATATACAGAAGTGAAAACAGAAGTTGCGTCGCTTGTCGGTGTTTTTGAATCGAATCCAAAAACAAAACAAACTGCAAAGTTGCATAAGCGGCCTCACAAAATCTGCGCTTGCGACTATAATACATATGCACTAACCGAGCGCACTCTTTCCCTGAAATCAGCATACGTAAAGAGTCCTCCAGTAGGTATTTTCAGCTCTGGTGAGCTTGAGGTTCGCCGATCATAGACAAAAACAAAAGCATCATCTTCGTCCGCGTTCTTGATGGGCGCAGCCATGTTGAAAGTTGGGTAAAGATGTAAACACTGTGCCCATTGGTTAAACTATTATCAAGCGAAAATAACTCTGCGTCGATTTGCTCCCTTCGGACGATTACTCAGTTCTAAAAATAGCAGCTTACTCACACTTGATCAAACAGCCGGGAAGCGTTTCACGCGCAAGCAGAGGGTAAGCATCAAGTAGTGGAATGTGCTAGACTGTGTCACTGACTACTCTCCGTGGTTAACCTGATCGCTCCTTACGTCATAGTACATGGTTAGCCTGGTCTACCTGGTGACTAAAACCACTGACTGATCATGCCAGCGCCGGGTATAAGAATGTTTGCGGCGGCCGGTAGGCGCACTGTAGATTGACTAACGGCAGAGGCCGGTCTGCCGCAAAGCTATATAATATACCGTGCAACAAGCGCTCAGTTCAGTGTCATTAGGAGTATGTGCTTATGGTAACTAAAAGTGACAGCGAATCATGGTACTGCCGGCCGACAACTTTTGACAAAATAATACTAGGACCTGTTTGATACTAATGATATTCAGATTACTGACCGCGGTGCCGCTGTGGCTACTCAGCAACTCAGTAGTGACCGCTGGCCCACCGGCCGGCCAACTCAACTGGCCATCAATTGTATCAGTCGGCAGTGATGCTGTGTCGGCCGTCAGTGGTGATTTGTGACCAATTGCAACAACTCATGGATATGTGTCTTTGACTTTCATCGATCTCTTGCATACACTGAGGTATCGCCGGCGGCGTGCCAGTTTGGCCGGGCAGACTGATCAACCGACTCAGTGAGGCGGATCAGTCATAGACTGAGGCCGGCTCAGTATTACTCGGCCCGCAACTCAAGTCAGTCAACGAAGCGACGGTATATCATGATAAACTGACCTCAACTGTACAGAAATGCGCCCGCCATTCAGAAATTCAGTACACTCAGTGAAACTCTGAACTTGATAACGGATAATTCAGTATTTCAAGGATAATATCTGACCGACTTTTAACTGGCGGTCAGGTCTCCGTGTGGATCACATATCACTGAGTTCACTGGTCCGTCAGTGGTGACTGACATCAGTTAGTTTGAGCAATGAACAAACGGCCGCCACTGCCGAACGAAATCAACAACAAACAAATTCAAGTGAACAACTGTGTGACGGTAATCCCCGGCCCCGATCGATCGATCAGTACCGCTGCCGGGACTAGTCGACTGTCACAGATCAAGTCAACTTGACTTGAACTGAGACCCGGCTGCGGCTGACGCCGCCAGTAACCGGCAAACACTGATCACGGTTTACTGACTTATCCAACGGCTCAGGAAACGGCACATTAGTAACTGACGGATCATCCGCAAGTCAAACTTGGGTAAAGATGGATGCCCGCGAATGTGTCTTTCATTCCGATCGCTTTCAATTTGACGCGCTTGTACGAAACATGCACAGAGCAGGGATACTCACGCGCACACGTGCATCAGTGATGGCTATGACAGTCTGTACGTGCAGAAAGAAAGGTAAGTTGAATCTTTATCCCGGCAAAAACAAACGATGATGAAGTGGCAGGCATAACTTGACGAACACGGACGCCCTCGGCAAACAAACAAATAAACAAATCATGACAATTCAAAATAATTCTGAATTAGTCTTCACCGTACGATGCTAAGAACTTCACGATCCTTTGAATGTGGGTCGGACTTAAGTCGCCCATGGTTTTCGTAGTAAAGTGAGGCAGTCTACCGTTTATCCTTATCTCAGTGTTGGATTTGGGCGCTCATAGGCAATCTGCCGTTTTCCTTAGGCTGTTGGATGTGGGCGCTCATAGGCAATCTGCCGTTTTCCTTAGGCTGTTGGATGTGGGCGCCACCTTAGGCGCCCATGGTTTTCGATTTCTGTTCAGAGCGGGATGTGGGCGACTTAAGTGCCGCCTATTGTTTCTAAACTGGATAGGCAAACCGCCGTTTGTCCTTTCTGATCTGTTGGACTGATGTGGGCGAGTTATGCGACCATGCTTTTCACATAACTAATAAGCAAACAGCCTGTAATGTATGGGCGCCCACGGTGGTAAAATCATCCGGCGCCGGCACCACAATTAATCAGTAGTGTTTCCGACGCGCTTTAACTGTGTAGTTGCCAGTAGAAGTGTCGCGCCTTCCTAACCCACCCCCTTCAACCCTCCCCGTCCACCACCCCACCCCCGCCCCCCACCCCACCGCCAATCCCCCCCCCCCCCCCCGCCCCTCTTTCCGCTTTTCGTTATTTCCGCCGGCGGTGAGAAGGGTGCAAGAGGTCGACAAGCCAGCTTACCCGCCTACACATTACCCCCCACCCACCCATCCACCCCACCCCCACCCCGGCCCCTTCCGAGTGCCACCCGCGCTCGAACGAAAAATGGCCTCGCAGTGAAACAAGTAATGACAGTTTACGCAACATGTCGGCCGCACGCCATGAGTCGACACAGACACTGACGTGACTGACTAGACCGGGTGGTTGTGACTCGGAGTCTGCGTGGAATGCCCGAATCGATCTCCAGGCAATGTGTGAAACGCCACGCATGATGAGTCGAAAAACGTCATTTGCATCATTCTCGTGTTTCTAGTCACTGATAAACACATGGGAAAGAGACACGCTAGATAGAGATCACGCGTACTCGTATTTTTCACTGATAAACACCTGAAAGAGACACGCTAGATATAGATCACGCCTGCCCTGGTAAAAGCCAGTGTGGACATTTTCGGCTGTCAGGGGGTTAACTGTGCTTTTTAGAATCAGCCATGTACACACGCGTCTACTTAACGGTTTGTGTGCGGCACCTATGTTTAACTCCAGTTCCGTGTTAGTTGACGCAGATTGTAGGCCCTATTTCTGCAATCTTCGTTAATTCAACACACACACACAGAGCACACACACATAGCACACACACACACACACACACACACACACACACGCACACACACACACACACACACACGCACACAAACACACACACACACACACACACAAACACACACACAAACACACACACAACCTCGATGCCAAAGGAAACATTGATCAAGTTGAAAATGGGGTCGGCAAGAGGCATAGATCCTCATGAGCCCCCGCAACTGCGGGGGCTCATGAGGATCTATACCTCTTGCAGTGGTGCTCAATTTTTCTCGGCACTAAACGGGTTAATAATATGACAATTATTGTGACATTCTCTGCCTTAAGTTTGCTAACCCGTAGTAGGCTACGATAGCTAAATGCCTCTTTCCGTCATCGCTCTTGACCGTTAGTATTCAGTCGGTTCCCAAACATGTTCGTGTAGATCTACTTCTACGGAAACTATTCATCATTCCCGGCGCCGGAGTTTAGCCGATAATGCTTAACACCGCATTTCGTTCTATAAAAAAAAAAAAAAAACACCCACAACAACACCTGTTTGCGATTAGCAACCACATCTAGAAATTAAATTGCGTCATGCAGGCTGATATGTTTGTATAGTGTAAAATGCAGGTTTTTGTTTGTTTGTTTGTTTGTTTGTTTGTTTGTTTGTTTGTTTGTTTGTTTGTATAAGTGCGATCCACAAGTTGTGTCGCTCGCGTCAGTGTACGGTTGCCGAAGAAACAGAGTGAGACCATTGCACCATATACTGTACGGTGTGAAACACACCGTCATTTACATCTTTCGGCTTCAGACATTGACTTTTAAGTGCTGCTGTTATTGTATGGGCGCCTAAGGCGCCCAGGGTCGTACAGTGAGGAATAACTAACTTAAGGCCTCTAATATGATGGTATGGTCATCCAAATCCACATGTTTGTGTTTGTTTACTTGTTTGTTTACAACTTATTCAGTGTTGTTATGGTTATGTCATGGATGCTTCAGGAATGCCTGAAGTTTCATTCAGATGTCGCAAGAAAAAGAAACTGTGAGCAAAAAAGCACTACCATAGTGGGCGCCTTAGTCACCCAGACCATCGGTGAAGGTTAAACTGTAAGCGATTGACTGGACTTCAACAAACAAAAATCAGGGGCTTATTACGGGTAGTTTGTGGAAATATGCAAATTCTCGTTTAATTTCATTGTTTTTCCGTCGATCACTAGGAGACGGCCTACAGCAGCTGTTTGCTAGGAGACGGCCTACAGCAGCTGTTTGCTAGGAGACGGCCTACAGCAGCTGTTTGCTAGGAGACGGCCTACAGCAGCTGTTTGCTAGGAGACGGCCTACATTAGCTGTTTGCTAGGAGACGGCCTACAGCAGCTGTTTGCTAGGAGACGGCCTACATTAGCTGTTTGCTAGGAGACGGCCTACAGCAGCTGTTTGCTAGGAGACGGCCTACAGCAGCTGTTTGCTAGGAGACGGCTCATGAGGATCCGTGCCTCTTGCTGACACCACTGTGTGTCCATGTTTTTGTGGACAGTTTCTGGCTTTTGGTCGTTCAGTGAACACAGATTTCAGAAAAAAAATGTAATCCGTTGGCATAGAAGGGGTTAAAGCGATCTGCTCCATGAAGGCTTTGGTCAGTTGCTAAAAATTCGCCGATACAAAGGGTTTTCAATCTTGCCTCCACTCAGCTTTTCTACCCCACCTCCACCCCCGGCACCCCCAACCGTCTTTTTTTTTTTTTTTTTTTTTTTTTTTTTTCACAGTCCATGTGAGTAGGCACACATACCAGAGGTTTTCCACAACGTAACAGAAGGAACTCTCCTGTGTACAGGAAGAATAGTCAAGTAAGTTTAGTGAGTGTTGGGTTCTTGAAGAAGAGCAGAAAAGTATGTCGTTTTACGACATTCAAACTGGACAATTTGTCAGTCGTAAAGTTGCTCAGTAACTTGTGTCCAGCGTTATTGTAAGCTACACTAAGAACATGTGCATCGTAATCGTATGAAGGAGATATTGCCAACTATGAACCCTTTACTGCCTGGAACAGGTCGCTTTAGGTGACCCCGGCCGGACCGATCTAGCGCAGGAGTGTTAATGTCCACGTCAGCCGGAGTGGCCGGCCCGACTGCAGCGGAGCGGGTGTAGCAGATTTCCCACAAGCGGCGGGTCCATTGGTCTGGTGGATCAGTGGCGCAGAAACCGGAGGGTCTTGGGAGCTTTAACTTTAACACATTCACGACGTGACGCGTCCAGATACGCGGCGTTAACGCCGCGTATCTGGACGCGTCACGTCGTGAACGAATTAGAATAGCATAGCTCATCTCCTTCCCCTCCCGCGAAGAAAATTTAGGGCAAGGGGTGGATGGGGTTGGGGTGAAGGGGGGGGGCAGAGTATCCCAGGCTTTTGCACACATCCCCCCCCCCCACCCACCCACAAACACACACACCAATATTTTTCACTGAAAAGAGAGAGATAGAGATGAAATGGCAATGATCCTTTATTTGACAACGGTAAAAGTTTTGGTAGCAACCACCATTTTTTAAATGGGGCTGGGTCGAAGCGCATTCCGGAGCATGCGCATGACGTTTTTGACGTGCGGGGCAGAAATTCTGGCAAAGGAGTAACAAGATAAAAATGACGTCACGTCTAGCTACGCATCCCTTGCTTGAGATCGTCTTTTTTTTGGCGCCAAAGCGCCGTATGTGTGTATGTCGTGTGTGTGTGTGTGTGTGTGTGTGTGTGTGTGTGTGTGTGTGTGTGTGTGTGTGCGTGTGTGTGACAGCGACTAGAGCCCGCGTTTGAGGACGGACAAGCTTGACATTTTAGGATATTGTCACTAAAAGAATAATCTCGGGAACTTGTTTTTCTCGATGTTTTGATTAAGATGCTCATTGGCGAGAAAATGGCCGTTTCACAAAAACCGGTTAATCCACACTGGAGTCCGTAATATTTCTATTTTTTGAGTATAGCTAGATAAAAGGGACATATTAAAATGAGTTCGTTAACCAGCATTGTACCTCTAGAACTTTTGGAGTGATAATTACATTTTTTTTAAAATATATATTTTCACGTTTTTGGGATTCATTTCACGAATTATATGGGTTAATCTTAAAACAACTAAATCATTTTTTTACGAAAAAAACAACAACATTCTTCTCATTAATAATCGCATGATTTTTTGTATACGGTATTTACATAAGCCTACCGTTTGTCTCGGCTGTCGGGTATGATTAGGTCAATTGTGACCTGTATGTCCTAGGTGTGAAAATCAGTTTTCTGCACAACTTTTTCGGAGTCATTTGTAAGACAGCTAATATAACTTTTATTTATTTTTTTTTTACGAAAAAAACTATCTTCTTTAATACCTGCATGATTTTTCATAAACAGTGTTTGCATAAGCCTGCTGTTTGTCCCGGCCCTGATCGGGGTAGGATTAGGTCAAATTGTGACCTGTAAGCCCGGCTAGGCGTGAAAATAAGCAAGAAAATTGCAAAGTTGATTCTCTGATACGCCAAATGTTAGTATTGCGACTGAGTCGTCACTATGAACACGGCTTCGTGGGACTAATAATGCCAATACGTGAAGCTTGCGGACGTCATTTCGGCGCCTGCTCGTGCAATCATATCATTCTTCTTCAGAATAGCTATGCTACGCCAGACCACGGGGCTTACGAATGGCGGGAAACGCCGTGTGTCCGTGTTTATTTCTGTGTGCCAGTGTGTGTGAATCAGAGGGTGGGTTAGAGTAGAAGGAGATGGATTCCTGTCGCTACACGAGCCCACAGAGCGTACTAATGGCGGGAAGCGCAGTGTGTCCGTCTTTATTTGTGTGCGCCGACGTGTATGTTGATCAGAGGTTGGCTTAGAGAGGAGGGAAATGGATCAGCATTATAAGCCTAATAATATGAACAACCGAATATTCCTAAAAGATAAACGCATCTGAGTTCCAAACAATACGGTAGACTTTGGGATGAAATCCTCATTTTGTTCGAATTCAACTGCCGTTGCGAATCTACTGACTCTTACTAGCGCACTATGCTTTACATGAACAGGCAAAAAAAAAAAGACAGAGACTGAGAAGAAAAATGTCTGGTGGAAGTCACATAAGAATACACGATTTACAAGCTGGGCATAATCACATATTGTGAGGTTTAATTAAAGCAATCTTATACGAATACACGCAATCTAATACGCATACCGAATACGCATGCACGTGCTCACATGCCACTCTCTGTCTCTAATGTGCACGTACACGCACGCACGCACGCACGCACGCACGCACACACACACACACACACACACACACACACACACACACACACACACACACATGCATGCATATAGTTATACGCGCTCGCGCGACTTGGCACGTTATGAAGTCACATAGTATGAGAGAGGGTGAGAGACTGAGATGCATCACTTTATTTTCCAAGGATAAAAAGATTTAGGTCTGAAGACCTTCTTACATCTTGTAAGAGACAGAGAGATTTCATGATTTCAATACAATTTTGAGATCTTGTGTAATTTCTGTTTGTCGCAGCTTCATACAGGCATCCAATCAGTGAATGCGACGTTCTTGCGGCTGCAGAGCACGTGATCGGCATCTCGATAGATGACTGGAGCAAACTGTCAGCAGCATCACGTGACCTTGTGACGTGCAGTGCCCACGTATCTGGAAGACTGCCGAGGTCGTCACAAGCTCGCCTAACTGTCGTCATCAGTCAGGTGCTTCGCGGTTGTGCTGCTACTTTGCTGGAGGAGGAGATGCGAGGCCGTTCAATGCGTGGTACTTCAAACAACGCTACATCCAACAACACTAACACCGCAGAGACAAGTCTCGAGACGGCTGTAAAGACTCCCAAGAAACAGAAACTGTCCATGAACAGAATTAAAATACTCATCAACAAGAAGAAACGTCGGTGCCAGGTGAAAGCCAAGATTGACCTGCCCCTATTCGGCGGCGCGTCTGCTGAGCTCTTTAGCCTGCCGGAAGTGGGTCCCAGTTTTTGTCGCCTGTGTGTCCGGCACGGCTGTGTGGTGGGTGGAGATCGACGGGGAGGCAACTCGTCCTCTGATGAACGCCAAGAAGCAGACGACAGTTGTCAAGTTGTGGTGCGCGTCGCATGACGTCCTCAATCGCGTCAAGAAGGAGCTGACTGCACATGCGCTAACGACGCAGTCAAAAATGACGCAGAGATGGCACTTGGCAACAATGGAGAGGGTAAGATCTGCGCAGATAATTTGCATATCATGCAGACGATACTTATAAGGACCGAAAAGTTATCAAGATATTCTTACGTAAAGAACTTGAAGCGAAAATGTGAAACTAGCCCGGCACTGAGGTGGTCAATCAAGCAGTCAGTTAAGCTGAGTTCAGTGGTATACCCGGCCCAGTGTCTAGGTGACATGCACCAGCGGCGCCGCCATTGCTGCTATTTTCGCACCTGACCGGTCGCTCGGACCGGTTCAGTGCGGCACCAGATCGGTTTAGAGCATGGGCTCTTTGCACTTGTAATGAGCAATCTCGGGGAAAGAATCACGTGACGTTTGATTGCTGCAAAATAGTATGAATAAAAAATAAACCCTTTCCCAAATGCAATCCGGTAATACTGCATCCGAAACATTATACGGCGATTTGGCAGATTTGAAAAAATATCGGTTTTCCTCAACGGTGGTGATTTTGCGACATCTGCGTCGCTTTGCGGCAGAAAGCACTGTCATAGCGGTAGTACGAGAGACGAGTGCACTACAATGGACTTGATTCAGGAATACGCAAGTTCTGGCGAGAATGAACTGCCCCCGGAGACTTATCTTTTTCCATCAGGGACGTACGCTCTCGAACATGTTATGCTCAAAAGGGTGGAGGGGGGGGGGGAAGGGGGGGGGGGTCTAAAACCGGAAACCAACCTTTTTTTTTCTCGACTGCGATCACAATCTTCCGCGGGAACGTACGAGACCACACTACAGTGCAGAAGCCTACCCGTGCGCGGAGTTCTGGTGCACAGGACCAGCCCGAGCGACCGGGACAGATGCGAAAATCGTAGTAATGGCGCCACTGGTGCGTTTAACCTCGGTGCAGGGCGAGGCCTACCAACTCAGCGTCGGGCAACCCCTTCTCTGCCGAGAAAAAAAAGTGAACATAATCCAATTGCAAGAGACATAGATCCTGATGAACCCCCGCGACTGCGGGGGCTCATGAGGATCTACGCCTCTTGCCGCCGAGAGCAATCGGTATCCACGTTTCTCTGACGATGTCCGCTTTTGGTCGTTGCATAAAGCAAGATCAGTTTGAGAAAAAAAAAATGTACGTACAGTGGCAGGGAAGGGGTTAAGCGCCACTCAGTCAATGAAGCGTGAACCAGCGGTGTGATAAGACGCACCATGATCATAATTAGCTGACAGTGTGATCTAGTCCCTTCAAGATGCCGGTGGCCGCAAACTGTGCTGTGAACTCTTTGTCAGCTCAGCAACACATACACTGTGGCTCCGAGGCGGAAAATGGGTAGGCCTACAAAGTGTTGTCAGCAAGAGGCATAGATCCTCATGAGCCCCCGCAACTGCGGGGGCTCATGAGGATCTATGACTCTTGCAGTTGAATCGTGTGCGCCTCTCCTCAGTGAAGGGGTATTGAATTTGGTTTATATGTTAAACATTACTGATTTAAGCTCCATTTTTTTGTTTGTTGCCGAACACATTATGTTTGTTTACGTTGACAGAAAGCAGCCAGACAATACTACTACGCCCAAGAACTTGTTGCTGACTGGCGAGAGAATAAAATTGCCGGTAAGATTATGACAGTTTAATAACTTGGAAAGGGGGGTCGGGAGGGGGGGGGGGTCGGAGGGGGAGGGAGAGAAGGGATGATAAAGTGGAACTAAACGCGGCTTGGCGCGCCTCCTCCCCCACCCAACGGCCCCGAACCGTTGCACTATATAAACAACCGCCAAACACATAAAAAGGATTTCATCGTGTGTATGAGGAAATGCCTAGTTTTGGACATTGTTTTACCCCGACAGGCGATGTATGTTTGGATTATTCAGTCTTCACCGGTCTCCTAGACCATATGTGGAAATTTGGACTTTGGCTAACGGCTTTTCAGCTTTTAAAAAAAGTTATTTTTTTTTTTTTAATTTTATTATTTTTATTTATTATTTTTGTTATTATTTTTATTTATTTATTTATTTTTATTTTATTATTTTTATTTATTTATTTATTATTTTTTATTTTTTTTGCTGGGGCGCTAACAGACCGATAATGATAATTCTAAGGTGGCCGCTAGAATAGTTTCTGGCAACACCTTTGAACAATCACGGTCGATCGGGCCGGCGTCCCCTGCCCTGAGGCGTGTGAGAGCTGAAAGGGTTACTGAGGGCGTGACGCTTGTTTTTTCAGATTGGAAGGATATCCTCGCTCGTGACTTCCAGAAAAAACGGACGACAAAACAACGGTGAGACTTGACGGCTAGAGCGTTATCCCATATACTGAGGCTAAAAGCTTCAAATGTGAATGCCATATGCACCCTACATTATAGTACTTAACAGAAAAGAAAAGGGGAGACTGCCAGTGCTAATATTTTAGGAAGGTTACAAAGTAAAGTAGATAATAGCACTGTCAGGGGAGAGAAGTGTGCATGATCGACCAGTGATCATAGATCTACTGTGGCCAAAGCACAAAAAAAGAAAGATAGGAAAGAGAGGGGGCGCTAAAAAAGTGACTGAAAGTAATGCATATGGAAGCCCCCCACCCCCACCCCCACCCCACCCCCCGAAAGGGGACGTATCACATCGTATCCACTGTTCCAGCCACTCAGTGCATGGAAATTTAAATCTAGGTCCCCCCCCCCCCCCCAAGGCGGGGGGGTCCAGATATTTAGCCGGTGTGGACAGCTGTTTCGGTCTTGGCGACCTCTTCAGCACACCATCGGCGAGTGGCTGGAACAGTGGATATGTGATACGCCCCCTTTCGGGGGGGGGGGGGGGGGGGGGCTTCCATATGCATTGCTTTCAGTCACTTTTTTAGCGCCCCCTCTCTTTCCTATCTTTCTTTTTTGTGCTTTGGCCCAGTAGATCTATGATCACTGGTCGATCATGCACACTTCTCTCCCCTGACAGTGCTATTATCTACTTTATTTGTAACTAGTACTTAACAGATAAGGATATAGACCAATGGCTTTAGTTCAAGGGTGGTGCCAGAATAGCTTGGCGCCTATAGGCGCCAAGCTATTCTGGCACTACCCTTGAACTATTTCAGTCAAACTTATTTCACACACTGGTCTATCCCGAATGATAAGGGTTATCGTTCGTAATTACCCCATTCAGTGCCTATGTAAGCAGATTGTGTTTTTTAATATAATTGTAAATTCAACTGACGCCAAAGGAACACGGGCATACAAGTGGTGTCAGCAAGAGGCTTAGATCCTCATGAGGCCCCGCAATTGCGGGGGCTCATGAGGATCTATACCTCTTGCAGTTGGGTATTGTTCATTTTATTTCGGCAGTGAGTGAAGGTGTTAACTGTCGTAATATATTTGAACACTAGGACATTTGAACACCAAACTTTTTAACCTGAGGTCATCAGATTCCCATATTGTCAAGGTGCTCTTGAAGTAGCATAGCAGCACATGTAATTGATTGATTTATTTATTGATTGATTGACGTCGTGAGATGGCCGTAGTCACCTGCTCAGCGTTAAACCCAAATAACTAACTTGTTTGTTTATTTGCTATTTATTTATTTATTTTGTGTTATTTATTTAGCATTTATTGCTTATTGTTTAGTTTGTGTTATTTATTCATCAGTGTTATTTATTATTTTATGTATTTATTTGTGGATTCGATGATGGACTTCAGTCTATTTAATAAACATCCTGGAATTTTTACTTGCATTTCCATTGATCTACTCATTTTTAACATGTATTTAATCTCAAAACGATCCATTCTAATTATGTAGTTGTTGTTTTTTCTGTCAGCTCTTCCAGCCAAGCCAGCAAGAAACCGGCGAAGCGTGAGGACGGGTCGACCTATGTTGGTGGCCATTGCCTGTATTGCCTGATGTCCTTCACGCAGTTCAAGGCCAATGGCGCCACGGGAAGATGTCGTCATCATCCTGGTTACGTCATCAATGTTAATGGTATGCAACATTATTGATTTATCATGAATTGATTAATTAATCACTCTATTTATTGCTTTGTTTATTTATTACTTTATTTATTTATTATTTATTTATTATTTATTTTATTATTTTAGACTAAGAAATTAGCACACTCACTTATCATGATTGATTTGTTTGATAATTTTTTTTTTAAGCACAGTCTCACTCCTGCTTTCAGGAATTGCCTCACCCGAGACGTGCCTACATTCTGATGCGCGGCTGAAAGGCATCCGAATACAGGGCACGTCTCGAACGTGTCAAACTCAGCCATGGTTGCGACTGACAAGACAGCCAGCCAAAATAACAACATACTTCTTGCAAGTACATTTTATAATCAATAGAATAAATAAAACAGTGACGTTTTCTTATCTCCCCTTTCGTGTGCAGATGATGACGGTGTGCGCAATGAGTGGACGTGCTGTGGGCAGGAGTCGGAAACGTCACATCCGGCACACATGGACCACGCAGAATCAGGGTAAGTTTACCACTGGCTATCGTCTTCGTAATCCAGTATCACTAGGCAGGCATTGTCATGGAACCCCCATCAAGAGACTGGGAACCACCTGGAGTAAAATCGAAGGAGAAGCACAGGACAGGAGTCGCTGGAGGTCTCGCGTCGACGGCCTATACCAGGGTAGGAGTGACAGGCGTAAGTAAGTAAGTATCTTCTTCGTAAAATGGCGCGTTTCACACTCTGAAGGACTGCGGTATTACCATTCTAGAGGCAGATCGAGCATGATAGTTTGGTCCATGTCTTGCTGTGGTGAGTCAGGGCTGAATGAGTTAATCCCGTGTATTTTACGTCGCAGATGCCAAGAGGCTGTACACAGTTGGAGACCTCACAAGCGAGCGTCGCGCGGCGTGGGACAGAAATCCACCCCTCGCCCAACTTTCCTCGACTTCACAGACTTGGCCTCCAGGGGCCGCGTATTGTGTTTCTAAAATCGTTATTGTAGTAAAACACTTTGGCTGCCGAGAAAATGTAAACACGATTCATCCAGTCTGCAAGAGGTATAGATCCTCATGAGCCCCCGCAGTTGTATGCCTCTTGCTGAAAACATTTTATATCTACGTTCCACATTGAATCGGACACTCGTTTGAGTCATCACTGACTTGGGCTGGCCCAGACGGCTTGAGCCTTTCAGTGACGGCGTCTTGGGACCTTACAGTGACGTTGGTGCATTACGATGATTTTAAAAACACGATCAACGTCCACTAGCAGTGAACGGGTTAAAGTAGTCTTTTTGGTCGTTCTCACAGTGTCTCGGCATTGAAGGGACCAATCAGTTGTGTTTGCTGTGGCGTGGCAGTAACGTTTTAACCCCCTGTGTGCTGGCTGTAAACTGACAAAAACAAATGGAGAGCAACGGCAGCCTTCATGAGACTCAACTGCCTCTTGTATGGCATTTTAAAAGTGCGTTTTTATCAGTGTGTTTTAATATATACCATAGTTGTGTAAGAGGCTGCCTTCCCTGCTGGGGAATTTGTAGAGTGCAGAAAACGCCAGAGGTCTACAAGGCATAATATGGACGTATCTCCGCCTTCTGTTCCCCAGTAGCTAAACGTCTTCGGACCCACGACGGCCGAAGTGGGCCTGAGGACCTTTGCCGCTTATTGTATTATGTCTGGGTCTTGTTAGGTGTGCATAGCACACAAAATATAATTATAGTAATGTTAAAATCATTTACTGCTGTTTTGTGAGGTGACAACAGAAAGCATGAGCAAACATGACGTCACTTCTTTGTGTGTAGAAGAAATGCCATTTTAGTTATGTTTGACTTTGTGCCATGTATTAATGTCGTTATTAGGAAAATGTGACATGAGAAATGCTAATAAATTGTTTTTCGTATATTCTGTACAGTGGTGTGCACTGTTGTCAGATTTAACGCGTTCAGTGCCGAGAAAATCTGAACACCACCCGACTGCAAGAGGTACAGATCCTCATGAGCCCCCGCAGTTGCGGGGGCTCATGAGGATCTATACCTCTCACTGACACTACTTTGAATATACAAGTTGCCGGGACAGCTAGGGTCAGTTTCTCGGTGATGAGTCCACGAAGATTTGCAGAAACGCAGTCTGTGTCAGCTGGCACTGAACGGGTTAACCCTTTCAGCCCCAGGGTCCCATTTCTCTCAAATTTTGGAGGTGTTGCCTAACGACTATGTACCTGTTGCAGGAGATGGATTGATCATGATAATTCAAGGGTAGTGCCAGATGAGCTTGGCGCCTTCAGGCGCCAAGCTCATCTGGCACTACCCTTGAATTATCATCATCAATCCAACTCCTGCTGCAGGGTCCCGGGGCTAAAAGGGTTAAATGTAAGAGAAGCCAGTGGCAAAACGTGTGTGCGCGTGTGTGTGCCATGTGAACGCAGAAAAAAACACACTAGTATGTCAAAGTGTAATAACTCCGTCCACGGACAGATTCCGACTCCTTTGGACTGCAAAAGGCAAAACAAAAACACACTATGTCAAAGTGTAATAACTCAGTCCACGGACAGATTCCGACTCCTTTGGACTGCAAAAGGCAAAACAAAAACACACTATGTCAAAGTGTAATAACTCAGTCCACGGACAGATTCCGACTCCTTGGGACTGCAAAAAGCTAAACAAAAACACACTATGTCAAAGTGTAATAACTCAGTCCACGGACAGATTCCGACTCCTTTGGACTGCAAAAGGCAAAACAAAAACACACTATGTCAAAGTGTAATAACTCAGTCCACGGACAGATTCCGACTCCTTGGGACTGCAAAAGGCAAAACAAAAACACACTATGTCAAAGTGTAATAACTCAGTCCACGGACAGATTCCGACTCCTTTGGACTGCAAAAGGCAAAACAAAAACACACTATGTCAAAGTGTAATAACTCAGTCCACGGACAGATTCCGACTCCTTGGGACTGCAAAAAGCTAAACAAAAACACACTATGTCAAAGTGTAATAACTCAGTCCACGGACAGATTCCGACTCCTTTGGACTGCAAAAGGCAAAACAAAAACACACTATGTCAAAGTTTAATAACTCGGTCCACGGACAGATTCCGACTCCTTTGGACTGCAAAAGGCAAAACAAAAACACACTATGTCAAAGTGTAATAACTCAGTCCACGGACAGATTCCGACTCCTTGGGACTGCAAAAGACAAAACAAAAACACACTATGTCAAAGTGTAATAACTCAGTCCACGGACAGATTCCGACTCCTTTGGACTGCAAAAGGCAAAACAAAAACACACTATGTCAAAGTGTAATAACTCGGTCCACGGACAGATTCCGACTCCTTTGGACTGCAAAAGGCAAAACAAAAACACGCTGTGTCAAAGTGTAATAACTCAGTCCACGGACAGATTCCGACTCCTTTGGACTGCAAAAAGCAAAACAAAAACACACATGTTAAGATGCTTTACCGTGTGCACCATACATTTTTTTTTAAATCTCAAGCTGTGTTTGTACAATGCAGTCGCAAACACAACAGGCGCATTTTCATGGCGAGAAAAGAAAACGGAGTGCTACAGTATAAGTTATTGGTCCGCAATGGAACCATTATACCCCTCAGGCCTTCGGGGTATAATGGGTCCCTTTGACCTCCCTCAGGCCTACAAGGGTCCGTGCAGCAAGCCCATGCTACCATTTGTTTTCAATCCTCCACTATTTTCGTAAAAGAAATCGAGAAGAAATTTTCCGACCTGCATCATGCCAGACATGACTGATGGCAAAGGAATATACGTTTATACATTTTATACTTATGACGTAATTTAAAATATTTCATGACGTCACTGAGTTGCCATCTCCAGTAGTGTGCTTGTTGTTTCGAACAACACTAAGTAACGTTTTACTTTAGAACTTTTTAGTGATCTTTTATAGAACAAAACTCGCATCCAAGACTCGTCAGAAAGAGGGCTACACAAAGTCCGCCATTAGTCGCTACAAGGTTGGGTGTTTTTTTTTTTTTTTTTTTTTTTTTTTTTTTTTTTTTTTTTTTTTTTTAAGCTCGGTCATGTGGTACGGTTTGTGCTAAAGAGATTGGTCGTGCGACGTAATGATGAAAACAATATAAATTATTGGTCGCAGTGGTTTGCTACACGGACCCTTGTAGGCCTGAGGGAGGTCAAAGGAAATCTTGTACCCCGAAGGCCTGAGGGGTACAATGTTTCCTTTGACCTCCCCAAGGCCCGTGCAGCGAACCCCTCCGACCAATAACGTATTTGTTTTCATTCCTCCACTATTTTCGTAAAAGAAATCAAGAAGACATCTTGCGAACTGGATCACGCCAGACTACATGACTGATGTCAAAGGAATATACATTTATACATAATAGACTTATGACTGACGTAATTTAAAATATGTCATGACGTTGCCGTCTCCAGTACTGAGTGTGCTTGTTGTTTCGAACAACACTAAGTAACTTTGTGCTTTAGAACGTTTGGCGATCTTTTATAGAACAAAACTGGCATCCATGCGTCACAAAGAGGGCTACAAGAAGGCCGCCATTTGTCGCTACAAGGGTTTTTGTATCGGCACGGTCACATGGTACGGTTTGCGCTAAAGAGACTGGTCGTGTGACGTCAGTAGGGAGGAAAACAATATCTTTTATACACTTCTTTTGTGAGTAAAGACAGTTGAGTTGCCATGGCAGTGCTTTCATCCTCGCTGATTAAATAATACATAATAATAATTATAATAATATGGTGTTTTATATATCGCCCATCCCCGAAAGATCAGGCTCGGTGCACTTTACAAAGTACACTCATTGTACCCTAAGGCCGAAATCCCGCCGTTGTCCTCTGGAGACTAATTTTGCCGTTGTCCTCTGAAGACTGCATTGCAGTGCAGGGCGGGACACAGATGGACCATGATAGTTCAAGGGTAATGCTAAAATAGCTTGGCGCCAAAGGGGCCAAGCTATTCTGGCATCACCCTTGAACTATCATGGTCAGTCGAGCCGCATCTTGCTGTGGTGTGTCACGGGTAGAATGAGTTAAGCTGACAGAAATAGCCTAGCACTGAGGGAGTTCATGAAAGATGTCAGTAAAATGGAGGCCGCACGGGCGTGTGAGTGAACGACTCATTGACGATTGGCCGTTCTATTTTACTGTCATCTTGGTGACTGCTCCCAGCGGAAGGCACTCCAAACCAAGTGCTCCGGCACCGTGTCAGTCCGGTGAGAAATCGGTCGACATTCCGAGGGCGCCCTAAACCGCAACAGGCCGGCTAAGCAAGTCCGGTCATTCCTGTGAGAACAACCGACATGCATGGCCTTCATACGCAAAGGCATGGGTCCCTCCCAAGTGCGCAAAGGCCATGGGGGCCGATGTCGGCCCCATGGCCTTTGGCTCATTGGGAAAAAATCACGGCCACAGTCAGTCCAGGTAAGGAAAACGATTCCAAACGCAGTGACAGCTTAAGGGTATTGATCACTTCAAGTGACGCTTTGGTTTGGAGAGGCGCCAAGTTAAACCTCATTTCAGCACCAAAGGTCCCATTTCTCAAATTTTGCAGGTGTTGCCTCAATGACTGTACCTGCTGCAGGATTGATTGACTTTATTTTCCAAGAAAAAGGTTTTAGGCGCGTAGGCCCATAGTCATTACAAACCTGACCTTGATATAACTAATGTACATAATCAAAACCGCGCATGTCCGTTGAAAGGTCCTGGTAAATCAAAGTGGCAGAGTTGGAGTGCGCCTAAGTTGATCAGTGTTCAGGTCGTACTCCATAGGCGATAGATTTCCCTGTCCCCCATAACCCGCCCGTCAGGGCCGTCCATTATCACTCCGGTGCCGTGGACATTAAGCACGGAACTAATCAATCAACTTCCCCGACACATGACTGTGTTTCTTACAACAGCGTGTTCATGTGTGTACTCTTTAGAAACCATTTTGGACTGCTTTCAGTTCACGTTAATGTTGTAGTTCTACTACTTTAAAAATGACTAGGAAGTTATATACTAGTTAAGTTATAAATTAAGGTGGTGACTGTGTATGCTGGAGCCGACTGTCTAATAGCCGGCGCTGTACTTATAGCGACGACTAGCCCCCAGGTAGCACTGTGAAAGTATAATTCGTCTTTGGTTTATGCGTATTTCTCAGCAACTTAGTACTCTCAGCCAAGCAGAAAGTTTAAAAACATTATATTACGCGTTTAAGAGATACGGCTATGATGACTATAGGGCTGCCTTTAGTTTGCTTTGTGTTGGGGAGGTTCAGGTCGGTTCAGTTCAGTGGGGCCGGTGTTGGCGCCGGCCTTGAGGAGCCTTGGCAACGGGCGGCTTCACCCGTCCCGAGCCATTGTCCATTTGTTGTTTGTAAACTGCTGTGTGAGTGTGGGTGCCAAAGCCTGGAATGAACTACCACACCAAATTAAATCCATTTCTAACTCTAGATCCTTCAAAACTCGTTTATATAACATCTTGTTACAGTAACTTAATACCTGAACGGACTACTTATATATTATGTTATATATTATATTATATATTATATATATATTATATTATATATATATATATATATATATATATATATATATATATATATATATATATATATATATATATATATATATATATATATATATATATATATATATATATATATATATATATAATTCACTGTTATTGATATGTGTGCGCATTATTTGCATTGCTTTTGTATTGTTTTGTTGCTGTTGTTGTTGTTTTTCATGTCAGTTTATTTCTTCATGTTTCGATTTATTGTGTTTCTCTTGCTCTTTGCTATTAATGTTTCTTTTCTAACAGAACAGTTTGTAAGAGAGGCGTTTAGTTGCCTACTAAAACTTTATCCTGTCAGTGAAACGTTTCATCATCATCATCATGTTTGACACGTTTTGTTCGCACTGGGGCATGTTTATCTAGAACACCGAGGAACAGTTCATACCAGCGGGTGAGGGCTTCATTTGGGTCATTGTAATTTAACGCATCATTAAATGGGATATTGGATACCGGGGGTTCTTTCTCCGGGTACTCCGGCTCTTCCTCCCCCACGACTTTGGTATCAGTTTCAGCCCACTTAATCAAATTTCAAATACAAAACGATTTTGAATTTCCAAAAACTACAGTAGCTCGCTTGAACTTGCCCTTACCCCACCCGGGTCTGCCCAGGGGGACTTGGGTGGGGTTAGGTATTTTTTAGTTCCCAGGGTCACCCTGGTCAGCCCCACAGGGTGGGTTTTTCTCTCTATTCTGGGGCATGTGTTTCTGTCTACCCGAGGTCCATTCACCTGTATTTGCCTTTTTTAAACTCTCCCTACTGTCTGCACTGCCTGTAGCTCTTGATATTGGATGTGTGTTGCTAAATGGTCTTAGCTTTATTTAGGCCCCATGTGTTAGGTTTATTTAATGTTTGACCGGCTGGCGACATACATTCAATGTTCTGTTTAGTTGGTTGTTTTTTTTTCACAAGCAGTGCAGGCACGTCCTGAGAAAGCCTTGTTGCTGTCGGGACGTTAAGCAATGTACAATCAATCAATCATTGAACTTGCCCTTAGCACCACGTGAATGTTCTGTGTTTATGTACAGTGTGTGAGTGAATGCGCGTGATTCACGTGAGCGTGCTTGTTGGGTTCAGTTCGCGGCGGCGCTTTGAGCCGATTTTCAATTGGGATAAAGCGCCTATTTAATGCGCTTATTATTATTATTATTATTAAAACAACATTCGAAACAACGTATTTAACAGGAGATGGATTGACCATGATAATTCAAGGGTAGTGCCAGATTAGCTTGGCGCCTGAAGGCGCCAAGCTAATCTGGCACTACCCTTGAATTATCATGGTCAGTCCATCTCCTGCTGAAGGGACTCGAGGCTGAATGGGTCAATCAGTAAGCTGCCAGTGGGCGCAGATGGCGTTTATGAAATCTTGGTCAGTTCAACGCCCCAGGCTCCCAGCCACCCACAGAACACGGATACAAAGTGGGGGCTCATGAGGATCTACATCTCTTACAGCTGGATTGCGTTTCGTTTTCTCGGCTGTGAAAGGGTTAGGTATAGGCACGACACTTCAGGCATCACGATCGATGCACGTCCCAGCCGTTGTTGTACTTTTTTTGTTTTAAATCACACACACACTTGGGTATTTAGGGTAAGGATCGTTGAAAAAAAAAAAAGATTTGCTCATTTTCTCAACTGAATTCTTCACTTTTATCTCTGCGTGTGCAGACTAACTAAAAGGAATTAATGTTTGCTTGTTAAGTTGTTGTTTTGCTTCGATTTCCTGGACTTGGTTGTTTGTACAGTGCTCAACGTCCCGACAGCAACAAGAAGCATTGCTTGATTGATTGTACATTGCTTAACGTCCCGACAGCAACAAGGCTTTCTCAGGACGTGCCTGCACTGCTTGTGAAAAAAGAACTAAACAGAACATTGAATGTATGTCGCCAGCCGGTCAAATACATTAAATAAACCTAACACATGGGGCCTAAATAAAGCTAAGACCATTTAGCAACACACATCCAATATCAAGAGCTACAGGCAGTGCAGACAGTAGGGAGAGTTTTAAAAAGGCAAATACAGGTGAATGGACAAAGGGTAGACAGAAACACATGCCCCAGAATAACGAGAAAAACCCACCCTGTGGGGCTGACCAGGGTGACCCTGGGAACTAAAAAATACCTAACCCCACCCAAGTCCCCCAGGGCAGACCCGGGTGGGGCAAGAAGCATTGCATTGTGTTATTGTCTTGTGTGAAGTTTTTGAAAACACACTTCCTTCCCTCTCTCACACTCCAACCACTTCATTTCAAGGTCCACTACCGCCATAACTGTTCAAGCGGATACACTTCTGTAACAGATTGTTTCGAAACGCTACGTACAGGTCTAGTTATGGTTCATTTAGACACAGGTCAATCCAGTTCAGCACACGTCGTCCTTATGATCAAGTAACCTGACAATGACTCCATTCTAGAAATACGCCGCTATCAGAACGAAAAACAGCTAAAAATAGACTGACACGCTAACGGACAGCGCAGAAGAACATAAGTGCGAATACGCGTATCGTTTTGCTGCGTATCCAAACTGCTGTTAAAGTTCAATAGGTGTGTCGACAAGGCCTAACAAACACAAAGGGTGCTGAAATGCATCTTGAGATATACGTGTAATGGTACTTTAACTCATTCTACCCCAACACCGAAATTCCCAAATGTTGCCGTTGTTCTCTGAAGACTGCATTGCAGTGCAGGACACAGATCGACAATGATAGTTCAAGGGTGATGCCAGAATAGCTTGGCGCCTATAGGCGCCAAGCTATTCTGGCATCACCCTTGAACTATCATGGACGATCCTTATCTTGCTGTGGTGTGTCTGGGGTAGAATGAGTTAAAACATGTCCTGAATTGCAAGTTTTTGAAAACACACACAAACACCTCTCTCTCTCTCTCTCTCTCACGCACACCAAACACTTCATCTAAAACAACATATACCTTGAACTATATTTTACTTTTAACTCGAATCAAACGTGACACACTCTTTTGTAGACAAACAGGAGTGAAACAAAAACAAACAAACAAACAAAACAAAAAAAAAAAACTCCATCCTTCAGACAGACACAACTGACTAATGCCACGAGTCCTGAGGTCTCAGTTGCACAATTTAGGAGTCGTCAGCTGAAAACCACACCAAATTTAGGAGACGGTTCGACCATGATGGTTCAAGGGTGGTGCCAGATTAGATTGGCACCTGGAGGCGCCAAGCTAATCTGGCACCTCCCTTGAACTATCATGGTCGATCCATCTCCTGCTATGAAACTGTCAGAGCTGAAAGGGAAAGGGTGAATATACAGTAGTGTTGAACAACCTTTGAAAGACAATGGATCTGCCGCTTCCCTTGATGGACTTCTTGACACTCTTTATGTACAAAGAGAAAACAGGAGCCAAATTTACAAATACTGTACAGATTTGTTACTAACGGTGAATGCGTGTCCTGGCATGTGGGGGCACATGCTAATTTGTAACAAGTACAAATAAACGTAGCTGTTTGTGTAAAAAAAATATTATGTCAGTAAAATACCTCTCAAAAACCTGTTACGACCTATTCGCAAAAGAAAACAATTGTTTAGTGTACCAAATTGAAAAAAATTGCATCAGTAAATTACCTCTTGAAAACTTATTATGATCTATTCACAAAAGAAAGCAATCTTTGTTTTGAACTGTATTGAAAAAAATACATGTCTGTAAAATACCTCTCAAAATCTTATGAAGACCTATTCGCATAGGAAAACAACTTGTTAAGAAAAAGTCACAAAGACTACCTGTCCTGCGCACTTAAAAACTAGAATGCAGAACATGATGCATTTTTAATCTTAATTTTAAAAAGTGGATTTCCAAATATATCTGCTATAAACAATACACGAATAAAAGCCATTTAATGGCAAAATCCCATGAAGAGAAGAACCCAACGGAGAAAAGACAAAGAAGTACCCAACGGAGAAAGAAACACGCTTAGAAAAACGGTACAACACAACATTGTGTTGTACCGTTTTTTTCTAAGCGTGTTTCTTTCTCCGTTGGGTACTTCTTTGCATTTCACACGCTTGGCAGTCACCTTTTTGGTCTGGATTGGAGAAAAGACAGTTACAACACAATTTATTAATATTTCGGGTAAATACCCTTTTGCAAAATGGATAAACAAAAGGTTGCCATGTTCCTTCTGCAATAATGAAGATAAGTAGCGACTGATCTCTCTGTTTGTTTGTTTGTCTATTTTGAAAAAGGGTAGTTACCCGAACTATTAATAAATTGTGTTGCAACTGTCTTTTCCAAGTGTGTTTTTCTTTCTCTTTTGGGTTCTCTGCATTTTAGACGCTTGGCAGTAACCTTTTTGGTCTGCATTGCGTAAACTCCGATACCAATAACATTGCACAGCGATTTAAAAAAAAAAAGTTTATATAGTTCATATTTACCAGTACACATACTTTTCAAAAAGCGTCTCATTTTCTTGACTGACAGAACCTTAATACAGCAGAAATTAATTCACAGCTGTCCTCAAGGTGTCCTCAAAAAACTAAATTACAGTTTTAATCTAAATCCTGCAGAAGGTAAGGACAACGCTGCCCTCACAAGGAGACAAGCTGGTGACCATAATAGTTCAAGGGTGGTGCCAGAATAGCTTGGTGACTTCAGGCGCCAAGCTATTCTGGCACCACCCTTGAACTATCATGGTCGATCCATAATTGCTTGCACAGTGTCAGGACCGAATAGGTTAACAGAATGATTCTAACTACTTCGTGTATCATGCATCGTCTCAAAGTAAAAGTTTCAACAAAAGAGCATCACAAGAAAAATTCAAACACCAACGAAATCCAACTTAAACACCAAACAACAATGAAACGAGCGAGTATTTACTGAGTGGGGAAAGGAAACGGCAAATGTCTGCATCAGTGTGAAAACAGAACATGGGTACCGGAAATAAATAAAGCGAGGATAAACATCGGAAACAGCTGAACAGAGTTACCCACCCCCCTGCACGCACAGCCACTGACACTGTAAGCAGCACAATGCGGTTAGCCTTTTCCCTGTTGGTAGCGGCTTTTGTCACAACGATTCCTGCCAGAATCATTGACCAAAGATTTTATCATTACTCAAAGGTTAAACCACTGAGTTTTAAGCTGCCGTGACTGGGGGGGGGGGGGGGGGGGGGGGGGGGGGGGAAGAAAAAAAACAAAACAAAAAAAAACAAACAAGGCCAAAACTTTCATAAATAAGATTTCAGGGTTCAATGTTGAGTAAAAAAAAAAAAAAAAAAAAGTTAAACATGCTAGATGGATTTAACTGTGAACAGATCGTGTTTGATTTAGTTCTGTTTGATTTGAGAAAAGTGTTTTAAGTAAGGTGAATGCAAAGGCACTGCAACCATAAGATGTATATTTACAGAGGAACCTGTCAGAGTGACCACCGTTGTGAGAGCTCACGATCACCTGTCATTAAAGACCATCATTTAGGTGGCGAAGCCACCTAAATGATGGTCTTTAATGACAGGTGACATGTTCCCTCCTTCAAGGCACCTCTTTCAATGCCACTTTTGTCTTGGAAAGATGGTTGATCAAAACAGGTACCACTGTACAGTTCAAAGTGACAAACGAACATGCGGACTGCGAAAGTCTGACAACTGATGGCTGCTGACAATAGTTAAAGCACATACTGATATCGATTATTGTATGATATGCCAAAACAACGTGAATATTCATGCACAATATACAACTGTACATACCATGTACACATTACGCAGCTGAAATACAAGGCAGTACACATGTCCTTCAAGAGAGTGTACAATAAATTGCACATTGCATACAACAACAAAAATGTGTGACCTTGACAAACAACGGTGACTCAATTCTCAAACTTGAACAAGCACAACTGTTCATCAGATTATGACTGCGAAATGTGGATATCACTCCGTTTTAGTTTATTAATGACAATAAATATTCACATTAGATGCCATTGACTGAATGTTGGGATTTCACTCTGTGCAAGCAAGACTAAATACCACTTAATTTATTAGTGACTAGCATCTAAAAATACATTTTTTTTTTTTTTAAAGTTTATTAATTTATGTGCGAGTGACAGTTTGACCGACTGTTCATGATGCTACACCGATTTAAACAAGAAGGGCAATGCCCATATGGCTCACGTGTATCGACCGATCCACACGTCTGACATAATGTTTCTTGTCAAAATATGGCTATTTTTTACCTACTTCCTGAGCTCTTGTGACCCTTGAGCTTTTTGAGGGGTCATGCAAATTAGTATGCATAGATAGGTCATACCATCAGGTATCTCTGTAGCAAGTTTGGATTTGAAGTTGTGAATAGTATTTGCGAAAAACATTTCTTTTGTAAAAATATGGCAATTTTGGACCTATTTCATGACCTCTTGTGACCCTTGACCTTTCCGAGGGATCAACCAAATTAGTGTGCATATAAAGGTCTTACCATCAGGTATCTATGTACCAAGTTTGGGTTTGCAGTTGTCAATAGTATTTGAGAAAAAAGAAATTATGTCCCAAAATAGCTATTTTTCATATACTTCCTGAGTCGCTGTGACCTTGACCTTTGTGAGAGGTCACTGAAATTGGTATGTTTAGAAAGGTCTTGCCACATAGTATCATTGGGCCAAGTTTGAAGACTGTAGCATGAATAGTCTCAGAGAAAATGCCAATATTAAAGTTTACCACGGCCGACACCCGATGGACAGACTGGACTGTATTCTAGCTTATTCAACTTAACTTCTTGTTTATGCAGCCATCGGAGCTGTAAATGCCACTCGTGACTGCATGCACAAAGGTGTTAAAGTAACTTTCATAATGTATGGTTGGCACAATAAACGTGGTTAACAGACTTGATTATGTGAAGAAAATTTGGTGCACGTTATGCACATGTTCCATAACTTAACAGCACCTGCAAACTGAACACTTAAACCATAGCACGTTTCCAGGAGAGGGGGGGGGGGGGGGGGGGGGGGGATGAAAGGCAATCTACAGGCATAAATAAACAGAAAAAAACTCAGAGAGTTCACCAAGTCAATTGTAATGAAAATAAAATTAAGTTCGCATGCACCCCTTGTGCTGTGAGTGTTGAAACCGATTTCTGCTCGGCTTAACACACAGAACACAAAATGTTGAAATAATCCCAAATTTGGCATTGCCTTCTGAAGACTGCATTACAGTACAAGAGACAGATCAAACATGACAGTTCAAGGGTGGTGCCAGAATAGCTTGGCGCCTATAGGCGCCAAGCTATTCTGGCACCACCCTTGAACTCATCATCATTGATCCGTACCTTGTGAGTCAGGGCTCAAATAATTAAAGCGTCCAGACAAGACTACTCAATAAATACTACAGTATAATTACAGACACACAAGGCATAGGACCATCATTTTTCATAAACAGACATAGAGTAAAGTGTATACATCTGAGAAATTTCTTTTGTAAGAATGGCATGATTTCGAACAAAGAAAACAATGGACAAGTCAGTAAAAAGTTGCCTTTGCAGATGAAGCGTTTACCACCACAGTAGAGCGAACGTGTGCATCAAAAACACTCACCGCAATCCTCCTCTTGGTGACAAACAGGTAATAACTTAACATAATCTTATGCATAAACAGTATGGGTAAGGCATGGGAGGGCGGAGTAACAATCTCATCAGTGAAAGACATTTTGTTGGCTTCAATTTCCATGAGTAAGCTACGGCGAAAAATGCACAATCAGCCCATAATGTGTCGCTCAGCTGCACAGCAGAACCCATCATAAATGACCAACTGGATGAGAGACCACCTGTCATTAAAGACCATCATTTGGGTGGCCGTAGCCGCAAAAAAGGATGGTCTTTCGTGACAGGTGACACTTCTTACTTTTCAAGACTCCTCTTAACCCTTTTCATCCTGATACACTGAAATAAATTTGACTATGGTAGTTCAAGGGTGGTTGTACATTGCTTAACGTCCCAACAGCAACAAAAGACTTTCTCAGGACTTGCCTGCACTGCTTGTGAAAAAAACAAAAACTAAACAGAATATTGAATGTATGTTGCCAGCCTGGTCTAATACGCTAAATAAACCGAAGACCAGTTAGCAACACACATCCAATATCAAGAGCTACAGAAAGCGCAGACAGCTGGGAGAGTTTTAAAAAGGAAAATACAGGTGAATGGACCAAGGATAGACAGAAACACATGCCCCAGAATAGAGGGTAAAACCCACCCTGTGGGGCTGACCAGGGTGACCTGGGAACTAAAAAGTAGTTAACCCCACCCAAGTCCCCCAGGGCAGACCCGGGTGGGGGTATAGTAGTTCAAGGGTGACGCTAGAATAGCTTGGCGCAGCAGGCGCCAAGCTATTCAGGCACCACCCTTGAACTAAAACGGTTGATCTATCTCCTAATCTGCAATGTAGCCTTCATAGGACAGTAGTCAATAAGCTTTTTTATTTTACATTCAGCCTCAGGATGGAATGGGTCAAGTCAGCACCTGTCTTTAAAGACCACGCTTCTTCTTGCTAAAAAAAAAAAGATGGTTATCAAAACGGGTTCTGTTGTATCCCATCAAATAGTTAACCCTCTTGTGCATATCAGCCAGTAGTACCGTTCACAGTATAAATGGCTGCATGCACAAGCGCATTATGTCAGTGAGTGAGGGATGTAAGACTTCTCGAGTAACCAGTGTAACAGTTATGCTTTAAGCGACAATTGGGAATCCTGCCACCAGCAGATTTGACATCACAGTCACAATTAAGGTTCAAGGACTTTAACAAGCATAATGTACTTTTTACCCTAAACTGGCTGCCGGCTTTCCTACAGCAGGCCACCAGTGAAATTCAGTCTCTGGGAGCCACAGAGTCCAGCCAAGTTCTTCACATTTGTGTACACACAATGCAACCCAAGACCGCAATTCTCAAAGCTAGGCGATGTCCTCTGAAGACCACATTACAGTTTAGGAGACAGATCAGCCGTGATAGTTCAAGGGTGGTGCAGAAATAGCGAGTGGCGCCAAGCTATTCCTGCACCACCCTTGAACTATCATGGTCGATCCATACACTGTTGTGGTGCGTCAGGGATGCACGAGTTAAAAGCACAGCTGAATATACAAAAGCCTGCAAAGATAAAACACCAAGCCAGCAAAAAGTAATTGGGCGGACGTCAGCCTTAGTGCTTGGGGCAACTAAGGCTAACGTCAGCCGGGGCAGCTTCTGCTCCCTGGGTACGTGTTAGTGAGTTACAGACATGTTCACATTATATCAGACTTTTACGCAATATGAATGTTGTGCTGCTGGGCTGATTCTGAGGCTACTGTAGCGCTGAATATTTTCAAGACCAGTTTTAGAGACAACTAAGGCCATGTTTCTATATATATATATATATATAGTTATACCACAGCGGTGCAGTAGGCAATACATATGACCAGTTAATAATTGGCTACTTAACTCACGCAAGACATGATGCATCCGGATCCGCGACACAAAGCCACGCATCTGGATGCTGCACGTCTCAAAAGTGTTTGAAATGGAATGGTCTGCGAGTCTGGACCTTACAACATTGAGCCTTGCGGTCCAAAATCTCATAGCATCATGAACACATACAGAAAAATATCAGTTAGACATGAGTGCGATATGAAAACAGGATGAACAGTCCAGTAGAGCGTGTGCAATAGGCTGACAGTGGCAGAGACGCACAGAGTGACAAAAATCAGCTCCGTACTGCACGAGTTTTTCAATAGGCACACAGAATGAATTCTTAACCCTCCTGCGCAAGCAGCCACTGGTACTGTAAACAGCACCAGTGGCTGAGTGCCCACAGGGGTTAAATTAATTGTCAATTTGCATAAATACACCACAAGAAACAGTCAAAATATCCACACGGCACAAACGGAACTGATATTTCAAGAACAGATTTGAGCTTTAGAAATTGTGGTTTTGAATCACATTAAACATTTATATATATTATGCAGACATTATCCTTGCAAATTAGTCGCATTAACCCCTTGACTGCTTAACTATACCATTAACGTACAGTGCAAAAAATCTAAATGACTGAAAATAGTCCACGGACTATGTGCCATGGATAATCCATGATGAGCGAGAGGCGTAAATCCTCATACGCCAGGCATCCTGCAAGAGGCATAACTTCTCATGAGCCCCTGCGGATGCACCAGTACAGGACTGCGGATGCAGCCCCTGCGGATGCACCAGTACAGGACTGCGGATGCAGGGGCTCATGACAATTTATTCTCTTGCAGATGGAACAGGCTGGCTGAAGGACTGTTCTGTCTCAGCGAAAAGGCTTAAGTCAGCTTTCAGGACTGAAGACTGTCACCCATGCTGAACCCATTCGGCCCTGCCGCACTACAGCAGGAGATGGATCGACCATGATAATTCAAGGGTAGTGCCAGATTAGCTTGGCGCCTGTCGGCGCCAAGCTAATCTGGCACTACCCTTGAATTATCAAGGTCGATCCATCTCCTGCAACTGGTGCATAGTCGTTAGATGACACCTCCAAAATTTGGGAGAAATACATGCGTTAGGCTGAATGCGTTAAAGTGAAAGAAACCTTGTTACTCGTCTTGTCCACAGAGCGGTATTGTCAGAAGCAGTCAAAGGGTTAAGAACAACCAAAATATTCTTCTGCTTTCTCCGCTGTATTTCCAATCTGAACTGCCCCCAATGTCGGATAAACAAAATTCATGGTTGACTGACTTATCCCGTTGGCTGTCGGTAGCGCCTCTTGTCGCGATGATTCCTGTAGGAATCATCGCGACAAAAAGCGCCGTCGACAGCCAAAGGGTTATGTGACCATGCATGCACGAGAAATGGTCGAGGCACTTTCTCTGCGACTCATCCACTCATAAAAATTAACAAGTTATACAAACGTGGATACAGAATTATTATGACATTACTGTCAACAAGTGTAAAACATTATTAATTTAACAGAAGCTTGATTTGAGCAAAAATTAAGAGCATCTTTGAACAAACAAAAACATGAAATTTTAATAATCGGTTTGGTATTATGACTTTTGGTGAAAACGTTTGGTGCAAAGTATGCCAATCAAGTGAACCAAAACAAGGCAAACGCGCATAAACAATGAGTACCATACTTCCTTGGGACTAGGTCAAAAATAGTGCACAAACCACTCAAAAAGTGTAAAATAAATTAAAAAATGCATTTAAAGCACAAATCATTTGTCGTATTGATTGATTGATTGTACATTGCTTAACGTCCCGACAGCAACAAGGCTTTCTCAGGACGTGCCTGCACTGCTTGTGAAAAAAAAAATAAACAGAAAATTGAATGTATGTCGCCAGCCGGTCAAATACGTTAAATAAACCTACAACATGGGGCCTAAATAAAGCTAAGACCATTTAGCAACACACATCCAATATCAAGAGCTACAGGCAGTGCAGACAGTAGGGAGAGTTTTAAAAAGGCAAATACAGGTGAATGGACAAAGGGTAGACAGAAACACATGCCCCAGAATAGAGAGAAAAACCCACCCTGTGGGGCTGACCAGGGTGACCCTGGGAACTAAAAAATACCTAACCCCACCCAAGTCCCCCAAGGCAGACCCGGGTGGGGTTCATTTGTCGTAGGGCTGACATTGGCCACAGTTGGCCTGCACACAGCCGTGTGCAGGCCAACTGTGGCCAACGTCAGCCCTACGACTTTGTGACTATTCACCAGATGGCATTCAAAAATTACATGACCAAAAACATTGGATGACTGCTACACATTACCTTAAATTAAGATAAATACACAAACAATGACTCTACACTGCATATTTTTACTAACCCTTTGGGTGGTGTCTAAGTCATTTTCAAACAGCATACGTCCAAATATCAAAACAAAACTTCAAGACTTTGTCAACAGTTTTGCTATCCTTCAACACAGTTTTTGGGTTTCTAGTTGTCACAGGTTTTGTTTCATTGAAGTGACTTAACCCTTTTAGCCCCGGGACCCTGCAGCGGGATGGTTGGTTGGTTGGTTGTACATTGCTTAATGTCCTGACAGCAACAAGACTTTCTCAGACGTACCTGCACTGCTTGTGAAAAAAAACAACTAAACAGAACATTGAATGTATGTCGCTAGCCGGTCTAATACGCTAAATAAACCTAAGACCATTTAGCAACACACATCCAATATCAAGAGCTGGGTGACCCTGGGAACTAAAAAGTAGTTAACCCCACCCAAGTCCCCAGGGCAGACCCAGGTGGGGGTCCTGCAGCGGGAGGTGGATTGATCATGATAATTCAAGGGTAGTGCCAAATGAGCTTGGCGCCAAGCTCATCTGGCACTACCCTTGAATTATCATGATCAGTCCATTAGTCCATCTCTTACAATTGGTACATAGTCATTTGACAACGCCTCCAAAAGTTTGGAAACGCAGCTGTGGGGTTAAGAGGGTTAAATAACTGACTGAACAAAAGTGTGGATGTGTTAACACCTTTAACATATGGCACGGTATGGCCCCCTGACCAAGTCGTATGGGTGTATTAACAATCACGGCATGTTTCGCTACAAAAACAGTAGAGGCAAGCTGAAACCTATGAAGATCTAAAGTGTGCAAAGTTTACAGCGGTGTATGGCAAAGGGGATTCCTTCACTGCGCGTGGTCACAGACTGTGATTCTGAATCTTTGTCAACTCAATGCCAGAACACCCCAGCCGTCCATGGATCGCGGATGCAAGGTAGTTCCAGCAAGAGGCATAGATCCTCATGAGCCCCCACAGTTGCGGGGGCTCACAGAGATCTGTGTCTCTTGTGGTTGGATCGTGTTCACTGTTGGCAGGGAAGTGGGAAGGTGGTGGTGGTGGGGGGGGGGGGGGGGGGGGGGAGGGGGAGAGAATCTTTGACGAATCAGTGTGATTAAAGCTGAACACAAGTGGAATGTACATTTTGATGTCACCAAACCCTTATCATTCGAAATACACCAGTGTGTGAAATAAGTTTGACTAAAATAGTTCAAGGGTGGTGCCAGAATAGCTTGGCGCCTCTAGTAGGCGCCAAGCAATTCTGGCACCACCCTTGAACTAAAGGTGTTGGTCTATATCCTTATCTAGAAGTACTATAACATAGCTTGCATATGGCAGTGTACACATTTGACACTTTTAGCCAGAGTATGATATGGGTTAAAACAGCTAATGGAGTAAACATGTAAACACTGAGTGAACTTTCAGATGTGCTTGCCTTTAGCTGTGGTAATGTGAAAGTATTGATGCACCAAGAAAATGGCACTGAAAATTATATATGGCTTGGAATTCATCTCATGTAATTTATTTTGGAATGTCACAGATCACCGTCCTGTTTTAGTTGTTTTTTTAAACCTTTTTCATCTTGATACAACAACTGCTTAAAATAAATTTGACTGATAGTTCAAGTTAGTTATTTGGGTTTAACGCCATATCACGGCGGACAATAGTTCTAGGGTGGTGCCAGCATATCATAGTTCATCTATATCCTAATCAGGAATGTAGCCTTTGTAGGACAATAAGCAAATTTTACAAAATCAGCCTCAGGATGTAATGGGATGATCAACACCTAGACTCAACACCAACACCCTTGTGCTTGAAGACAGCGGTACTTTTGTACAGTACCGGTGGATGCATGTACAAGAGCACTTGATAAGCTGATGTTAACCCCTTAACCCTTATCATTCACAATACACCAGCGTGTGAAATAAGTTTCACTAAAATAGTTCAAGGATGGTGCCAGAATAGCTTGGCGCCTCTAGGCGCCATAGAGGCGCCAAGCTATTCTGGCACCACCCTTGAACTAAAGCCATTGGTCTGTATCTTTTTCTGTAAGTACTATAACTCTTAATCACCTATAACGCCCGTAAACGCCCTCCGGGTCTTTACCTAAAGCGCCCATAGACGCCCGTCCTCGGTACTAAATTTAGAAGTCATGTGATACGTTGGTGGGTTCTTCTGTGAAGAAGGTGAGATTGTATACCGTAGGGGGCAAGGTCAAACTAACTTTAGACACTGGGCATGCGCTCTAAGCCACTGTGTGTGTCGAATTGGGAGAGTTTTACCGTGCACCTGGCTGCTCGCTAATAACGCACGTGTTTGCAAACATGGCGACATACACGACAGTGACCCAGAGTTTACAGCTATTTTGGAGTAAATTGGCAATTATCCAGTTTCAGAGCCAGAGGGAAGTGACATAAGTGTGTCTAGTGTACATCTAGTGTACATACTAGCGATCTGTCGGACTGGGATGACGAAAATACCGGAGTATTTCAGCAGTGTTTACCGAAGCGACGACTGCAAGATGGCGGCGGCGATGCTATCTGGCATCAGCGGCCAATTTCAGACTTTTTTGCAGCCTTTCACGCGATATGTGGGCCCAACAACTCCACTTGAGTTGGAAGCGACACCACTTGATTATTTGTATCAGTATTTCCCAGCTGAAATGTTCGAAATTTTCGCCCAACAGACGAACTTGGCGATCAATTTGTAGCAACATCCGCCGACGGGGATACGTGCACTTCGATTACCTGAAGGATTATCAGTGGATTGCCTGGTAATAGTGATCACTAATGTAAAATTATCTCACTCCACTATCACACACTTTCATATTTTCACCCACCGACACATTTTTCAGTTTTACGTCTTTTGTTTGTCATCAAAATAATCAAGGTGCATTTTTTTTCAGTTAATTTACCTGTAATTAATTACAGTAAATAATATAAACAGGTATCAAATTACACTCCACCACAACATAAAATACTATCCATCCATATGTCAGCTAAGAAAAAAAAAACAGACTTAAATATCTGTCTATTCAAAAAAGTTATAGACGCTTTGGTGAAGTAACCCATTTTCTCAGTAATTTTCTTACTATCTTCTAGGTACAGGAGAATAGACAGTGTATGTTCTTATAGGTGATTAAGAGATAATGTAGCTTGATATGCCAGTGTACAAATTTGAAGCTTTTAGCCTCAGTATGATATGGGTTAACTGCCAGGGTAAGGATAAGCCTACTCAGGGAATTAAAACTGAAGCTAAACAAAAGCGAACGTGACAAGCACTACATGTAGTAACTTCACTGGAATAATTAAGTTGAATAATCAAAATATGTTTGATTAGAAACTCGTGCCAAATTACTGATAGCTATTTCAAATTCTGGATTTAAAATTCAAAATTGTTTGCATTAAACATAACGGAAGAAAAATAAAATGAATATAAAGTATCACTCTGCTTCCCGCGATATGAACACAAAAATAAAATTCTTTTCTTAAGGCAAATGGATTTCAAAACTGCAACATGGAATGATTCATAATAAAACTTGATAACAATAATAGATCCTTTGACAAAGTACAATCATTGATTGCATCAGACTTTAACAAACAGTTTGCACATGACTATCCTTATTTTCCTTTTGAAAAACTCAAACGACGTGAGAAATGTACTTTTTCAGCTTCTGTCCAAACACCGCAATACTATATTAATATGCAAGCGGACAGGCACAATATCACCAGTTTAACCCCTTGTGCTTGCATCCTCTGATGCTGTTCGCAGTAAACAGTACCGGAAGTATTGGGGTTAAACAGGATTAAATCCGAAACAAAAACAACAGCCCCCTCCCACCCAAAAAAAAACAAGAAAAAAAACCGCAACAACTTAATGCCTGTAAAACCATTCATACAGACCAGTACTGAACACCTAACCTGTCACCCCTTTTTTCAATCTGGACAAAGTGGATCCGACTTTCAAGGGTCCAGTTAGATGTGACTGAAAATCATTATGATGTCATTATCACCATGAGCAAATTAAGGCCACCATTTGGTGTTCGACTTTGTCTCCTGCATCCCCAGCCTCCGGCTCACCCTCTTTTACAATGAACCGCCCATCTTGGCTCCTTTCTCAGTGGACTTCAACTTTCAACAAAAATTAACTCCCTTGTGCATGCAGCCACCGGTACTGTGAACATTACCGGTGGCTGCACGCACAAGACAGTTAAATTAACGACCTCAACCATTGCAGTGAGAAGTCTTGTGGACTGTCAAGCAGCACACGTAAGGATACCGTCCCAGAACATAACATGCACTATAACCCTTATCTTGCACTCTCCACTTTCACCCCAAGGTCATAAGTCATGGCCGTTGGACTAGGGTTGCTGTAGCTAAACATGGGCACACCATCCCAGGCTGCATCAGGCACCACGGCCCCCGCGCGAGCGTGAAGCTGCAGGTGCTTATTGAGTTCGTACTTGCGGACAAACGCCTTCTGACAGATGTGGCAGGCGTGTGGGCGCTGGCCGGCGTGAATGGACTGACAGTGGCGCTTCAGGTGATCACTACGTGAGAAATGCTTCCCGCAAAGTTCACACTCATGCGGTTTGATCCCGGTGTGAGTGGAAATGTGCCGCTTTAGGTGGATGTTTTTGGCAAAGTGCTGGCCGCAGGTCGGGCAGGAAAAAGGTCTTGCACCCTTATGACCCCGCATGTGAAGCTTGAGCGCGCAGTAACTGGAGAAGGGGTGGCGGCAGTAGTCGCAGGTAAATGGAGACTGGGAGCTGGAGTGGAGCCGCATGTGGCCCAGCAGATGAGATCGCGTGCTGTACCGCTTCTCGCAAACGCTGCAGGAAAAGCCGTTGTGGGAGTGAGTGCGCAGGTGCTTCCCCAGGCTCTTTTTGTCAGAAAACACCTTGTAACACAGCTGGCACACGTGCTGCTCCGCCTTCTTCTCTGACTTTCCCTTCACCCCCACCCCATTCTCCTCATCTTTGCCGTCAGATGACTCCGCTGGAGAATTAGGAAACCCGTTTTCCAGAACCTCTCCACTTTCTTTGCGCAGCATCTCCGTGCAGTCGTGTTTGTGCTGCTGCAGGTTGGGGTGGGAGTCGAATATCTCCCCACATACCAGACACAGTGGGGGGGACACAGCCGTGTCCAAGCTGTCTGACGTGAGTGAGTCAGATACAGACGTGTCCTCACCATCTCTGGACAGCGAACCGTTCAAGGACAGGTCAAGGCCATTTGTTTCTGGGTCTGCATTTGAAAAAGAGAAACAAACAAGGATGTGAGCCTCTGTATCCATGTTCTTTTCATGGCTGAAATAACAATTAACCCTTTTCATCCTGATACACTATTGCTTGAAATAAATTTGACTATGATAGTTCAAGTGTTGTGCCAGAATAGCTTGGTGCCTCAGGCGCCAAGCTATTCTGGCACCACCCTTAAACTAAAATGGTTGATCCTACTCCTAATCTGTAATGTAGCCTTCATAGGACAAGAAGCAAATGTTACAAAATATGCCTTTGGATGTAATGGGTTTGCAAAGATTAAAAAAAAAAAAAATAACAAAGATTTTAGAAATCTTCAACCACTGGCAGTGCAGGCGTTTAAATCAAACTGTGACTGCTTTGCGGTACTGACCGTAGTCGGCCGAGTAAGGGGAGGATTTGGAGGTGTAGTCGATGGGGGAGGGTGGGGGGCTGTCCTTCTCCACAGGCCTCGACAGCAGGTCCTCTGGCAAAAACTCTTTGAGTCGACTCACCAGCCCGGGGAAAATGCGAGAAAACTGAAGAAGAAAAAAATGACACGCACAAAAATAAAATCATTGAACGAGGAAAACATGTTTTCCTGGATTGTAAGTGCTGGCAGTCACCCCTTTTTGGTTTCATTTTCTTTTCCAACATTGACCATTTTGGGCTAATCATCTTTTGACATCGCAAAGATGGTTTTAAACATGAGGTCAGTAAAAATATTAACCCTTTCCCTGTCAGTAGTGGTTTCTGTCGCAATGATTTCTGCAAGACTCATTGTCACAAAAAGCACTACTGACAGCCAAACGATCAAATACTGACCCCATTGGAGACGCGAACTGCAAAAAGACCTTGCTACAGATGCTCAGGAAGATCCTGCAGGACGTGCAGCTTCTCTCGAGACCCTGGGGTTGATCACAAAATCTCTGCTTCTTGTTGTAACACAGGCCAATATATAGGCGCCTGTTCATGCAGTAGTACTGGGTTATGCATGCCTTAACCCTTTTCATCCTGTTACACCCATTGCTTGAAATAAATTTGCTATAATAGTTCAAGGGTGGTGCCAGAATAGCTTGGCGCCTGAGGTGCCAAGCTATTCTGGCACCACCCTTGAACTAAAACGGTTGACCTGTCTCCCGATCTGTAATGTAGCCTTCATCGGACAACGTGCAAATTGTTTAAAAAAATCAGCCTCAGGATGTCATGGGTTAAAGGAATGTTTACCTCGACAAGACACGTACCTGTGCGGCGTAATGCTGTCGATTGTCTGCACGGTACTGTACCCAGCTGCGGATGGCGCGCACCGTGTTGCGATGACCCATGACCGACGCCGGCAGAGCGTGAAGCGCTTCACTCACCCTGTCCACGCTCATCTCCAGGAACCCCTCACTCTCCAGCACCTGAAATCAAGACCCACACAGCCGTGCAAAATGTTGTTTTCGTTTTTAAAGTCACAGCGGTGATAATGCTCACTCCGGTCCACCTCAGCGCGTCGTAGTGCCAGGGAGTTGATAAAGCGGTCAATGTTATTCTAGATTATGTAGTGCTGAATTGTGAAGTAAAAAAAAACCACTCGGTAAGCAGAATGTCTGCAGGCCGCCATCAGCCTTAGCTAGGACCTATTGCTCACTAGGCAGCCCCCCCCCCCCCCCCCCCCCCCCCCCCCCCCGTGGGAGCCAGAGGCCTGTGCACGTTACATCAGACAATGCGCTGTACTGGAGCCTGCAATGCTGAGGCTGACCTGGGGTGCCTCCGAAGTCTAAACATAGGAGTTGACCCATTAACTGCCGGGGCAAGGCAAACGTGACCCAGCTGCAAGAGACATAAATCCTCATGAGCCCCCGCAGTTGCGGGGGCTCATGAGGATCTATGTCTCTTGTTAGTCCGGTGTTCTTTGTGCCCATTTTTGGTTCCATTTCTGGTGTGTTCTTCATGCGAATGTCGGTCAGCGTGCTGTGGTTTCAGACACGAGACTGTGAAACATGCTGAAAACGTGTGCATCTTCAGGACGCGTCTAAAGACACGTCTCGTTAGTGCATTCACATAACTGCTAGTCTTCAATGCAGATTCTTTTTTCTTTTCTTTTTTTTTGGGGGGATGGGGGGTGGGGGGTGGGTGGGTGGGGAAAAGACTGTCTCTGTTCTCTCCGTTGATACTTCTTCCTGAAGCACTTTTGAGAATACCGAGCGATGGAAACAAGTTCTTTACATGTATAAATCATCAACATTGACGACCATCACCACTCACAACTAACCTTTTCCAGGTTGTCTTTCAAAACCTTCTGAGCCTCCACAGCGAGCTCCACCAACTGGCACTGAATGGCTGCAGCGTATGTCTGCATGCACGTGTCGGGGCCTAACGTAGACCGCAGGAAGTCTGTACAGAGAGTACACAGCTCCCCCATCTGTAGCCGTGTTGCCGTGGGCAGCAGGGTCCAGACGTTGTCCTCGGTGACGCAGATGGTGGAGGTGTAGCAAAACTCAATCACCTGCTCCACAGACTCGGCATCAAAGTCCTTCAGGTGGATCTCCATGGGCATACCTCCACGTGGCAAAAAATACTCATCATTATTCTGACCCGCCTTCTCCTTTCTTTCATAGCCTTAAACCTGCATACAGGCACAGGTACCGTTCCCAGTACTGGTGGCTGCATGCACAAGAGGGTTAACCCCTTCACTATCAGCAGATGCAACATTCCTTAACCCACATCATACCCAGGTTAAAAGTCTGTACACTGCCACATGCAAGCTACATTATAGTACTTACAGATAAGGATATAGACCAATGGCTTTAGTTCAAGGGTAGTGCCAGAATAGCTTGGCGCCTGTACTACCCTTGAACTATTTTGGTCAAACTTATTTCACACACTGGTGTATTCCGAATGATAAGGGTTATACACCTGGCAAATTTATAACAGCGAGTAACCCATTCCTGCAGAGAACAGGAACGTAAATCTAGATCACAAGAGGCAAAGAGACTCATGAGCAACTGCGGGGGCTCATGAATCTCTTTACCTCTTGCAGATGGGTGGTGTTCACATGTTTCCGTCCGTTGACAAGTTAAAGCCAAGGCTTGATTAACTCATTCTAACCCAGACACACCACAGCAAGATATGGATCGACCATGATAGTTCAAGGGTGATGCCAGAATAGCTTGGCGCCTATGGGCGCCAAGCTATTCTGGCATTGCCCTTGAACTATCATGGTTGATCTGTGTCCTGCACTGCAATGCAGTCTTCAGAGGACAACGGCAAAATTTGGGGATTTCGGTGTTGGGGTAGAAAGAGTTAAAACAAAACCAAAGCGAAAGTACCGTCTGCGTGCGTCACCGTTTTTGTTTTTGGGAACCCGGACTGGCAGAAATGCCTATGCAAACATATGGGCGAGATTTCATCCATAGTGTGGAACTGCAAACTTAGTTAAAATATTACACAGCAAAATAAGATGCCAGACAGGTCAGGTGGCTACTTTGCTTTGTGGCGACGTGTCTCAAATTTCACGCAATGAACAAAAATGCTCTTGCATCCCAAAATATGACAATTATGTGTGCTTGGTCACCCATGAATGACAAGGAAAATTCACTATGGAAAGAGTAGTGTGATGCCACAGGTCAGCTGACCCTCATAAAGAGTAGTGTGATGCCACAGGTCAGCTGACCCTCATAAAGAGTAGTGTGATGCCACAGGTCAGCTGACCCTCATAAAGAGTAGTGTGATGCCACAGGTCAGCTGACCCTCATAAAGAGTAGTGTGATGCCACAGGTCAGCTGACCCTCATAAAGAGTAGTGTGATGCCACAGGTCAGCTGACCCTCATAAAGAGTAGTGTGATGCCACAGGTCAGCTGACCCTCATAAAGAGTAGTGTGATGCCACAGGTCAGCTGACCCTCATAAAGAGTAGTGTGATGCCACAGGTCAGCTGACCCTCAAAGAGTAGTGTGATGCCACAGGTCAGCTGACCCTCATAAAGAGTAGTGTGATGCCACAGGTCAGCTGACCCTCATAAAGAGTAGTGTGATGCCACAGGTCAGCAGACCCTCATAAAGAGTAGTGTGATGCCACAGGTCAGCTGACCCTCATAAAGAGTAGTGTGATGCCACAGGTCAGCTGACCCTCATAAAGAGTAGTGTGATGCCACAGGTCAGCTGACCCTCATAAAGAGTAGTGTGATGCCACAGGTCAGCTGACCCTCATAAAGAGTAGTGTGATGCCACAGGTCAGCTGACCCTCATAAAGAGTAGTGTGATGCCACAGGTCAGCTGACCCTCATAAAGAGTAGTGTGATGCCACAGGTCAGCTGACCCTCATAAAGAGTAGTGTGATGCCACAGGTCAGCTGACCCTCATAAAGAGTAGCGTGATGCCACAGGTCAGCTGACCCTCATAAAGAGTAGTGTGATGCCACAGGTCAGCTGACCCTCATAAAGAGTAGTGTGATGCCACAGGTCAGCTGACCCTCATGGTGTGCGTATTTGTTATGTAGTCGAGAAGGGCAAGGGTGCTGGTCACACACACAGTACATGGTCTGAGATTCAGGACTTAGATGACAACACCAATACATCAGGGATGGATGGATGGACAGATTGACGAATGGACGAAAAGACAGACATAAATAAATTTAAAAAATAAATAAATAAATAAATAAATAAATAAATAAATAAACAAAGCAACTGAAGATATGACAAAAGAAAATTATTGAAACTAACCTCCAGATTTTCGGCCAGACAGAAGGATGGATGGATGGAATGATAGATGAATGGATGGAGAGAAGGACAGACAAATGAATAAATAAATAACTAAATAAACAGAAAATATGACAAAGCCAAATAATTAATACTGAAGCTAATCCTATTTTACAGCCAAACAGAAGGCCTTGGTAGGTTTATTAGATACAAAATAAATAAATAAATAAATAAATAGTAAAAACGTCCTACCATGCACATGCGAGGTGTTTGCATACTCCAACAGTGGACCGAAATACGGGGAGGACGCAGCTAGGACAAGGCGGTGTGCCGGAATCCTGCTGGTCCCCGCGGCAACCACGATATCGCACAGCTGTCCACCCCGGCGAAGTTTGTTGATGGTGGACACCAGACAGTTGGCGTGGTTTACCGAGGTGTAGTGGAGGGAGGTGTCCATTTTCTAAAACAGAAAATAAATACGAGACGTTGTAAACAGTCCACAAGTTTTGCTGAATCCCCGTGTGCATGCAGCCGGGATACTGTTTACAGTGTGTGTGTGTGTGTGTGTGTGTGATTGTACTATTTACAGTGTGTGTGATTGTACTATTTACAGTGTGTGTGATTGTACCGTTTACAGTGTGTGATTGTAATGTTTACAGTGTTTATGATTGTACTGTTTACAGTGTGTGTGATTGTACTGTTTACCGTGTGTGTGTGTGTGTTTACGCAAGCACCATTTTACCCAGCCTAATCCACCAAGGCATGATTGAGGCTGATGTTGTTCAACCAAGATTTCTCAGTTGGGAGGTTTCATGCTTCAGTGGATTCATGCCGGACAGATTTACATTTACAGAAGATTTAACCCTTTTAGCCCCAAGGACACCTTTCCCAGGAGGTGTCGCCTAACAACCATGTACCAGCTTCAGGAGATGAATCGACCACGATAATTCAAGGGTAGTGCCAGATCAGCTTGGCACCAACAGGCGCCAAGCTGATCTGGCACTACCCTTGAATTATCATGGGCGATTCATCTCCTGCTGTAGTTGGTTAGTTTGGGGTTTAACGTCCACGGCACCGAAGTGATAATGGACGGCCCTAACGGGCGGTTTATGGGGAGACAGGGAAATCTATAGCCTATGGAGCACAACCTAAACACTTATCAACTCAGGCGCACTCCAACTGTGCCACTTTGATTTACCAGGACCTTTCAAAGGACATGCTATTGAACAAGCCCGTCAAAACAACAAGCACACTACTGGCAAACTGCAACGTCATGCAATATTTTGAATTACATCATAAGTCTATTATGTATAAATGACGTCAGTCATGTCTGGTGTGATCCAGGTTGCAAAATTTCTTCTTGATTTTTTTAAACGAAAATAGTGGAGGAATGAAAACAAATTCGTTATTAGTAGCAGGGACTTGCTGCACAGACCCTTGTAGGCCTTCTGGAGGTCAAAGGAACCATTGTAGCCCTCAGGCCTTCGGGGTACAATGGTTCCTTTGACCTCCCTCAGGCCTACAAGGGTCCGTGTAGCAAACCCCTGCTACCAATAACTTATAATATACCAGTAGCAAACTTGGCCGTGTTCAAAACAGTTTCTGACTGATCATGCCATACACTTAAATGAGAAAAACAAACCACCACAAGTTTCGGCATGCGATTTGTGAAAAACGTTGTTTACAGCAACGAGTGTACAAATAAATACTGTAAACTTGGATATAACAAATTATCAAGGTGCCCGATCTGTCCTGTCACATCTGAAGTACAAATTATCAAGGTGCCCGATCTGTCCTGTCACATCTGAAGTACAAATTATCAAGGTGCCTGATCTGTCCTGTCACATCTGAAGTTTGTTATAAGCGATGTAATTTATAGATAAAAAGTGTTGTCGGGACCACACAAAAAAGTGTGGCTATATCGGACTTTTGTCATATCCAGTCTTGTTATCAACAAAACAGACAGTAAATAAATAAATAAATTAATCAATCAAATTAACATTGATGTAAAACTGGGTATATCACAGTCCACTTTGTGTGTAAAACGGACATATATAAAAATGCCAAATATACTGACAAGCAAAAGAGATGTGACATTTGTGGATTCAAAAAAATGTCGCATTTCCTTTGCTCCTCAGTATAGAACAACTCCTGGCCACACTGTTTCTATGTCATTCACTTCACTTTTGTTGTTGCTATAACAAGCTTCAGATTGAACCCTTTTAGCCCCAAGGTCCCATTTCTCAAATTTTGGAAGTGTTCTAACGATTATGCACCAGTTGCAGGAGATGGCTTGACCGTGATAATTCAAGGGTAGTGCCAGATTAACTAAGGCGCCATGTTAATCTGGCGCTACCCTTGAATTATCACAGTCAAGCCATCTCCTGCTGTAGGGATCCGGGGCTAAAAGGGTTAACAAAAACATCAAAACCTCCTGGCAGGTTGTAACAGATGAAATTTACACTTCTCACATGTTTAACAATGCAAAATTAAAACATAACACCAAAAATGATGACAGAAAAAGAACCCAGCTAACAGGTCTTCCAAAATCTTCACAGCACAACCTGTTGGAGCGACCACCCTCACGAGCGACCACCTGTCATTAAAGATCATCATTTAGGTGGCTGTCGCCAGGTAAATGATGGTCTTTAATGACAGGTGACACCTTTTACCCTTCAAAACTTCTCTTGAGAGACCACTTGTCTTTAAAGACCAGTTTTCCTTTAAAACAAAATCGGTTGCTCAAACAGGTTTAACTGTATCTATAAGATCTGCCCTTTTTCTCCTTTTATGTGACAAAAGTTTCACAAACCATCTGTGAAATCAAACGAAATCCTGTAAACGTTCACGACTATCACGCAGCGCGTCATGAACTATTTCCAGTTGTGTCTGCCAGCTAATTCCAGTCACTGTATTGCTTCACCAGGGATTTCTGAGCCACAGGCCCCCGACTTCACGGCCCACACACGACACGACACGCGTAGTACATCCAGCGTGCATGCCCATACTCCAACTTCCTCCTGCTAAGTCCTCCTTTAAGTAGGGTTTCAGGCAGACCTCGCTCCAAACACGGACGTGAGCTGAGGAAACTTTGTCGGCCGAAGAGTAGGAGATGGAATTTATTAGCGAGAGTGATACACGCTGTTCTCTCCACGCCGCTCTTCAGCCCCCCCCCCCCCCCCCCCCCGGCATAGATCCTCATGGCCGCCCGCCCCTCGCTGTGGCTCGTGAGAATTTACGCCTTTTGGCTGGCCGGAGGTTTCAGACATGTTTCTTCTTCAAACTGCGGAAGGTATTAGGTTTGACCGTGCAGCTGTCTTACGGATATCCTTGGCTTTAAAGGTTGGAAGGGTGTCACACCAACATCTTCTCCTTATTCCAGTCAACGCTGACAGCGACACACACGACACTGATCGACCGTGATAGTTCAAGGGTGGTGCCAGAATAGCTTGGCGCCTGTAGGCGCCAAGCTATTCTGGCACCACCCTTGAACTATCACGGTCGATACGATACTGTCCTATTTATGTCCCCCTTGCACATGTAGTGATCGGGGACAAAATATCACGGTCGGCCTGTCTCCTGAACTTTAAAGTATGCTTCACTTGAAAACTCCCAAAAATTCTGTCCAGAATTTTAAACGACATGGCTTTGTGTCGGTGTTTAAAGCGACTACTCCTGGCAGTAATCAAAGGGTTGCTTCACTTGAAAACCCCCAAAAATTCTGTCCAGAATTTCAAACGACATGGCTTTGTGTCGGTGTTTAAAGCGACTACTCCTGGCAGTAATCAAAGGGTAGACAGGTCGTAATATCTCCTTTAACAATAATATGATCGGAGTGTGTCTCACATTAAGGCTGGACGAAAGGGCTGTCTCTCGGCAACAAAGGGGTCAATAGTAGATCGCACTCTCTCCTTCGTGGATGTGCTCAGTGTGCGTTACGAGATTCCTGGACACGAGGCGGCCCGCCAACTTAAATTGTGAAGTGTGAATGTTGTGCGCTGCACGACTTTATGCCTTTCTTGAATTCTGTATGTCAGAGGGTTCCTCTCTCTCCGTCAGAAACCCTCTCTCTCTCCTCCTTCCAGTCCACCCTCAAAACTCACCTCTTTCAACAGTTCTAGCACTATATCACCACACTCCCCACCCCAAGCTGACTGTCGCAATGTATTTCACTATTTGTGGTACGCGCGTCGTTGTCTAAAGAGTGCGCGTGCGTGCGCGAGTTGTGAGTGCGCGCTTAGAGTTATAATTATTATAAGATAAGCGCATTATAAATACCGTAATTATTATTATTCCTTCTGCTGTGCTCAAAAGGCAGTGGGAAACCTCTGACCACACGTGCCTCTATACACATGCACTAGTGAAAAGAAAAGACAACACTGGCAACCCGTTGCGTCGGCAAATTGTAGCCAATGAAACCCTTCCACGCGGGCAGCAGATCGCTTTAAGATGTGAACGGTGTCGAGAAAACCCCGGATCAAGCGACGCTTTAACCCTTTCAGCCCCGAGTCCCGACAGCAGGGGATGGATCGACCATGATAATTCAAGGGTGGTGCCAGATTAGCTAATCTGGCACAACCCTTGAATTATCATGGTCGATCCATCCCCTGCAACCGGTACTCCATAGTCGAGCAGACAACAGGGGAAATGGGGGCCGTGCGGCTGAAAGGGTTAACAAGGATAAAAGTGCTTCGCGGATGCAGACATATTTTTATCCTCTCAAAATTCGCAAAACGGATACAAGGGCAACATTGATTCCACATGCTACACGAGCACACCACAGCCAATGTGACACTAAGGAAGAGTTTGTCTTTGTCCACTACGTCGCATGCATGCTTCTTCTTGTGTTGTTGTTGTTGTTGTTGTGTTGTTGTTGTTGGTGGTGGCGGCGGTAATGGTGTGTTGTTGTTGTTGTTTTTTAAATTAATTTTATTTTTACAAATACTTCTAGTTTATGGTGGTGATCGCGGAAAAGGGAGGGAGTGATGGATGGGGTGGGAAGGGGGCACTCTCACCTGGCACTACCCTTGAATTATCATGATCGATCCATCTCCGGCTGCAGGGCGTTGGGGCTAAATGGGTTAAAGACGAGTTTGTGCGTGTGTGCAGGTGTGTGTGTGTGTGTGTGTGTGTGTGTGTGTGTGTGTGTGTGTGTGTGTGTGTGTGTGTGTGTGTGTGCGTCCGGTTGTGCGCGTACGTGTGCATGTGTACATGTGTTTCTGAAAACAAAACATGCCATTACAAATGCTAAAATACATGTCCACGACCCCTCGGCCCAAATGAGGAATTTCCTCAACAGCACTGCACCGGCATTCTCAGTTTCTGTTACGACTCACTCACAAGCCATAAACCAAGGGGGGAAAAAAAAATATGGGGAGACGAAAACTACATTCTTTTATTTCCGGTATATTCAACAGCCCTGGATTTCACCCCCCACCCCCACCCCACCCCCACCCCCTCACGCCCCACCCCCCACCCCTCATTCGGCGGAGGAAGAGGAGGCGTAAAGTCCGTGGTACTGGTCTGTGAATTGAGACTCTACGACCTTCGGTCCAACGTCCAGTAGGCTCAGACCATTTCACACAAAATTTCAAACCCAAACTCGAACGCGTGTCCCAAAATTACAGATCAACGCACATTCCCTGATTAACCCTTGCAGCAGGAGATGGATCGACCGTGATAAATCACGGGTAGCGCCAAATACCGTGATCATTCAAGACCATGATAATTCAAGGGTAGTGTCAGATTAGCTTGGCGCCCTGAAGGCGCCAAGCTAATCTGGCGCTACCCTTGGATTATCACGGCCGACCCATCTCATGCTGCGGTGCGTAAGTTATTAGGCGACAATTGGGAAATTTTTGCCTTAAAAGCGTTAAACGCACCACTACAGAGCTGCGCCGGTCTCAGACCGGCCCGTGACGGTCTGCGACGCAGAGGCGTGGCAACCTCAGACGCAGAAAACTGTTCGGAAAGTATTTTTAAAATTGTTATTTCATTTACTTCTTTAATTTATTTAATCACTGACGCACACGTTTTAAAATGGTCATCAGGGTAGCAATAATGCGTCGCCATTTAGTCACACCCGAGCCGTTCTGAACTTGAAACTAACAGCGGCCTCGACGTGACAACGCTGCGGGCACAGTCTTCGAGGCTCTTCTTGGTATAGTCAAAGCTGGCTGGTTAACCCCGAAACTGCCGGGGCCAGGCGAACGCTACCCGGCTGCAAGAGACATAAACCCTCATGAGCCCCCGCAGTCGCAGGGGCTCATGAGGATTTATGTCTCTTGTTAGTCCTGTGCCGCTATGTGCCTAATTTTGTCCACTTACATCTGTGCTTTTCTCGCAAAAATTCGGCCAGGGTGCAGTCGGGTTTTTGACGAGAACTTCGTACTCACTAGCCAGCGAAGGGGTTAACTCATTCGAGACGTTCCGCCTCCGGATACGCGGCTTAAGGCACGTCTCGAATGAGTTAAAATGGTCCCTGCCCAGCGCGTACAACGCAGAGCAACCCATCGATGAAAGAAACAGCGCTTAGCAAAAGACAGTCACAACACAACTCATTGTGCTGTAACTATCTTTTCTAAAGCGTGTTTCTTTCTTCGCTGGTGTCTTCTAGTGATGTTGGGTCCCGACCTCGGCGCCGACCCAACCTCGGTCAAAGTGACATAATTATACTGCTCACAAATAGTAAGGCATATTCACTTTTTCAGCTTGAATTACTGAAAGTCGTTGGAATCGGCATAATAACGGTTATATCAGTGATTAGCCATCCCCACTGGCCTACAATTTCACAACATTGGTGTGACAAATAGTGCTCACAAAAAGTTAAGGATGTATTACTTTTAGCTTGAATTTTTAAAATGTCACCAAAAGTGTAAACATTAATCAGACCAAGTGACTGCAGTTTGCAGATGTAAGGTGTTTTCAGGCATTTTAGTAATTCAAGCTGAAATTAAGACTACTAGTTTTGAGCAGTATATGTTACTCTGGCCGAGGTTGGGTCGACGCCGAAGTTGGGACCCGGCAACTGATGAGTGGTTAGCTTGGGGTTTAACTCATTCGAGACGTGCCGCCTCCGCATACGAGGAGGCACGACTCGAATGAGTTAACGTCTGTGGCCTTTATGGGCGGGTATTGTGGGGCAGGGACAGCTATTGCCTATGGAGTACGACCTGACTACTGATCAACTCAGGTGCACTGCCACTGTGCCACGTTGATTGACCAGTAGAGATGCTGATGGGCAAGCCCGTGCCCCCCCCCCCCCCCCTGCATGATCAAATCAGCTTTAGCGACCACCTTTAAATAGAAGTCCTCCGTCTATAGCTGCCGGACAAGAAGTATATATCACCTTCATTTTAAGTCCCTTCTATTTATAGAAGGAACTTTTTAGGACGGGTCGCGGTGGGCCGAATTTAATAGCATGTTCATGATGTCAAAGGCGGGCAGGCTAAACCTCTAACAATTGAAGTAAAAAGATTTTTTTAAAAAAGTAAGTCATGTCTCTAGTTACGCTAATCTCGCTGCTGAACGTACATTTGGCGCGAAGCACCGTATGTGCGTATGTATATGCGAATGTGTGTGCGTGTGTATGTAAACAAGAGAATCGCCGATATTTATGTACACACACGCTTGAAACTTAGCGAAATACTTTCTTAAGTGGGTGGTATGAGAGCCTTCGACCATATTGTAATTGAATGTCTCATTGAAGACATAAACAACCGTTTATAGGAAGTCAGTTGACCGAGATTAGAGACCGTAATTTTTGTCATATTTACTTGAACCTTTGCATATAACTAGTTTGGAGAAAGACATTGGATGAGTTCGTTAGCCAGCTGTCTATCCTTTCAATTTATTTCTTTAGTAAAAATTAATTCTTTTCAGAAAAGAATAAAAACACTAAAAAAATTTACTTCTAGAGAAAGTCTTACTTACTTACTTACGCCTGTCACCCCTACCCGGGTATAGGCCGTCGACGAGAGACCTCCAGCAACTCCTGTCCTGTGCTTCTCCTTCGATTCTACTCCAGGTGGTTCCCAGTCTCTTGATGTCTGCTTGGAGGTCTCGACGCCAGGAGTTTCTCGGCCTACCTCTTTTCCTCTTTCCCTGGGGGTTCCATGACAATGCCTGCCTAGTGATACTGGAAGCTGGCTTTCTCAGACTGTGACCGATCCATCCCCATCTTCTTCGCCCAATTTCATTCTCTGCTGTTATCTGCTCTGTTCTCTCCCAGAGTCTGATGTTGCTGATCTTCTCTGGCCAGTGGATTTTCAAAATTCTTCTAAGGCAACTGTTCATGAAGGTCTGTACTCTGTTGACTGTGGTTTTTGTCAATCTCCATGTCTCTGCTCCATATAGGAGAACTGCTTTTACATTGGAGTTGAAAATCCGGACTTTGGTGTGTTGTGACAGCTCTCTGGAACTCCATACTTTTTTCAACTGGAGAAAGGCTGCTCTGGCTTTACCGATTCGTGCTCTGACATCTGCATCAGTGCCGCCTTTTTTGTCTATGATGCTCCCGAGATAGGTGAAGGACTCCACCTCCTCCAACGGGGTGCCAGCAAGCAAGACTGGTTCTTCCCTGGTTGCGTTCAGCCTCATTGTCTTTGTTTTCTGTTTGTGAATGGTGAGGCCCACTTGGGACGAGATGTCAGCAAGCCTCGTGGTCTTGTCCTGCATTTGTTGATGAGTGTGGGACAGTAATGCCAAGTCGTCTGCAAAATCGAGGTCGTCAAGCTGTGTCCACAGTGTCCACTGTATTCCACTTCGTCTGTGCTCTGTGGTCATCTTCATGACCCAGTCTATGGCCAGTAGTAAGAGGAACGGAGACAGCAGACACCCCTGCCTGACACCAGTTCTGACCTGGAGCTCTCTGGTGAACTGCCCTTCGTGGATCACGCGACATGTCATGCCATCATAGCTGCTCTTGATCAGGCGGATGAGCTTTGTGGGTACACCGTAGTGTCGTAGGAGTTTTCACAGAGTCTCTCGGTCCACGCTGTCAAATGCTTTCTCATAATCCACAAAGTTGACGTACAGCGGGGAGCTCCACTCCAGAGACTGTTCCACGATGATGCGGAGAGTGGCGATCTGGTCTGTACATGATCGGTTCTTCCTGAATCCTGCTTGCTGGTCTCTCAGCTGGGGGTCAACGGAGCTCTTCATTCTTTCTAGGATGATCCTGTTGAAGACCTTTCCTGGTACTGACAGCAAGGTGATTCCTCTGTAGTTGGAACACTTGCTGAGGTCGCCTTTCTTGGGAAGCTTGATTAGGTACCCCTCCTTCCAGTCAGCCGGCATCACCTCCTCTTCCCAGATCTTTCCAAACAGTGGGTACAGCATCTCAACTGTTGTCTCTAGGTCTGCTTTCAGAGACTCCGCTGGGATGCCATCTGGCCCTGCTGCTTTGCCATTCTTCAAAAATGCCACTGCTTTTCTGATCTCTTCCCGGCTGGGTCTGTCACAGCTGATGGGTAGGTCGGTCTCTGCCGGCTGGATGTCGGGGGGGGGGGGGGGGGGGGGTGGGGGTCGGGTGGGCTAGGTCTGTTCAGTAACTCTTCAAAATACTCGGCCCATCTGTCGAGTTGGTCTGCTCTGTCTGCAATAGGCTTGCCTTCTTTGTCTTTTACTGGTCTTTCTGTATGGCCATACTTACCCGACAATCTTCTGGTAATGTCGTAGAGCTGTTTCATGTTGCCGCTGCCTGCTGCCTTTTCTGCCTCTGCTGCCAGGCTTTCTGTGTAGGCCCTCTTGTCTGCCCTGATACTCCTCTTCACCTCGCGGTTGGCTTCCGAGTATTCCCCCTGTGCCCTTACTTTGGCTGCTCTCGTGCGACTGTTGTTGACCGCTGCTTTCTTCTGCTTCCTCGCTTCTATCTTCTTCAAGGTCTGTGCCGACAGCCAGTCCTTGTGGTGGTGTTTCCTGAACCCTACAGTGTCTTTGCAGGTTGAGTTCAGCGCCTCTCTAACTGCCTTCCACTGCTGCTCTGTGGTGACCGCCTCCTCTTCATTTACTAGCTCCTGTTTGAACTCTTCTCTAACTCCAGTTCCTCTCAGGAGGCCTACATTATAGCGCTGTCTTCTTGTTGTCTCTGTGCGGCTTTTCTTTAGCTTGAGCTTCATTCTTAAGGTAAGCAGATGGTGGTCTGAGGCGACATCTGCTCCCCTCCTCACTCGATCATCTTGAAGGGATCTTCTGAATTTCTTGCTAATGCAGATATGGTCTATTTGGTTCTCTGTTGTATGGTCAGGTGAGACCCAAGTTGCTTTGTGTATTCTTCTGTGTGGGAAGATGCTGCCTCCAATGACAAGTCGGTTTAGAGCACAAAAGTCTACAAACCTCTCCCCGTTCTCACTCATCTCCGAGCCTAGTCCCTGTCTCCCCATCACCTCTTCGTATCCGGTGTTGTCCTCCCCTATTTTGGCATTAAAATCGCCCATGACGATGGTGATGTCTCGCTCCGCACATTTGTCCACGGCACTCTGGAGTCGGTCGTAGAACTCTTGTTTCTCTTCCTCGTCACTGTCATTGGTGGGCGCATAACACTGGATGACGTTCAGCTTGAGCTTTTTCTTGGTTCTAAAGGCTGCTGTTATAATTCTTGGCCCAAGAGGTTCCCAGCCCATCAGCGCTCTCTGTGCCACTGGTGACAGCATGAGTGCTACTCCTTCTGTATGGGGGGCATTCTCCTCTTCATGACCTGAATACAGAATCATCTCCCCACTTAACAGCCTTTTCTGGCCAGACTGCGTCCATCTGGCTTCACTGATGCCTAGCAGGGAAAGATTGTACTTTTGCATTTCCGCTGCTATCTGGGCGGCCTTGCCGCTCTGGTACATGGTCTTGACGTTCCATGTGCCCATGGTTGTATCCCTGGATAGAGAGAGGCGGCTCGGTCCTGTGGCTTCCGAAGACTTCCGGCTTTCACCACAGGACGTCATAAGTCTTCTAGTAGAAGACACTTCCTCCTCCAGGAAAGGAATTACTGTTAGTCTTTTCGTCGGCGTTTTTGTAGCTATTTCCTTTTTTGCAGGGTGGGGAAGCTAACCCCACGCCCAACCCCCTTACTAGGAGGACCAGGGGTTTTCTGTCGGGGTCACCTTCCCTTAGACCATGTTGGTTCACGGCACCTTATTTCATTCGGTGCACCCCTCTCACGAGGGACCCCCTATCCACCACCCAGGGGACGCGCCTCAACGCCGTATGGTCCCAGCGCGAGGCTAGAGAAAGTCTGACAGACGTAAAAGCGGCAACTCCGTCACCACGCAGACACTGACATAATACTCTAAATATGACGTCATTCTCTCTCTCTCTCTCTCTCTCTCTCTCTCTCTCTCTCTCTCTCTCTGTCACACAAACATGCGCGCATCTCCAGGAGGAATAGATCCTCCAGGCGCAAGAGGATCTATCACTTGGAGATGTTTGGAGCGCGCGCGCATGCATGCACACACACATCGACGCACAAGAGCATGCAGGTGACCCGTGCACTTAGTATATCATAAAGTTAGGTAGAGTCAACCTGCTTTCACACAAGACTGAAATTGTACCGTGATGTTCTAGTTTTGTCACCATTTTTTCAAGCCTATGAAGCAAAAGTGAAACTCGCCACACGTAAAATATAAAATTACGTAAAAACTAAAACTTCGTCATGACAAATGACGTTTGACAAATCAATGACGGGTATGTCCTGCGCCCCTTATAGAACTCACTGACGCATTGGCAGATCTGCGAGACTTTTTCATTAGGAGATAATTCAACATCAGAATCAGGTCAAAGACAAAAGGTAGAGACCATTGACAGCGAGGATAGCTCTCATATAGAAGGGACTTTGTGGGTTATGGTTCATCCCATCTTGTTACTACATACAATATATTAAAAGATCACCTGTTTACAGCGACCACATCTGTCCTGTCCTTCAGGTGACCGCTATGTGCAGGTTTGCCTGTACCTGGTTTTACTTTGTCACCCTCAAATATTTAACCCCTTCCCTGCCACTGGTACGTACATTTTTGTTTCTGAATTCTGTGTTCATTCAGCGACCAACAGCTAACACCATCCAAGAATCATGGATACAAATTGGTCTCAGCAAGAGGCATAGATCCTTATGAGCCCCACAGTCTCTTGCAGTTGGATCGTGTTCAATTTTTCTCGGCAGTGATGGGAGTTCACCCTTTCAGCCCCAAGGTCCCATTTCTCAATTTTTGGGAGGTGTTGACTAACGACTATGTACCAGCTTGACCATGATAATTCAAGGGTAGTGCCAGATTAGCTTGGCCCCTGAGGCGCCAAGCTATTCTGGCAATACCCTTGAATTACATCATGGTCAGGCCATCTCCTGCTGTAGGGATCCTGGGCTGAAAGGGGTTAAGCCCGGCGAGGCCTATACGGTGAAGAATAAGAAGGAAAAAAAATTAAATTAAAAAAAAACCAAACCGGCTGTTAGAGATGTGGGCGGCTTCAGTAGTATACGAAGATATTAACTTATTAAGGGCAGACAGAGCTGGATACCCGGGGAGGGGGGAGGGAGGGGGGGGGGAGGGGGGACGACTTCTAGAAGCCAAGTTATTCTTCAGGCACCACCTGTGAGCACAGTGTTATGGTCGATCTACGTGCCTCCTGACGTGAAATGGGTAACGCATAAGAACAAAATTTTTAAAAAAAGAAAAGAAACACGCATGAAAAGGACACAGCTTCTTTAACCCTTTAGCCCCAAGGTCCCATTTCTCAATTGTGGAGATGTTGCCTAACGACTATGTACCACTTGATAATTCAAGGGTAGCGCCAGATTAGCTTGGCGCCTAAAGGCGCCAAGCTAATCCGGCACTACCCTTGAATTATCATGGTCAACCCATCTCCTGCTGTAGGTACTCAGGGCTAAACGGGTTAACCCCATCACTGCCAGTGGACACGAATTGCGTTTTTGCAAAATTGTTGTAAATTCAACGTTGAACATCCTCAGCCGTTGAAGGATTAACACAGAAAGGTTGGTTGGTTGGTTGTATGTTGCTTAAACGTCCCGACAGCAACCTGACCTTCTCTCGGACTTGTCTGCGTTTCTTGTGTAAAAACAAAACAAAACTCTTGTGTGTCGCCAGCCAATCTAAAAAGCAAAATAAACCTGTCAGAAATGTTAGGGATGCTGCACCTTCATGTTAATTTGTCCCGCCGTGAGATGGCCTTAGTTGCCTGCTCGCTGTTAAGCCCAAATAACTAAGTTAATTTGTCGACCCCTAGTTTACAAACAAGAGTAGAAATCACTACTGTCACAATGATTGCACAGGGAAATGATACGAATACATGCATTAACCTGTTGTACATCTAACATCTCTTTGGCCACTTCCAATATAAAGGACTACAGGCAGCACAGACAGTACGCGGACTTTAAAAAGGAAAATACAGGTGAATGGACCAAAGGCAGAAGAAGAAAACTCAGAAAAGAGAAGAAAGCCCGCCCTGTGGGACTGACCAGGGTGACCCTGGAAACTAAAAAAAATGTTAACTCCACCCAAGGCTCCTGGGACAGATCTGGTGGGGGGGGGGGGGGGTATAGGAGGGGGGGGGGGGAGGGGAGACTATTAGAAATGTTCTTTTAGAGGCAGAGACCACTATCCAGCCGCTACATTTTGCAATTTATGCACACGAAACATCTAAATACCATACGATATCAATACCTGTATTGTCCCAAGATGGGAAATTTGTTTGCAGCGGAATTTTTAAAACAGACGTAAAAACAAAATTAATGTTAGTTAGTTGTACATTGCTTAACGTCCCGACAGCAACAAGACTTTCTCAGGACGTGCCTGCACTGCTTGTGAAAAAAAAAAAAAAAAACCCTTAGCAGAATATTGAATGTATGTCGCCAGCCGGTATAATACGCTGAATAAAGCTAAGACCATTTAGCAACACACATCCAATATCAAGAGCTACAGGCAGCGCAGACACTAGGGAGAGTTTTAAAAAGGAAAATAAAGGTGAATGGACCAAGGGTAGACAGAAACACATGCCCCAGAATAGAAGGGAAAACCCACCCTGTGGGGCTGACCAGGGTGACCCTGGGAACTAAAAAGTAGTTAACCCCACCCAAGTCCCCCAGAGCAGACCCGGGTGGGGCCAAAATTAATGTGAACAATCATAAAACAAATAATACATTTGACTGACTAGAACACACCGACCGATTACAGCGAGTATAATTATGCTCGTATATAACATCACAACCATCTGTAATGTTAATTTTCACCTAAAAAACGTGCTTATAATCTGACTGAGACGACACTACCTTATACCACGCGCACAAAGACACACGCAAACACACTCTGACACACGTTCGTGTCGTGTATCACATGACATTACCCGCCTCTACAGCAATTTCATAGACCTGATGCTGACATCCTGACCGTCCTTCAAATGATGCCATGATTACAGGTCTATGCCATGGTTGTTTGCCCATGAAGGCTAGTGTAACCGGCTCTGTGTTAAGGCTAGTGTAACCGGCTGAATCCACCTAGCACTACCTATAACGAGCACTACGTGTCAACGGAACTACAGCCGTCATCAACGGAACCATTGCTCAGCAGCACTATGTTAGATTGCGCTGCGGCTGTGATTGCGACACACATAGAGATATAGCGACACGTAGTTCTAGCGATCGTATCGCCATCGACACTTAGCTTGCGTGATACGTCGAGCTAGCGATACGCACACAGTATTAACCGACATGCTCCTGTGAAGGCAAAAGACAGCAAGTCCTTTATTGTAAAAGGCGAGATTTTCATTTTAACCCTTTTAGCACCCTAGGTCCCATTTCTCAAATTTTGGAGGTGTTGCCCAACGACTGTGTACCAGTTGCAGGAAATGGATTGATCATGATAATTCAAGGGTAGTGCCAGATGAGCTTGGCGCCTTCAGGCGCCAAGCTCATCTGGCACTACCCTTGAATTATCATGATCAATCCGACTCCTGCTGCAGGGTCCCGGGGCTAAAGGGTTACAGGCGGTTGGACATCGGAGGGCACAACGTTTTTTCCCAAATATCTCCGACTTAAAAAAAAAAAAATTTCTGTACCACTTTAAAAACAAATATCATTTAGTGCCCAACTGACCTAATATGGAATATGTTTTACTGAATTACTATGCTTTGTCGATTTTGCTGTACAAAAGACAAGAACAAGCCGTTTTCAATGCCCTAAACAGAGCCCCGGCAGACTAGGTCAAGCATGCTGACTTCATGTATGCATGCGCTGTTTCAACTTGAAAATTGGCACACTTCACGTGAAAATGGAACTTTCTTGTACTGAGCTTAATATATCTGGGGCACATTTAGGGATGTAAAATCAGTCATTTCATTAAAACAATTCAGAAATTTTACGACTGTACAGTAAAACTGACACATTGTTCTAGTTTCTTAATAGTAAATCGTATTGGGTCAACTGTCACTGAATGCTATTTGTTCTAAGATTGGTATATAATAGTAAATCGTATTGGGTCAACTGTCACTGAATGCTATTGGTTCTAAGATATAAGAAAGGTAGTTCTTTGCAGAGATATTTGCGAAAAACGTTGTGCACTCAGATGTCAAACGACCTACGCTGTACTCGTAACAGTATCACAAACTTGTTCATAATATTGACACACAAATTCTATGCATACAAGTCCATTAAGCCTCTCACTACCGAGAAAAAAACTTAGCATCATCTAAATGCAAGAGGAATAGACTCTCATGAGCCCCCGCAATTGCGGGGGCTCGTGAGGGTCTACGCCTCTTGCTAAAACATGCTCCTTCGACGGCTGGGGTCCTCCATGTTGAATTTCCAGAGATTTCAAAAACACTGTCTGCGCCCACTGCCAGTGTGCAGGTTTAACCCGTTAAGCCCCGACGCACTATAGAGTTCAAGGGTAGCGCCAGATTGGCTTGGCGCCATCAGGCGCCAAGCCAACCTGGCACTACCCTTGAATTATCATTGTCGATCAAGTGCTGTTGAGGAAATTCCTCATTACTGCAACAAGACACCTCCAAAACTGTGGAAATCTGTCCTTGTCGTTGATTAGTTTAAACCCGGCCTTTCCATCTTACACACATTTTGCATGATGTGAAATTGATGATGATAGCTCAAGCCGGGTGGTGCCAAAATAGCTTGCCGCGGCCCAGGGGCATCAAGCTATTCTTGCACCACCCTTGATCTAAAATGGTGAACCTATCTCCTAATCTGTAGTCAGTGTAGCCTTCACAGAACAATGTATAATTTTTTTAAAAGTCAGCCTCTAATGGGTTAAGGCGTGACACTTCAGCGTGAACAAGGATGTCCAATAGCACGAGCGGCATCACTAACACAAGGGCCCGTAGGAGGAAAGAACTGAAGGGGGAAAAGGGAGGGGGGGGGGGTGTGCGGAAGGGGTTTTCCTCCCGGGGAGACGGGAGGAAGTGTGGAGGGGAAGAGGATGCGAGTGTGCGGTCCAATCTGACGGGCGCACATTGACACGGGAAGGAGAGGCGGGCCCGCCGCGCGTTACGCAGCATCGCAAATCAATGCGTAACTGATGTACAATCTGTACAAGTACAGCCCCTCTTCAGCCGTTCCCTTCGTAAGGGTCACAGATTCACATCAGCCCCTGGGGCTCATGAGAATCTGTGCCGAGATCGGTGTTGTTCTTCGTCAGTTCGTGCCGGCCGAGCTGTCGCGGGACCCTGAGAGAAAACTATAAGGACCAAGTATGACGACTGCTACATCGTGTAGTCAACACGGCCTTATTTACAACCCCCCCCCCCCCCCTTATTTACAAACCCACATGCTAAAGACACACTGCGATTCACATAAGCCCCTAAGGGGCTTAGGAGAATCTGTGTTCGCTTGCTACACGAGTTGAGATCGGCGCCGGAAGCTCCGCGTTTCAGGCACGATGAGCGACTCAAAAAAAGGGGGGTGTGGGGAGGGGACGAAAGGACCAAGACCTCCACAGCGTCTCCACTCCCTGCATCATTTCTACATTGTCATCCGTCAGCAGGAAGCACAGATCCTCAGGAGCCCACCCCCCCCCCCCCCACCCTTACACGAATGTGTGCTGGTTTATCATGATTCTGGACCTTACGGCTTCCAGCCGTAAGATCCAGAATCACAAACCAGCACGATGCGCCCTAAGCAAGCCCGCCTGCACACGCGGTTTCATTGATACTATGGCGCGATATTGTCCTGGGGTCAACTGTATGGTGAGTTTAGTCCTGCGCCAGCCACTAAGCAAGGTGCTCCGCTGTAGCAGGCTTCCTCACGCAACCGACCCCTCAGTCTATGATTAATAGCAGTATGCATTGTCAAGCCTGCTAAAGATGACTCCTTGATAAATTCAACCGCCGTTCATCAAGGAAATTTCTACTGAGACAATAGTGTTGGTCTCTGCGGAGTTTGTGTGTGTGTGTGTGTGTGTGTGTGTGTGTGTGTGTGTGTGTGTGTGTGTGTGTGTGTGTGTGTGTGTGTGTGTGTGTGTGTGTGTGTGTGTGTGTGTGTGTGTGTGTGGGTGGGTGGGTGGGTGTGTGTGCGCGCGCGCGCGCACGCGTGTGTGTGTGCTTAGTAACCTCAGTTATGGCCCTATTAGCCGAAAATCAAAACACACAGACCAGCAGACAGCAGAATCTTTTTGCTGTGTTCCACGAAAACAGCAAGAGATGGTGACAATGATGATGCTGCTGCTACACTCTGAGGGAGGGGGGGGGGGGGGAGAGAGAGAGATGATGGTGACGATGATGATGATGATGATGATACAGTTGATAAAATCTTCAAAATATATTAGAAAAAGAAAGAAAGAAGAAAAAGAAAGAAAGAAAGAAAGAAAAAACAGAGAGAGACAGCATTGCTACTTATATTTCCTTCTAATAGTGAACAACTGAAATAATAAACAATTCACCGTTTCAGTGGTAAACAGATGAAAATTTCAGACAAAATAATGCATCACTTCTAGATGAGGAATATTTTGAAAACTGGCGTAAATATTTTATCATTCCGGTACTGATGATCTGAAAAGACCGACTTTTATCTTTTCTCCACTATAGTACACATCTGTAAATAATTTATAAATTCCATGGAAAACATCTGAAATTTTGACGTACATTTAAATAATTTACCCTTCTTGTAGTGAAAAGCTATAAATATGACGTTAATAACAACTATTATCGTGACCAACAGACGACATTTTGACGTAAGCAAGTTCTCATTCTCGTGACGAACAATCCTAAGGGGGACAGTATCATTCCTGTGGCATGATAATGACAAAGTTCCTGTACAAAGGAAGCGCGCCGAGTGTGTGACAAATTTCCGCCTGTTTCTCACGGTAAGCACTTGTACGCAGGAATCATACAGTACGGCTGAGTTGGTATACCTCGCCCTGCAGGGGGGTTAAATGTACACACGCTAATGTACACTACCCATTTGTGCCTAGGTGCAAAATGTACACAGACCAAATCGGTACGGGTATAAATGTACACAAAAATACGATCTCGGAGAAATAGTCACGTGACTTCGGTTGTCGCATTCAAATACGTACAATTTGTGATGGTTTCGTTGTCAAGAAACTCAATCAGCTGCACTTGCCTGACGGCAGTTGCCGCCATCGTTTGGCGCGAAAATCAGGGGAAGTAACTGATGAGACCGGGAACAGTTGACGGCAATACTGACTCTGAGATCACGCGCGAGAACACGATATTACGAACTGTGTACATTTCTGCCCACTTCATTTTGGTCTGTGTACATTATGCATCTCGCCACGAATGGGTAGTGTACAATTAGCGTGTGTACATGTGACCCCCCTACAGGGCGAGGTATAACAACTCAGCTACAGTACGATGAAAACGATGCTTACACACTTTTCCAAATGACAGTCGTCTCTTTGGTGTGCATATTAACCCCTTCAATGCCGAGAAAACGTGCGAGCGATCCAGCTGCAAGAGACATAGATCCTCATGAGCCCCCGCGACTGCGGGGGCTCATGAGGATCTATGCCTCTTGCTGAGACCACTTTGTGTCCGTGTTGTTTGGCCAGTTGTGACTTTTGGCCGTTTAGTGAACACAGATTTCAGAAACGAAAATGTACGTCTGTTGGCAGGGAAGGGGTTGATTCTGCGTACATTGCCGCTTCTCTTTTTCCTTACGTAATTTACAACAAAGGTCCCAGTGTCCGAGTGTGCGTTCATAAACGACCTCAAGTCAGTCGCTGTCAGCAAAAATTGAAACCAGGACATTGAACAGCCCCCTCAGCGATGCCATCATCGACACAGACTGCATACTGTGATAACAACTGATTACAAGTCAAATGAGTACAGGATAAATTGCCCCATCCCCCTCCTCCTTCTCTCTTTAACTTTGACTGCGACACGCGTGTCCGGCAAGGAGAGAGAAAGAGAGAAAGAGAGAGAGAGAGAGAGCGAGAGAGAGAGAGAGAGAGAGAGAGAGAGAGAGAGAGAGAGAGAGAGAGAGAGAGAGAGAGAGAGAGAGAGAGAGAGAGAGGAAATGAAAAATTATTTATCAACGGATGAAGTAATTAGCACATGTACCATTTTTCATACTTGCCGTCGCTACTCTACAAACACAGTTAGTTGTTTGGATTTGACGCCGAGCAGGCAACTAAGGCCATCCCAAGGCGGTCTACAAACACAGTGTACTAATTGTAATAGTACCAAATTAGAGAGAGAGGGGGGGAGGGAAGGGGCGGGGTGGGGGGGGGGGGGAGGAGAGTTGGTTGGTTGTACATTGCTTAACGTCCCGACACCAACAAGACTTTCTCAGGACGTGCCTGCACTGCTTGTGAAAAAAACACAACTAAACAGAATATTGAATGTATGTCGCCAGCCGGCCTAATACGCTAAATAAATCGAAGACAATTTAGCAACACACATCCAATATCAAGAGCTACAGGCAGCGCAGACAGTAGGAAGAGTTTTAAAAAGGAAAATACAGGTAGACAGAAACACATACCCCTGAATAGAGGGAAAAACCCACCCTGTAGGGCTGACCAGGGTGACCCTGGGAACTAAAAAGTAGTTAACCCCACCCAAGTCCCCCAAGGCAGACCTGGGTGGGGTGGTGGAGAGGAGAGATAGATAGATAGTGGTGGGGAGGAGAGAGCGAGAGGAGAGAGGTAGGGCAGGAGAGAGAGAGAGAGAGAGAGAGAGAGAGAGAGAGAGAGAGAGAGAGAGAGAGAGAGAGAGAGAGAGAGAGAGAGAGAGAGAGAGAGACTCAATCATTTTATTGTTTAGGCCATCGGCCCATCACATGAAACTCCGGCAAAACGTATAACCAAAACAAATTTACAAAATGCAAATAAGTTGTGCACACACTCAATGCGTTTGCCTTGCGTTGCCACGTCGTGAAAAACGAAGCAAGTTCATTCTTGCCAAGAATGGGCCAGCTGCGTTTTTAAGTCCCTTTTATTTATAAAAGGGACTTTTTAGGACGGGTCGCGTTGGGGCGAATTTGATAGCATGTCCATGTCAAAGGCGGGCAGGTTAAATCTCTACCAATTGAAGTAACAAGATAAAAATTACGTCATGTCTAGTTACAGTAACCTCGCTGCTGAACGTACATTTGGCGCGAAGCGCCGTATGTATGTATGTATGTGCGTATGTATGTATGTATGTGTGTGCGTATGTATGCAAACAAGAGAATCTCCGATATTTCTGTACACATAAGCTTGAAACTTGGTGAAATACTTTCTTAAGTGGGTGTCTGAGAGAGCCTCCGAGCATATTGTAATTGAATGTCTCATTGAAGACATAAACAACCGTTTATAGGAAGTCGGTTGACCCAGATTAGAGTCCGTCATTTTTGTCACATTTACATGAACTTTTGCATATTAGTTTGGAGAGAGACATTGGATGCGTTCGTTAGCAAGCTTTGTATTCTTTCAACTTCTTTAGTCAAAAATTAATTCTTTTCAGAAAAGAATTAAAAAACTAAAAAAACCTTTACTTCTAGAGAAAGTCAGACAATGGCGGTGACGAAAAGTGGCAACTCCGTCACCACGCAGACACTGACATAATACTCTAAATATGACGTCATTCTCTCTCTCCGCACACACACACACACACGCGCACACACACACGCGCACACACACACACACACACACACACACACACACACACACACACACACACACACACACACACAACATGAGCGCATCTCAGAAGGAATAGATCTTTATGCGCCCTCCAGGCGCATGAGGACCTATGACTCTTGGAGATGTTTGGAGCGCGCGCGCATGCACGCACTAACACGCACACACACATCGACGCGCTTTCAGAAGAGCATGTAGGTGACCCGTGTACTTAGTATATTCATGTAGCCAGGTAAAGTCAACCTGCTTCCACACAAATTATAGCATGACTGAAATTCTACCGTGAATTTCTAGTTTTGTCACCATTTTCTCAAGCCTATGAAGCGAAAGTGAAACTAATATCACGTAAAATATAAAATTACGTAAAACTAAAACTTACGTCATGACAAATGACGTTTGACAAATCAATGACGGGTATGTCCTGCGCCCCTTATAGAACTAACTGACGCATTGGCAGATCTGCGAGTCTTTTTCAATAGGAGATAATTCAACATCAGAATCAGGTCAAAGACAAAAGGTAGAGACCACTGACAGCGAGGACAGCTCTCATATATTAGGGACTTTGTGGGTTATGGTTCATCCCATCTTGTTCCAAAAAGGGCAGTGTTGACAAGCCCGTGAGCCACACGAATATCAGCGGACCTCACGGCGGCGTTTTAAACTGTAATATATAAATCGGGCAACGTTCTGCACCGACTCTTTCAGTAAGCAGAAGATTATGGGAACCATAATTGGCATAAAGGGTGTATTTAGAAGGAATAAACAGAGAGACAGACACAGACAGAGAGAGTGAGACAGAGATAGACAGAGATAGGCAGAGACAGGCAGACATAGACACTGACAGAGTTCAATTTTCTAGGATGGGAATGATAATGCGCGGAGGTATTTCAACAAGTCGTAATAAGCATCCCGCAAGTTTTGCCTGACCCCCTTAACCCTTTGTATGTCGGTAGCGGTTTTTGTCGCGATGATTCCGTCAGGAATCATCGCAACAACAAGAAAGGCAAAGCCATTACGGCTCACGTGTATGACCGATTTACATATGTGTGACCTCTGTGACGAGGGCTGGCTTCTGCAGCAGCAAAATCCATGTTTTCTGAAAATGTAAGCATTTTTCACACATCTGTCAACCCCCCGTGACCCTATTTCCTGAGCTCTCGTGACCCTTTACCTTTCCAGCCGAGGGATCAACCAAATTAGTGTGCATAGAAAGGTTTCCCATCAGGTATCTCTGTAGCAAGTTTAGGTTTAAAGTTGTGAATAGTATTTGAGAAAAAAACATCTTTTGTCAAAATATGGCTATTTTGGACCGATTTCCTGAGTTTTGTGACCCTTGACGTTTCTGAGAGGTCATCCAAATTAGTATGCATAGATAGGTCTTACCATCAGGTGCCTCTGTACCCAGTTTGGGTTTGAAGTTGTAAATAGTGTTTGAGAAAAAATGTTTAAGTTGTGAATAGTGTTTGAGAAAAAATATCTTTATCAAAATATGGCTATTTTTCACCTATTTCCTGAGCTCTTGTGACCCATGACCGTTCCAAGGGTTCAACCAAATTAGTACGTATAGAAAGGTCTTACCATCAGGTATCTTTGTACCAAGTTTGGTTTTGAAGTTGTGAATAGTATTTGAGAAAAAATAAATTATGTCAAAATATAGCTTTTTGTATATACATATTCCCTGATCCCCTGTGACCTTGACCTTTGTGAGAGGTCACTCAACTTGGTATGTTTCGAAAGGTCTTACCACAAAGTATCCTTGGGCCAAGTTTGAAGAATGTGGCTTGAATAGTCTTCGAGAAAATGCCAACGTTAAAGTTTACCACGGACGAGGGACGGACGACCACTGGCCTAAAACACACTCACTTTTGCTTCGCACGTGACCCAAAAACCGCTACCAACATCCAAAGGGTTACAAGGTACGGTGGCTGCACGCACAAGGGTGTTAACAGAACACGCATAAAGAAGACCCCCCCCCCCCCTTTTACCCCCCATTAAAAAAACTAAAAAGACCCAGCTGTGTTTTCTTCTTCCCTGTCATGGTGTGTCACACTCCCCAGTTTCCATAATCCCCACCCGAGTTTTTCCCCCTGTTATCTGTCGCACTGTTTCCTCCCCCACTTCTCGTACACTGGTAAAACAAACTTAAACTTGAAGGGTCTGTACGTGTTTTGAACATACTGTCCCGAAGGCTATTAAATGGGCGGGTCGTCCAGTGCTTTCGTTGATGATACAAGAGGTCATCCACTCAAGAGGAAAATCAGGGCGATGTCTTTTAAAGTGACACAGCCAGTAATTGCACGTGAAGTAAATGAATCCCGCTAGCTGTCGATAGCGGGTTTTGTTTCTGTCAAGGTGATTTCTGCAGATTTCCTCCACTAAAATTTGGTAGGTTTTTTTTTATTTTTATTTATTATTATTTTGAAATAGTGATTCTCCAGAAATTACCTTGACAAAAAGCGCTACCACCAGCTAAAGTCTTCAAGCGTGTACGCGTTTATTTTTAGCTTTTCTTGATTTTTTTTTTTTTTCTAATTTACAGATTGTTAAAATAGCATACAACACACTCGCACAAGCAGTATCAATATCAGCATCGTCCGTAGTAAACAGTTTTGGAATGGTGCTGGGGTGTGTGCATCATCAGGGGCCTGTTGCACAAATGAGCTTAAATCCTGCTCCAGCCACTAAGCTAGGTGCTCCGTTATAGCGAAGCACCTTGCTTAGTGGCTTGCGCAGGACTAAGCTCACTCATGCACCAGCTCCAGACTAACATATCAACGCGATCTGCTCCAGGGCGGGCTTGAATGAGCCAATATAACGGGTTCTCAATATTTGTCCTGCCTCAGCTAAGACTTCCCTAACCTTCTTTTCACAATACGCAACGGAGGCTTTCTGCTGTCCAATGACCGAAGTGGGGAAATTTCTCTCCTACTAAGCAAGGGATTGATTGATTGATTGTACATTGCTTAACGTCCCGACAGCAACAAGGCTTTCTCAGGACGTGCCTGCACTGCTTGTGAAAAAAAAACTAAACAGAACATTGAATGTATGTCGCCAGCCGGTCAAATACATTAAATAAACCTAACACATGGGGCCTACATAAAGCTAAGACCATTTAGCAACACACATCCAATATCAAGAGCTACAGGCAGTGCAGACAGTATGGAGAGTTTTAAAAAGGCAAAGACAGGTGAATGGACAAAGGGTAGACAGAAACACATGCCCCAGAATAGAGAGAAAAACCCACCCTGTGGGGCTGACCAGGGTGACCCTGGGAACTAAAAAATACCTAACCCCACCCAAGTCCCCCAGGGCAGACCCGGGTGGGGGTTACTAAGCAAGGGAGAAGAAAGAAGAGCAGAAAAGCCATTCATATCACGACACTCAAACTTCACAAGCAAACAAAAGCTAAAGTTAGTCGCAGTACGCAGTATGAGCAGCTTTGTCGAAAGGCATATTAAGAGATATATAACGGACTATTGACACTTAACTGCCTTGCGGAGGTCGCTGTTGGCACACGGCTAAAATACTCCAAACAAACACACTGTTAAGTGTTTTTATCCTCTTCATTAATCTACTCCTCCCCCCACCCAACTTCCATCCAAAACCCCACCCCCACCCCCCAAAATCTAAGAGCGCAACAGTCTGCCTCCCAAACATCCTTCAAGGAAGAAAATTGCTTAGACGCCCTTCTCTCACCAGTCGTTGTCACACATTAACCCTTTTCATCCTGACACACACACATAGTTTGAAATAAATTTGACCAGGACAGTTCAAGGGTGGTGCCAGACTAGCTTGGCGCCTCAGGCACCACCCTTCAACTAAAACGCTTGATCTATCTCCTAATCTGTACCAGTCTGTGCATTCACAGGACAATAAGCAATTTTTTTTTAAAAAATCAGCCTCAGGATGGAATGGGTTGACGTAAGGCGCAGCTGGCGCCCATCACGGTCAGCAAGACACGGATTCTCACGAGCGCCTGAGACTGCACGGGCTCATCAGAACGTACATCTATTGCTGACGGAACGCGCTGGACGTCGAGTCCGACTGTCAAGCAAGGCGAATGAAACCGCACAGGAGGAACTAAATCGCTATTATCAGTCACTACACACTCAGGTCGAACTTCCCATATCTGGATGCCGCCCTCCGGAGACTGGGTGACGGACATGCCGATCATGATATTTCAAGGGTGGTGCCAGAATAGCTTGGCGCCGACAGGCGCCAAGCTATTCTGGCACCACCCTTGAACTATATATTGGCGTCGAGCTAATCTGGCACCACCCTTAAACTATCCTGGTCCAACGGATAACTAGTCATATAGGTGCCAAGCTATTCTGGCACCACTCTCGAAGTATCAACTATCATGGTCGATTCATAATTAGTCAATTATAGGCACCATACTTTTCTGGCGCCACCCTTGAACTATCATGGTCGATCGGATAACTAGTCATATTGGAGGTGTCATGCCTTTCTGGCACCACAGTTGAACTATCATGTTCGATCCATAACCTGTTCTTGTGTACGTACCAACTTATCCTGGCTCTGTCATTGAACCATCATGGTCGATCGGATAACTAGTCGTATAGGAGGTGCCAAGCTATTCTGGCACCACCGTTCAACTATCATGTCCGATCCATAACCTGTTCTTGTGTACGCACCAAACTATCCTGGCACCACACTTGAACTATCACAGTCGATCACAGCTAATTATATAGGCGCCAAGCTATTCTGGCACCATACTCAAACTATCATGGTCGATCCAAAGCTAGATATATAGTTAAACTAAATATTCGATCTCGTGAAGACATCATGTTGTCCCGACACCACCTTGAACTAGCAAGTGTTCACGTGCAACTCGTAAGAGAAAATGTCATGTCAATTTTGATGCGGATAACACCGGCCTTTGAATCCCCCCTCCCCCATTTTCAGACGCAAATCTGGATCCTGTAGTCCCTAAAGAAATCGCCATATGCACCGCCTTGTGAACGAAGCCTCGGAACACAGACTCGGACCGAACTGTAAGCAGTTTTTCTGAATTATCTCGGAACCACACTGAAATTTGTTAGTCAATCATTACGAGGTAGTACGCGCACACGCGGCATCGATGTCTTGCCGTATTGTGCTGTCAGGACCGCAGGAATGAACGCGACAACAACCGCTACCGACAGCCGAAGGGTTAACCCTTATCATTCGGAATACACCAGTGTGTGATATAAGTTTGACTAAAATAGTTCAAGGGTAGTGCCAGAATAGCTTGGCGCCTGTAGGCGCCAAGTTATTCTGGCACCACCCTTGAACAAAAGGCATTGGTCTACATCCTTATCTGTAAGTACTATAATGTAGCTTGCATATGGCAGTGTACAGATTCGAAGCTTTTAGCCTCAGTATGATGTGGGTTTGACAGGCGAAGAGTCATGCTAAACAGAGTCGGATGTTGATGTTTATCCTTTCTGAGAACACTTCACAACTTTCAGGATGCCACGTTCAATCACGCCGATCCACACGCCAACTCCTGACACCTCCACACAGAGCAACAGACCCTCATCAGTCCCTGCAGGCCATAAAGGAACAAGGATCCACGCCATCAATGCTGGTGCAAGTGCAAACTTCTTTTTTTCACCCTTTCAGCCCCCAAGGTCACCATTTCTCAAATTTTGGAGGTGTTGCCGAATGACCATGTACCAGTTGCAGGAGATGGATTGACCCTGATAATTCAAGGGTGGCGCCAGATTAGCTTGGCGCCTTCAGGCGCCAAGCTAATCTGGCGCCACCCTTGAATTATCAGGGTCAATCAATCTCCTGCTGTAGGGACTCGGGGCTAAACGGGTTAACCTCTCTCTGTTGACACAGATTATCAAGGGTCCATGAAAAGGGTAAAGGTAAACGAGAGTTTAGGGGCTCATGAAGTTCTGTGACTGTGTCACGCACGCATAATTAGGCGATGGCACGGAGTCTCTTCGTGCCAATTTTAAGTCCCGCCTCTCACACACGACTCACGGTAACATCTTTAGCAGCGTCAGTATTCTCGGATTTCCCACAAAGAAATCGGTTGCCGAAAGCCTACGGCCTTTCCAGTTGTTTTATTTTAGTTTTTTTAAAAAGTGTTACAGAGTTAAAACCATGACAGCAAGGGACATAGATCCTCATGAGCCACTGGAGATGCGGGGGCTCATGAGGATCTAAGCCTCTTGAGGACGGGTGGGGGTCGAGGCAGGGAATAAACTATCAGTTGCTGCGGAAAATCCGTCTAAACTCTGCCACCACCCGACATAATTGCGTGGACAAAAGAACTGCGCTCCCTCCAAACAATTGAAACGAATGACTGATTTTTTTTTTTTTTCAGTGAAGTGTATCTTCAACTGTGCTGAAACTGAGATATGAAATATGAAACCGAGATGAATGTGCGAAAAAGGAACTCTACGTTTTTCCTCACTGGTCTGTAAAAGTCGTGACGGGCGATTCCGTGAGACCCACACAATAACTTTCCACATCCTGCAGCCACAAAAAGTGAAGTGAAGGTGCCTTTACCTTTTCCTTACTGACCGGGTAATTCTGTGAATGCGGGCAGTAATGGCAGACCGCATGAGACCGCACACAAAAAGTAACTCTACGTTTTTCCTCACTGGTCTGTGAAAGTCGTGACGGGCGATTCCGTGAGACTCACACAATAACTTTCCACATCCTGCAGCCACAAAACTGAAGTGAAGGTGCCTTTACCTTTTCCTTACTGACCGGGTAATTCTGTGAATGCGGGCAGTAATGGCAGACCGCAGGAGACCGCACACAAAAACTTACACACCCCCCTACAGCAAACCTTTAACCCACTTTAACCCGACGCCCTGCAGCAGGAGATGGCTGCACCAAGATAATTCAAGGGTAGTGCCTGATTAGCTTGGCGCCTTTAGGCGCCAAGCTAATCTGGCACTACCCTTGAATTATCTTGGTGCAGCCATCTCCTGCAACTGGTATACAGTGGTTAGATGACACCTCCAAAAATTGGGAAATGCGGCCGTAGGGTTACACTGGTTCACTTTTCCTTACTTTACCTTACTGACCTAACCTTGCAAATAGCACGTCTGGCAGACCGCATGAAACCGCTTCCACAAACGTACACATCCTACAGGAATGCAGAAAAAAAAAAAATACACAGTTCTCTTTGTGTCCGAGAATTAAATAAAAACAGTAGCTGCTATTATATTCATTGTATTGTCCATTTTGAAAAACAAAACAAAAAAAAAAACCCCAAGTTCTTGGGTCTTGTCTTTGATATAAACCCGACTTGCTCCAGACAGTAAAGATTTCACAGTGTGCAGTATCTCCTATATAAATGTTCTTGTTTTCATTCCTACGTCACACGACCAATCACTTTTGCCCAAACCGTACCATGCGACCTCGCTGCAAAAACCCTTGTAGCGACTAATGGCGGACTTTTTGTAGCCCTCTTTCTGACGGGTCATGGATGCCGTTCTGTTCTATAAAAGATCACCAATACGTTCTAAAGTATAAAGCTACTTAGCGTTGTTCGAAACGGCAACAGGCACACTACCGGGACAGGAACGCCATGAAAGATTTTAAAATGCGTCATAAGTCTGTATAATAATATGTATATTTCTTGGACGTCAGTCATGTCTGGCGTGATCCAGGTCAGAAGATTTCTTCTTGATTTCTTTTACGAAAATGGCAGAGGAATGAAAACAAATACGTAATTGGTTGCAGGGGCTTGCTGCACGGACCCTTGTAGGCCTATGAGAGGTCGAAGGAACCATTGTACCCTGAAGCTCGACGGCCTTCGGGGTACAATGGTTCCGTTGACCTCCCGCAGGCCTAAAGGATCCGTGTAGCAAGCCCCTGCTACCAATAGGAAGATTACAAAGTAAAGTTGGTAAAAGCACTGTCCGGGAGAGAATTGTGCAGTATCGACCAATGCTCACAGATAAAGTTTGATCGAAGCACACACAAAAAAGATAGAAAAGAAGGGTGCGCTAAGAAAATATTATACATTTTCTTGCTACCAATAACATACACTGCGCATCTTACAGTAATGTTGGACACAAGAGCTAACGTGTGAAACTTGAATGTGGAGAAATGAGAGACTTTCCTGCTCTGCTTCTCCTGCGTACATAGGAGAGTGTCATTGACTAGCATCAGGGGCAGCAGTAAGAGTGTGTCTACTCAAATTGATTGTGAAAAAAAGGGTTACAAGTTTTTAGCTGAGAATGTGACAACACTGATAACCCTAGGGGAGAAGAGGGGGGGGGGGGGGGGGGGGGGGGGGGCTGGCTCGCCAAATAAAAATGTAGGGCGGACCAGTGTACCATAGTATCCCCACCCCCCTATTTTGGAGAAAGAACAAAATTGGGGAGGAAAAAAAACAAAAAAAAAAACAACAACACAGTTTTGAGAAAAAACCGTAAGATTGTGTGTTTTCTCCCCCTCTAATTATTATAATTATTTGCCGACTGTTTTGACAGAGAAAGAATTTTGGAGAAAATGAAATTTGACGATTTTGATTTTATGTTGATTTCCCCCACAGGCGGGGCTGTCGCTTGCTCTCTCTCTCTCCCCCCCCCCCCCCCCCCCCCCCCCCCCCCTCTTGTTCCTTTGTATGATATTTTCGAGTTCTCGGCTGGAAACTGAGTTACAAGTCAGGCACGCCCCCCAATCCCCCCTCCCCCCCCCCCCCCACTCCCCCTCCCATTAAAAATATCTTCATACGCCACAGTACCCGCACTCAAAGCTCATCCTGGAGCACATCGCTTTAAAATGTGGTTCTCCTTCTTTGGTTATTTCGGTAAGGTAACAGTATTTTGACGGGAAATAATCGCTCGCCCTACCCACTTAATCTCTCTACCGAAGGTTGTTGGACCACGAGTCTGTTTCTGTTACTGTGTTAATCATACTGTCACTACACAATCACGCAAATCATCAACTGATAGCCACACACAACCTGACACGACGACACCAAAACAATGTCCGCTGGTCTACGATTTTTGACCTTGCGGCCTTAAACTGTGATGTCCAAAACCACAGACCAAGTCAGATTCAGACAAAGGAAAGTGTGGCGTGGTAAAAGAGGTAAAAGAGAGAAACAATAACACAAATGTAAAATGAAACAATAACACAACTGTAAAATGCTACAAAAAAAATGTAATAAATGCTAGCTCTCTCTACTAAGCGCGCGCACACACACACACACACACACACACACACACACACACACACACACACACCAACACACACACACCTGCGCTAATTGCATGTTAAAAAAGTACAGTCAGTGCCGTCAAATAAAACTGAGCTCACTGAATAAAATAGGATCACATCTTTCGTCAAAAAGAATTGGCTACTTGCATGAGTGATTGTAGTCCTGCGCCAACCACTAAGCAAGGTGCTCCGCTGAACGGAGCACCTTGCTTAGTGGCTGGCGCAGGACTAAGCTCACTCAAGCAACTGGCCCCAGCACACAATTTTAAGCGTTTCGACTCAAAGCTGTGCGGTCAAAAAATAAAAAAAATTAAAAAAAGATAAAACTGGACACAGATAATCTCACCAAATTTTCCTCGTACCTGGACCAATCAGCTCGCCGTTAGTCCGTGTAAACCTCCTGCCTCGCACAAATCTGTCATACGAATGATGCGACAGTCACTGGGCGCATTCACTTCACACACAGTGTAGGTTCATGTAGGACCTCACCCCGCTAATTACTGCGTCTGTTTCAACCACCACCACACATAATGCAGCGTGTGTTATAGGCCGGGTACCCTCCCTGCCCGCCCCCTTCCCCCTTGTGACCCGCCCCTCTCCTTCCTCTCCCCCCATGAGAGGAAATCAGTCGGCCTGTCGACGCGATTCATAATCGCCTACACTTCCACCGCCAAACATGGCAGTAAAAAACCCGTGACAGACCGAGGGTGGTGCTTGAAATTAAGCTGTAGTGCCTGAAATAAATCTGTTGGGGCGCCACGCAATCGCGCACTACCTTTAACCCTTTTCATCCTGATACACTATCGCTTGAAATAAATCTGACTATTCTGAAATAAAGCTATTCTGGCACCACCCTTGAACTAAGATAGTTGAACTATCTCCTAATCTGAAATGCAGCCTTTTATTGGACAAAAAGCAAATTTAAATCAGCGTCGGGTTGTGGAATGGGCTTAGCTAAGCTACCATGGTCGATCTATCTTCCACTACTTGAGGACAATTTTTTAACGTAAGCTGGTAGGTGATTTCAGACCTTACGTCCTCACGCCTTAGGGTCCAAATCACAGACCAGTACGCCGAAGTGAACTCAACCTTTGGGCCCTGGCAGCGAAGGGCCCAGTGATCAAGCGTATACTGGAAACAGGAGGGAGTGTCCAGCGGTACAAAATCCCCCTTCTGAGTCCAACTCCGCGGTGTTAGTACCCCGCTGTACACAATAGGGTGTCGCACACTTGTGTACAGTATAATGTACCGGTCCGTACGCGGGTAAGAGGCTGATCCTCCCCGGTTAAAGGTCTGAACAGCCTCCGGTCCAACACCCCCCAGCCTCCTTCCACGGCGGCCAGCAGATACTGATTGACTAGTCTACGCTAGCACACACTTCGAGTTAGCTCACAGCATAGACTACGCGGAGGCCCATGCACTACGCTCTGCCTTTTCTTGTTTGACGACTTTAAAAACAAAACAAATAACAACAAAAAAACACAACACGTATCAATCTGAACATATGCTATTAAACGTGTTTTGTGTTTTTCATTTAAAAGCCTGTTTCTGTCTTCGCTGGTTACTTACTAAACCTTGGGAGTGCTGTAATGGCGGCACAACAAGAGGTGCACATCTTCACGAGCCCTCGCGCACTGCGGAGGCCCATGAAGATCTACGCCCCTTGCAGACGGGGATGGTGCTCGCGCGAGTAGTGCTGAGCCGATAATCTGATTGGGGCCGCGATTGTCAGCGGGGCAAAGATTAGATTACTGGACGCACGTATTGTTCGCCACGAACCCCATTCCAGCTGGAAAAAGAACATCGGGCGGGCGGGCTGTCGGCCGCAGTGGGGCCTGCGCTGCGGCTGACGTCCGCCCTGACTTCGGCTTACTCACTGGGTCGTACATACTTATCTTCCCCCCTCCGACCGCCCCAGTGACAAACACCAGCTAACTACCTTAGACACAGATATTCATGCGCCCTTTGCTCTTCAAGGGCCCCATTGCAAGTCCGTCGGGAGGGGGGTTTCTCTCGTGTGTCTGTGTCGCTTGCCGGACCCAGTTTCATCTCTTCCTCCGGCTGAGGGAGGTAATCTATGTTCGCGTTTGCGAATGGTTCATACGAAATACTAATAATATACATGCACGCAGTCATACACTGTGTGTGCTGCTTCGTGGACGTAATAATTTGGGGAGTGGTGGGGGAGGGGTGGGGCTGAGGAGGGAGGGAATCCGATCGAAATAAGCGGCTCAGGATTGGGGGGGGGGGGGGGGGGGGGCCTGGTTTCCAACACTACTAGGGAAAATTGTGGAGTGGGTTGGAGGCGGGGGATACTATAGTTGAAACCAAGATTATCTCTGTGACACCGCCCACCCCCTCCCGATATTCAATAATATATATAGAAAAAGAAAATATTATGATTTGCTCTTAGTACCTATGTAGGAGCAATTTAGCAATCACGGGTTGTTTTTTTCGATTTGGGGTGGACTGAGGAGGACAGAACTGAAAAGGGATGGTTATGTTAGTCGGGTTAGGTCAAAGATAGTACTACTGTGTAGAGTATATCAGGTTAGCTAGAAAGATACTGCTGGGTGGATGGACTTGAGCACACGTGCAAGAGAAGAGGGGAGAAACAAACCTTTGACCCCTCTACTTGCTACCCTCAATACACACACCCCTGTACAGGTACAGTCTTGCTTTCTCAATAACAATAGGGGAGGCAGTCACCGGAGACTGGTACAAGGTCATTGTTTTTGAGGGGGGAGGGGGGGGGGAGGTTACAGATGAAACGCTTAGCCCACACTGGTTGTCACCCTCGACTCGCTGAATAGCGCAGCGAATCGAGGGTGACAACTAGTGTGGTATCCTCCCTCCATCCCTTCCCTGTGTACACACACCACCCCCTTGTCACCAAGCACACCCAACGAAACAATGTCCTCATGCACTTAGCCCCGTCTACACGTCAAGAGGTCTGGCCAAGAGGGAAGATGTCAAACACAACTGGCTGGAGGAAGTACGGGGTGGGGGGTTGGGGCGGGGGGGGGGGGAGGGGTTGGGGGTGGGGGTGGTGGTGATGGAGACGGAGGAGGAGAGGATCATGACAACGGGCCGCGGGTCATCCACATCTAGTACTCATGAAACCCCGTAACTAGCTGAGGCTTATGAACGTTTAATCATCTCGCTGAACTATTATACTCATATTATAAACCTACGACGAAATGAGGTCACTGTTAAGTTGTCGCTCCATAGTGTAGGTAGAAAGAGGGCAGGGGAGAGGGGGTGGGGGTGGGGAGGGGGCACCACTGTATCAGAGGGTATGTGTGTGTGTGTGTGTGTGTGGGGGGGGGGGGGGGGGGGGATAAGAGACTGGACACCACTGTATCAAAGGGAGTCAGTGTGTGTGCATGTGTGCGTGTGTGCATGTGTGTCAGTGCGTGTGTACAAGAAGGGGATGGGGGTTGGAACCAGCTTATCAAAGGGAGTCTGTGTACCTTCACGCAGAGAGAGGAGAAGGGGGTGGGGAGGGGGGGGGGGGCGGCGTATCTGACGAAAGATAGGAAATGGGGGGCGTATTCTTTGTTTCCGTGCAGGACCCTTCTATCTGCAAGAGACATAGATTCTCATGAGCCCCTGCTCCGCCGAGGCTCATGAGAATCTATGCCTCTTGCCGACAGCTCTACTCCCACCCTGCTTCAGTTCGAGCCTATTGGAGATTAAGTATATGCCGCTACACGTAACTGAGCTCGTATACACACATACATTGTATGTTGCCAGTAAGAATCCCAAGCTAAGGTCAATCACAAACTTAACCCTTTGGCTGTCGGTAGCCCTTTTAGTCGTGGTGATTCCTTTAGGAATCACCTCGACAAAAAGGGCTACCGACAGCCAAAGAGTTAAAGAGAGCATACACCAAACTGGTACATGACCAGGCTTACATTTGCATTTGCCCGTCAAGGAGGATTGAGCAGATCCTCTTAACAATCGAAATGAATATACTGTACATAGGTACAGTAACAAACAACTGAGCGTAATTGTGGATATGAAGCTCTAGAGAACAAAAGAGATTACAGTTTACTATGGGTGGTGCTAGTTGATGGCAGTGACACCACAAGTGATCATTTCGTTGGTGTTCATACACTCAGGGAATACAAAAACTGTATACTAACTCAGTCTCAATAACCCCCCCCCCCCCCCCAACATATCATACTGAGGCTTAAAAGCTTCAAATTTGTACACTGCCATATGCAAGCTACATTATAGTACTTACAGATATGGGCATAGACCAATGGCTTTAGTTCAAGGGTGGTGCCAGACTAGCTTGGTGCCTAGAGGCGCCAAGCTATTCTGGCACTACCCTTGAACTATTTACTAATTTAGTCAAACTTATTTCACACACTGGTCTATTCCGAATGATAAGGGTTAAAAAAAACAAAAACACAACAACAAATGGATTACCTGCCATAGCTATTTGACTGAATGAGTGCATACAGCACATTCAATAACAAAGTGTACTAACCCCTACATTCTGAGGCTGATGAAGTAAAATTGGTTCAAGGGCAGTGCCAGAATAGCTTGGCGCCTAAGGCGCCAAGCTACTCTGGCACCACCCTTGAACTATTGGTCAAATCTATTTCAAGCGATGGATGTATCAGGATGAAAAGGGTTATTGAAGTACGGTGGTCTGCAATAGTAACTTGCCTATATGCTGTCCAAACTGATGAGAAGAACCCAATGGAGAAAGAAACATGCTTAGAAAAGATAGTTACATCACAATGGAAAAAAGAAACATGTTTAGAAAAGATAGTTACATCACAATGGAGAAAAGAAACATGCTTAGAAAAGACAATTACAAAACAACTGTCTTGTCTTTTCTAAGCGTGTTTCTTTCTTCATTGAGACTGCATCTTACACGCTTGGCCATCACCTTTTTGGTCTGGATTGTCTCAAATTGATGACTACAATGTATGAACTGTCTGTATACTAATTTACTTTAATAGTAAGTTCTAGTAACAATAAACTTTGCTTCAAACAAGGTCAGATATCACAAGCTGGATGCAACAACACTCTTACAAAGTTTTTCTAATGTGTAAATTACTTTTGGCAAACTTCAGACGTAAAAAGAAAAGTTGGGTTCCTGGCAATTTGTTACATCTGAAGTTCTCTGTATTTGTATTAACTGTCAACAATTGACGGATGCATGAGACCTGTGACAAAACGGCATGCGCGTAAAACTGACCATATGTTTACTCAAGAAAACTGTTCTACAACAAAAAATTAGTTCTTTTTGTGATTCCGCTATGAAGACATTATTGTTGGAACACTTAAATTTCTCACAGAGGTTCCTTTTTACCAAAATAGACTAATCTATAGATGATTTGCATGTGTATGTCCAATAGTATGTCCAGTGTGACTGCAAACATTTGTCTCTGCTGAATGACAGGAAAAAACTCTTCAGTCAGTGTCCTTAGATGACATAACAGAAATACAGATGACTAAGAACCTTTTTTTGTAAAACGTGGTAATCACACAAAAAAAAACTGTGTTTGTGTGATTTAAATTGATTATGTCCACCATAACAACCAACACTGCTTGTTACTTACTTACGCCTGTCACCCCTACCCGGGTATAGGCCGTCGACGAGAGACCTCCAGCAACTCCTGTCCTGTGCTTCTCCTTTGATTCTACTCCAGATGGTTCCCAGTCTCTTGATGTCTACTTGGAGGTCTCGATGCCAGGAGTTTCTCGGCCTACCTCTTTTCCTCTTTCCCTGGGGGTTCCATGACAATGCCTGCCTAGTGATACTGGAAGCTGGCTTTCTCAGACTGTGACCGATCCATCCCCATCTTCTTCGCCCAATTTCATTCTCTGCTGTTATCTGCTCTGTTCTCTCCCAGAGTCTGACGTTGCTGATCTTCTCTGGCCAGTGGATTTTCAAAATTCTTCTAAGGCAACTGTTCATGAAGGTCTGTACTCTGTTGACTGTGGTTTTTGTCAATCTCCATGTCTCTGCTCCATATAGGAGAACTGCTTTTACATTGGAGTTGAAAATCCGGACTTTGGTGTGTTGTGACAGCTCTCTGGAACGCCACACTTTTTTCAACTGGAGAAAGGCTGCTCTGGCTTTACCGATTCGTGCTCTGACATCTGCATCAGTGCCGCCTTTTTTGTCTATGATGCTCCCGAGATAGGTGAAGGACTCCACCTCCTCCAACGGGGTGCCAGCAAGCAAGACTGGTTCTTCCCTGGTTGCGTTCAGCCTCATTGTCTTTGTTTTTTGTTTGTGAATGGTGAGCCCCACTTGGGATGAGATGTCAGCAAGCCTCATGGTCTTGTCTGCATTTGTTGATGAGTGTGGGACAGTAATGCCAAGTCGTCTGCAAAATCGAGGTCGTCAAGCTGTGTCCACAGTGTCCACTGTATTCCACTTCGTCTGTGCTCTGTGGTCATCTTCATGACCCAGTCTATGGCCAGTAGGAAGAGGAACGGAGACAGCAGACACCCCTGCCTGACACCAGTTCTGACCTGGAGCTCCCTGGTGAACTGCCCTTCGTGGATCACGCGACATGTCATGCCATCGTAGCTGCTCTTGATCAGGCGGACGAGCTTTGTGGGTACACCGTAGTGTCGTAGGAGTTTCCACAGAGTCTCTCAGTCCACACTGTCAAATGTTTCTCATAATCCACAAAGTTGACGTACAGCGGGGAGCTCCACTCCAGAGACTGTTCCACGATGATGCGGAGAGTGGCGATCTGGTCTGTACATGATCAGTTCTTCCTGAATCCTGCTTGCTGGTCTCTCAGCTGGGGGTCAACGGAGCTCTTCATTCTCTCCAGGATGATCCTGTTGAAGACCTTTCCTGGTACTGACAGCAAGGTGATTCCTCTGTAGTTGGAACACTTGCTGAGGTCGCCTTTCTTGGGAAGCTTGATTAGGTACCCCTCCTTCCAGTCAGCCGGCATCACCTCCTCTTCCCAGATCTTTCCAAACAGTGGGTACAGCATCTGCACTGTTGTCTCTAGGTCTGCTTTCAGAGACGCCGCTGGGATGCCATCTGGGCCTGCTGCTTTGCCATTCTTCAAAAATGCCACTGCTCTTCTGATCTCTTCCCAGCTGGGTCTGTCACAGATGATGGGTAGGTCGGTGTCTGACGGCTGGAGGTCTGGGGGGTCGGGTGGGCTAGGTCTGTTCAGTAACTCTTCAAAATACTCGGCCCATCTGTCGAGTTGGTCTGCTCTGTCTGCAATAGGCTTGCCTTCTTTGTCTTTTACTGGTCTTTCTGTATGGCCATACTTGCCTGACAATCTTCTGGTAATGTCGTAGAGCTGTTTCATGTTGCCACTGCCTGCTGCCTTTTCTGCCTCTGCTGCCAGGCTGTCTGTGTAGGCCCTCTTGTCTGCCCTGATACTCCTCTTCACCTCGCGGTTGGCTTCCGAGTATTCCCCCTGTGCCCTTACTTTGGCTGCTCTCGTGCGACTGTTGTTGACAACTGCTTTCTTCTGCTTCCTCACTTCTATCTTCTTCAAGGTCTGTGCCGACAGCCAGTCCTTGTGATGGTGTTTCCTGAGCCCTACAGTGTCTTTGCAGGTTGAGTTCAGCGCCTCTCTAACTGCCTTCCACTGCTGCTCTGTGGTGACCGCCTCCTCTTCATTTACTAGCTCCTGTAGCGCTTGAAACCGGTTGGACAGCACCAGTTTGAACTCTTCTCTAACTCCAGTTTCTCTCAGGAGGCCTGTCTTCTTGTCGTCTCTGTGCGGCTTTTCTTTAACTTGAGCTTCATTCTTAAGGTAAGCAGATGGTGGTCGAAGGCAACATCTGCTCCCCTCCTCACTCGAACATCTTGAAGGGATCTTCTAAATTTCTTGCTAATGCAGATATGGTCTATTTGGTTCTCTGTTGTATGGTCAGGTGAGACCCAAGTTGCTTTGTGTATTCTTCTGTGTGGGAAGATGCTGCCTCCAATGACAAGTCGGTTTAGAGCACAAAAGTCTACAAACCTCTCCCCGTTCTCACTCATCTCTGAGCATAGTCCCTGTCTCCCCATCACCTCTTCGTATCCGGTGTTGTCCTCCCCTATTTTGGCATTAAAATCGCCCATGACGATGGTGATGTCTCGCTCCGCACATTTGTCCAAGGCACTCTGGAGTCGGTCGTAGAACTCTTGTTTGTCTTCCTCGTCACTGTCATTAGTGGGCGCATAACACTGGATGACGTTCATCTTGAGCTTTTTCTTGGTTCTAAAGGCTGCTGTGATAATTCTTGGCCCAAGAGGTTCCCAGCCCATCAGCGCTCTCTGTGCCACTGGTGACAGTATGAATGCTACACCTTCTGTATGGGGGGCATTCTCCTCTTCATGACCTGAATACAGAATCATCTCCCCACTTAACAGCCTTTTCTGGCCAGACTGCGTCCATCTGGCTTCACCGATACCTAGCAGGGAAAGGTTGTACTTTTGCATTTCCGCTGCTATCTGGGCGGCCTTGCCGCTCTGGTACATGGTCTTGACGTTCCATGTGCCCATGGTTGTATCCCTGGATAGAGAGGCGGCTCGGTCCTGTGGCTTCCAAAGACTTCCGGCTTTCACCACAGGACGTCATAAGTCTTCTGGTACAAGAACCTTCCTCCTCCAGGAAAGGAATTACTGTTAGTCTTTTCGTCGGCGTTTTTGTAGCTATTTCCTTTTTTGCAGGGTGGGGAAGCTACCCCCACGCCCAACCCCCTTACTAGGAGGACCAGGGGTTTTCTGTCGGGGTCATCTTCCCTTAGACCATGTTGGTTCACGGCACCTTATTTCATTCGGTGCACCCCTCTCACGAGGGACCCCCTATCCACCACCCAGAGGACGCGCCTCAACGCCATATGGTCCCAGCGCGAGGAACACTGCTTGTTACAGAAAACTTAATTTCAAAAGGAGTAAAATACTCTTCATATTTCCACCTGTGAGAACAGGTTACACAATTAATTTCTTTTGAAGGAGAATAATTAAAAAGAAAATCTGGATTAAAATGATCACTGTACATTCACCGTAAGAACCAACATTTTCAGAAAGGGCCAAATTTAATTATTCGCTGCTGGAAATCATCTGCTCCTGCATTCACATTAATTAATTTCACATGCCCAAATGCCAGATACATCAAACCTATCCAGTGCCTAAAATAAGCCTATCTTAATGACATCTCTGTTGGTTGTTACTTTGGACATTTCTGTTGGTTGTTACTTTTGGTACAAACGACCTTTTGTCACAGGCTCATGGGAGTTTCATCATAAGAATTACTACTACATGTACTGCACAATGACTTCAGTTTTGACCGACTCCCATATTATTATTTCAACCACTGACTGAATTTTAAACGTACAGCACAGTTTCAAACGTTGCAGTTAAACAATCGGCTAGTGTATATATACATGTCCACACAAGCACAGTTGTGGTGAACCATTTGAGTCCTCGCAATAAGCGCTAAAGCAAAGTAAAGCATAGTGCTGACTGCTCTGCGGCTCTAGCTGAGGGTGTACCCTCAGGACCCGACCCTTTAATCTGATGCCATAGTTTTAACATATGTGACGTTCTGCATTCCTATACACAGCTTTATGCTGCATATCCGAATCTGGCTTGTCTTGCATGTGTTAAACCATTTAGATGTGACACACTACAGCAAATTACACACTAACCATGATAGTTAAAGGGTAGTGACAGAACAGCTTGGCGCCTTTAGGCACTAATCTGTTCTGTCACCACCCTTTAATTGATCTGTTCAGTTAGCAGCACCAAGTGTTTCTCACACAACCCTTAACCCATTACATCCTGAGGTTGATTTTCAAAATTTGCTTAAGGTCTTATGAAGGCTACATTACAGATTAGGAGATAGATCAACTGTTTTGGTTCAAGGGTAGTGCGAGAATAGCTCGACGCCTCAGGCGCAAGCTATTCTCAGTATTCTGGCACTATCCTTGAACTATCAGTCAAATTTATTGCAAGGACTGGGTGTATCAGGATGAAAAGGGTTAACTATATTGATCAATCTGTCTCCTGAATTGTACTGTAGTCATCAGACCACACCTCCGTAGGCTTAATGTGTTTTTACCCATTGAAGTCCATGGCCGAATTTCTGATTTTGGACGTGCCACCTAACAACTTTGCACAAGTTGCAGGAGATAGATCAACCATGATAATTCAAAGGTAGTGCCAGATTAACTTGGCGCCCGATGGCACCACATGAATCTAGTACTAACTTGAACTATCATCGTCGATCTATATCCTGCTGAGGTGTGTCAGGGCTAAATTCCTTATTACTCGGAATACACCTTTGTGTGAAATAAGTTTGACTAAAATAGTTCAAGGGTAGTGCCAGAATACCTTGGCGCCTCTAGGCGCCAAGCTATTCTGGCACCACCCTTGAACTAAAGCCATTGGTCTATATATCCTTATCTGTAAGTACTATAATGTAGCTTGCATGTGGCAGTGTACAAATTTGAAGCTTTTAGCCTCAGTATGATATGGGTTAACTCCCTCGTGCATGCAGAAACCAGTGGTGTGTATAGAAAAAAGCTAGCACAAGTGGGATAAACTAAGTATCATTAACTAAATTGGAATAATCAGCAGCATGCTGGATCAGCAAAACACACTTAAGCTTATTACTTCTGCCTGAAAGGTCAAAAGCAGGTCACTGACCAGATTAACCCCTTGACAGTTACAAGAGATGCTGCTCAGTGGGAAAATCATGTAACAAACTATGTGTAATATCCACAGAATGCTACCATCTGCAGCAGTCAAGGGGTTGAAACTATTCCTTAGAAATTTTGCCATGGGGGGGAAAAAAAGAAGAGAAAACGAAAAGCTGTGTGTTTGTGTGTGTGTGTGCATGAGAGTGTGATAATCCAAATTTAAACCTGCTTGAATAATATCCAGACTATCTGCTTCTTGCTCCTACACCTCCCCCCACCCCCTCCCCCCCCCCCCTTCCACCCACTTAAAAATCCAATGTATAGTCCCCCATATATAGAGAAAGTGATTAAGGGGTGGGGGATGGGGGGGGGGGGAACAGCTTATAAAAAGAAAAAGTATGACAGATGGTCAAATCATAATGATGATAATTAAACTTATTTATTTACGAAAGGACTACAACCATGTCATACATCATACTTTTCATCATTTGGTTGTGAACACTTTCAATCCAAAATGACACACAAGCAAAGTTGTGCACATATGGTCGCATACTCATTTTACCCGTAGGTCATTTTCACCCATTCCATCATGACATCTTAATCAATCTTAAAGCACCCATTTAACTAACATTATTCTTAACCCATAAGGCCCTGACATGCTGTGACAGGATGTGAATCGACCATGACAGTTCAAGGGTGGTGTCAGATTTGCTTGGCACCTTGTGGGGCCAAGCTATTCTGACACCACCCTTTAACTATGATGGACGGTTTGTATCCAGAACTGAGATGTCGACCTCAGAGTATACTGCACAATTTAACAATGTTGTCCTCAGCATAATCCATGCTGCCACCCTACCATACAGCATCGGCGGCAAGCACCAGGGGCTTAACAGAACTCTGAACTGAACGTTCCATCCTTATCTATCAATGTCTCCTCAGCACACAGCTACGCTGATAAGGGTTGGAGTACGCCCCTCCGCCGCCACCCCATCCACTATGGCGACCTCCGCATGTGACTAGCGCGCCCCCCACCCCTCATAGGATTAAACGAACAGAAAAATCAATGTACACACCTAATGAAGCGGACACCAGTGACCAAATCCCAGCTCCTGGAGACCAGAGCGGCGTGTGGGTCGCTAACACGATCACAAAACACTCTGAATCGCCTTACACTGTGACCACACGAAAACACCCCCTCCCTAATCTCATTTGGCACAGTTGGACGCCTCCCCCGAACCCACCCGAACGAAAGCATACACAGCGAGGCACAGAACAACATCAGTACTGTTCCATTCCCGGCCTGCGTGTACCTGCCCGAAATAGCTTTGTTTTCTCACCTGTCTGTTGGAGCTGCCTGTCCCTCCTCCTCGCGAAAAATTAAAAGGAGAAAAATGGCTTCCCTCCCTCACAGACTCTCTCTGCCGTGGTCGGAGGGTGTCGGCGTAAGGATTTCCCTAGCCTGTTACACGGCTATCTATTCATGACACCGTTGTGTAGGAGGCGACGCAATGTGACGAACGTCACCAACTTGTGTGCTATTAAGGGGACACAATAGTCATGGAGATAAGAGTAGCTACCTCTTGAGTGCGCACTTGGGTTTTCGATGGCTCAGCGTCCGCGTGTTATGCTCCTCGATGACGTTTAAGCTGATATCAAGAATCTTAAAGCAGACATTGAAGATTAAAAATAATAATAATAATAATATTTCTTACATGGTATGTTTGGTCAATTGGTTTTAAATAATTGTAATAGTTCACTACTGCCACACTGCTGTTGAAAAAACTAACACTTAAAAACAAAAACAAGCGTGACTAAACTGTCAGCGTGTACGGCACCATGAGAACTCCAAGCATAATACGTTCTATACAAAAAAAAGTTGCGTAAGTACCTGGGAGGAGGGAGGGGGAGGCAAACGAGTATCCCCTGTCCCCCCCCCCAGCCCCCTCTCCCACCCCACCCCACTCCTAAAAAAGAATTGGAGGAAAATATATGTTATGGAAGGAGAAACAGATTTTTTATTGTTTGGAGAAAAAAAACTCTTTTAATCTTCAGGTATCATTTTCGTGAGATTCGACTGTTGTTTGGCGGCCTTGCTCCATCCAACTCCACCTCCCCCATCCTCCTCTTCTTTTAATTACCCCCTTCCCGGTCACTGTACGTACATTGTTGTTTCTGAAATAGGTTTTCATTCAACGACCGAAAACCAAAACCGTCAAAAAAGCATGGATAAAAAAATTGGTCTCAGCAAGAGGCATAGATCCTCATGAGCCCCCGCAGTCGCGGGGGCTCATGAGGATCTATGTCTCTTGCAGCTGGATCGCCTTCACCTTTTCTTGGCAGTTGCTTACTTACTTACGCCTGTCACCCCTCCCAGGGTATAGGCCGTCAACGAGAGACCTCCAGCGACTCCTGTCCTGTGCTTCTCCTTCGATTTTACTCCAGGTGGTTCCCAGTCTCTTGATGTCTGCTTGGAGGTCTCGACGCCAGGTGTTTCTCGGCCTGCCTATTTTCCTCTTTCCCTGGGGGTTCCATGACAATGCCTGCCTAGTGATACTGGAAGCTGGCTTTCTCAGGCTGTGACCAATCCATCCCCATCTTCTTCGCCCGATTTCATTCTCTGCTGTTATCTGCTCTGTTCTCTCCCAGAGTCTGACGTTGCTGATCTTCTCTGGCCAGTGGATTTTCAAAATTCTTCTAAGGCAACTGTTTATGAAGATCTGTACTCTGTTGACTGTGGTTTTTGTCAATCTCCAAGTCTCTGCTCCATATAGGAGAACTGCTTTTACGTTGGAGTTGAAAATCCGGACTTTGGTGTGTTGTGACAGCTCTCTGGAACTCCACACTTTTCAGTTTTGAACTGGAGAAAGGCTGCTCTGGCTTTGTCGGCACTGAGAAGGGGTTATACGTCCGTATACAAAGCAGGTGCGCAACTAACTGTCTGTTCTCACTATAAAAGGGTTTCACCTACTCTCTTTGACCTGATTCTGAATTAGATTCCTCTGGCGCACTGAGCTTACAGTACTCAAGTGTCGGTGCAACAGGATTTTCCTGCCTTTGGCGTGAAAACATCCTCTGTCTGACTACTGACGCTCTCTCTTTCAATTCCCAGTACAGCTGCCTGCGGGCAGTCCCCAGCGGCAAAACGACTCCGGGCCCATTGCGGCCGTCGTAGGCCCGGGGATCTTTGCTTAGTGGGATGAATCAGTCACGCTATAGGTAGTGCCTGACTAGCTCGCTGAGGCGTTATGCTAAATTAGTCAAGTAATGACCATGAGTTATGGCGGATCCATCCCTGGCGACTAGTATCTGCACGCAGAGCTTCAAGAACACGCATACCGCACACACGTACCGGCCGCACGCACGCATGCATGCATACACATACGGACGCACACTGACATGCATGTACATACGCACGCACGCACACATACACACGCACGCACGCACGCACGCACGCACGCACGCACACACACACACACACACACACACACACACACACACACGGGCACGCGTATACACACTGATCGACAGGTACGTACACACACACGCACGCGGCACGCCGGCACGCGCTCACACACACACACACACACACACACACACACACACACACACACACACACACACACACACACACACGGGCACGCGTATACACACTGATCGACAGGTACGTACACACACACGCACGCGGCACGCCGGCACGCGCTCACACACACACACACACACACACACACACACACACACACACACACACACACACACACACACACACACACACACACACGCGCGCGCGCGCGCGACGTCGATTCATGAACTCCAAACCAAAAATGTGACTGTCAAGCTGCTTAAATGCAAAACAAAAAACAAACAAACAAAACCCAACATCCATACCAGGAAAGCCGAAACAAAAGTATTAACCCATTACATCCTGAGGCTGATTTTTTTCAAATGCTTATTGTCCTATGAAGGCTACATTACAGATTAGGAGATAGATCAACCGTTTTAGTTCAAGGGTGGTGCCAGAATAGCTTGGCGCCTCAGGCGCCAAGCCATTCTGGCTCCACCCTTGTTGAACTATCATAGCCAAACTGATGTCAAGCTATGCGTGTATCAGGATGAAAAGGGTTAATATACAGTGTTGTAATTGTCGTTTCTAAGCGTGTTTCTTTTTTCCATTGTCATGAACTCGTCCCCTCGATTCCATAGGGGCCCGATGCTAGTAGCTTTGACTAACGCAAATCCGCTGCGCCACCGCGTGCGCGCCACAGCCTACTAAGCTCAAGACAGAATACTTGAGGCGGCTTAGTAGGCGGTGGCGTATTCTGTCTTGAGCTTAGTAGGCGGTGGCGCGCACGCGGTGGGGCAGCGGATTTGCATTAGTCAAAGCTACTCATCATCATGCCCTTATGCTCTATTCATGCCATTGCTGTGCGAATAAATACATCGTTGTCGAAGAGGTGGAAACTAAGAAGCACTGAGCAGTGACCATATTAAACATGGAGTTTTCGTTAGTCAACGAACGACTCGCAACGGCCGGATCGAGAGCCGGCGGAAATCACGGCGGATAACCCCAGCTTGCGCCATAAGCCGCAACACAACACTCCAAACATCTCCAAGGGGCGTGGATCCTCATGAGCCCTCCGGGCTCATGAGGATCTATGCCTCTTGGAGATGTTTGGAGCCTGTGATTTTTGTCGGCTGGTATCTACGAAGACTTCGCTGTCGTTTGTTTGTGGGAGTCGTAGTTTCAAAACAACCGACACGTTCGTTATTTCAAGTTGGTTCTTTGGGTTTAACGCCCAGCAGGCGACTGCGGCCATCTCACTGGGGGGGAAGAGTAAAAATCTGGCAGACAGACTCAAAAGAAAGGCTTTAAGACAAGATGTAAATGTGTATTAAATGATATGTCAGGCCAAATGTCGTACTAGTCTTCAAGGGATATGATACGGTATGTCGATAAACTCAATAACTTGAGTAAAATATTTTCGGGCCAATGCCGGGCGAGCACCGTTGGAACGCACACGGCTGTGCGCCCGCGTTCTAACGGTGGTCGACGCCGGTCCGAAGACATTTAGCGTTTTGGGAGATCCTCAAGTAAACAAATCGATCAGACGCTTACGCCATACTGAAGGTGGCACTGGGCGGCCTCACGCCTCCAGCTGCGATACTGCCAGCAAGCTCTAGACTGTCGGGCTTGCCATAGCAGTTCAGTTGGCCCGCGCACAGTGCGATAGTCTCGTACGCACTGGGTATCAAGGTGAGGTCTGAATGCCAAATCAGTTGCCATGACAGCAGAACTATCGTTACCTGCGGATAGGCGTGAAAAAAACCTGGCAGAGCAGAGCTAATTTTAGACAGCTTTCTGCATTTTCTTCCCGCAAGCGATGGCAAGTGGCGTGGGTACGAGAAACAGCATACCTGCGTTTAGCGTAAGTTGAACTGAGAACACGTGAATAAATATAGGACCAACAGCAAGGGTTCATGAAGATCTATGTCTCTTGCGATATCGACATAATTTACACAGACGGAACTTTACACAAAAGCCTACACTGTCACATTCAAGTGTTTAGTAGGACTTGAAGAGAAGAACACATCGACTGAGTATACGGGCCTGCATACTGAAGGACCAGTGACTGAAGACACATAGATCCCTATTAAAAACTGCGGATGCAGGGCCCATGAGGATCTATGTCTTTTTCATGCAAATGATGTTCACTGGGAGGATGCCAAAGAAAGCAGCACGCCCTTTCAGTCGGAGTCAGAGATTATATGACGTAACAGTTCCGTGCTCTTTTGCTCGTGCCGCTATTAGTCCTCCCGCGAGAAGTGCTATACTAGTTAGATCCTTTGATCCGCTATGCAAGATGACGAGAACTACGACGATGACAATGATCGATGACAATTACGATCGACAGTAATGATGTTCTATTCATAATCACAAGCCGGCCAAAAGAAAGTGAATTAAAAAAAAAAAACCAAGCAAACAACCAACCAAACAAACAAACAAACAATCACCATGCATGCATAGGATAAACTGCTTTGTTTTCATCCCTACGTCACACGACCAGTCCCTTTAGCGCAAACTGTACCACATGACCGAGCTACGAAAACCCTTCTAGCGACAAATGGCAGACTTCTTGTAGCCCTCTTTGTGACGCATCTTGGATGCGAGTTTTGTTCTAAAAAAAGATCACCAATACGTTCTAAAATAAAAAGTTACTTAGTGTTGTTCGAAACAACAAGTACATTCAGTACTGGAGACGGCAGCGTCATGAAATATTTTGAATTACGTCATAAGTCTATTTTGTATACATGTATACGGACTTCCATTAAAAACGCAAAAAGTGTCTGTAAGTGTACCCGCAAACAAAGAGCCACCCTGACAGCAAAACAAGAAAATTTATTTGTTGCTTACTTCAGATGTTCAGCATACTGTCTGAGCTACCTTCACACAAAAATTGGATGAGTTGTCGCCCATGGCTACCTTGGAGGACACAGGGTTTCATTAGTGGTGAAAATAAGCAAAACTGGAAACACTCTGTGAAGCAAGTTTCCTGTGATATGTTTTAACACACGAGTTGTGTGGATTGCTTATGATGTTATTAACTGCCTCAAACAAATTAGACTCGAAAAATTCCCTACTGTCTGCACTGCCTGTAGCTCTTGATATTGGATGTGTGTTGCTAAATGGTCTTAGCTTTATTTAGGCCCCATGTGTTAGGTTTATTTAATGTATTTGACCGGCTGGCGACATACATTCAATGTTCTGTTTAGTTTTTTTTTTTTTTTCACAAGCAGTGCAGGCACGTCCTGAGAAAGACTTGTTGCTGTCGGGACGTTAAGCAATGTACAATCAATCAATCAATCGAAAAATTCATTAGAGAACCAGAACTTCAGGTGCACATCATTTTCGTAATAAATCTTATTTGATTTAATGTGAATTACTTTCAAACCATTTTTTATGCTCCAGTGACTGACACAGAGATAAAGAATACACCCATATCCATTTGATCAGGTAAATATGGCCGCTAACCTAAAAATAAAGAACTTTTTGATTTTTCATGTTTGTAGGTCATGTTGATTATTTAGGTGTCTTTGACAAACGAAAAGTAGGTCAAGACCAGATTTTCATGCACACGGACCCTATTGACACTGCACATTGGTTGGCTTTCTGATGTGTCCTCTGCAGATGCTCCCCATTTCACTTTTAATATCCTGTGATGGTAGTGTCCCTAATGACGACATAAGTCATCAAAGTGCGATTTTTAAGACTCATCATTTTATTTGCACATGACATAACACACTCTTCATAACATTTTCTAATAAATGACGTCAAAATAACCCAGATTAAAGCATATTTACGAAGAAAAGCGCTATGGTGAAAAATTCGCGTTTTTAATGGAAGTCAATATATATTCCTTTGACGTCAGTCATATCTGGCGTGATCCAGGTCGGAAGATGTCTTCATTTTTTTGGCGAAAATAGTGGAGGAATGAAAACAAATACGTTCGTTATTGGTAGCAGGGGCTTGCTGCACGGACCCTTGTAGGCCTTCGGGAGGTCAAAAGAACCATTGTACCCCACAGGCCTTCGGCCTTTGGGGTACAATGGTTCCTTTGACCTCCCTCAGTCCTACAAGGGTCCGTGTAGCAAACCCCTGCTACCAATAACTTATAATATCATATAATATCTATTTTTAAATTTTATTTTTAATAATAGGGATAGAGGAAAAAGTGAGAGGTGGGGGGAGGAGAGGGAACGATAACAAATATAGGCTTTACCCTTTCCCTGCCAATGTATGTATATTTTTGTTTCTGAAATCTTGGTTCATTCGGGCAATGGGCGGCCAAAACCAAAACCGTTCAAGAAATATGGGTACAAACTGGTCTCAGCAAGAGGCATAGATCTTCATGATCCCCCGCAGTCGCGTGGGCTCATGAGATCTATGTCTCTTGCAGTTGGATCATGTTCATTTTTTTTGTGTGAAGGGGCTAAAACCCCAGGAAACGGCAGAGCCAGTACAAACAAGAACTGAATGGAACAGCTTCGTTACACTTACAGACTGGGTGAGAAACAGCCTGAATCATGCTCCAGTAAGCACTACCTTTCAGCCACATCCACCTGCAAGCGGCATAGATTCACATGAGCCCCTGCAGCTGCAGGGGCGCATGAGAATCTTTGCCTCTTGCTGAGCGAGATGGGCTCCAGCTGTTCCTCATTGTAACGACATTATCATGGGCTGAGCGTGCGGCAGTAACTGACGTGAAAGGTGAAGGCGAGAGGGGGAGAGACTGAGGGGACAAGCCTTGGCAAAATGGTGTGAGATCGTGTGTGGAGAAATTCCAGCGGTTTGGGAGCCTTGTGGCTTGTCGGCCGGGCCAAAGATTGGGAGGTAAGTGATCATTGAGATCCACTGAATGGAATAACTTAAGAAAGACACGATGACTGTAAGCTGTTCGGGTTCCGTTCAACTTGACTTCTCGATGGAGGGTGCCACGAAAAATGTGCAACGTGCAAAATCAGGGGAACAATTGGTGACCGGGAGGTTTGGCGAAAGTATTGGGTGGGGCCGGCATCACTTAAGTTGGAAGTGTTCACTCAGTCATACACAGCGGCTTTTTGTTTATTCACACACGTTCAGTGTATCCGGCATTCAGTGAATCTGATGGCGCTGACTCATCAACGATGAGCTGAAACAAAAAAAGAAAACGGCAGTTATGCAAGTGTATAATTGTTTTGGGTTTACTCCGGCAGCCATACCGGTGTGGCGTCAAAGTGACTCTCACACCAGACCGACCCGGGCTCACTTTGGCGTACGCCAAAAGTGAGCCCGGGTCAGTCTGGTACATGGTGTGAAGTAACTTTGGCGAGTTGTTCTCCTCAAGATAAATTGACACGCCACAGTGACCCTAGCTTCATCTATCGTACTCCATATTGACTGGCCGGGGTCGATCTGGCGTAGGGAGCTATTCTGAACTGCGACACCGGTCGTGTCAGTACTACCAGGCCGGTTAGTGCAGCAGAGCCGATGAATGTGTCAGATGTACAAGTCGCTCATTTCTTGTGCCAACTTTCATAATCAGATACACCTAGGTACCCTGCAAAACGACACTATGGCGGCACGCCGGCTGTTTGTCAAGTTAACACTATTCGTCACAGTTGGTGTACTACACTGTGAGCGCCGACAGTCAGTCCAACTGCAAGAGACATAGATCCTCATGAGCCCCCGCAGTCGCGGGGGCTCATGAGGATCTATGCCTCTTGCACAGGTGACTATCCCGGGCTCCACAGTGCTGGCTCCATTCAGTCTGGCTTCATCATTCTGCGATTGTTTCGGTCGTATTTCATTTTTAGTACTCATTGGCTGTAAAGGGGTTAGACACGCACATCCACTCGTCTAGTGTTTTTTTAATGATACAAAAGACATCTCACTTAGAGCAGTATATACTGACCAGTTTCTAGACCACAAACATACTTTTATAAAGTTAATTTAGCATGCCTAAAAATAAAATAGAATTTATAACTACTAAAAACTAATATATTCTAAATTAAAATAAAATAAAGTAAAACAAACAACAACAAAAAAAAAAAAATGAATTTGAAACTACACTGGATGTTATAACAAATGCCTCCCATCGTTTTAGGGGTAAAGTCAGTTTCATTCATTCTTTTGATTGTATTGCTAGTCTCACAAAATGCATGATACATCAGTTGTATGGATATTAAGGTCTCAGTTTGCACATGTATGCAGTCTTTGAGTCAATGAAGGAAATATTGACGTGCCTCAAGTTTTGGGAAAGTCAGCTTCATGCTCGCGAGACTGAAGTAGTTACACATTCTGTCTATATAACTGACACAGAAGTACTCATTTGGCCTTGTGTTATCAGCTGTCAGCATGGAAGATCAACGAAGATAGTAAGCTGTTTCAGGGGGGGGGGGGGGGGGGGGGGAGTGGGCGACCGAGGGGTGGGGGGCCGTGGGGGGGGGGGGGGGGGTGTTGTCAGACAGACCTCCCCCAAACAAAACAAAAAAAAAAAGAACCAATCAAACAATGATAATAATAATGATAAATAAATTAATGAAATATGAGAGAGAGAGAGAGAGAGAGAGAGAGAGAGAGAGAGAGAGAGAGAGAGAGAGAGAGAGAGAGTTACGTGTGTTTTCACATTCTTGCCACAGTACATCGGCATCTCCAGCATGCCTCCATGACTGCCTTGTCTGTTACGGTACTGGAAATAATTACTCTACTGTATGCAGGTCTGTGATTTTGGACCTTACGGCTGAAAGCCGTAAGGTCCAAAATCACAGACCTGCATACCATTATTCCTGCACTGCCGGGCCTACAAATGTAATCTTTGGCCTACAAATGTAATCTGCCGCAGCTGAGTCAGTTCAGCTTGGTTCAGTTGCTGTGTTGTTCAGTAGAGACGACTCACGAGTGTCAGTGAACATCAACTGGCAGATCACTTTGCTGTCTATGGTATTGAGTAGCGGCTTCCCAGTAAGCCACAAGTCCTGGGGTCGAAGTCTACTGACCGTACAGTACGGTCGGTGAAGCTGGTCGGTCGGCCGAAGTCGGCCAAAGGGGAAAGTTTTGTGCACTGGGTCTCTGAGTGTCTGCCGGCATTCACTTGATAAGTGTGTGAACACCCCCATTATTCCAGGATGTATTCCTGGATGCTAAGACGGCTACGGGTAGGTGACATTTTATTGCTTAAATATCCGCTTTTGTTGTTGTCATTATGGTTGTTGTTGTTGCTGCTGCTGCTGCTGCTGAGCGTCTAATAATGCATTGCGTTACGGAAAGTAGGGTTTTTCTGATTTTTCAGCGGAATTACTTTTCTACAACAACGACAATAACAACAGCACCCCCCCCCCCATCCCCCCTTCCAACCCCCCCCCCCAAAAAAAAAAAAAAAAAAAACCAACCAACAAACAAACAAAACGACAACAAACAAACAAACAAACAAAACTAAACAAACCAACCAATGACAACAACCACAACAACAGCAACATCAAAGCAAAAAAACAACAAAAAAAAAAAACAACTAACGACAACAACAATACAACAACAACAACAACAACAACAACAACAATAACAAACAACAACCGTATCTGCCGCCTGTAGTCACAGAGTCCGCTGCATAACGTGCATTATATTTAGCCTGTATCTACAGCTAGTAGTCGCGTACACATGGCCGTCAAGATGCACTGAGGTGGAGCCGGTGTCAGTCTAGCCCGCTGATGCGGAGTGAATGCAAGGCACGTTTCCTTTTCCTCATAAGATCGCCTAGTTTCGCTGGTCTGTGATTTTGGACCTTACGGCCTATTCGGCCGTAAGGTCCAAAATCACAGACCAGCATACTACAATACGCATGTATCATAGGGGCTCGATGACAGTAGCTCGATGACAGTGGGGCGGTCCGTGGCGTAGTGGTTAAGGCGCCTGCCACCAATGCCTAAGGTGCGAGGTTCGAAAACGGGTTCCGGCGTCGGACTTTTCTCCTCTGGTAAGTGTCACCGTTAATTCGGGCGGACCGTTGGGGGTTCTTTCTCCGGGTACTCCGGTTCTTCCACCCCCCCCCCCCCCCCCCCCCCGACACACACACACTTTGGTACTGGTTTCAGGCCACTTTACAAATTTCAAATACAAGCGATCAAAAATCTCTGTAACTTCAGTAGCTGAACTGGCCCTTCGTCCGTCTTGTACTGTGTTTGTCTCAAATGGCGTAAATCCGTGTCTGTCACGTGAGTGTGCGTGTTGGGTTTCAGTTCGCGGCGATTTGAGTCGATTCACCCAAAAATTGAGAAAAAAGCGCCCATATAATAACGGTATTGTTGTATTATATTATTAACTTCAGTTGACTAATGCAAAGCCAGTGGCGCGCACGCGATGGCGCAGTGGATTTGCATTAGTCAAAGCTACTGTCATCCCCTATGGCATATATGTACATGCATTGAATTCCCGGTGGGGGCGGGGAGGTGGGGGTGTGGGGGTTTGAGGTATCGCGAAAATTTCCGACTGAAATGAAGAATGGCACACAGCAAAGGAACCCCACACACATGCACGCACGCACGCGGCACACGCCGTAGGATTCTGATTCTTGTGAGCCTTGCCATCTGTTCATCCATCCGTACATCCATCTGTCTGTCTGTGCGTCCGCCTGTCCGTTCATTTGCCGATCTTTGTCCGTTCGAGTCCCTCCGTCCGTTAATCCGTCCGTTCACTCGCCCGCCTATCTGTTTAGTCTGTCTATTCGTTTGATGATAATAATTTTACAAAAGTAATGATGATGATGATAATGATACATTAATACTACTACTACTAATAATAATAATGATAATGATGATGATAATAATGATGATGATAATAATAATAATAATAATATAATAATAATAATAATAATGATAATGATGATGATAATAATGTATATTTTGAGGCGCCTATACTTTCGATAAAAAACTCTAGGCGCTGTACAAATGATATACTAACATGCAGACACGTTGCATCCTACAACACATATATATTCTCTAACATACACACTCACACAACAAGATGAACAAAAATTAAAAATAACAAAATAATACCACTACTACTACTACTAATCAGGCTTCCTGCTAAGATTAAAAATTGTCCGTCATTAGGACGGACAGCAAGACAAAAAAATCCGTCTCAGGCGCTCTGCAGTCCGTCGCGTACTTGAAACATGGCAGAGATAAATTCTCTTTGCCTGTTGGGTCCCAACCTCGGCGTCGACCCAACGTCGGCCAGAGTGACATATAATGCTCAAAAATAATAAGGTACATTAACTTTTCAGCTTGAATTATTAAACGTTCTCAGAAAGGGTATAATAACGATCATATCAGTGATTAGCCATTTCATTGGCCTACAAGTTCACAACATTATGTCACTCAGTCTGGCCGAGGTTGGGTCGACGCCGAGGTTGGGACCCAACAATGTCTCACTAAGATTTGTTCGTTCCGCCGGGGTACAGACGGCCTTCCATTTTTTTCTGTCCCTGTCAAATTTTGTCCGTCAAACACAGAGAATGTTCCGTTAGCGGAAAGCCTAATAATAATAATAATAATAATAATAATAATAATAATAGTAATAGTAGTAGTAGTATCATCATCATGTCATCATTATCATCATACTCATGCATATTAGCTCTCTGTTTCTCCAACCTCTCAGCAGCGCCTGTCCAACAAGCTGATCCACTGGAGGATGGCTGCGTCGCCTAGCGTGACGGAGGAGCTGACATGCTCTATTTGTCTGGAGCTGTTTGAGGAACCAGTGCTGCTGTCCTGCGCCCACACGTTCTGCAGACAGTGTCTGAGGGAGTTCTGTGTCCGGCACCCCGCCCCCAAAACCGGCAAGGGAGAGGGGGAGGGAGAGACCATCCTTTGCCCAAAATGCCGAGCCACCATCAAACTGGGTAAATATACTGTGTACAGGGGAGAATCTGGAGTGGGGTGGGGGTTTCCAGGGGTTCCGGCCCCCCCCCCCTCCCCTCGCCCTACCCCCGAGACCCAGATTTTTAAAAAATAAAATGTTATAAAAAGTCCCTTTTTGGGGTGTTTGGAATCCCCCCCCCCCCCACCCCACCCCTTGTTTGATATTTTGGCGAATGGTGAGATTCTTAACACGCACGCGCCTTCTCTCTCTCTCTCTCTCTCTCTCTCTCTCTCTCTCTCTCTCTCTCTCTCTCTCTCTCTCTCTCTCTCTCTCTCTCTCTCTCTCTACCCCCCCCCCCCCCATTCCCTCCTTTCGGCATCTGAAAGCAAGGTCGAACGTCGGGGAGGCCTTTAGTATGAGGCTGAAGGTCCCAAACAAAAAGTTTGAACCCCCGCCCCCCGCCCCCCCCCCTGCCTTTCGAGGTAACTGATCCGCCCCTGCTGTGTTCCGCTCCTGCTGTGTGCTGTAAGTATATTGTGTGTACGCCTTTCACACGTTTTTCATGTGTGTATAAAATCCTTGAGACACAATGAGTCCAGTGCCAGTTATAAACACAGTCTTAAAACCCATCTTTTCCCATCTTGACTACCAGTGTTCATGTATTTAGTCATTTTCTGTTCTTTTGGGTAATTGTACATGTGGTTTTGGTTTTGTCACTTTTGTGTAATATTTTCCTTGTTCGTATGTACGGCGCCTTGAGCATCTTACCGTGTATAGGCGCCTTATAAATCATCTTTTTTATATTGTTATATTATTATTATTATTATTATTATTATTATTATTATTATTATTATTATTATTATTATTATTATTATGTACATTTGAATAAAAGCAGGCAAAAAACAAGTCAGTAACCGATCAGCCAAGTAAGCAAGCTAGTAAAAAACCAACTAACCAACTGTGAAATAGCTTAACTCTTAAATCCTTACAGCAGGAGATGCATCGACCATGATAGCTGAAGGGTAGTGCCAAATTAGCTTGGCGCCATCAGGCGCCAAGCTAATTTGGCACTACCCTTTAATTATCATGGCAGATCCGTCTCCTGCAACTGGCACATGGTCGTTAAGTGACACCTCCATATATGGGAAATGCGGCCTTCGGGTTAAATTGGTTACGTAAGGGCAGTGTCAGGTATTAACGCCTGCACAGAAACAACACCCGAATGCAAGAGATATAGATCCTCATGAGCCCTCGCAGGATCAGGTGGATGGCTGCCTTCTGATTTGATTCATTTACATTCGTGTTTGTCATTGGGGAAGGGGTTATCGTGTGGTTAATCTCTGACAGTTTTACAGAATGAACATGGAGATCAAGGGGTTAATTATCAATGTTTTGGGCGGCCACAAGCGCTTGTTAACAGTACGGAAAATGTATGACTATTGAAAAGGTGCGACGCTCAATTCAAATCTTATTGTTTTCGTCCCCAAGTCACACGATGGACCAATACTTTAGCGCAAACCGCACCATGTGACCTCGCTACAAAAGCCCTTGTAGCGACTAATGGCAGACTTTTTGTAGCCCTCTTTCTGACGCGTCTTGGATGCCAGTTTTGTTCTATAAAAGATCACCAAAACATTCTAAAGTACAAAGTTCGAAACAACAGGCACACTACTGGAAACGACAACGTCATTAAAGATTTTTAGATTACGTCATGGGTTTATTATGTATAAATCATAGGGGCCTGACGAATGGTGCTTTGACTAAATGCAAATCCGCTGCGCCACCGGGTGCGCGCCACCGCGTCCTCTAGCTCAATTCAGAATACAATGGAAGAAACGAAAGGCACGCAAAGCGGCGAAGCACTGTGATTTCAGAGTAGTTTTCAACCATCCAAGCAACCATCCGCCTAAAACCTGGAACTGAACAAACTTCGTAGATTTTTTTTCCCACAAATCACTACACCAACCTTGTCCGCCTATCAAAACTGATAGTTTAGTATCAAGGCTTTTTGCACAGACAAGCATCATTTTAGCAGCGGTCCATGTGTTGGGTTTTAGATGTGGCCGGAAATACGCCTCATGCTCATTTTTCATTGGTTTTTGTAAATTAGCATATACAATGAAATTAGAACAAGAGTGCATTTTACCGTCGACAAGAACGTACACGCAGCAGTCGCTTTAGGTACGTATTTCCCCCAGCCCGAAAAAGCTCTACTTTAATGGAGTCTGGTTTAAACACTGCTCAGCTGTCAATATCTTTTCGAGTAATTCGCTTCGACTTTAGAGTAAACACGGCAGAAAAAACTATTGGATGCACAGCAGTGCAGAGTGGCATCTTTCACGGCACTCTACTAAATGGTTTAACGTTGAACTCTAGATGTTGAGAATGAAGTCTGGGATACTTCCGGTCACAGCTAGAATTTCGCGCGCGCCTTTCGTTTCCTCCATTGTATTCTGAATTGAGCTAGAGGACGCGGTGGCGCTCACCCGGTGGCGCAGCGGATTTGAATTCAGTCAAAGCACCACTCGTCAGGCCCCTATAATGCATTTTCCTTTGACGTCAGTCATGTCTGGTGTGATCCAGTTCGTAAGATTTCTTTTTGATTTATTTCACGAAAATATTGGAGCAATGAAAACAAATACGTTATTGGTAGCAGGGGCTTGCTGCATGGACTCTTGTAGGCCTTCGGGAGGTCAAAGGAACTATTGTACCTCTCAGGCCTTCGGCCTTCGGGTTGCAGTGATTCCTTTGACATCCCTCAGACCTACAAAGGTCCGTGTAGCAAACCCCTGCTACCAATAACTATATATTACGGTAGCCCCGGCCACCCACCCAGCTCAAGTTTTGACCCAAAATGTGTTGCAGGGAAAGACGGTATACAGGGGCTCCCCAAGAACACCACCCTGGCCAACATCATTCTGAGCTTCGACGAGGACATGAAGAAACGTGAACTGGCACCATGTGACGTCTGCGACAGCGATCCGCCGCGTGCTGGTTTCAAATCCTGCAGCGAGTGTAACTTGACCTACTGCCGCGCGTGCTTTCCACAGCTCCATCCACTCAGAGGCGCGTTTATGCATCACGTGATCACAAGCCCCGGCCCATTGGAACGCAGCGCAGACCAATCGGAACGCGGCCCGAAAAGCCCGCCCACTTTGCGTCGTGTTAGATCTATCAGTCCTCCAGCTAGAGAACAGGTATGTGAGGAAACTATTTTTGTGTGTGGTAGATTCATGCAAACAAGCAAGCAGGCAAACAACCAAGCAAGCGCCCAAGCGATCAACTAAACCAAGAAACAGTCATTGCGGCAGTCACTGTATCTAATCCACTCGCTACCGGAGCACAGCGAACGAAACCAAAAAAAAGTTAAACTTTAAGGGCTTCACGTCTTTTGCCATCACGAAGGTGATTTCAAATATTTCACCGAATAGGATCCGTGCAAATTTTGACCCCACCGTGGTTCGAACCCACGACCTTACGACCGAGAGTCCGGCCCTCTACCACCTAAGCCAACCCGGTCCCCGCACAGCGAACGAAATGTCAGCTACAAGAGGCATAGGTCCTCATGCGCCCCCGCATTAGCGGGGGCTCATGAGGATCTATGCCTCTTGGTAGTTTTACCTTATTTCCAGATACCCTCAGCGGTGACGTGCAATGACTGCACGTGCGATCACTGGCACTGAAAAGCTGCATCTCCACTCTCTGCTTTCAGGAGTACATGGCCAAGCTTCGGCAGAACATCAGCTCCAAGAGAAAGGAACTGAAGAACACACTGAAAGCGGCGCAGGACCTGCTCAAAGCCACCGAGGTAGTTTTCCAGCTTTTCCGTACAGTGGGACGACCCTCCCCCCATCCCTCCGCCTCTCCCCTCTCCCCGACCCCCCAACCCCCTAGAAGCTGGAAGCCCTGTCCTTGAAAACTTCCAGTTCCAGAAAAGCTTTTCGTCACAGCATGGCAAGACAAGTATTTAGTGGCTGAGGCAACGCAGTTACAACTGTGATTAAAGTTGGACTGGAAATGGATACTGGGGGCGTTTGTGAAATCCTTGTGGGGGACAGGGGGAGGGGGATGGTTGGGGGGGGGGGATATCTAAATGATTATTATATGGCTGTGAGTGAAAATAAATTCGAAGAAAGTAGAGGCTAATCACGGGGGAAGAGGTAGGGCTGGGAAGGGGGAGTGGGGGGTTGGGTTGGGGGGGGGGGGGTTGCTCTTTTTAAGCAAAGACTGAGAACGCGTGGGACTCATGAGGGTCTGTGTCCCTCTTGCAGATCGTGTTCTCTTCTTTCTCCGCAGTGAAGTGGGTAAATTTCGGCCTCTCATTCCACCCCCTCCCCCCTCCACCTCGCCCCCCCCCCCTCCACCTCCCGAAAGTTTGCTATAGTTTGTTTCGTTTTTAAAAAAAATCATCTTCCTGCTGTTACTTCCACTTAAAGCCTCGGTCGGCGTTTATCTGCAACGCGATAATCTCAGACTGAGTCCTAGTCTTCGGCGTGTAGGCGTAGTCACGGTCTTTCCTATGCTGCGCCTGCACCCAAAGGTGCACCTTCGGAAATCGACCCTTTATGTTTAAGTCCGTTGTGTTTCTCGGGGACGCTTAAGAAGAAGAAGAAGTCTGTTGTGATTTTTTTTTTTTTTTTTTTTTTTCTCCTGCAGGATGAGACTGAAGACCAGATGAAACAGATCAAGACAGTCAGCTCGCGCCTGCACGAGGCGGTGGCGGAGAGGGAGGGGGTGCTACTGGCGGGTTGCACGCGCAGGCGGCACGAGGCGGTCACGTGCATCTACAGCCTCATCAGTGACGCGCAGGCGCAGATGCTGGAAATTGACATTCTGGATGAGAAGTTTGGACAACTTCTTTTGAAAGCTGCCGCCATGGATATTTCTCAGGTGAATGATTGTATGTCTTAATCCATTTAACTCCATGGCCGCTTTTCGCCAATTTTGGAGTCGTCACCTGACTAAACTGACTTCGATCCAGTCATATAGGAGGATGGATGAAGGGTAGTGCCAGATGAGCTTGGCGCCTGAACTGAGGCGGATGCCGGATGGACCATGATAATTCAAGGGTAGTGCCAGATGAGCTTGGCGCCTGAAGACGGATGGATGAACCATGATAATTCAAGGGTAGTGCCAGATGAGCTTGGCGCCTGAAGGCGCCAAGCTCATCTGGCACTACCCTTGAATTATCATGGTCCATCTATCTCCTGCTGACGGGTAGGGTGTTTGAGCTAAATAGGTTAAAAAAAGAAAAAGCACCATTAGACGTATAACTTTTTGTTTACAGTTTAATTCTTCACGTTACAGGAATTCGAACAACAGACAAAGGGGGGGGGGGGGGGGGGGGGGAGTGGATGGGACGTCTGTGTGTATGTGAGTGGGGGGGGGGGGGGGGTGGCATGCAGGTGTGGGGGGTACCATCACTGGTGTATTCACGACGATTTGTTTTGCGATTCACTGATCATGAGAAAAGAACAAACCCAACGACATCCCACTGCGCTAAGGCCATCCAGCCGACGTCAGCCTGATGGCCTTTGCGCACTGGGACAGCATTCACGATTCACGATTAAAGTGACAAGGAAGACACGGTGTATAATGATTTCATAATAGAATAGTTCTTTCACAGGCCGAAAACCGGAGGGGGTGTGTGGGTGGGTGGGTGTGTGTGTGTGTGTGTGTGGGGGGGGGGGGATAGAGTGTGTGTGTGGGGGGGGGGGGGGCGGTAAAGCAATTAACTTTCATGTTTCACGAGCGAACCAAGACGTTTTCACGGATTATGTAAACCTTAACTGGACTTTCACGTTTCACGAGGATGAAAAAAATCGCAGTCACGGATCACGAGAACCAAAAAACGCCAGTCACGCGTCACGATTTTACGGCATACTCCCGCCTCTTCCATTCGGGGGCTGGAGGGGGGGGGGGGGGGGGGCAAGGCGAATGCTACCTATCTACAAGAGACATAAATCCTCATAAGCCCCCGCAGTCGCGTGGGCTCATGAGGATGTATGTCTCTTGTTAGTCCCGTGTTCAGTTCCCACTGCCGTGAGATGGCCTTAGTTGGCTGCTCGGCGTTAAACCAGAATAACTAACTAACTAACTAACTAACAAATTAGACAAAGTTCAAAGTTCCAAAGTACCATCTCAAATCTCGGCCGGTGAACGCTCTTTCAGATGTACTGCTCCTTTCATTTGGAATTCCTTACCGACTGAGCTGAGAAATGCCTCCCCCCCCCCCCCCCCCAACCCCCTTACGCAGTTCAAAGCAAAGTTGAAAACACCTTTTCTCGCAGACTTTCGTGTAATTTCTACGGTTTTCTGTACCCCCCCCCTCCTGCAGACTGTGTGTGTGTGTATGTGTGTGTGTGTGTGTGTATGTGTGCGCGCGCGCGCGTGTGTGTGTGTGTGTGTGCGCGCGCGTGCGTGTGTGTGTGCGTGTCAGTGTGTGCCTGTGTGTGTCGTTTTCGCCTGTGCGGCATTCAGTTATATTATAAATATGAGAAATGCGCCATATAAATACCATGTATTATTATTATTATTTTTTTTTACTAACTAACTATTCGCGTTCTTCACACGAATGTCGGTCAGTGTGCAGTTATTTCAGACTCGAAGGAATGGAAACCACTGT